>OX596124.1:5535133-6135133 GCA_951394315.1 Lactarius evosmus
TGTACCTCTCTTCCCTTTCCCCCATCTCATCTCAATACTCGTTGCTCCTCTCTCTTGAATGCTCACCCCTACCACCCTCATTGGATGACCCTTGATCATTGTACCTCACATTTCGTGGGCCAACGCCCTGAGTTCCTCCACTCCCGACTGTGACGATGACGGCCTCAAGTGCCTCACCCCCTTTTATCATTTGACTATTCCCCATTCTTTTCAACACCCTTTCCTTCATGCTTCGCTTGTGTCTTCAGTCCAGGCCGATCAACATTGTGCCTTCGTCTCCGTCCTCGTGTAGTAGTCTTGTGTCACGCTCTCTGTCTAGGACACAGGCGTGCCCCATCTTTTGTTATTTCTGTTACTATTTCTAACCATTTCATTGTACTATTAGTGTGCAACGTTAACGTCTCCAGCGCTGGCATTCGGCCATGCTGCCTTCTGATCCTGAGTACCCTCCTTTTGACCACAACTCGTGTCCCCACCTTGCGTTAGCCTCGTGTTTCCATCCATCGATTCCTTCTCACCCACATCCCCTTCATTACCTTTTCCCCACCCGGACAGTATCCACTCCCAGATTTTGACTTAGCACTTCAGATTTCATACGACTCTAGTTATGGCTCGCATGTACTTAAAAGGGTCTCGGTTCCACATATGAATAACATTGTCGATCCCCCCCCTTCCTCCATTCCAATAAAGCCTTCCCGAGTGAACTCGCAAACCCTTCACATCAGGCCTTAAGTTGAAATAGGGCACTCGAAGTATTGTGAACTCACATGTTTTCTCGTCTTCCTCAAAATTGACTCTCAATTCTTTTCTCAAGATCAACTTACTAACTTTCTTTCTCCACGTTTTCCAGTCAAGAACTCGCCTTGCGACTTCCATCAGCAGATCTAGGGCCTTATCTATCCCTCTGGCTGTCCTTCCTGCTGAACTTCTCAGCTCTTGTACACACATGCTTCCCCCAAACATTTCTTTGTCCACTCTTGGTCTTGCAATACTCACGCACGAGCTTTCGAGCTCATACAATGGAGCGCTGCCTTTCACCTTTGATGGCACTCGAGAATGGGCAGAAGAATTCATTGACACCGTACTGCTCTATTTCTGCCTCAACCAACAAGCTCAACTCTTCCGCTCCTACCTCAACCGCATCATGTTTACCCTCACATTGCTGAGTGGCCCCAAAGTAGCCAGGTGGGCTTGTGAGCAAGGTCTTTGGCTAGACAGTCTCGATCCCATCACCTAGGATGACCTAGCCACTTGGGTACAGTTCATCACGCATTTCCACAATTGTTTCCAAGATACACAGAAGGTATCCAAAGCTCAAATGAAGCTTCAGGAGCATCGCATGAAGTGGCCTGATGCCAATTCTTATATTTCATCTTTCGAACTTCTGGTCCGAAAAGCAGGTTACGACCTCGACAACCTGGCAACCGTTCAACTATTCCAGAATGGGCTGCCTAAGAGCGTCTTAATAGACGTACTCTGACCACCAAGCGTGTATACCTACCCTGCCATGAAGTAACACACCATTGAATCCGCATGATCCCATCAACTGTTAAAAGCCATACTCAATCAGCGAGACCCATGTGGCCATGTGCAAAGGCCACCACCACCACAGCAGCCACCTCGACAGAACTATCGCCCCCCACAAGGGCCACCACTGGACAGACAGCAACAGTCCCACCAGCAACAATACAACTTGAGCAATGTGTCGCAAAGTTATAACAATGTACCCATCCCTATGGATGTGGGGTGAAATTGCGCCCCATGCCAGTGGGCTTGCACAACTGAGACACAAGCACCGCGCCCCCCACGAGGTCCCTGTTTTGTATGTGGAAAGACCGGACACTTCGCATGCCAGTGCTCGCAGTGTCACTCCAGCCAGGGGCATGAAGCACAAGTTGAAGCAATCAAGCTAGAAGAAGGACAAAGCAATCAAGAAGATCCATTGGAGGATATCCACCTACAACTGGTGCAAATACCAGAGGAGGAAGCTGCTGCGATCCTGAGTTGCTATAGCGGGGAGCAGCAGGGTTTTTGAAACGCTCAGATCCCACAGCCTGGATTTGAGCGGAAGTACCCACCAAACGTGTGTATCTAGCAAATCGTAAATCAATGACATTACGGGTTTCTATTGCATACAGGACAAAAAGGGCTGAAACAGTGGCGTTGTTGGATACCGGTGCCACCGAAAACTTTATACATCAACGATTTGCTGCACTTCTCTGCCTGGATGCGACACGGCTAGGCCAAGAACGGCTGGTCTACAATGTAGACGGTTCTCCGAATTCACAAGGGGCAATTACACATTGTATTGACTTCTTCGTGCGAGCAGGAGATTGGACGATCCCTCTTCGTTTCTTCTTGTCTAATATCGGCAACTATGACATTATTTTAGGATACCCCTGGTTTGCGGGGCACCAACCCCGTGTTGACTGGGCTTGAGGATGGATCGATGCCAGTCAGCTGCCGCTTGTCCTCACCACGCAGCAGCAAAAACAACTGTTCATCTGAGCTAGCACAGGACAGACGAAGGCTTCTCAACTAGCTGAAGCCAAGGCTAAGAAAAACATGGCCACCTCCAAAGTACCAACAGAGTATCAGAAACATCATTGCGTCTTCAGTGATGTCGAGGCCCAACGCTTCCCAGGCAAGTGTGAGTGGGACCATGCCATCAACCTCAAACCTGGCGCTCCTTCGGCACTCCCTAGCAAAGTATACGCTCTCACCCAGGAGGAGCAGAAGAAACTCGCCAAGTTCTTGAAGGAACAGCTCAATAAGAAGTATATTAGGCCGTACAAAAGCCCTTACACCTCTCCCTTCTTTTTTATTAAAAAGAAGGACAGTCGCCTATGGCCCGTACAGGACTATTGATGATTGAATGAATGGACGATTCGAAACCAATACCCCCTACCGTTGATCCCCAAGCTCATCGAGCGAGCACAGCAAGCCGCACTCTTCTTGAAAATGGACGTCTGTTGGGGGTACAACAATGTACGCATACGAGAAGGGGATGAATGGAAGGCCACTTTCCTCACCAACCAAGGGCTGTATGAGCCTCGTGTTATGTTCTTCGGGCTCACAAACTTGCCTGCAACGTTCCAAGCAATGATGAATCAGATCTTTGCCCCAGAACTACAAGAAGGATGGGTCACCATCTACATGGATGACATCCTCGTCCATACGCCAGCCGACCTTGCGCTTCATCGCTGATGCATGCACTGAATTCTCAATAAGATGGCCCAACATGACCTCTTCCTCAAACCCGAGAAGTGCCAATTTGAGAAAACCCAAATCAAATTCCTTGGCGTTATCTTATCTAAAGGAACTGTGCACATGGACCCGGTAAAAATTGAAGGCATCAGATGCTGGGGCACTCCACGAACTACCAAAGATGTTCACAGCTTTCTCGGGTTTACGGGCTTCTATCAGTATTTCATACAAGGATATTCTATGATCGCTTGACCCTTGATTGAATTAACCAAAAAGGACACGACGTTCATTTGGACGCCTACGCAACAACACGCCTTCCATACCCTTATCGATAAGATTTGCGCCACCCCTGTACTGCGCCAGCTGGACCACTCCACCCCCTTCACGATTGCTACCAATGCCTCTGCCTTTGGCGTGGGTGCTGTGCTCTCACAGGGGGGTGACATCGACCCGCACAACCCGTCAAAACCCCCTCACCAACACCCAGTTGCCTTCTATTCAGCAACATTCACTGCAACGGAACAAAATTATGATATTTACGAACATGAATTACTCGCCATCATCAAAACACTACAGCACTGGAGACCTCTTCTCAGTGGTGCACAACACCCGATCACGATTCTCACTGACCATGCAAACTTGAAATATTGGAAGGACCCCAGAGAGGTCGACCGACGCATCGTGCGCTAGGTTAGCGAACTTCAGGATTACCCTCTATGCATACAACACATTCCCAGGAAGGTCAACCAAGTGGCCGACTTCCTCTCCCGACCACCGGTCGACGACAAGGGAGAAGCCGACAACCAAGACGTCACCATCCTCCCTTTGGAATGTTTCATACAGCTGGCGGACGAAGTGGACGACCTTCCCAACTTAGTGCCAAAAGCACAACAGGAAAACAGCGACACGCTTCTAGCCTGGGCAATCACATATGATCTTATGCACGACCCTGACGGCATCTGGAGGGACGCTAAGCAGCGTGCTGTAGTACCACTGGATGACCACGTAAGATGCCAAATCTTACGAGCATTCCATGATGCCCCGATGGCCGGACACCCCAGATGAGACGATGTTGAAGCGTGATCTGAGTTAAGAGTCACATGCTTCGTGGGAGATGCTTGAGTCATCTCATGGACATATACGGTATCTGGCCCCTTATGGGCAATAGCTTGATATGGACTTATCCCGGACTTCATACGGACCGGATCGCCTTTTGTTTATCTTTATTATTCTTCCTTCTATTGTTTAGATACCGTTCCGGTGACTCACTTGAAAGTGGCACCATTTTATATTCGTCCAATCATATCCCTTCTTGGACCCATTGTCGTGTCACACGTGTCCTAAACACAATGTGCGCACAGACCATTCCTTCTTGTTTATAAGGATGGTTGTTTACGCCTTCACACTTCAGAGTTCCTTCAACCTCTGAAGTGTAAGTACGCCCTCTCTCTCTCCACACCTTATAGCTAACACTTCCGTAGTACTTGCTTGTCTTTAGGTGTGTAGCCGTAGTGCTATTAGAGTTCCTTCAACCTCTGAAGTTACTTGCTTGTCTTTAGCCTTTCACGCTAACCTCTTCCCGCTAAGTCAGTGCTGCGTTCAACAGACGAGACCATCCAACGCCTTGGACTAGTGTACTGGTGGCTGGGCATGTACTCTTGGGCCACAGCCTATATGCAAGGGTGTCACGAATGCCAGCAAGGAAAAATGTCACAACACCCGGATTGTGTACCATCGTACCAAATCTCAACTCCCATCGACGCTAGGCCATTTGCGATTGTTGCGATGGACCTTATCACTCAACTTCCAAAAAGCCAGGGATATGACACAATCCTCACAATCGTGGATCACGGTTGTTCCCGAGCCGCCTTATTTCTCCTGTGTAAGATGACCATCACAGCAGAGCAAGTGGCGCAACTATATCAAGAACACATGTACTGATGGTTCGGCATCCCCCGTAAAGTCATCACCAACCGCAATCCATGCTTTACCTCGCGCTTCATGAAAGCACTCTGCAAGCAGCTCCATATAGCTCAAAATATATCCACTGCATTCCACCCCCAGACAGACAGCTTATCCGAATGCAAGAACACATGGATCGAGCAATACCTGCACCTTGTGGCCAGCACTGCTCAGGACGATTGGAGCGACTGGTTAGCGCTCGCTTCCAGAGTACATAACTCACGATTGAACCAGGCCCTCAAGATCATTCCCTATGAAGCCATCTTGGGGTACGTTCCCCCGTTCGATCACCACAACCCTACATATGCGGCCGTTCCAGCGGCACACAAAAGAGTCGCAAGAGCGTATGAAGTGCAGCAGATCGCAAAGGAGGCTATCAATTGCATTGCTAAAAATGTTCCCCTTCCACATTTCCACGAAGGCGAGATGGTCTGGCTCGAAGGCCGCCATCTCCAGCTTCCCTATCAGACTATCAAGCTAGTGCCACGTCGCTACAGTCCCTTCCGTATCACCAAAGAGATAAGCCCCATGGCGTATCAGCTCGAACTCCCTCCCGCCTGGGCTATTCACAACGTGTTCCACGCCAGCCTCCTATCAAAGGTCCGAAGTAATGAGCAATACAGCCTGCCCAACCCTCAGCCAGCTCCAGATCTAATAGAAGGTGAGGAAGAGTGGGAAGTAGAACATGTGCTCGGGCATCGCTACGTGGGCAGATGCCGCACCCTGCAGTACTTACTACAGTGGAAAGGTGAGACCCAAGCTGACAACAGCTGGGAACCTGCCGACCAGGTCTTCACCCCCCGTTTGGTGTGCGAATACCATTGCAAACACCCCCTAGAAGCGCCTCCCCCACTGATAAAAGGAGCCCGAAAACAAAGAAAGACAGCCATCTCGCAAATATCATGTCTTCCCACTCCCCCTTGATGGTCGCGTCCAACCCTGCCACCTTGGTGGAGGACAATGATTACGAACCAGGTGTCGAGTTTACACCACCAACAACCCCCGTTGACCCTCCCGTTACTACAGTTGCCCCCCTCAGCGACGTCACGGCCCCGTCCCTCTATCCCGGGACCCCACTCGTCCAACGTGAAGACCGCAACACAGCTCTCCTCCACGAGATCAGCCTCAACAATGACGGCTACCTCTCGCCCCGCAGCACATTGGCCATCATCAACACCTTGGGGCCAGCCACTGACTTCAAGCATCTACGCCACGTTGCTCGCAGCTTGGCCCTCACGGCCCAGCGGTACCAGCACCGATTCGACGACCAGATGCGTATCACCATCCATGAGCGCACTCAATGTGTGGAGCTGGAGCATCGCCTTCAAGAGCCTCCAGTCCCTGATGGCTACGAATGCAATTGAGGCCACCTCCCCTACTTTGTCATTCCTGATGAAACGGGCACGCAGTGCATCCAACCCCATTCATATGACACAGCGCCATTGACGACACGAAGGTCTACGGCACGCTCGGAGGGCCTGCGCATGAGGTTTATATGCAAGAACTCTTCGTGGCCGCACAGCCTGACCATGAGGACCCGACCCCCTCGATCGCTCCGTGGTTCCTCTGCGCATTACAATCCCCTGCCTCTGACGATTACACCCATGTCTGCTGCGAAATCCGCCGCCTGCAAGACTGGGGCCTTGCAGTGGAAGTGGCCCATTACCGACACGCCTTCAACCAAATCAAAGCCAGTGAGGATCGCTCCCGCATCCTCTGTCTCGAGATTGAGGAGCTGCAATGTGAGCTCCGTCGGTCATATGACCGACTTGAAAATGTGCGTGCCGCGCAGCGTATCGGGCACCTCAGGCACCTCGTCACTCACAACCACGAGAACATGGCGCCGCTTGCATTCTGGGCATGTACGGGAAGACGTGCACCCTAGCGGAGGGGTGATGTCACAGGGTGCAGGGCATGGGGTAGTAGATAGGCAAGAAGGCACCCTTAAGATAACAAGGAAGTGTGTAAGGTTTTGGAGTCCTGATTAATGATGTGGCAATAGGGCATTGAGGCTGTATATAGAGACCAACTGTAACAAGTAGTAGCCCTTATCTGAGTCTCTTGTCTGTTCCCTTTTGTGTGATCTCCCTCTTAGCTCCTTCAAGATAGCCCTCTTCTTCCCTTAGAACTTCAAGAACACAGTCTCAATGTTGCCTGGTGACAATAGTACTTGTGCTTGCAGAGGTGGCAATGGTTCCTGCCGATACCTGAGAGATCAGCATCCCCATCTAGCACTATGTAAAGTGCTGCTAGCGTCGGGTGTAAAGCTGGTGCCACCCCACCATTCTTGCTCTTCAGCTGCCAAAACATTTGTGTTACTTCCTCCTAATTCAAATGGGGATGAGTGGTGTCTATATACCTGCCTGTCACGGATCGGACTTAGTTGCTTACTATCAGGTTCTGACTACAATAGTAA
Source organism: Lactarius evosmus (assembly GCA_951394315.1). Taxonomy (NCBI): domain Eukaryota; kingdom Fungi; phylum Basidiomycota; class Agaricomycetes; order Russulales; family Russulaceae; genus Lactarius; species Lactarius evosmus. The sequence goes on from OX596124.1 coordinate 5,542,719, forward strand.
GCTTGTGATTGTGTACATTAGTCAGGGACAGTTAGTTTCACGTGTTATCAGTCAGCAGTAGTATCACATGGTACTTAATGCTTACTGATTACTAGGATAGCGATACTAGGGTTCGAGCTAGATATGCTATAGGTCAACATCATTTAGGAGGCACTTTAAAGCCCTCTATCATTGTGTATAAGTAGTAGTCGCGGAAGACCAAGAGTCGCTATCTTGGTCTTCTTGAATCATCGGTTTCAGATCAACCCTCGTCCCCTTTGATGTGTCTCACTAAAAGGAAGTGCACTGCATAAGGCTTGCTAGAGAAGCCTTCCCAGTTGCAGATTGTCGTCGTATTGAAGCTTGAAGGCTCTACACTCGACTTAGCAGATTTCAGAGCTAAGTACTCGCGTCTTGTCGCCACCTAAAGCAAGGTCCATGCTTACTGAAGCGTAACACTGCCTAACTAAGGCGCTCACTTTAACCTGATCAAAGCGGCTCTTCCATTCCACTCTGTCAGTAATGTCTCTAACCAAGACATAGGCTGCTATGGCAGCTTCTACTTTTGATGCAATTTGGAGGAGGGCAGCCATGTTGTGAGGGAAAGAAAAAAAATTGTGTCAAGTAGTGCAGGTTGCCACGTTGAACTTGCAGTAATGATGAGTGGCACACTAGCCAAGCTGCCAAACTTACCATTTTGAGACCTAACTCAGCACAAAATAATAATTGATTCCTGAGTGTCTCTTTGCAGATATGCAGATAATCTTGATTTATAGGCTCACTCTGTTAATTTTTCGTTATCACTGCCCCATCTACTCTACATTGTCTATGGCTAAGTCTCGCCTATCGCTTTTTTTGTCTGCCAATGCTCAGCAGCTTGGGATTGGCGGCCAACGTCCAGGAGAAAGAGTAGACTTTGTCAGGGAGCAACTTTCTCCTGAAAGTGAAGACAATTTTAGCATGGATGCAGAGCACTCTCCAGAAAGCCAACATAGCTTCAGTATGGATGCCAAGCCCTCTCCAGTAGGCCAGAGTGACTTCAGTATGAACGGGCCACCCTCAACAGATGGTGAGGATGACTTCAACATGGATGCTGACCAGTCCTCCAGCAGCCAGGACAGCTTTGGTATGGGTGCATCACCCTCACCTTAAAGCAGATATAGTTTTGGTATGGATGGGTCACCCTTGCCAGAAGTTCAAGATAATTTTGGCATGGATGAACTGTCCCTTCTGCTGCAAGGGGGTGGAGGATTGGGTATCGGCAATGCCACAGCACAAGAGGGGGACCTTGGGACTAGTCTCCCACTACCTACCAAGGCTGAGGAGCCCTTTAGCAGCCCTTCAGCAGCACACAGTAAGCTTTATGTTCAGTGATTGTAATACTCCTCTAACTCTGCATATACAGCTTGGAAATGGGGCAAGTGTGCCCCACCTTCTGATGATGGAGAGGGGCAGGAAAGTCAGGGTGGTGAAAATTCAGAGGTGCTTCAAGAGGAAGTGGTGCATACTCTGGTGAGCTGCACCATTCAACAGCCAGCATAGTGAACACTAACTATCAGTTCTCCCCAGCCAGAAGTATATGAAAATATCACTCGGGCCTCCATCTTACGTGGCAAAGCAGCAAGGCTTCAACGCATCCATGACAAGTTTCTGCAGATTTATAGGATGGAAGTTTTGCGCTTGTGACATTGGAGATGTGCGGTAATGCGGCGTCTATGGAAGCATGGCAAGGGTGTGTGCTCAGTCACAGAAGAAAGGACTATATTTGGAGTACGGTATGTACCTATGGAAGCACGGCAAGGGTGTGCGCTGCATGATGATCAGTACCATACTCATCACTATCTGATAACATGGTTATCTCACCTCAGTCATGGAAGAAAGGACTGAGGTGTACAATCTACTTTACAGTTCTTAAGTAAGAGATATGAACTGTATAGTTCTTCAGCCCCTTGGGCACCAAAACAGTAAACATCTGTCCAAAACGAGAGGAGACACGAGCGTAAGGTAGCGGAAGACGAAACATTACTTCAGTCTGATCACGGCTCGTGCTCTCGGGCGATTGACAACTCCAACACTCCCCCTCAAGCAGCTGGGAGGTGGCAAAGTCTAAGCACACACGAGAAGGATTCCACTTTTGGTTGCACTAGAGGTTTCATGAGGATATCTGCCACATTGGCATCTGTTGGGACATAATCTACACTAAGATTGCCGCTTTCTACGGCCTCACAGATGTAGTGATAGTGGATGTTGATGTGCTTTGTACAGGAGTGGAAGGTGTTATCTTTGGTAAGGGTGATCGCCAACTTGTTATCTGCAAACAAAGGGAACAGCTGGGGGATCTCCACTCCAATCTCCATTAGTAGCATTGACAACCATCTTGTCTCCCTTCACCACCATCCACGTAGTCCGCTCCTGTCGGTTCTTCGCTGACCTCCAAACCAAACACGGACTGGATGACGTCGCCCACCTACCCATAGGAGCCCTATTTGGTGCACTCAATGCCCGCTCCTACAAACACCCACATCATCGCCCTAATCCCGACCCAGGCTTTGATAACCCCCACCACACCGCCTGCTCCTTTCTCAAGTTCATACAGGAGAGCGGAGCGTTTACCCAACCGGTCCCTGAGTTAGGCATCCTCAGGTGCCGTGTCTTTGACCCCGGCTAGTTTCTGCCCCTGGACCTGACGTGAGTATTTCTCCTTCTCCGTCATCACCTTCCTTTGTTTCGGCATGGACACGACTCGGTTACGTACTGAGCCCACGATGTATTTGGGCCCTCACCCCTCCCACCTGTCTTCCTCTTTAGGTGATATCTGTCATTACATACTGCCTCATGGCATCACTCGCGCGCTGCTCCGCCACTCGCTAGTTTACCTTCCCTACCGCACTACACCTGCAACTGGCTTTGTATTAAGTACTGCCCTGGAATATAAATTTTCAAAAAAAAAAAAAAAAAAAAAAAAACCATCTTGCCTCCTTCGCCGCATGTGTCCCTGCAATGTACTCTGCCTCCATGCTCAACAGTGCAATGACCAATTGTGTCTTGGCTGACCAAGATATGGCACCACCATGCACCAGGAAGGCGTAGCCAGAGACTGAATGGCGGTGCTCCTGCGAGGTGAAATCTGTGTCAGTGAACCCCACGGGGTCTCCCACTGGCATCCCAACCCCTTCCTCCAGCCTGTATGTCAGTGCGTGGTCAGCCGTACCCCTGAGGTACCTCAACACCCTCTGCACAGTGTGCCAGTGCACATGCCCAGAGTTCTCCAGGTACTGAGACAGATTGGTGATCACATAGGTGATGTCAGGTCAGGTTGTGATGGTGGCATACATCAGTGAGCCAATCAGCTCCCTGTATGGTGTGTCTGCCATATCTTCTGCTTCCTCTTTTGTGCTTGGCAACTGATCTTTTGACAGGCGTTGGCCAGGGTCCATGGGAGTGGTGACTGTGTTCGCGCTCCCTATGTTGAACCGGGCTAGGATTGTCGCTATGTACGCTCCCTGAGATAGGGCAAGCATGCACCTGGTGCAGTCATGCCGGATCTCAATGCCAAGCAGCCAATGAGCCTCTCTAAGGTCCATCATCTCAAAGTGCCACTCTAGGCCTTGCTTCACCTCTGACAGTAGGTGCGCTGATCTGCTAATTATTAGGAGGTCGTTGGTCAATGCCCCGATGATGACACTCTCCTCACCACTGCGCAGGATGAAGACCACGTGGTCAACAGCACATACGCCAAAGCCGAGGTCTTTGAATGCACACACGAGTGTCTGGTACCACATGTGCCCTGACTGCTGCAGGCCATAAAGGCCGCACGCAAGTCGGCACATGTGTTTTGGGTTTTCAACATTGACGAAGCCTGGGGGCTGGAGCATGAAAATCATTTCTGTTAGCGCTCCATTCAAATAAGCATTCTTCACATCCATCTGGTGCACCTCCCAGTCAAGGCGGGCAAGTGATGGCAATTGAAGATGACCAAGATGGTGAGTCTTGGTCTTTAGCTGCTACTACTTATACAAATATATGAGGGCTTTGAAGCACCTCTTAAATGATAACTATCCTATGGCAGTAATAGCTTGAACCCTACTACAACAATCCTAGGAATCACTCAGAAATCACATGCAACTTCTGAGTGCTGACTGATACAACTAAGTCTGTGACTAATTACTGCTTACTACTGTAGCCACAACCAGTAAGTAAGAGTCCACATGTGACACAACACATCATCACTAATTGATAAGTCCAATGGCTAAAGGTCCAACCGTAACATCACCCCCTTTTCAAGGGGTGATGCCCACATTGTGACTGGAAGAACTAATCCAGTTCCATGTACCTTGTTCGACTCTGATCCACCCACCCATGCATTCCTCAATCTTATGCATTGTGTTAGCATTCTTGAGACAGAAGATAATGCCTAGCTCCTCAGTGCTCAACCAGCCCCATTCCTGCTCCACCTCACTCATCTGTAACTCCAGTCACCCAAGAGCCACATAGACCACTCAGTAACATTGGACCTCCACCATGAGGGAGACATCCTTGCATTCTTGAAGGGCACAGTTGACCCATGTGTGCTCATTGTAGCCACCATTGAGAATCATGAGATCCTTATAGGAATAGTGTTGATAAGTGCTGGGCGCACTTAGCGGCTCTATGGACTACTCAGCACTTAGGATGATGTAAAAGTAGATTAGATTATGGACTTATGATCTTGGACATCTAGATATGTATTTACACTTATCTATGACATCACAGTACAATGACATCATATGGACTACTCCGGACTTGTTATTGTACTCCTCCTCTTATTGTTATCATTATCTCTGATGTCACTATGATATCATTGTTCTAGATGCTTATTGTTCTAAGCTGTCTTCATTCTTGGTATGGAACTCCTATTGTTCCCTCTTTATTGTCTCTATTGTACTAGTGACGCCTTGTACTTAGTTACTCACTGTGATGGCATCACCCTCTGTAGTAGTATAAGTAGAGCACCATGTATGCTCCTAGCCTCCAGTTCTATCACTCATACTGGTGTGCTAGGTAAAGTCTCTCACTTGTAATAACAGTTCTATCACTCATACTGGTGTGCTAGATAAATCCTCACTCTACTCTCTGATCACCTCTGCTTCACTGCACTCTCACACTCTCATGTCTCCACCAATCCCTGTGAGTACCCGATGCTGTTCATCAAATAGGTGGGGTGTTCTTCACTCTACAAGAAGCGGTAGGGCTGAGTGTACAGAGGTTTGGGATAAACCCTGTCCAACTTGTTGATGAGCCCTAGAATGATGGGGTTAGATCTGAAGATGACCTAGACATATAGTATTTGGCAGGGCACATCACGCTGTCGGCAGTGGTGATGGGGAAGTGAATGTAATCGGGTCCTCTATTGACCCAGAACCCATATGGGCAGCATGCACCAACAACAGTGGAGGTGGCACAGTTGGTGAGCTGGGGATAGATGTCTCCCCGATACATAGGGGCTCTATCAGTGGTGAGGGTGTGATGAGTGGTGTTGGATGGGGTGTTGGCATCTCATCCATAGGAAATAAGGTTGTGCACATCTGAGTACCATTTGAAGAGGCTATTGTCCTCAGCCTCTCATGCCTTGCCATCATCTCCTGTCACCTCATCTTCACTTCCAACAGCTGTTGGTCCCTCCAGTTGGCTACCACTTCCTGCCATGGTCTCATTGGCCCTAAGTTAACTAACAACTACTAAGTTAGTTATGTGACTCCTACTGTGTCATAATGACATCATTCCACTACTATGTTACCAATGATGTCATAGCTACTAGATCCTATGTCATTTCATCAATAATTAAGACCAAGATTGTTACAACATTCAGGTAATGTAGATTATGTGCTTAGAAGTACCATTACTCAGCAATGTGTCATCCTCTGAGTCAGAGAGGATTACAGTGCATCAGTCAGCACATTATTAACACATCATCATCTGAGTCATAGGCCTTACTCAGAAGTTAGTAAGTGTGGCACTTAGGTTCCTGCATGGACTATGTAGCACAGTATATAAGCCTGTACTTAGACATTGTTGCAATCTAACTTGTCCTCTTTGGATTCCCCTCTTTACCTACCTCTGTGTGACTCTCACTCTGGTTTCCTGCAAAGGAAACACTTGTCTTTGCTCTTGTCCATGCCGCTTTATAGGTTAGCCCATGATTTATCTCCATATTATGCTGACCATGTGGAACAGGCAGTTCACCCCACTTTCTTTCAACTCCAGCATTCTGAGTCAACCCCTCTCTATCATCAATGTAGCTGGAAGTTATCCACTACACCTTTGCAATTTTCACTCTTTCCCAATTCCTTGAGAACCCTGGCAAGATTCATTGGCAAGCAGTTAAAAGAGTCTTTCGCTATCTCACCAGTACAAAGTCCAACACCCTCACTTATGGCAATGAATGTCATAAACTCTTAGGCTACACAGATGCCAACAGAAAGTCCCAACCTCATTGCCATGCAATCTTTAGCTTCACCTTCACCATTGATGGTGGAAATATTTCCTGGGCCTCAAGAAAACAAGAGATTATTACTTTATTAACTGCCAAGGCCAAATACATTGCCACAACTCACATAGCAAAGGAATGTATCTGGCTTAGGTAACTTACTGAGCCCTTTTTCAGAACCACATCCACTCCCACCACCCTCTACTGTGACAACCAAGCCATGCTCCAAATTGCAACAGATTACAATTACCATATGTGCATCAAACACATCAACCTATGTTATTACTTCATCTGCTAAATGATTACCAAAAAAACTATCAACATCAAATATTGCCCCACAGAAGATATAACTGCAGACATCCTTATAAAGGCACTCCTGAAGCACAAGGTCATGTTACACTCATTGACCCTTGGGATTTGTCACCCTTAAGGGGGAGTCCTGCATTTCTGCAGACTCAACCCAGCCAACCTGAACCAGAACAATACAACTTAGGGGTCACCCAAGTCAGCATCTAGATATGAATACACAGCTATGTTCTATTATGGCCTTCTTAATTCTCAGCAGGCTCATTTCTTTTTACCTTACAGTACTTTCCCTTTATTCTGGATCCATTTTCAATACAAGTGCAACCAAACCCCTTCAAGAACCATTTCAAGTCCTTGCACCCCTATTTACTCCATTTCTCAACACCACTTCCTGTCACTTTTCATCCTGTATCCATTTCCCAACCTCCAACTCTATTCCAAGACCAAAGGTACTAGTTTACTTTACTTTACTTTTATTAAATATATAGCTATATTGTATGAAAATTGTCTCTTTGTATTTGTTGTGATCCAGCTCACCATGTACTTACTTTTTCTTTTACCTTATCTCTTTTACTTATTGTTCTCCATCTAACTCACCAACATGTTGACCCACCCTCATGTATGACTCATTTCCTTCTTCTTGTTCCCCTTTTGCAATTTCCATTGTTCTCCCTTTTGGTAGCATCCACCTTTTCCCCTTTGACTCACCCTCTCTGAAGCTACCTATATAAACCATACTTCTCCATACCATAGTTCTCTAGTCTTGTCTTCATCTTTACTACTAGTGAATATAGGCCTTGTCTCCTCTTCACTGTGTGCCCCCTTCTCATTGTCTCACCACCACTGTCAGTTTACCCTTAGTTAGGAGCCACCTCGAAGCTTTATGCTTATGCTACAACAATGCACACATACAGAACCATTGACCCTAAGTTGCACCCTTTGTGTGACTTAGTTGTTTCACATTGTACCCTTAATCATGTAATCAAGCACCTTGCACCCCATCCCTAAGCCTTTGGCTTAGCTCCTTGCACTCAGTTGTCCTCTAGGACCCTTATCAATTTATTGCCTCATAAGGCCCAGTCACTCTAGTCAAGCCCCTCATCTTTGACCCTTGTACCTCATTGCCTGGCTCCTGTCAAGCCACTTGTCCCTAGTACCCTTGTCCCTTGTACCCCCTTGAGTGCACATCACACAGAGTGTGTTGCATTTTCAGCACACTTGACCCGGCCAACCCAAACCATATTGATGCAACTTAGGGGTCACCCGAGTCAGCGTCTAGACTTGAACTTTTCAGCTGTGACCAGCCATGGCCTTCTCCAATCCCGGTGGACTTGTATCTACTTTACTTTACAATTCTTTTATTCTAGTTCCGGAGCCCCATTCCTTTACAAGTGCAAACAAATCTGTTTCAACCAGTTTCAAGTTCCCATGCACATCTCCATTCCATCTCTTGACACCGCTTTTTGTCACTTCCCCATTCCTACAACTCCTATCGACTTCCAATTCTGTTTCAAGTCCAAAAGGCCTCAAGTTTGGTTTGGTTTATTTTTCTTTACTTTACTTTATCTTTATTCCTATCAAAAACGTAGCTATAATGTATAAAAGGTCGTTCCAATGTACTGAATAAATTATCCAGTTCAAACCTCTCATATCCCTATGTGCTCCCTCTCCCTCTCTCAGTCTACTCAAAAAGTGATTTCAATCGCTTTGCTTGATTCCATTTGTGCTCAACTTCTCTCATTTTCAACTTCGTGTTTGCTTGCTCTCAGGTCACCTGACCAGCTTGACTTAGCCGGTGTCGACTCAACTTTCAGATCTCACCAGGTTATGGGCCCTGGGGTTGCAAAATAAATCAAGAAATTCCTATGCATGTATTCATCTTATCACTATCTCGCTTATCAACTTGCCACCATGGGAGATGATCTCAGAATCAACATTGTCAAGCTAGCCACAGACGGATCAAACTGGGTCACTTATCGGGACCATCTTATCTGGGCCTTCGGATCTCACCAATGGCTGGAACATCTAACCACCACTACAGTCCCTCAAAGGTACATTGACGCCAGCCCCATCAACAGGATTGGCCCAGACGAACGCTGGGAATCAGAAGAAGCCACAGCAAAGTATCTGATCGCCTCATCAGTACCCGATCATGTTTTCAATTGGATTAAGAACAAGATGACCACTATGGAAGTGTGGGATGCAATCAAAGCTATTTATCAGACAAGATCAACCATGATAATGGTCGATCTAGGGAAGAAGCTACAAGCTGCAAAACTAGGCAATGAGGATGATGCATGCGTCCATCTAAATCACTTAACAGATCTATGGGAGCAATTATCATCCATGGGCAAGACTATTGACGATGAAGAATTCACGTCTATCATCCTCAGATCCCTCCCATCAGCATACGAATTGACAATCAGCGCTATCAATGCAGTGGCCAACACCGCAGGCATGCCAGTTACCCCAGATTGGGTAATCTGGCTAGTAACCAATGAATATGATCGGCGTGTCATCAAAAAGGGCAAAACTAAATCTGGCCTGGAAGAAGCCTTCACAGCAAATAACCAGAGAAAAGACAAGCACAACGTGGAATGCCACAACTGCCACAGGAAAGGGCACTACAAGTCTGATTGCTGGGCCAAGGGAGGCAACAAGGAAGGCCAGTATCCACCTAGAAGAAATGACAACAACAGTGACAATCGCAATAATTGCAATCACAACGACAGTCAATCCAGGAACGATCGGAACAACCACAATGACAATGCAAACTCGGCCAACGACATAGAAGCCTGGGCTGCAATCAAGGAGATCAATGAAGACAGTCCCTTCACCCCACAAACTGCATACAATGCAATTCCCCTCATCAATCAGCCAAAACTGGAGATTGAACTTTATGACTCCGGTGCATCAAGACACATGTCCCCCTTCCGCAGCCGCTTTACCAACTATCGCACCATCCCCCCTTGTCCTATTACAGCTGCTAATAAATGTATCTTTTATGTGATAGGAACTGGTGATCTTCAGATCAACGTCCCAAATGGGAACACCACTACCCCCGTTCTCCTTTGTGACACTCTACACATGCCTGATATGGCACTCACCATTGTTTCTATTGGCCGGATCACAAGCACTGGCAATTCCATCACTTTTGAACACAACACTTGCAAGATCAAGAACCGATCTGACAAGACTATAGGCACAATCCCTGCCAGCTCCAATGGGCTCTACAAGGTTGAACATTCCCACTATGCCGCGAGTGCAACAGCACTCAAACACATTGACCTTATCACCCTCCACTGATGCCTCGGCCATATCACGGCCAACTTTATCCACTCTCTCATTCACAATGGTGCAATCACAGGCATTACCCTCATCAACGATGGATCCTCCCTTATCTGCAATTCATGTGAGTATGCAAAAATGACTCGCAAGGCCATCCGGAGCGAGCGTGTTGCCCCTCCAGTGAAATATTTTGGAGCAGAAATCCACTCCGACCTCTGGGGCCCTTCTCCAGTCACTAGCCTCAGAGGACGACTCTATTACATCACATTCACAGACAATTACATGCGCTACACATGCATAGACATTCTTCGCACAAAAGACCAAGCTCTTCAGGCTTATCGTGCTTTCTCAGCCTGGGTGCGCACACAACATGGAGCCAAGATCAAGATTCTTAGGTCTGACCATGGCGGTGAATACACCAGTCGCAATTTCGCACAGTTCTTACAAGATGAGGGCACCAAACAGCGCCTCACCACCCACAATACCCTACAGCACAATGGAGTTGCAGAATCTCTCAACCACAGACTCGTTGAATGCGTGCAGGCTATGCTTCACCACTCAGGCTTGCCCAAGACACTCTGGGCTGAAGCCTTACACTTTGTGGTCTGGCTCAAGAACTGCACATCTACCAGGGTCCTAGGCAACTCAATGACACCTTTCGAACGACTCTATGGCAACAAGCCAAATCTCTCTGGCGTCCCCAAATGGGGACAAACTATCTGGGTTCACTCTGGGACCGGCTCAAAACTCGAAGCACGCAGTATTGAAGTGTGCTGGGTTGGATACAATTCCAACAGCACACATGCACATCGCGTTTATTGGCCCCACAAACACTCAGTATCCGTTGAACGCAACATCAAGTTCGTCTCCCCTAACACTTCCATCTACATCGGGCCACCACCACGCAACATCGCACCGCCACAAGCTCAGGTGCAACCTCCCACGGGACCTCCAGCACCTCCAGCACCTCCAGCACCTCTGGTGCCGCCAGCACCACTCACACCTATTCCGGTTCAACCCAAACCAGCACCACCCTTCATTCCACAAGAGCCTACAACCTGGGAAGCAACACCAAACGTCCCGGGAGTGATGCCTTCCTCAAGAGCATTGTCATCCCTTCCACCACTCACACCGTCACCCGGTCCATCTCACGCACCACAAGATCAAGACAAGTTTTTTACTCCGACTCAAGTACCTCAAGTACCACCACCTCTAAAAGGCAAAGCGAGGGCAAAGGAGCCTCAAGAACCAATGCGCAGATCTTCGCACATCCCAAAACCCACACAAAGACTCCTCAAAGGAGGAGGTTATTCTGGACACCAAACGGAGGAAGAACCACCACACACACCCAGCGAGGCCGAACGCAGCTGGTACCACCCCAACTACCAAGGGCCAAGCACTTCAAGCATGTTTATGGCCGATTCACATTCTGACTTCGCTTACCTCGCAGAATATAGCGAGGAAGCCATAGAAGCAATGATCACCGATACTCAAGGTGATCCCAAGACACTCAAGGAGGCGCATTCCCACGCTGACTGGCCAAAATGGCAGGAAGCCATGGACTGCGAAATTGACACTCTCAAGAAGGCGGAAACTTGGATTACCGTCCCGAAACCTGCTAACAAGAACATTGTTAGCAGCAAGTGGGTTTTCTGCATCAAAAGGAAGGCCGACGGAACTATCGAAAAATACAAGGCACGCCTCATAGCGCACAGATTCACGCAACGCTTTGGCATTGATTATTTCGACACTTTCTCCCTGGTCGCAAGACTTGCAAGTTTCCGTTTCATACTTGCCATTGCAGCCCGCAACGACTGGAACATTGACACATTTGACTTTATTGGTGCGTACCTCAATGGTGAACTTAACAGCGATGAAGATATCTACATGCAAGAGCCCCCTGGATATGAGACTCAGGGGGAGCAACAAGTCAAGCATCTACACAAATTGCTCTACAGTCTCAAACAAGCTGGACGCAAATGGTACGACATATTGTGTTGTGCCCTCACTGACACTGGTTTCCACATCAACAACGCCGATCCAGGCGTGTTCTCAGCACAAGACGGTGAACACACAACCATTCTCGCCATCCATGTTGATGACTGCATGATTACTGGCAGTTCACTGAACCTCATTTCAGATTACAAGCAGAAGCTCAATTCCCGCTATTCCCTCATGGATTTAGGACCAATCCACTGGTTGCTCGGGATCAAGATCATGTGCAATTGTGAAGCACGAACAATCTCCCTCTCACAAACCATATATATCGACACTATCCTATCCCATTTTTCCCTTAGTGATGTCAAACCAGTTGCTTCCCCCATCATACCCGGCACAAGCTATAGCAAGACCAACATACCCTCAGACACCACTGAAGCGGCACATATGAAGAAAGTCCCTTATCGCAAGGCAGTTGGCAGCCTTATGTACGCCACTGTCGCCACTCACCCCAACATCACCTTTGCAATATCAACACTCTCGCAATTCCTAGAAAATCCTGGAAAACTTCACTGGCAAGCTGTCAAGTGCATATTCCACTACCTTGCTGGCACCAAATCCAACACCTTAACCTATGGCAATGAACGACATGACCTTCTAGGCTACACGGATGCTGACGGTGCATCCCAGACTCACCACCACACCATCTCAGGCTTTGCCTTCATCATCGATGGCAGAGCTATTTCCTGGGCATCAAGAAAACAAGAAATTATCACTCTGTCAACCACCGAGGCTGAATATGTCACCGCAACTCACGCGGTGAAGGAATGCATCTGGCTCAGGCGACTTACTGAGCCTCTTTTCAGAACCACACCCATCCCCACCACCCTTTACTGCGACAACAAAGCCACGCTCTGACTCGCAACTGATGACAATTACCATGCACGCACCAAACACATTGACCTTCGCTACCACTTTATTTGCCAAACAATCAACAACAAGTGTATCAACATCAAATACTGTCCCATGGAAGATATGACTGTGGACATCCTCATGAAGGCACTCCTGAAGCACAAGGTTGCGTTACATTTGCAGACCCTCAGGATTTGTCACCCTTGAGGGGGAGTGTTGCATTTTTGGCACACTCAACTTGGCCGACCCAAACTGTATCGACACGACTTAGGGGTCACCCAAGTCAGCGTCCAGACTCAAACTTTTCAGATCTCACCAGAGTGGCCCTGCTATTCCATAACAACTGACAACAATGCAGCTCATAGCACAGGTGAGGTTGTTGTCAGAGAACCCCCCACTAGCATGCTGGTGGTGGTGCCTATTGAGGATGCTATGTCCTTCATACCCTCCCCAGCTGACATATGATGGGCCTTGTTGGGTTTGTTCTCAGACAAAGTGGCTGCAGTGCTCTTGGAGTGTTTGTGCCCCACAACCTGAGATCAAGATGGGGTGGGGGCTTCATCATCACCCTGAAGTAGGGAATATGTTAGTGTAAATGGTAATAAATGTACTTGACTTACATTGCTTGGTATACAGATTTGAAGTGTTGATAGTGCAGTTTTTCCAGCTGCAGCTAGTAGGATATAGCCAGAAACTACAGTCAAGCATGTTATGAGTACAGCAAGCTCCTCAGACCTAGATTCAGTCATTTCTGTTGAAGCGTGATCTGAGTTAAGAGTCACATGCTTCATGGGAGATGCTTGAGTCATCTCATGGACATATACGGTATCTGGCCCCTTATGGGCAATAGCTTGATATGGACTTATTCCAGACTTCATACGGACCGGATCACTTTTGTTTATCTTTATTATTCTTTCCTTCTATTGTTTAGATACTGGTGGTGACTCACTTAATAGTGGCACCACATTATATTCGTCCAATAGTGTTCCTTCTTATTGTTCTCCCATGCCACCCATGTGTCAAACACAGAGCGTGCACAGACCATCCCTTCTTGTTTATAAGGGTGGTTATTTTCGCCTTCACACTTCAGAGTTCCTTCAACCTCTGAAGTGTAAGTGCGCCCTCTTCTACTGTACACCTTATAGCTGACACTTCCATAGTACTTGCTTGTCTTTAGGTGTGTAGCTTCATGCTATCAGAGTTCCTTCAACCTCTGAGGTTACTTGCTTGTCTTTAGCCTTTGCCGCTAACCATTTTACTTGCTAAGTCAGTGCTGCATTCAACAATTTTAGTGTACCAGAGTGGGCTGATGTGTGTATGCACACAGATGCAGATAATCTGATTTTTCAGATCTTGAAATAATTTGATTATGATAATTGCATGTGGCTACATCCTAAGTACAAGCTGTCAATAGTGTGACAAAACACAAGAATCATGCCACAACCAGAGGTGTGTTCAGGGCAAAAAATATTTCATTTCACAGTTGCACACAACCTCATTCTGCAGGGTTGCAGAATGAGGTTGCATCTGGCAATGATGGTGGTCTCTTTCACTGCCAGACAGGCTCTTAGTGAGTTCCACCCCAACTTACAATCTTCCACCACATACACCATCTTGCATGTCAACTAAGATAGATCATTCATTAGCCCCTACTAAAGTAGCACACCCACTAGTTTAGTTTGTCTCTCAACACACCCAAATTTCCATATGTTACTCTAGTTATATACACACTACATGACATCTCAGGCACCTCAGTCATCACCCATACATATGAGCAGTTCCCAAGGTGAGAACATTCACTACCTATCATACCATACACCCTACTCACATCTAGACAGCATCTCTATTGTGTGTCTAGGTAAATATAGTCATTACCCGTACACGCGAGCAATTCCTGAGCATCTCTATTGTGTGTCTAGTGTGTCTAGCTCCCGACCGATCTATCCATAACCTACAATACCTACCATAGGGATGAGATAACTGCACACTGCTTAGTTGAGTTCCTATATATTTCAAGTACATCATATCAATCCGTCACCATTGGATATAACACTCCAAAGTAGTCTGGAAGCTAAAGACACAAAACACCGGACATAGACCCTAGACCTGCCTCTCCGTACGTCCGAGACTAACAGCCATCAGGAAAAAGTGTTAGCTACAATCAAGTCTCTTGCTGATCTATCCCTCGAGACAATCGAGCACTCAAAAAATTCTGGATGTCTTCAGGAATTCATTAGGTGACCAAGAATATGCGTCCGAGAGATGGCCAACTCACATAACAACTGAGCTCTCATAAGACGTCGCAATGTTAACGGGAATTTCGTCGCCGTACTTATCTTTCGCCTTCATCACATTGAATACCGACAACACAGACGCGGCAACGATAAACAAGGTTGAGTCCACGAAATGACGCCCAGGACAGATCCTCTTGCCGATCCCGAATGCCATGGTGATCATTGGATCATCTCCCAAACTTCCGTCCTCATTCAGGAACCGCTCTGGTTTGAACGCCTCTGGATCCGGGTATAAATCCGGATTGTGCAGGATTGCCCTAACGCACCTTACTAAGAAGAACATTGGGTGAGGAGAGATGATGGTGACATACCACGCATTGGCCACCATGATAGCACCTATCAAACCGAATTGCCGAACGTGAACCACAAGGCACAAGACAGGGAGAGAAGCCTACCTTTCGGAATGAAAAACCCATTGTAAACGTCGTCCTCAGCCGAAGCATGTGGAAGACCTAAAGGGGATCCTTTTTAGCACCTAGAGTCGGGCACTTGGGATTGAGCGCTCATACCCAAGGGTGTCACCATCCGCCACCTCAGCAGCTCTCTGCACAGTGCGTCGATGTACGGGAGACGTGGTCTGTCATCGAAAGTTGGAAGTCTATCTCTTGCGATGACAGTGTCAAGCTCTGCCTGTGCTCGCTTCTGCGCCTCCGGATAGAGAACAAGCGCAAGAAAGAGAGAAGTTAACGCGGACACGGTCTTATCGTAGGCGTCAGAAGATAAATATCATAGGTAAAATTAAGAGACGTACTGTGTCCGAACCAGCTAACGAAGTCTAATTAAGATGTGTCTGGAGCGGAATTACGATAACTCACCAGCATACATGGACGCCAAGGTTTTTTTGACAATCACTTCCTGCTGTTGGCGCTCTGGGGAAGCTAGATTCTCTATCTCCTGAAGGTGTTCGCTAGCAAGCGATTGGACCGCAGTGCCATCTTTCTACGGCCATGTTAGACAACGTGCCCACTTGGAAGAACTCGACTACGAACCATAGCATTTTTTACGAAATTGAATGGCTCGTTGATCATCCTCGAACTGAGTTCTCTGCCCTTCTGTGCCAGTGACTCGTAGTTGAACCATGGCACCCACGAAGGGATGTGCCGCACTGAAGACATTGGTGAGGCCAGAGTACAGGAGTGACAAATCGGGCATCCGCACAGAATGGGAGATGATTTACTAATATAGCTCCAGGCAAGATGAGCCGCCCGACCAATTCGATGGCCTGAACCGGAGCGGCGATCATGTGATCACTATTATCCTTCAGGTCATACCCGTACATGAGGGACATGATAAGTCTTCCTTGAAGACTGCCCAATGGTTAGCCATTGTATACACAAAACGAATATGCTATACTGACAGTTTAACATGGCCGCGGAAGTCCCCTGGGGCCTCGAGGAGTTGACCGAGGAACATGCGTGTGTTGTCCTCTATCATTCTCCGATATGACGCCGTGGCGCCAGGGCCAAGGCTGCGATCTAGTAATTTTCTGCCCCCACGCCAATAATCGCTCATCCTGACAGCCGAAGAAAAGAACCATTCCATCTCTAGTCTAGATTTCGAAGGTGTCAGGGACGCAGGACGGATGGCGGACAACCGCCAGGTGTAACATACATTTCCTGGATTGGCAATGTGGGCCGATCTGAGTACCTTTCCCCGCGCTTCTCTAGGAGGTCTTTGATAGCAGGTAGCGAGCACAAGACCACAACCACCTGACCAAAGACCTGGAGACATACAACATCGCCTGATGACCCAGAATATGATCAATGAATAATAACCACGAGATTGTCACCATACCATATTTCTTGGACATGGCTTGGTACGCAACCCAAGAAGATCGCTTTGGAACATCGAGGAGATTGCCTATGACTGGTAAGGGTGGTGGACCGGGTGGATAAGGTCGCCCTCTTCGCCTCCTGTGATCACGGAAAGTGATGAGAAGATAAATGAAGATCGAGATAACAAGACCGTCAGCAACGGTGGTCCATGGAGATGGCGGCTGCATGAGTGTTAGTGGTACCAGTTGCCGAGACTGCTTGAAGGGGAGGGGCAGGCTATATAAGGGCGTGTCGAACCTTCCCATGAACAAAGTGATTGGGGGCTTTCCGCATACGTCGGCGTGGCTATAGAATCACCCATCCTGTGGAACCATCCATTCTGATACTGTCTCCACTCATACTTTGATACGACGAACTTCGAAGCTATCAAGGTTTTATTTTGAACTCCGATTTAGAAAACTTAAGGTCACATGAGGCCGACCGCTTGCAGTACATCAACCGATATCATTCTTTATTTATTTTATTTTATTTTATTTTTCGTTTCCTCTTTCACTGCTGTGGTCCCGTGCTGTTTTCTTTGGTACATGTACTAAGACATGCTGACGCCACGGTCACCCGTCCTGTGGTTTCGAAGTCCTTTGTGGGTAACTCAGTGTGTTTTCGACTAGCTAGGACTATTCTGGCAATTATATACTACTGCCGAACCCCTTGTATGGCATTCATAGACAGCTCTGGCAATAGCAGTGGCGTAGCGAAGATTCTCCTTGTCACTCTATAAATCTGGATTCTTTTAGAGATAGTATACAACAGTTAATAAACACTGTCATCGGCAGTTTCGGATACCTTGTTGAATATCATCCGCTCGTTGTTTGTGGGTAGAGATAAGTCCGCGGCACACCGACGATGTAACTCGACTCGGTGGCCATGGGAATCGCGGGGGGATAGAAGCGTCGAGAGAGACTAAATCCAAAAAAAGGAAAAAGAAGCTCCACATCTACATGAGGTACAGTAATAGTAAGCCACGTGTAACACGTGCGTATCTAAACGAATTCAGGATATTACTGTAACGAGACATTAATTTGCAATCCGCTCTGACCGGCAGAGCGACCCGCGGCGTGGACCGGCACTGCGGCTGGAATTCACCGCGCGTTGGGAACGCCGCAGTCAATTTTTTCCCTTGAAGCTTGCTTCGTGCAGGATACTTACTTAACCTGTTGTGAATGACAGTTTCTTTGTGTTACTAGGATATAAATTCGGACCAAGCACGAGCGCCCCGAGCCCGAAGTCAAAGGGGCTGCGCACCGACGTTCGCTGCATCGTGCTACCTCAATTCCCTTCTCGCTCGATCAATTTTGGCCTCGGACTTATTCCTTATATGTTCCTATGACTTACTGACATTGTTTGGTATCTCAGTCAGTACCTTCTGACTCGTTTATTATGTAACGCTTATATTCTTGCTCGATACGATGTGGTACTGAAGCTTCTCGAAGCTTCTTGTGTTTCCAATTATGGAAAATTATCTTCCAACGACAGCATACATTTCGTGCAATCCAACGGTTACGACGAACACAAGCAAATAGCGCTAGAGACAGAGAAGACAGTCTTCTCGCTTTGGAGTCGCGCAACTTGCTTACGTTGCGCGTTACAAGTTACCGTAACGTCACAACGTCTCCTCTCAAGTCCAAAGGAAGACGGTATTCCCCAAGCCACGCTTCATGACCTATCGTGCAAGGACAGGAAGCCCTAGCTTGCCAAGTTTTACAGTACAGTAAGTAGAGAGTGTGGAGTTGACGAAGAGCGGGATGTATTATAATGTTACCGAGGCCGAGGATCGTCAACGCTCAGCCTTATGTGGGTTCGAATTAAAACCACAATTACTTCTACCAGCTGGACGATCATAGGCACGCTGACGTCAGCGGAGAGCCAGCAATCGTGGGAGGGTTCGGCACGCCCTTTATAGCCATTCCATCTCTCCTTCAGGCAGTAGCCATTGGTACCGCTAACACTCATGCTATCTATCACCGTTGTTGACTGTCTCGCTGTCTCGCTCTTCATCTACCTTTCCGCCACTTTCCGTGATCACAGGAGGCGACGAGGACGACCTTATCCGCCCGGTCCACCATCCTTACCAGTCATAGGCAACCTCCTCGATGTTCCAAAGCGATCTTCTTGGGTTGCGTACCAAGCCATGTCCAAGAAATATGGTATAGTGACCTTCTCGTGATCAACGTTCGCTGATCATATTCCGAGTCATCAGGCGATGTTGTTTGTCTCCGGGTCTTTGGTCAGGTGGTTGTGGTCTTGTGCTCGCTACCCGCTATCAAAGACCTCCTAGAGAAGCGCGGGCGAAAGTACTCAGATCGACCCTCATTTCCAATCCAGGAAATGTATGTCACACCTAGTCGTTGTCCATCATCCGCCTTGCGTCCCTGACATCCTCAAATTCTAGACTGGAGGTTGAGTGGTTTCTCCCCATTGCTAGGATGAGCGACCACTGGCGTGAAGGCCGAAGATTACTAGATCGCAGCCTTGGCCCCAGCGCTACAGCGTCATATAGGAGAATGATAGAGGACAACACACACATGTTCCTCGGTCGACTCCTTGAAGCCCCAGAGGACTTCCGCGACCATATCCAACTGTCAGTACGGCGTATTCATTGTGTGCATACAATTACTAACCATTGGGCAGTCTTCAAGGAAGACTTATCATGTCCCTCACGTACGGGTATGACCTGAAGGATAGTAGCGATCAGATGATTGCCGCTCCGGTGGAGGCCAGCGAATTGCTCGCACGGCTAGTCTTGCCTGGAGCTATATTAGTAAATCATCTCCCATTCCGTGCGGATTCCTGATCTGCCATTCCCGTACTTTGGCCTTACTGGTGTCCTCAGTGCGGCACATCCCTTCGTGGGTGCCGTGGTTCAACTACGAGTCACTGGCACAAAAGGGCAGAGAACTCAGTTCCAGGGTAATAAACGAGCCATTCAATTTCGTGAAAAATGCTATGGTTCGTAGGCAAGATCTTTCAATGGACAGACACGTCGGCTAATGTGGCCGTAGAGGGATGGTACTGCGGTCCAATCGCTTGCTAGCGAACACCTTCAGGGAATAGAGAATCTAGCTTCCCCAGAGCGCCAACAGCAGGAAGTGATTGTCAAGGAAACCTTGGCGTCCCTGTATTCCGGTGAGATATCATAATTCCACTCGAGACACATCCTACTCAAACTTCATGGGCTTTCGTCAGCCGGTTCGGACACAGTAAGTCTCGTCAGTTTACCTGTTATATAAATCTACTAACGTCTATGTCAAGACTTCGTCCGCATTATCTTCTCTATTTCTTGCTCTTGCCCTCTATCCAGAGGTGCAGAAGCGAGCACAGGCAGAGCTTGACACTGTCATCGCAAGAGATAGACTTCCAACTTTCGATGACAGACCGCGTCTCCCATATGTCGACGCGCTGTGCAGAGAACTGCTGAGGTGGCAGATGGTGGCGCCCTTGGGTATGAGCGCTCGATCCAAACTGCCCGATTCTAGGTACTGAAAAGGATTTCCCTGGATTTCCTTAAGTTGTTCCGCATGCTTTGACTGAGGACGACGTTTATAATGGGTTTTTCATTCCTAAAGGTAGGCTTCTCGCCCTGTCTTGTGTCTTGTGGTTCACGTTCGGCAATTGGGCTTGAAAGGTGCTATCGTGGTGGCCAATGCGTGGTATGTCATCATCATCTCGGCTCATCTAAATATACTTCTTAGTAAGATGTGTCAGGGCAATCCTACACAACCCGGATTTATACCCAGATCCAGAGGCGTTCAAACCAGAGCGCTTCCTTAATGAAGACGGAACTTTGGGAGACGATCCAGTGATCCCTATTACATTCGGATCTGGCAAGAGGACCTGTCCCGGGCGTCATTTTGTGGACTCGACCCTGTTCATCGTCGCCTCGTCTGTGTTGTCGGTATTCAATGTGACGAAGGCGAAAGATGAAAACGGTGGTGAAATTCCCATCAACATTGCGACGTCATTTGAGGACGCAGTTGTTATGTGAGCTGGCCATCTCTCGGACGCGTATTCTTGGTCATCTAATGAATTCCTGAAGACATCCAGAAAGGTTTGAGTGCTCGATTCTCCCGAGGGATAGATCAGCAAGAGACTTGATTGTAGCAAACACTTCGTCCTGATTGACGCCTGTTAGTCCCGGACGTGCGGGGAGGGATGTCCAAGGTCTATGTCCGGTGTTTGGTATCTTTGGCTTCCCAGCTACTGTGGGCCGCTATATTCAACGGTAGAGCGTTGATACGATGGACTTGAAAACACTATAGGAATTCAATTAAGTTGTGTGCGATTATCTCACTCCTGCGGTTGGTCTAGCAATCAGACTCGGAGAAGCCCAGCCGTGATCGTGGATGTGGCCTGTTCGTTGTCACCACTCACCACTCACATCAGGAAAAACCTCCCGCGTTAGCGAGAGTGGCTATGAGCTTAGATTATTGTTAGGTGAAGTGAATCAGATGACGTGACAACAGGTTGGGTAACCCATTGGTAACATCACATAAACCACACCAGAGTAAGCACTGTTTAGCCTTACCATAGACAAGCTTCAGCTTGTGCCTTGGCACAGTTCAGTTACTTTGTTCTCTTCACCAGCATTTAGCACTCAACTTCAGCTTGTTGGGGGCTGTGCCCCCCAAACCCCTACCTTCCTAGCTAATCTCAATCCCTTAATTCCACTTAAATACAAACTCAGATACAATTAAAAGATCCCCTTTTAAGATACCTTTATTTGTCAACAGATCCCTTTACAATGAAAATTAATTTATACTATGCCATTATCAAAGCACAGATAAATGCCCATCATCTTATGGAACAATGGTCTGAGGACTATCAAATTAGTTAATGTAGGGATAGCATGTGGCTTACTGGGGATGGCTGAGTAGTAGTCCCAATTAACATCAAACTACAGCAGCAGATAACACAATGGTTCCATGATCACCTAATAAAGGGACACCCTGGTTGAGACAACAAATAATACAATTAATAGCATAATACTGCTGGTGGTGTTAAGGCCTAGCGGGGCCTTACAGTGCGACGTGCACCGAGAGTACGAGGACAAGGACGGGGTACAAGGTCGAGGTGCTTGGTAGACAGTGACCAAGGCCGAGGGTTTCTAAGAGACGAAGGTCCGCGAGGGACGACCAAGGAGCAAGGGTTCGAGGGAGTAAGTCGATGGACTTGGTGACGAGGTACAAGGGGCTTCGGTCAGACGGCCGAGGTACGAGGAACTAAGTCGAGCGACTTAGGGTCTGTGTGTGCGCGTTGTTATAGCACAAGCGCAAAGCTTCGAGGTAGCTCCCAACTAAGGGAAGGCCGACAGTGGGGATGAGATGACGAGAAGGGAGCACACAGTGGAGGAGGGAACAGGTCTAGTATTCGCTAGTATAATGAACGAAGACAAGACTGGAGAGTGAGCGTACAAAGTGGCTAGGTTTATATAGGTCACTACTCTATGTCCGTCCCATGAGGGGATACTAGAAAGAGAACAATAGACAACGCGAATGGGGAAGGATAAGAAAAGGGAATAAGGGGGAGTCCAGAAGGGGAAGGGCGAAGAAGGGGACTCGGAGTAATGAGGCGTACATGGTAGTGAGTCAACAGGTTAGTACTCCGAGGGGAAGAATGAATGAGTCAAAGCGATATAGTAAAGGAGAAAATAAGTCCGTGGTGAGCCGGATCACGACAGGTGGCCAGGAATCAACAGGTGAATACAGAACTACATTTAAGGGTGCACCACCTACCTGCAAAACAAAGTGCAGATGCACCCACACACCACCCCCTTATACTGAATTGGCCTGGAGGAAAATGAAGCACCATTTACAACCATCTCACTTGATTTAATCACACAGCTGCCAATGAGCAATGGCTATGATGCTAATTTGACAATCATTGATCCAGGGTGCTTACAAGCAGCAGTATTCATCCTATGCTGGATAATTATCTTAGAAGAGCAAGTTGCAGAACTGTACTTTTGGCACATATTCCTCTGGTTTGGCCTACTATATAAAATTGTCTCTGACCACAATCTGAGATTCACCTCATGATTTGTAAAAACAATATATGACCAATTACAGATACATCAGAACATCTAGTCAGTGTTTCACCCCTAAACAGATGGGTTGTCAGAACAAAAGGATTAGTAGGTGAAGCAGTATTTGAGGTTGGTTACTAATGTCACACAAGATGATTGGAGCCAGTGGCTCCTGCTGGCTATGCAAATTTACAACACACAGCATAATGCAACCATCAATGCAGCACTAAGCAAATTTCTTCTGGGATACTGTCCATAGTTGTAAGACACAAGTGACCCCCTTGTATCAATAGTACCTATGTTCAATAAACAGCTGGAGAAGGTGCAGAAGTTACAAAAAATGCCATCAGTGCCTTGCAAAAGACTGCAGGAAGTCCCCTCTGCAGTGCTTCAAGAAGGGAGAGCTAGTATAGCTTTATTACATCACAGTAGGGACATTTACCTGATGTGGGTTAAGTTACCCTACTGGGATGCCATACTAAAGGGTCTTGCTGTTAGGGTTCAAAGGGAAGTTCTGAGGAGGAACTTCAGTGAAAAAATGTATGAGTTAAAGTCATGCTCTAGGCCAATAGTGGTACTTAAAAGACCTTAGTAAGAGGAGAGGTTCTTCAGTATGAGAGGTGGAGTATTCAACAGTCTTTGATTGCTTGAGTACCATAGAGTACAAAAAGATAAGTCTAAGGCTACAAGCTACCTAGCAAGCCTGACTTTATAGTAAATGAGAGATCCTATTACTGAGTCATAATGGTGTACTAGGATCAAGTCATAGCCCCATAGTAACAAGAGAACAATAAGAACTGTAGAGTGCAGTTCACAGTAATCATGAGTAAGTCATGAAACAAAAGATATACATGAAACAATAAAAGCCCCTTAGCAATGGGCTTGAGTCAGAGTGACTTATAAGTGAAAATAAATAAAGAGTCATGATGACTCTTATAAGAATGGTTTCTAAGATAAAAGAAAAGAAAATGAGTCATATCATAACATATAGGTGCCTTAGTGAAAGTGGCTATCAGTGGGTATATATGGATGGACTCAGCTAATTGGTTTAATGACTAGTGTAGGTTCATCCTGTTCCTCTTTGCTACTACTTGGCAACCCTGATCTTGTAATAGGTTCAGATTGTTCTGCAACTCTATCAATCTGCCCCCAGTCATTTCTAGATACAACTTCATCCTCATAAATGTTGCAACCATATTTGTATAGAAGGGTATTGATGACAGTGCCAAGGGGAAACAGGTAGCCAGTAAGTTAGCTGCAGTTTGCATCTAGCATTCCAATTATGTTATATTCTGCAAGATATAGATATAGATAACCATAGACAGATTTAGATTCTTGAAAAAAAAAATCAAGAATTTAGAAACCAGGTTAACTCTATATGCTAGTTATATTAAGACTTAAAAGGAGGGGAATGTTAATATTTGGGAGCACCTAAATATCCTTCCAACCCACTATAAAGATCTAGAATTAGAATATCTTAACCAGCAGTTTATAGTGTCTTATATATGGAGGAGCAAATGTGTGGTTGATGAAACTTAGGCACATCCTAAGAAGAGAATAGGCTCATGTGAGGTTACTGTTAGAGACTATATATACCCATTGTGAGCCTATATAAGGGTTTTGCTCTTCAGCTCTCTAGCTAGTTTTAGGCCTATTTGACATCATTGGTAGTGACCCTAGTTGGGTCCTATTAGCCCATAAAAGGTAATCAGCAGAGACTGCAAATCCATTATGGGCCCATATAAGGATTTTAGTCACCAGCTCTCTTGGCAGCCATGGGCCCATTTAACCTCATCAGCAGCATTACCAAGTAGGTTTTATGGGCCTATACAAGTGCATTATCATAGATATTCCAAGCAGAGCATAAGCCCATGCAAGGTGATTGGTAGAGACTATAAAAACCCATTGTGGGCCCATACAAGGAATTTGGTTGCCAGCTCTCTTGGCAACTATGGGCCCATTTGACCTTATCAGCAGCATTATCAAGTAGGTTTTATAGGTCCATACAAGTGCATTTTCATAGATATTCCAAGAAAAGCATGCGCCCATGCAAGATGATTGGCAGAGACTATAAAAACCCATTGTTAGCCTATATAAGGATTTTAGTTACCAGCTCTCTTGGTAGCTATGTGTCACAGTTAGGCCTTTGGGCCATTAGTCTTCAGACTTTTGAAGTAGCAGCGAGCCATGTGGACTCTTACTTACTGGTTATGACTACACTAGTTAGTAATTAGTTATGGACTTGTTGTCTCAGTCAGCAGTAGGCATTCATATGTGATTGCTTACTGGTTACTAGGATAGCAGTACTAGGGTTCAAGGTAGTATCACTACTGGCTATTGTGTATTGTAGATGAGCTTTAAAGTGTCCTCTTAAATGTATAAGTAGTAGTTGTTGAAGACTAAGAAACACCATCTTGGTCTTCAAATTGCCATTGCTTTCTACTTATATCCTACTCTCTATTCTCTTCTCCTTACTTGTGCTTTGGAACTGAGACCTTATACTTCTTGTACAAAGATGAGTTAAGTCCTTTCTGGCTAGTGTGACTTAGAAAACTTGCTATTAGCCTTGTTATTATATTAAGGGAGTCGCCTCTACATTTGACCAATGTGCTGTTTACACATCTCACCCTAGTTCACCCTTAATTCAAGGGAATGCCACAGCAAGGCATAACACTATGGGCCCATTTAACCTTATCAGCAGCATTACTAAGTAGGCTTTATAGGCTCATTTAGTATCACTGGTAGTGACCCTAGTTGGGTCTTATTAGCCTATACAAGGTAATAGGCAGAGACTATATAAATCTGTTATAGGCCTATATGAGGGTTTCACTTGGCAGCTCACTCAGCAGCTATAGGCCCATTTGATTTTATTGGCAGCACTCCCAGGTATGTTTTATTAGCTCATTCCAGGTGAAGTGGGCCTATACAAATCCTTTGTTGGGATATCATACAGTTGGCTGATGGGCCCATGTGAGAATGTCTGCAATGTGTCTCAATGGGCCTATACAAACTCATGCACTCTATATTAGTAATAGGCCCACATGGGTTTTCCCTATGTTTATGGTACATTATCATATGGGGTCTATCAAGTACTACATCTGAGATCTGTGTCATAGGCTCATTAACCTGACATACTTTTCAGTCCCCCTAATCAGTTGCTGGATAAATGCACAGGCATAATGAAGCTAAAGAGCCCACTTAGCTTAGAAGAGAAGAGAAGTATAGTCATAGTATTGCCCAAGAGACTCAGAATACTATTACATCACTACAACGAGGGCTATTTAAGCAGACTTGAGAACAGTGGGGAGGGGCTAAAACTCCATAAGAGAAGTTCTAGGCAGAAGTGATACTGATAGGGTGGAAACAATTCTTAAAACTCTGATACTCATCTTATGTGTTTTGCTTGGACCATTGGCTTCTCCCTACCCATGGCCTGGCCTTCTCCAGATCTCCCAAGGGGCTGGTAACACATGATGTGCATCTCTATCATGATCCAGCTCACTATGGACTTTTCTTTCTCTTTTACTATATTGCTTTGACTTATAATCTGTTGACTCATCTTCATATATGACTTGTCACTCTTCTATTGTTCTCCTTTTGTGACTCCTATTGTTCTCCCTTTTTGTGGCATCCATTGTTCTCCTTATGACTCATTCCCCTAGGGGCTACCTATATAAACCTATACTTTCTTTACATTAGTTCTTTAGTCTTGTCTTTGTTTATCATACTAGCAAATACAAGTGACTTCCTCCTCTTTAACTGTGTGCCCCTTCTTGTTGTGTCACCATTATGACTCAGACCTCTACAATAGGAAAATGGGTATTGATTTAGAGTGGACAAGAGACTCTCAATACCGTACAAACTAAACTAAGTACAGCTTATATACCTAGTTATGGATATATGGCACCACTTCTGAAGATAACAAAGAATTACCAGAGTCATCTTCTTATCTAATTATAAACCCCTTCTCCTTATCTCTCCTTCTGTCTTATCTCATGAGCTGGCAGTGGTGTCATCACCCTCCTACTAGCTGGAACACCAGCCTGGGCATCCAACATCCACATGTCCTTGGTGAAAAGTTGTGTGGACTTGGCATGGGGGTGATACTGGGGTGTAGTTGATAAGGTTGGCAATGTGAGTGATGCAGTATGAGGTGCAGGCATTTTCAAGTTGGATATGAGAGTAGAGAAGTTGCTGTTTGTAAATGTCGAGCTTAGTGCACAATTGTTAGATGTGAGCATTGAGGCTAATGACATGCATATCAAGTCTTTGATAATGCCTAACTTCAGTGCAGAGACCCCAGTCTCCAGTCTGTTGGATTGTCAAACAGACAAAATGGGCCACATTGGTAGTACTTCCTAGAGCTTTGACAAACCATGTGTTGAGTGGTTGCATGGTTCCAGACAGGTCACCCTGAGCCTGCATAAACAATTCAAAGGCATAGGTGTGGTCGAGTTATCCCCCTATGGTCCCATACACTGTGTTAAGGCCTAGTGGGGCCTTACTGCACAATGTGCGCCTAGGGTACATGGTACGAAGTGCAAGGGCAAGGTGCTTAGTAGGAATGACAGGGGACTGAGAGATAACAAGGCGACAAGGGTCCAAAAGGGACTACTGGGGACAAGGTTTCAAGGGGCTAAGTCATGAGACTCAGTGACAAGGTACGAGGTATGCCATTAGAAGGCCAAGGTATGAGGGACTAAGTTGAGTGACTTAGGGTCTGTGTGTGCGCGTTGTTATAGCACAAGTGCAAAGCTTTGAGGTGGCTCCCAACTAAGGGAAGACTGACAGTGGTGATGAGATGATGAGAGGAGCACACAGTGTAGAGGATAGACAAGTCTGGTATTTGCTAGTATAGTAAATGAAGACAAGACTGAAGAATAAGTGTACAAGTGGGCAGGCTTATATAGGTGACTACTCTGTGTCCGTCCCATGAAGGGGATACTAAAGGAGAACAAAGGGAACACAGAAGGGGAAAGAGATAGTGGGGGGATCAGAGTAGAAAGGCATACATGGAGATGAGTCAACAGGTTAGTACTCTGAGATAGTCCAAGGGTAAGGAAAAGCAATAAGGTAAAAAGAAAAATAAGTCTGTGGTGAGCTGGATCATAACACACTGTGCTGCTGTCGATACCACCCAAGCATATGTAAGGGGGTTTGATAAACTTCCCATTGTTGTTCTCATCTGGGATGAGAAATCCCTTACACTGTCCCATGTTAGTCATATACCCTTCAGGAATTGGAACATCCTGCAATTGTTGTTTCAACTCCATGTGTTTGCTTCATTCGAGCAGGGCCACCCTGATTTGGTTGTTGTAATGGTGTTGGTAGCATTTGGCCATGACTGCCAGTCCTTGTGCCACACACATTGCAAGACTTGCATCAATGGGTCCTTGGATGGAGTCAAGAGTGGCTAAGGTACTAGAGGGCGACAAGTAGCTATTGTTGCTGAGTGCAAGGTCTTCTAGGTGGGCTTGTTCACTAGCTCCAAGGAATCGTTCAGGTATGTTGACTGGAGAGGGGATGCAAGTGGGTGGAGGAGCAAATGGCAAGTGTTCAGAAGGAAACAGGGTTCCGGCACAATTTGGAGGGGCTGCTGGAGGGATGTTTTCCTTGTCTGAGTCTGGGTCACCCTCACTCTCAGGTACTAATATGAAGGGGGGTCTTTCAGGTGAGGAAGTAAATGAAAGTTCGATGAGGTCTCGAACAACTTTGGGAGGGATGGCGTCAAGAGTGGCTGAATCCATGATAGTGATGCTACTTTTGAATGACTATTGCATGTCTTTTTATACCTTGTAGGTTTATTGAGAGGAAACTTGTAGTGATATTGTGCCACAAGTTTTGGAGCAAAAACCTGCATGGATGGCTCCCAGCTATCATCAGCACAAGTATACCCCTTCCATCTGATTAAATATTGCAATTTACAATACTTTCTATAGAAGTGGTGACCAATAATGGCTTCCACCTCTAGTTCTTCTAAGCCCTGTACTATATCTGGGGGGGGGCATGCATCATCTGTGTGCACTCTGTACACTTTAGTGATTTGGTGAGGTGATAGGAGAGACATGTGGAAGACATTATGAATAGTCCACACCATTAGAAGTTGGAGCTGATCACCACAGGCAATACTTCTTTCATGATAAGGAACGGTCCATATCGTTGAGGGGCAAGTTTTCAACTGTAGAAGGGTAGACTAATATTAGTGGCATCAAGCCATACTTTTGTGCCAACTTTGAACTGCTGCGAGGGAGGTGCTCTTGCTGCTGCATTTAGTGTAGCTATAGCTAAGGCCTTAAAGCATTGAATTTGTTGCAGCCACTCTTCAACATGTGGTACATGCAACTGAAACGCTCATATAGGGGACATCATTGGAATGTACCCAAATAGCAATTTGGAAGGAGTGAAGCCAATGGTACTGTTAAATCTCCTGTTATGGATATTTGTTGCAAGAGGCAACCAGTTGGCCCAATCATCTTGCATCAGATTAACTACTGTTTGAAGATACTGCTCTATTCATTGATTTTTACGTTCCGTCAAGCCATCTGTGCATGGATGGAAGGCAGTGGAGATATTTTGTGATATGGTGAGCCATTGGCACAATGCTTTGATGAACATCGACATGAATCTCAGGTTGTGGTCTAAGATGACTTTGTGGGGAAAACTGAACCACTTGAGAACATGGTCGTAGTATAATTACACAACTCCTTCACTGGTGATCTGAGTCATACAGGGAATAAAGATGGCAGCTCTAGAGCAACCATGATCTACAATCATTAATATTGCATCAAATCACCCACATTGTGGTAATTGTATGATAAGATCCAGCACTACCATTTCAAACAGCAGAGTTCCCTCCTTGATAGGAATCTGATACAACAGTACTTTGTTTTTGTGTGTTAGGACTTTAGTTTATTGACACATTAAACACCCACATATGTAGTCTTCAATGTACAATGCAGCACCTGGCCACCAGTAGACTTTTGCTATCTGCTTCTTGGTTTCATCTCATCTAGGATGTCCTATGATAGGTTCTTCATGATACTCCTTGAGGATTGCTTGTCACACTACTTCATTATCAGGCACCACCAATTGATCAGATGCAGTAGTCCATCAAGCAAACCCTTCAGATTGATAGATCAATTGATACTTGGCTTGTAAGCAACACATCTCTGGTTAAGAACAGAACTGTGCTTGACACACGAATTGATACAGGTTATTGATTGGATCAACTATGTTGAGAAACACATCCACCAGGAGAAGCATGAGGTCTTGGTTATTTTCATCCCTGGTGTCCACTCCTGGAGGCTGGGACAGAAGATCTGTGACCATGTTCCATTTTCCTGGGACTTGCATAATTTAGAGATGATAGTCTTGTAACTCGCTGAACCATCTTGTGATTTATTGGTTGACTTTTTAGGGTGTTTTCCAATACTGCAAGTTAGCATGATCGGTAAATATTGTTATGGGATGTTGTGCTCCACCTAGATGCATCTGCCAATGAGTTAGTGCCTTAAAGACTGCCAGTAATTCACATTCATATATGTTGTAATTTTGTTCTGCTGGGATAAAAGTGGCTGAATAGAACACAATGGGGTGTAGAAAGGGTTTGGAATAATCTGGTTGACGGAGTATAGGCTGGGAGCAAACACATATTTTTAGCATATTAAATGCATCTTGCTGCTCCTATGTCTACAAGAACAGTGTATCTTTTTGTGTTAATTTTATCAGTAGCCTTGTGATCATGGAGTATGTCACTGTCATGACTCTTAGAATTCTCGTGAGTGGAAAAAGGATGTATTGATGAAGAGATTCTCAATACCTATCATAGTGCTACTAGTTCCTCCTTATATCCTACATGCCAGCAGTAGTACTACATGTCACTTCTGAAGATTCTCCCTTATCTTCTTGTCTAATTATAGTCAGTCCCCCCTTTCTGAGTGCTTCTACTTCTGAGGTGAGCTGGTGCTGTGTCATCACCCTCTGGTTAGATGGGACGCTGGCCCGGTTGTCCGACGTGCAAGTTCCTGGGTGCAGGGATGTGTGTTGGAGCTGCAGTTGTGGGGGCGTACGAGAGTAAGTTGGCAATGTGAGAGACACGCTAAGAGTCGCATGCATTCTCAAGGCGGATACGACTGAATAGAAGTTGCTGTTCATAGGCATTGAGCTCATTGCATAGTTGTCAAATGCGCGTGTTGAGGCTGACGACGTGGATGTCGAGGCATCGGTACCTCCCCACTTCTGCACACAATTCCCAATCTCTGGTCTGTTGTATGGCGGTACACATGAACTTAGCCACATTGGCTGTACTACTAATGGCCTTGATGAACCAGGCATTGAGTGGCTGAATGGTCTTGCTCAGGTCACTGTATCCCTGTGCAAACAGTTCAAACGCGTAAATCTTGTCGTGTCTTCCACCTTGCGTGCCATACGCGGTGCTGCTGTTGACGCTGCCAAGTTGCACGAGCAGTGGCTTGATGCGTTGGCCGTCATGGTCTTCATCAGGGATAAGGAATCCCTCACACTGACCCATATTCGTGGTGAACCCATCGGGGATAGGCACTTCTCAGAGTTGTTGTTCAAGCTCCATCCATCTGCTTCGCTCAACGAGAGTGATGTGGATCTGATCATTGTAATGCCTCTGGTAATGTTTGGCAGTGACGGCCAATCCTCGTGTGACACACATCACAAGGGCGGCATCGATCGGTCCACGTACTGTGTCACAGAACGGACTTCCACACTTACTATTAGGTTCTGACTACGATAGTAAGCTTGTGATTGTGTACATTAGTCAGGGACAGTTTCTTTCACGTGTTATCAGTCAGCAGTAGTATCACATGGTACTTTACACTTACTGATTACTAGGATAGCGATACTAGGGTTTGAGCTAGATACGCTATAGGTCAACAGCATTCGAGAGGCGCTTTAAAGCCCTCTATCATTGTGTATAAGTAGTAGTCGCAGAAGACCAAGGATTGCCATCTTGGTCTTCTTGAATCATCGGTTTCAGACTCCTCATCGAACGCTTGAAGCACTGAGGACCCAAGAGAAGTGCACTGCATAAGGCTTACCAAGAAAGCCTTCCCAGTTGCAAGACGTTAACGTGTTAGGACTTAGGATCCCACATTTGACTTAGGAGTTCGTAAAAGCTGAGTACTCGTGCCACACGATCGCCTAAAGCAAGGCCCACGCTTACCGAAGCGTAACATACTGAGTCAAGAGCCGCGAGAGTACTGGAGGGGGACAGGTAACTGTCATCGCCAAGTGCAAGGTCTTCGAGGTGAGCCTGTGAGATGGAGTCCATGAACTGCTGAGGGGCGAAGGGATAAGGGGTCCCAGCACGCATGGGGGCTGGTGCAGGGGGAATGTTCTCTTTATCACTGTTGGCGTTGCCCCTGGTAGGAACGACTTCTTGATCGGAGTCACACTATTCATTGTGTTCGCTCCTGGGTACCAGTACGTGCGGCTCTGGCTGGGGTGAAGAGGTAGACAAGACATCGATGAGATCACGAACGATCTCAGGTGCAAGTTGGTTGAGGACGATGGAATCCATGAGGTACTACTGATACTACTTTTCCATGTTCGACTCTTCTTTTTATATGTTGGTGGCATGGTCAAGGGATATTTTTGGTGGTATTGTGCAACAAGCAAGGGCATGAACACCTGTTTCACAGCTTCCCAGCTATCATCTGCACGAGAGTAGCCTTTCCAGTGAATGAGGTATTGAAGCATTTTACTACGTCTGTGATAACGATGGCCGATGACTTCTTGAACTTCAAGTTCTTCTTGCCCTTGTACTATATTGGGTGGTGGTCTCGCGTTGTCCTGATGTGGTCCATACCCCTTTGTTATCGTGTGTGGAGATAATAACGTGGCGTGGAAGACATCGTGTATTGTCCACGCCATCAGGAGTTTTAGTCGATATGCCATGGGTGAAATGCATTGAGTTATCTCAAAGGGTCTGTACCGTTGAGGGCTCAGCTTCTTGCTATGGGTTGGAAGCGTAATGTGTGTCCCTTCTAGCCACACCTTGTCTCCAATATTGAACTGATGAGGGGGTGGAGCTTTGGCGGCCACATTTAAGGTGGCGATTGCTTGTCATCGAACTTCTTGAATATGTTGTAGTCTTTCTTCAACTTGTGGGACTGGCGATTTGAAAGCTTGAATTGGAGAAACAGTTGGTGTGAATCCAAAGAGTAACTCGCTTGGTGAGTAACCTATAGTACCGTTAAAGTGTCCATTATGTATATTAGTTGCAAGTGGTAACCAATCGGCCCAGTCATCTTGAGTGAGGCTGACGACAGTCCATAAATACTGTTCTATCCATTGATTCTTGCGTTCTGTGAGTCCATCGGTCTGTGGATGAAAAGCAGTGGATATGTTTTGAGAGATGTGTAACTGTTTGCAAAGTGCATGACTGAAGGCTGACATAAAGCATGGATCGCAATCGGAGATGACTTTGCAGGGAAAGCTGAACCACCGCATTACATGCGTGTAGTACAATTGTGCAACTTCTTCTCCTGTAATAGTCGTAGCACATAGAATGAATATGGCCGCTTGGGAACATCCATGATCGACGATAGTTAGTATAGCATCGTACTTTCCGTGGTGGGGAAGTTGCGTGATCAGATCTAAGGCAATAGTTTCAAATGGTAAAGTGCCTTCTTTGGACGGGATGCGATATAGCGGTACTTTGGTTTGGTGAGTCAGCACCTTATTCTGCTGGCAGATAGGACAGCCCTTGACGTAGTCTTCAATATAGGCCGCACTGCCCGGCCACCAATAGATGGCTCCCACTTGTCGTTTGGTTTCATCTCGTCCTGGGTGTCCTGCAGTCGGCGAATCGTGATACTCCTTCAGGATGGTTTTCTTGATTACATCGTTGTCGGGCACTACCAGTTTTCCGGTTTGAGTCTCCTAGTGCGGAAAGCCATCTTTTATATAGGTCAGATTGTACTTGACAGCTAACGCTTTAATGTCCAAGTTTCGCCTGAATTGCAGCTGTATCATGAATTGGTATAGATTGTCTACAGGGTCCATGAAGTTGAGGAATATGTCTTTAGGGAGGAGGACAAGATCAGTGTTATCGTGTTCTCCCTTATCTTCATGGGGTGGGCGTGATAGTAGATCTGCCACGGTATTGACTTTTCCGGGCACTTGTACTATCTTCAGATGGTAATCCTGGAGTTCTCCGAACCATCGTGCGACTCTCTGATTGACCTTGCATGGGGATTTCCAATACTGTAAGTTTGCGTGATCGGTAAAGATCATAACTGGATGGGATGCTCTGCTTAAGTGCATTCTCCAGTGGGTCAGGGCTTTGAGTACCGCGAGTAATTCTCTTTCGTAGATATCGTAGTTGCGTTCTGCGGGTATGAAAGTGGCCGAATAGAATGTGATAGGGTGTAAAAATGGTCATTTTGAATGTGGGTTAGGTGAATCACCCTCCTGTGAGAGTACGGCTCCCACGCCGTATGCCAAAGCGTCCGTGGAAACGAAGAATGGTTTCCTGTAGTTGGGTTGATGAAGAATAGGTTTGGAACAGACACGTTGTTTGAGTTCCAAGAACACTTGTTCTTGTTCACTCTTCCAGGTGAATGGTGTATCTTTCTGTGTGAGTGTGATCAACGGTTGTGCTATCATCGAGTAATTCTGAATGAAGTAATGATAAAAGCCTGTGAATCCGAGGAATGCGCGGACATCTCGGACAGTGCGCGGGGTCCCCCAGTCGCACACCCCTTTAATCTTTGCTTCGTCCATGTGGATGGTGCCTCCTTTCAATATGATGCCTAAGAACTCAATTTCTTTTTGCTCGAATTGGCACTTCTCGGGCTTCAGAAAGAGGTCATGTGTTGCAAGCTTTGTTAGTACTTCGTGAACTCGTCTTCGGTGATTTGCGACGTCTGCGGAAGTGTGAATCAAAATGTCGTCCATATAGATCATAAGCCATCCGGCATTGATTTCTGATCGGAAAATCACATTCATCATTGCCTGAAATGTGGCTGGCGAGTTGGTCAAGCCGAAAAACATAATGCGTGGTTCGTATAATCCTTCGTTAG
Source organism: Lactarius evosmus (assembly GCA_951394315.1). Classification (NCBI taxonomy): domain Eukaryota; kingdom Fungi; phylum Basidiomycota; class Agaricomycetes; order Russulales; family Russulaceae; genus Lactarius; species Lactarius evosmus. The sequence goes on from OX596124.1 coordinate 5,577,812, forward strand.
TGATAAAGGCTGCTTTCCATTCGTCTCCTTTCTTAATTCATATGTTGTTGTACCCCCAACAGATGTCAAATTTCGAGAACAGCTGGGCGTCCTTAACACATGAAATGAGCTCCAGGATGAGAGGCAGGGGGTACTGATTTCGGATCATCCATTCGTTAAGCTTCCTATAATCCTGCACCAGTCGTAATTTACCATCCTTCTTCTTTATGAAGAAGAATGGCGAAGCATAAGGACTCTTCGAGGGTCATATATATCCCTTTTGGAGTTGTTCTCGCAGGAATTCTTTAAGGGCATTCTGTTCGTTTGGCGATAATGGATAGATCTTTCCGGGCATCGCCGTTGGTGCACCCTTTTTCAGCTCGATCATGTGGTCCCACTGCTTCTCGGTTGGGAATCGTTGTGCTTCTATATCACTAAAGACCTTTTGGTGGCATGTGAAGTGTTCAGGGATTTCTGTTCTCCCTTTTTGCGATCCAAATTCTTCGGCTAATTTAGATGCCAGGGTTTAACCACTACGTAGATAAAGAGCCCCTTCATTTGGATCTCGATTAGTCAAAACTAGTGGTAATTGTTCCGATGTGATCCAGCCGCGGCCCCAGTCTATTTGCGGTTGAAAGGCAGCAAACCATGGATATCCAAGGATAACCTCATTGGCTCCCAGATCTGTGAGGAAGAATCACATTTTCAACAGCTTGTTGCCGACACAAGTGAAGAGGTCCACGTAATGGGTTATAGAGCCATGTCTATTGAGTGTTCCATCGACGTTGTAGATCTTTTGTGGCAATGTCAGCGCGCATGCGTTAATGGATAGTTTCTTTGCCATATTTGCATGAATAAAGTTTTTGGTTGCTCCTGAGTTGAGTAAAGCGGTGAGCTCGGCCCTCTTAGAGTCAATTGCGAGGAAGATTTTCAATGTCATTGATTGTCTATTAGCTAGATACATTCACGTTGACTTATGAGACCTAATCCAGGCTGTATGGATTAGGCTGTCGTAAAACCCTCAGCATTCTCGTACATGGCAGCAAGTGCCTTCATTTCTTCTTCTGGCATCGTAGAGATGGCATTCTTGATGTCTTGAGCCATGAACCTTCCTTCTTGGGGTTCTTCTTCAGTTGTCTCAGTTCCCCTGGCTCGGGCGTTCTTGTGCGTAAGGCAATTGCAGGCGATATGGCCAGTCTTTCCACAGGCAAAGCATGGTCCTATCTGTCACGGGGCCTCTTCCGCTTGTGTAGTTCGGGCCCACCCTTGGTTTTGAGATGCTCTTCCTCTTCCTCCATCCATTGGAATGGGCACATTGTTAAATGTGTGGGGTGCATTGCTTGAGTTATACGCAGGTTGTTGACTTGAGGAATTAGTTTGGTTACGCAGTCTGGGAGGGGGTCCTCTCAGAGGTTGCCATACGTTATTTGGTCATGCATTAGGAGCTTGACCGTTCCTGTGCTCCATAATCGACTTCATCAACTGATGAGATCTGGTCGATTCGATGACACTCTGCTTTAATTTGGGATAAGTGTACACATATGGTGGATGGAGGGCATCTTCGAGGACGGTTTTGGGCAACCTGTTGAGGAAGTGCTGTACAGTAGCGGGGTGAGTGAGTGCGTAGTCAGCTTCTCATGCCAGTTGTTCAAAGTTGGAAGTGTATGCGTCCGCATTTGGCCATTGCATGTGCAAGTCCTCCAGCTTCATGCGTGCCTTCTCGGACTTCTGAGTATCTTGGAATTGCTCTCGGAATCGTGCAAGAAACTGAACCCATGTCTGTAACTCATCCTGTGTGGGTAGGAGAGTATCAATCCAGGCTCCTTGGTCGTGCGCCCATCCGTTTACTTGTTCCCCTTGAATAAGCGTGAGCACGAAGGCGATACATGTGAAGTACAACTGGAAGAATAAATTTTGATGGTTCAGATGGAAATATGTCTGTACGGTGTCAATAATGGCCTCGGCTTGATCTCTTTCTCCAGTAAATACAGCAGGTAATGCTCCCAATGTTTTCTCGGTTCCTCCGGGCCAGCCGCCTCCTCCAGGTCCTCCACCGGGTCCTCTGCCAGGTCCACCGGGTCCTCCAGGTCCGCCAGGCCAGCCACCTCCTCCAGATCCATTCGGGTTCCCCCCTGGATTTCCACCGTCAGGGTTACCTCCAGCAGAGTTGTCAGGGGCCTGGCCTAAGTAACGTCCTTGTGAGAGGAATCCTGCAATGGAGTTAGTAGGGAATGAGGTCTTGTCCTGCTCTTCGACCTGAGTGATGGTGTGGGCTATGGTAGTGGTCATATCGGGTAATATGGGAGAGGTGCAAAGTTGTGCTGGGATGGGTTGTGTTCTGTACGAATCTTGGTCTGGCATATTTGATCGAGGTGAAGTATTCATGGATAAGACAGAAAAATGGTTGTTACGATTGAGAGTGACTATGTTGCTCTCGTCAAATGACTCAATGTCGGGTCGATGCATGCCTTGGTATGTAGGGCAGATTGTGTTGTTTTCGTCGACTTCAACTTCATACAACTTTCCTTCATCGTTGAATAGATGTACTAGGGTACTCGAGATGTCATCCGGTCGAGGATCGAAAACTAAGTGCGGCGTTGGTATGCACCTATACTGGCCTTCAGTGGCTAGATAGATGTGTGGGTTTCAAGGTCGGTCAGCAATGACCCCGAAGTCATGAATGTAAAAGCGATCGGTCATTGTCGTGAAAGTAGAAAGATTGAGAATCTAGTGTCACCGTCATGACTCTTAGAATTCTCGTGTGTCATAGTCGTGACGCTTAGAACCCTCTAGAGCAGTGGATAAAGTTGTGATGGATAAGAGACTCTCAATACCGTACAAAGATACACTAAGTCTATCTTTTATACAGTACCAGCTGACCTTTTGCCAGCTCATTGCCACGTACTAACCACTTCTGAAGAGATAACAACTTCCTTATCTACTTCTTGTCTAATAATACCCCAACTTCTACTTCTTGCTTATCTCTTGCTATGTTGCACAGTGACATTACCCTCCGTTTAGATGGGATGCTGGCCTGGCCATCCGACGTGTGAGCCTCCCGGAGCAGGGACACGTGTCACGGCCGAGACTCTGAGTTCCTGAGAAAGCACGCCGCCGAGCTGCCCGAGCCGGCCTGCGTTGGACAACTACGAGCAAACCCTGGATTCCGAGGCTTTGAGAGAGGCCTTGATGAGGAAGGGAGATATGAGCATGTGGACATTGCGTTCTGGACCAGCTAAGTCCTACCCTCCTGTTGAGAGCAGCGACGAAGAAGCTGACAACCCCTACGAGCAAGATGAAGCTCGCGCGCGCGCCATGTACGCGCACTTCTACGGGCGTGATAGCCCAGAGTCACGTGACTCATCACGTGAGGCATCACCTGAGCGTGTGTGCCTCGGGTATGCCGCAGCCGGTTATCCGGTTGATGACGACATGGACTAGGCCCTCGTGCCTGTTTACTGATGGACTTTCTGATGGACGCCTCATGTACTGTATGGGTGCTGCCTCGTGTCTGATGGATGTCGGTGCCTTTATAGGCCGGTCCAATCATGTTTCTTCCTTGTGTTTCAGCTTGTGGAGCCGGAGCCCTTATGGCTATTGGCTAGAGATAAGGACTTAAGGTTCGTGCTGAGTCCGAACCTTATCTACTAGTAGTATAAGTACTAGCTTGTCTTTGCATGTATTCCCTATCTTGAGTTCTTTTGGAATCACATCACAGTTCCCTCCTGTCTTCCTAAGGGCCTTCGTTGGTCTTTTTACCAAACCCTTAGACGTTGTCTTGTTGTGCCGCTTCTTAGCAAGCTGTTCCCCTTTTGGTTTTCCCTTTGTCTCTCAGTTGCAACCGCTACTGCAGCGGTTTTGCCTTGGTTGTCGCGTGCAATACAAGCATTCTGAGAACCCCAGCTCAAGTCGAGCTAGACGGCCGGTGCGACCGTAACAACACGGGTCGAGGGGCTGTGAGGAGCGTACGATACGAGGTTTGCGACATGTGCGACCCTTCGTGAAGCCCAGGCTTGTTCAAGTCGAATGTGGCTGAATAAAAGCTGTTGCTTGTAGGTATCGAGTCCGGTGCAGAGCTGTTGGATGCGTGTGTTAAGGCTGATGACGTGAGTGTTGATTTGATGGTATCATCTGACTTCGGCACACAGTCCCCAATCACCTGTCTGCCGTATGGCAGAGCATACAAATCGGGCGACGTTGGCAGTGCTACTAATGGCCTTGACGAACCAGGCGTCGAGAGGGGGGCTAACTTCGTCTGGGGCTCCTCGTGCTTGCGCAAACAATTCAAACGCATAAACCTTATCATACTTCCCACCCTGTGTCCCATACGCTGTGCTACTATCCAGTCCTCCGAGGCGTATGAACGGGGGTTTGATGAAACATCCTTCGTTGTCTTCGTCAGGAATGGTGAAGCCTTCGCATTGCCCGACGTTCGCTTCGTAGTCTTTGGGGATGGGAACCTCACGCAGCTTTTGTTTGAGGTCCATGCATCTTTCGCGTTTGACTAATGCGATACGGATTTGATCGTCATATCGGTGTTGATATCGTTTGGCGGTGACTGCCAATCCTCTAGCCACGCGCATGGCGAGGGCAGCGTCGATCGGACTGCGCACGGAGTCAAGCGCTGCAAGCGTGCTGGATGGAGACAGATAGCTGTCGTCGCCGAAGGTGAGGTCTTCAAGTCGAGCCCGTTCTGTAGCCCCGAGGAACCTGTCGGGTTGGACGACCGGTGACAGGACTCTGGTAGGGGGAGGTGCGAACGGCATACGGTCCGACAGGAATGGGGTTCCGAGACGTGTCGGAGGGGCTGCAGGGGGAATGTTTTCTTTGTCAGATTTGTTGTCGCTCTGCGGCATAGTAAGGAAGGGAGGTCGCTTGGGGGTCAAGGTAGGAGAGATTTCAATAAGGTCTCTGACGACCTCGGAGGGGATAGCGTCGAGAGTTGCTGAATCCATGAAGCTAGGCGATGTTGTATGGGTTTCGAATGTCACTTCTTTTTATACGATACTGGCTGTTCCAATGGATGTTTTAGGTGATATTGTTGTACCAGACGAGGCGCAAAGACCTGAGTACTTGATTCCCAGCTATCATCAGCCCTGGAATATCCCTTCCATCGGATGAGATACTATAGTCGTTTATTCTTGCCATGGAATTGGTGGCCGATAACGGCCTCGACTTCAAGTTCTTCCAGACCCTGGACAATGTCTGGAGGGGGCCGCGTGTCATCGGCATGAGGTCTGTATGCTTTGGTAACGTAGTACAGCGATAGAAGAGAAGCATGAAAGACGTCGTGTATAGTCCATGCGGTAGGAAGACACAATTGATACGCAACAGGGGATACTTCTCGGATAATCGTAAAAGGACCATATCTTCTCGGTGCTAGCTTCTTACTGTGCACTGGGAGTGCAATGTTAGTCGCTTCGAGCCACACCTTCATTCCCACAGTATATTGCTGCGGTGGAGGAGCTTTCGCAGCTGCGTTTAACGCGGTGATTGCCGCGATTCAGACCTTTTGAATCCGTTGTAGACGTTCTTCTACTCTCGGCACATGAGAACAGAAGGCTCTTCCAGGGGTCACCGTAGGAGTATACCCGAACAAGAGTTCACTCAGAGCATAACCAGTCGTGCTGTTAAGCCGTCCATTGTGTATGTTAGTGGCTAGTGGCAGCCAATCAGCCCAATCGTCTTGTGTGAGATTGACCACCGTTCGCAGATACTGTTCTATCCATTGATTCTTTCGTTCACTAAGTCCGTTGGTATGTGGATGGAATGCAGAAGATACGTTTTGAGTGATGGCGAGTCGTTTGCATAAGGCTTTCACGAAAATAGACGTGAATCTTGGATCTCGATCTGAAATGATCTTGTGGGGGAATCCGAACCATTTGAGCACGTGATTGTAATAAAGACTGGCCACTCCTTCCCCGGTGATGGTAGTAGCGCACGGGATGAAGATGGCTGCCTGGGAACACCCATGGTCTACAATGGTAAGTATGGCGTCGTAATTCCCACATTTTGGAAGTTGCGTGATTAGATCCATAGCTACCGTTTCAAATGGCAACGATTCTCCCTTCAAGGGGATTCGGAACAGAGGGACTTTTGTACAGTGTGTCAAGACCTTATTTTGTTGACAGACGGAACAGCCTTGAACGTATTCTTCAATATAGGTGGCCATTTTGGGCCACCAGTAATTTGTCGCTACTTGCTGCTTCGTCTTGTCGCGTCCAGGATGCCTGGCTGTTGGGAAGTCATGATATTCTCGTAGTATTGCCCTTTTGACTACCTCAGTGTCAGGTACCACAAGTTGACCTAGTTCGCTGACCCATCTTGGAAAACCGTCTGATTCTTTACGCAGCTTGTATTGCTTCGCCCATTCTACAATTTGTCCTTCTTGTTGGAATTGTGCTTGACAGACAAATTGATATAAGTCATCAATTGGATCAGCTATATTGAGAAAGATGTCAGAAGGGAGTAGTGTAAGATCTTGATTATCGCTATCTCCCATATCTACTCCTATTGGTCTTGATAGTAGATCCGTGACTGTATTCCATTTCCCCAGTACTTGAACGATCTTCAATTGGTAGTCCTGCAGCTCGTTGAACCATCTCGCAACTCTGTGGTTTACTTTACGCGGTGTTTTCCAGTATTGGAGGTTTGCGTGATCAGTAAAGATCGTAATCACGTGTTTTGCTCCTCCAAGGTGCATACGCCAGTGGGTCAGGGCTTTGAGTACCGCCAGTAATTCCCTTTCGTAGATATCGTAATTACGTTTGGCCGGTATAAACGTGGCCAAATAGAATGCTATCGGGTGCAGGAAGGGTTTTGAAGTTCGAGGGTTCGGTGAATCACCCTCCTGTGAGAGTACGGCTCCCACACCGTACGCGGAAGCATCCATGGTGATGAAGAATGGCTTATCGTAGTTTGGTTGGCGTAAAATAGGTTTGCTACAGACAAGCGCCTTTATTTTAGTAAATGCAACTTGTTGTTCGTCATTCCAAACGAAGGGGACGTCTTTCTGTGTAAGTTTGATAAGGGGTCTCGCAATTGTCGAATATCCTTTGATGAAGTATCGATAAAATCCCGTGAATCCAAGGAATGCGCGAACATCGCGTACAGAACACAGTTGTTGCCATTCACGGACGCCTTTGATCTTTGCATCATCCATGTGTATGGATCCATGTCATAGAATAATGCCTAAGAATTCAACTTCTTCCTTCTCGAATATACATTTCTCCGGTTTGAGGAAAAGATCGTTGGCGGTCAACTTCGCGAGTGTCTGATGTACTCTTTTGCAGTGGTAAGATAGGTCGGCTGGAGTGTGGATCAGAATATCATCCATATAGATGGTTATCCATCCTTCGTCAATCTCTGTGTGGAATAATGCGTTCATCATGGTCTGGAAGGTTGCTGGTGAATTGGTTAGACCGAAGAACATTACTCTTGGTTCGAATAGGCCTTCGTTAGTGATAAATGCCACCTTCCATTCGTCTCCAGCTTTGATGCGGACGTTGTTATATCCCCAACGTATATCAAATTTCGTGAAGAGCGCGGCATTGCTTACTTGGGCAATAAGTTCTGGGATCAAGGGCAGAGGGTATTGATTGCGTATCGTCCATTCGTTTAACTTCCTATAGTCTTGTACGGGTCGCAACTTTCCATCTTTCTTTTTAATAAAAAAGAATGGTGAGGTGTAGGGACTTTTCGATGGTCGAATGTATTGCTTTTGTAGTTGCTTGCGTAGGAATTCTTTAAGCACTTTTTGCTCATCTTGTGATAACATGTAGATCTTCCCCGGCATTGTGACTGGAGCTCTGGGTTTTAATTCAACCATGTGATCCCAGTTCTTGGACGCAGGGAAACGTTGAGCTTCTTCATCGCTAAAGATTTTGCAATGACTCCTATATTCTTCTGGGACAATCCCCTTTCCTTTGTGAGAACCTGCTTGTTCCGCTAATTTAGATGTGAGCGTCTGAGTGGTAGAACTGCGGATATAGAGCATGGTTGCTCTTGGATCGTGATTGGTGAGTACAATCAGTAATTGTTCGGTGTCTATCCATCCTCTGCTCCAGTTGATATGAGGTTGGTACACTGCGAACCAAGGGTAACCCAGGATTATTTCATTACTTCCTAGATCGGTGATGAAGAATCGCATTTTTAGTATCTTCTGGCCAGTGCGAACAAAGAGATCTAAATAGAAGTTGATGGATCCATGTTTGTTAGGGGTTCCATCTATGTTGTAGATCATGCGTGGTCGATCAAGTCGTTTTGCTGTTATGGTTAATCGCTTTGCGGTGGATACACTGAGAAAGTTTTCTGTTGCTCCCAAGTCAAGTAACGCGTTTAGTTCAGCCCTCTTAGAGTCGATAGCAAGATAGACTTTTAATGTCATTGATCGTCTATTTGCTAAATACATTCGTGGCAACTCTTGGGACCTGATCCAGGCTGCACGGATCAGGCCATCGTAAAACCCTCGCCCTGTTTGTTACAGTCGCACCGGCCGTCTCACTCGACTTGAGCTGGGTTTCTCAGAATGCTTGTATTGCACACAACAACCAAGGCAAAACCACTGCAATAGTGGTTGCAACTGAGAGATGAAGGGAAAAGGCAAAGGGAAACGGCTTGCTGAGAAGCGGCACAACAAGACAACCTCTAAGGGTTTGGTAGAGAAGACCAACTAAGGCCCTTAGGAAAGCAGGAGGGAACTATGATGCGGATTGTTGAAGAATTTAAGATAGCGAATACATGCGAAGACAAGCTAGTATTTATATTATTAGTAGATAAGGTTCGGACTCAGTACGAATTTAAGTCCTTATCTCTAGCCAATGGCCATAAGTGTTACGGCCGAGATCCCGAGTTCCCGAGAAAGCACGCCGCCGAGCTGCCCGAGCCGGCCCGCGTTGGACAACTATGAGCGAACCCTGGATTCCAAGGCATTAAGAGAGGCCTTGATGAGAAAGGGAGACCTGAGTATGTGGACATTGCGTCCCGGACCAGCTAAGTCCCACTCTCCTATTGAGAGCAGTGACGAAGAAGCTGATGACCCTTACGAGCAAGATGAAGCTCGTGCGCGCGCCATGTACGCGCACTTCTACGGGCAAGACGACCCAGAGTCACGTGATTCATCACGTGAGGCATCACCTGAGCGTGTGTGCCTCGGGTACGCCGCAGCCGGCTACCCAGTTGATGACGACATGGACTAGGCCTTCGTGCCTGTTTACTGATGGACTTTCTGATGGATGCCTCGTGTTCGATGGATGTCGGTGCCTTTATAGGCCGGTCCAATTATGTCTCTCCTTTGTGTTTCAGCTTGTGGAGCCGGAGCCCTTATGGCTATTGGCTAGAGATAAGAACTAGTAGTATAAGTACTAGCTTGTCTTTGCATGTATTCACTATCTTGAGTTTTTCAACAATCCGCATCACAGTTCACTCCTGCTTTCCTAAGGGCCTTAGTTGGTCTTCTCTACCAAATCCCTTAGACGTTATCTTGTTGTGCCGCTTCTTAGCGAGCCGTTTCCCTTGGTTTCCCCTTCGTCTCTCAGTTGCAACCGCTATTGCAGTGGTTTTGCCTTGGTTGTCGTGTGCAATACGAGCGTTCTGAGAACCCCAGTTCAAGTCGAACTAGACGGCCGGTGCGACCGTAACAATAAGGGCTCCGGCTCCACAAGCTGAAACACAAGGAAGAAACATAATTGGACCGGCCTATAAAGGCACCGACATCCATCAGACACGAGGCTGCGCCTATACAGTACACGAGGCGTCCATCAGAAAGTCCATCAGTAAACAGGCACGAAGGCCTAGTCCATGTCGTCATCAACCGGGTAACTGGCTGCTGCATACCCGAGGCATACGCGCTCAGGTGATGCCTCACATGATGAGTCACATGACTCTGGGCTATCACGCCCATAGAAGTGCGCATACATCTTGCACGCACGAGCTTCGTCTTGCTTGTAGGGGTCGTCAGCTTCTTCGTCGCTGCTCTCAACAGGAGTGCGGGACTTAGCTGGTTTGGGACGTAATGTCCACATGCTCATATCGCCCTTTCTCATCAAGGCTTCTCTTAATGCCTTGGAATCCAGGGTTGTTTCATAGTTGTCCAACGTGGGCCAGCTCGGGCAGCTTGGCGGTGTGCTTTCTCAGGAGCTCAAAATCTCGGCCATAACACTGTTCATACATCGCTGCAAGGGCCTTCATTTCTTCTTCGGGTAGTTGAGCGATAGCTTGACGAATGTCAATAGCGGATAGGGTACTAGACATGGGTTCTTTGTTCGAGGTTGACTCCATAATTGTAGCGTTATGCGCATTTGGGTTTTTGCGGGTATAACAGTTTCGAGCGATGTGACCTAGCTTCCCACAAGCAAAACACGGCCCCTTCTGCTTAGGTTCTTCAGTGTGCATTGCTCTGGCCCAACCACCCGATCCTCTTGGTGCCTGACCCCTCCCCACATCTATGGGAACCGGTACATTGTTGAATGCATGGGGAGCATTGCTTGAATTATACGGAGCATGTGATGTGTTACGTCTCGTCAGGACGCTGGTCCGACTTGGACCCTGAACAGGCGCTAGGAGGGTAAATCGGCTAAGTCGAATACGAAGGAACTTCCTTAACGTAACGACGAGGCTAGCAGCGGAGCTTCCGTGTCACGCTGGCCTAAAGTAGTGACTTGCTTCCAGACGTGAAGCACAAGTCATCGGCTTAGAATAGCCCACAAGGAGAAGAGAAGAGAGTAGAAGAGTTGAGAGGAGAGAGTAATGACGATTCAAAGAAGACCAAGATAGCGAGTCTTGGTCTTCGACGACTACTACTTATACATGTACGCGAGGGCTTTAAAGTGCCTCTTAAATGGAACTGTCCTATGGCGTAAGTAGCTCGAACCCTACTACACCGATCCTAGGAATCACTCAGCAATCACATGCGACTGCTGAGTGCTGACTGATACTGTAAGTCCGTGACTAATTACTACTTACTACCATAGCCACAACCGGTAAGCAAGAGTCCAAGACTCCGAATCACGATATCACTATTACGTCTGATAAGTCCGGAGGGCCGACCGTAACATGATGGTTGCTTGGTGCCTCCAAACAGAGCTTGGCGTTGCGGAGGGGGTCCGCGTGGTGGCTGCCATTGTCCAACTGGGGGTCCTTTTGGCGTTAAATTTTTACGCCGATCCATGATCGATTTCATGAGTTGATGTGATCGCGTTGACTCGATTACTCGCTGACGGAGTTCGGGGTATATGTACACATAAGGGGGTCGTAGGGCGTCCTCCAAGACAGATCGTGGTAAGCCATTCAGGAAGTGTTGAATGGTAGCGGGGTGGATGAGTGAATAGTCGGCTTCTCGTGCGAATTGCTCAAAATCTGTGATGTATACGTCTGCGTTCGGCCATACCATGCGAAGGTCTTCTATCTTCATACGAGCTTTTTCGGTTTTTTGAGTATCTTGAAATCGGTCTCGAAACCGAGCAAGAAACTGTACCCAGGTTTGTATATCATCTTGCGTATGTGGGTTAAGTGAATCCAGCCAAGCTCCTTGATCACGAGCCCAGCCGTTGACAAGTTCTCCTTGAATGAGCATTAATACGAATGCTATTTTAGTGAAGTTTGACTGAAAAAACATATTTTGATGATTGAGACGGAAGTAGGTTTGAACCGCGTCAATAAATGCTTCTGCTTGCTCTCTATCACCGTTGAAGACGGCCGGTAATGCTCCCAACGTCTTCTCGGTCCCTCCAGGCCCAAGTGCTCCTCCGAACGGGAGTCCTCCTCCACCACCACCACCTCCTGGCGTAGGGTTACTTGATGGGCTACTACCCCCTCCATTTCCTCCGCCTCCTCCTCCTCCCATCAGCGGTCCTTGCCCATTATTGGGATCATCCTTCTTGCCTAGATATCGTCCTTGGCTAAGAAATCCTGCAACTGAGTTAGTCGGGAAGAGGGCGGATTTGTGATCGGGGTCAGCCTCCGTAAGCTGCGTGTGTGCGACGGTAGTCATCATAGCAGGGAGGATAGGTGAAACACGAAGGGTGTCGGGTATGGGTTGGTTTCGATACGTGGCTTGGTCCAGAGTGTTAGATTGTGGTGAATTGTTGGTGGAAAGTACCGAGTATCGATTCTGGGGGTCTACAAAGACAATATTACTTTCGTCGAATGCCTCAATGTTGGATCTTCGGTTGCCACGGTACGTAGGGCAGATGCTATCTGTGAGATCAATTTCTACTTCGTACAACACTCCGTTGTTGTTGAATAGATGTACAGGGGTGCTTGTAATATCTTCTGGTCTCTGGTCATAGACTAGATGTGGCGCTGGGATATTGCGGTACTGGCCTTCCGTTGCCAGATACACATGTGGGTTACAGGGTCGGTCAGCGTTGACCCCAAAGTCGTGAATGTAAAATCGGTCAGACGTCATGAAAATGGAAGAATTGAGAGTCTAATATCACAGTCGTGACGCTTAGAACCCTCTAGAGCAGTGGATAAAGTTGTGATGGATAAGAGACTCTCAATACCGTACAAAGATACACTAAGTCTATCTTTTATACAGTACCAGCTGACCTTTTGCCAGCTCATTGCCACGTACTAACCACTTCTGAAGAGATAACAACTTCCTTATCTACTTCTTGTCTAATAATACCCCAACTTCTACTTCTTGCTTATCTCTTGCTACGTTGCACGGTGACATCGTGAGTGGAAAAAGGATGTATTGATGAAGAGATTCTCAATACCTATCGTAGTACTACTAGTTCCTCCTTATATCCTACATGCCAGCAGTAGTACTACATGTCACTTCTGAAGATTCTCCCTTATCTTCTTATCTAATTATAGTTGGTCCCCCCTTTCTGAGTGCTTCTACTTCTGAGGTGAGCTGGCACCATGTCAGAGTATCCCTGTATGAAATACCGGTAGAACCTAGTAAACCCAAGGAAGGCATGCACATTGCATACGCAATGAGGCATTTGCCACTCTTATACTCCTTTGACTTTAGCAGTGTCCATTTGAATAGAGCCATGACTTAAGACAACACCCAAAAATTCCATCTCAGTTTTCTTGAAGAGGCACTTTTTGGGCTTTAGATATAAATCATGCTTGGCTAGTTTCGTTAGAACCTGATGGACATAAGATCAGTGATAGTCTAAGTCAGCGGGGGTGTGAATCAATATGTTGTCCATATATATGGTTAGCCAGCCTTCACTGATTTCTTCATGAAACAACATGTTCATCATTGTTTGGAATGTGGATAGAGAGTTAGTCAACCCAAAAAACATGACTTTTGGCTCAAATAGCCCTTTGTAGGTGATGAAGGCTGCTTTCCATTTGTTGCTGGCTTTGATTTGCACATTATTGTAACCCCATCTGACATTGAATTTAGTAAATAGCACTGCATTTTTCACACATACAATCAACTTGGGGATAAGCAGCAAAGGGTATTGATTGCAAACAGTCCATTCATTTACTGTATATAAATGGGAAGTGCCACAGAAATAGGAGCATATGCTCTTTCCAAGCTCTCATTCCCATTCCCACACAAATATATAACAAACATATATTCCTACATTCCACTCCATAACTACAGGTTATGGGCCCTGGCTTAGCACATAAATAAAGCCAGATAATGTCTACTATGCATAAACAGAATCCCAGAGTGGAGATCCAGAAAACAAGTGAACCCCTATTGAGATGTCAGATACCGTGGAGGCCAGAAGTAGTGTGGGGAATCCCCAAGTCCCTCAGGGACACTCTGAGACTGGGACGGATGATACTATCATCCAACAGATTTCAGCCAGAGCTAATACAAATATTATTAAATTGGGTGAGCCCCTGGACGAGGAAAATTGGCTGATTTGGAAGGAGAAAATGAAATGTGCCTTATGTCTTTGTGACATAGAGGCATATGTGTCAGGAACAGTGAAATGCCCCGATGATCCCATCAGGAGGTAGCAATGGAATTACTGCGATAATCATGCACAGTTTATGATTATTAATAATGTTGCCACCTCTCAGATGATACATATTAGCAATTATACTACAGCACAGGCTATGTGGCTAAGTCTTGAGGCTGTACACGAAGAGAAGAGTCACCAGACAGCAATTGCGATCATCCACAATCTATTTCATACAGAAGCCAATGGAAATGCTAAAATTAGTGAACATCTAACGAAACTCAAGGGGCTGTGGGAATGTATGAATATGCTAAGCAACGATACATTCAAAATGCCAGATAAATTCTTCAAAATCATTATTTCTTTGTTGCTACTGCCCACTTGGGATGCTTATATAGAAGCATACATTGGAGGCTGGGGTGGAGAAGTGGAGACCAATATAAAAAAGTTGACATCATTGCAAGAATTTATAGGAATATTAAAAGAAGAATTTTTGCGACATCAAGCAAGAATGTGCATGGACAGTGTTATTCAGATGTCCACGCTGAAGCGAACTCTTGTGAATCAGATTGGATCATTGGAAGGTCTGGGTCCAGTCTGAAGCAAAAGGCCGCAGTTATTCTGCAGGCAATGCTTTAAATGCAATCACAAAACTAAAGACTGTTTTTATCTAGGAACCATTCACTGTGAAAAATGCAGATGATGGGGTTATACAGCTAATCAATGTTGGTCAAAAAATACATCGTATAGGAGAGAGAATGGGAAAAATAAAAATTCAGCTGAAAAGAAGCTGAAAGAACAGACACACACAATGATTAAAGATGTGACAACTGAAGAACAGATTGTATTTGGTGTTAAGGAAAATGGCATTGAAGAAAACAGGATCATATGGAGTCCCAGAGAGATCAGACAGTACTCCAGTTTCAATACTTTTGACGAAGGAAATGCTTGCATAATTGATGAGCGTGTTATCTGGTATGATTGGCTCACTGATAGCACAATGATGTCACATGTCAGCAATCAATGCAACACATTTATTGATTATTGCTCCAAAAATGGTACTACTGTTGCTGGAGTTGGTAATATTAATACCAGTATTGAAGGACAGGGCACAGTCAAACTAATAATGATGTGTGACAATCACAAATATATTTTGTGGTTAGAAAATGTATTGTATATTCTAAAAAAATGGAATAATTTAATTTCACTTGGCCAATAGGAACAGGATGGATGCAAATATATTGGAGAAAATGGTCGTCTCACCTTAATTGGCCGGGATAATAAAGTGGTGGCTACCGGAATAAAAATCTGAAATAACTTATACAAAATGAATGTTAAAATTCAGAAACAGAAGAAGCAAAATCCTGATAATTCACACATATTTGCATTACATGATAATAACATTCTTACATCATAGGAGACATGGCACAAACATTTTGGCCATATCAGTTATGATGGATTACAGAAAATAAAACAAAATAATCCAGTTATCAGCTTTAATGTTGATATGAAGAGTATGCAGCCCAATTGCATCGCATGTGCAGAGGCGAAAATGGCAAAATTGCCATATAAAACAATCACACACATGCCAACAGACCCAGGAAACCTCACACATATTGATGTTTGGGGAAAATATGACTTAACATCTATTTACAGCTACAGATACTACATGCTAATAGTCAATGATGCAATATGTTATATGATAGTCAAATTCCTAAAGAAAAAAGACAAAGCAGGCATACATGTCAAAAATTATTTAATGCATTTACAAATAAGAGGATGCACTCCAAAAGCACTCTGAATGGATAGAGGCACAGAATTTGTGAACAAGCTTCTAAAATCTTGGTGCCTTGAGCACAGGATCGATCTGCAATTAATAGCTCCATATTCTGTGCTGCAGAATGGCATTGTGGAGTGGATGAATTGAATGTTAGTCGAATTAGCCTGTGCAATGTTGAAAGGTGGAGACCTACCTGAGTTTCTTTGGGAACTGGTGGTTGCACATGCTGTGTATCTCCGCAATTGAGCATATACTTGATGTTACAGTTGGGCCCTCAGGCCATCAGGAGGATTGAGATTAGAGTTGAAGTAGCAGTTGAAGTATTGTGAAGTGGCATGGACTCTTACTTACCAGTTGTGGCTATGGTAGTAAGTAGTAATTAGTCATGGACTTAGTTGTATCAGTCAGCACTCAGTGATTGCATGTGATTGCTGAGTGATTCCTAGGATTGGCATAGTAGGGTTTGAGCTACTTACACTATGGGACAATCACCATTGAAGAGGTGCTTCAAAGCCCTTGTATAACTGTATAAATAGTAGTTGTTGAAGACCAAGGTTCACTATATTGGTCTTCTTTAAATTGCCATTGATCTTCCTCTTCAAGTCCTCTTCTCTCTTATATCTTTGAATGTCCTTCTAAGTCGTTATCTTGTGACTTATATATGAGAGGTTATCTTCAAGTTTGGGCCAGCATGACCTAGGGAAGAACTCCACTGTTAGCCTGTCGTTGCACTAAGGGAAGTCCCTCCCTTGTATTCAACTTAACATTTTGCATTGTTGTTCACTCTCCATCCAAAGAACACACTAAAGTCTAGTGCACGCCAACAGCAAGGCATTACACTTGAACCCTGGAGGATAAAATGCCTTATGAGGCATGGAATGGTAAAAAGCCATTGGTTACACACCTTTGGGAATTTGGTGCTCCAGTATGGATCTTATTGGAGGGTCAACACAAGCCGCACAAGATGCTGTCCAAGTTATTGTGCCAAGCCTACATTGGGTTCGAAGACAGCCCAAAGGCTGTTAAATACTATAATGCAGTGACTCGCAAGATACTCACCTCATGGAACTTTTGTTTCCTATCCCCTCCAAAACATGACACCCCTCTAGAGGAAATCGTGGTTGCACCTGATGATCCACATGAGGGGGAGTTGAGGGGGAGTGCACAGTTACTAGGCCAAGAAAGGCACCAGAATGATGGTGACAGCTCAAAGAGAAACAAGCCAGAAGGGGGTGAGGAAATCTTAAACAAGCTAAGGAAGACATGGGGAAGGTGCACAGATTACTGAAAGTTGAATGATCCTTTCTCTGATAAGGAGGAGGATTAGGGGGAGGAAGAGCGCCTACAAACAATGATAACCACTATCATGGAAGGTCAGACTGGGGAAGATGAACCAACAAGCTTAAGAGAAGCACAGTGGTCCCCAGAATGGCTGGAATGGGAATGCATGGTGAACAATGAGCTTGACCAGCTCTGAGAAAAGGGGACTTGGACACTCGTCAAACAACCCACGGATGCAGTACCCATCGTGAATAAGTGGGTATTTTTTTTTTGTGAGAGAGATGGAAACCTTGTTAAATACAAGGCCCAACTTGTGGTCAAGGGATGTGTGCAAAGGCCCGGATATGATTATACTGAGACCTTTTCACCTGTTGTCTGGCTAGAAACCATGCAAGCCATTTTAGTGATGGCAGCACATAAGCGGTTAGTCATTCAGCAAATGGACGTAAAAGGAGCATACCTAAATGGGACACTCAAAGAATGAGTGTACATGTGCCAACCTGATGGATACAAGGACAGAACAGGCCAAGCATGCCTACTTGTAAAAATGCTGTATGGCCTGAAGCAATTGGGCCAAGAATGGAATAAAGAGCTAGATGAAAAGCTCCAAATGTTAAGGCCTAGCGGGGCCTTACAGTGCGACGTGCACCGAGGGTACGAAGGGATCAGGACAAGGTACAAGGACGAGGTGCTTGGTAAACAGTAACCAAGGCCGAGGGAGTTCTAAGAGACGAAGGTCCGCGAGGGACGACCAAGGAGCAAGGGTTCAAGGGGTAAGTCAACGGACTTAGTAACGAGGTACAAGGGGCTTCGGTCAGACGGCCGAAGTACGAGGGACTAAGTCAAGCGACTTAGGGTCTGTGTGTGCGCGTTGTTATAGCACAAGCGCAAAGCTTCGAGGTGGCTCCCAACTTAAGGGAAGACCGACAGTGGTGATGAGACGACGAGAAGGGAGCACACAGTTGGAGGAGTAGACAAGTCTGGTATTCGCTAGTATGATAAACGAAGACAAGACTGGAGAGTGAGCGTACAAAGTGGCTAGGTTTATATAGGTCGCTACTCTATGTCCGTCCCATGAGGGGATACTAGAAAGAGAACAATAGACAACGCGAATGGGGAAGGAGAAGAAAAGGGAATAAGGGGAAGCCCAGAAGGGGAAGGGCGAAGAAGGGGACTCGGAGTAAGGAGGCGTACATGGTAGTGAGTCAACAGGTTAGTACTCCGAGGGGAAGCATGAATGAGTCAAAGCGATATAGTAAAGGAGAAAATAAGTCCGTGGTGAGTCGGATCACGACACCAAAGGCACAATTTTATCTGCTTACATTTAGATCCCTGCATGTATATCAGAAGCGATGATGCTGATCTTGAGATAATCACAGTCTGGGTCGATGATCTCTTATTATTTACCACATCTGACAAATTATGTCAAAAGATGAAGGACATTTTACATTCCAAATGGAGCATCACGGATCTTGGCAAACCCGCTAAGATTGTGGGAATCAAGATTGCCTGTGGAGAAATGGAGATCTGAATTTCTCAAGAGAAATATATTGAGAATATTCTGAAACACGAAAGAATGGCATATGCAAATCTGGTAGTGATGCTGATGGATCCCAATGAAAAATTAATCCCAAACCTAGAAGGAAATGTCAGGGATCACTCAAACTTATATGCTAAATTATTGGGTGAATTACAATTTCTAGCTAATGCTACAAGACCAGACATTGCATATGCTATCAATAGATTGGCATCTTACACAGTGAACCTGACACTTCAACATTCTAGTGCTATAAAATGAGTACTAAGATATCTAAAAGGGACTAAAGATTACAGGATCAGTTATTAACATAACTTGCAAGAAAATAATATATTTCATGGTTATTTGATGCTGCCTACACTAGCGTGGATGATTATAAATCAACTTCAGGTTATGTATTTATTTCAGCTGGAGGTGCAATTACCTGGAGATCAAAGAAACAATCTACAATTGCATTATCGTCTACAGAAGCAGAATACGTAGCCTTATCCAAGGCTGGGCATAAAGTGTGCTGGTTACGCAATTTATTTCAGGAATTGGGGTTTCCTCAAAGTAATCCCATGCTCATAAAAGGCAATAATGATGGATCAATTGCTATGGTGCAGAATCCACAATTCCATAAACGATCGAAACATATTGCTACCCATTGGCATTGGGTACACGAACAAGTTGAGGAAAAGATAATTAATATTGAAAGTTGCCAAGATCCTCAACAAACGGCCAATATTCTAACAAAACTGCTAGCACACCCAAAACATACAAAACATACTATTAATATGGGATTGGCATTGGCTTGCGGGGGAGTGTTGGGGAGCATCCAACATCAATAAAGGGTAAAATTAATGTTACAGTCGCACCAGCTGTCTAGCTTGACTTGAGCTGGGGTTTCTCAGAACGCTTGTATTGCACATGACAACCAAGGCAAAACCACTGCAATAGTGGTTGCAACTGAGAAGGAAGAGGGAAAGTAGAGACAACAGCTCACTAAGAAGCAGCACAACAAGAAGACATTCAAGGGTTTGATATAGAAGACCAACTAAGGCCCTTAGGAAAGCAGAGGGGAAAACTAGAGTGCGGATTCTAAAGAACTCAAGATAGGGAATACATGCAAAGACAAGCTAGTACTTATACTACTAGTATCTAAGGTTCGGACTCAGCACAAACCTTAAGTTCTTATCTCTAGCCAATAGCCATAAGGGCTCTGGCTCCACAAGCTGAAACACGAAGGAGAAACATAATTGGACCGGCCTATAAAGGCACCGACATCCATCAGACACGAGGCTGCACCCGTATAGTACATGAGGCATCTGTCAGAAAGTTCATCAGAAAGCAGGCATGGAGGCCTAGTCCATGTCGTCACCAACCAGATATCCAGCTGCAGCATACCCGAGGCACACACGCTCAGGTGATGCCTCATGTGATACGTCACATGACCCAGGGCTGTCATGCCTGTAGAAGTGCGCATACATCTTGCACATGCAAGCTTCATCCTGCTCATAAGGGTCCTCAGCTTCATCATTGCTACTCTCAACAGGAGAGGGGGACTTAGCTGGTTCAGGCTGTAATACCCACATGCTTAGATCACCTTTTCTCTTCAAGGCCTCTCTTAAGGCGTCAGTATCAAGGCCTCTTTTATAGTTGTCTAACGTAGGCCAGCTCAGGCAGCTCGGCGGTGTACTCTCGCGGGAGCTCAAAATCTCGGCCGTGACACCAATAGTGATGGTTGACCTGATACTGGCTTCAAACATTCAGGAGCTAGTCATCAATGCAAACAAGACTGGCATCCCCATGCACTTAAAGCTCCTTGCTGCTGAGCTTGCAAAGCTCGGCCATGTCGTAACCATTCAAACCTTGCAACGGAACCTAAAGGCACTTGGGTTTCACTATGGAAAGGGGAACCGGTGCAACATTTTGCACAACTCCCAGGTGACAATAGACTACCACAATGTCTATCTGGAAAGATGACTCAACAACTTGACTTCAAACAGCCTTCCTATTGCTGCTGAAGTCTTCCTTGATGAGTCATACTTCCACCTTGACCATCACACCCACCTCACTTGGGTCCCTGCCAAGGGACTTGTCAATGAGTGGGGATGAAAGCCAATGCTTGTTATCTTTGGAGCCTTTGTTGTCTTTCACCAAGACAATAGGCTTGAAGCCAAAATAGTGCGTGATAGCATCCTTATCTGGCCAGTCAAAGGCCAGCAGCATGGTGTCACCAGGCAAGGCAGGGCGGCAGTGGACAATGAACTCTGGCAAACTGTCCTGGATGTTGTCAGGAATTCCCAAGTTGCTCCAGACTTCCATGATTATCACAGCAACTTTACTGCCAAGCTTTTTGAGGAGCTCTTTGAGAAACTCTGCAGAATGCTTCAGGAGGATTATGGCACCTACCACATCCATATGGATGGCGTGAAGTACCATGTCTGCAAGGTGGATCCACAACCCATGACATCAACACACATTGTGGACATGCAGGATTGGTTGGAGAGGAAAGGTGTAGCCATACCTGTGTGAGAAAATGGAGAACCTATGGTGAAACTGCAGCTGCTCAACTTTGTTAAGAGTGTTACGCTTCAGTAAGCACGGGCCTTGCTTTAGGTGGTGATAAGGCATGAGTACTCAGCTTCGAAATATACTAAGTTGAATGTGGAGCTTCAAGTCTCAACACAACAACGACTCGCAACTGGGAAGGCTACTTGGTAAGCCTTATGCAGTGCACCTCTTTGGTCAAAAGCCTTGTAAACGAGGCAGAGAGGAGTTGTGAAACCGATGATTCAAGAAGACCAAGATGGCGCTCCTTAGTCTTCTCCTACTACTATTTATACACGATGACAGAGGGCTTTGAAGCGCCTCCCGAATGACTATTAACCTATAGCAATACTAGCTCGAACCCTAGTACCGCTATCCTAGTAATCAGTAAGCAGGAGTAAGCAACTATGACTACTGCTGACTGATAACATGTGAAAGATGTAAAGTCCCTGACTAATGTAGAGAATCACAAGCTTACTATTGTAGTCAGAAGCTGATAGTAAGCAACAAAGTCCGATCCGTGACAAAGAGCCTGCAAATCCCACCCATTTTTGCATCCTATAAAATTGCATGGAACAATGGGCATGTAATCCTAAAGATGCCACCATATCACTGCAAACTGCAGCCTATTGAGCAAGTCTGGGGTATTGTGAAGAATAAGATTGCTGCTACCCCTAACATTGATAAGACTGAGATGAGCTTGAGGAACCACCTGCTTTGACTTTTTGCTGCCATAGAGCTAAGGCAGTTGAAAGGTGCCTGGAAGAAGATGGTCAAAAATTGTCAGGATTATTGGCAAATCTTTACAGAGGAGCTGGAGGAAGGCATGGACAGCAGTGGTGACGACAGCAGGGAGGATAGCGGGGAGGACAGCAAAAGTGATGGCAGCAGCATGAGTGGTGGGGACAGCATAAGTGAATAGACACATTTAGAAATTTCCTGATTTTGCTATGACCTGACCCCCCCAAAATGCCCATTGTTTTCACTCCTTGGTCAACTCCCACAGGGCAGCTCTAATGTTGAAGCGTGATCTGAGTTAAGAGTCACATGCTTCGTGGGAGATGCTTGAGTCATCTCATGGACATATACGGTATCTGGCCCCTTATGGGCAATAGCTTGATATGGACTTATTCCGGACTTCATACGGACCGGATCACCTTTTGTTTATCTTTATTATTCTTCCTTCTATTGTTTAGATACCGTTCGGTGACTCACTTGAAAGTGGCACCATTTTATATTCGTCCAATCATATCCCTTCTTGGACCCATTGTCGTGTCACACGTGTCCTAAACACAATGTGCGCACAGACCATTCCTTCTTGTTTATAAGGATGGTTGTTTACGCCTTCACACTTCAGAGTTCCTTCAACCTCTGAAGTGTAAGTGCGCCCTCCTCTTCCTCCACACCTTATAGCTGACACTTCCGTAGTACTTGCTTGTCTTTAGGTGTGTAGCCGTAGTGCTATTAGAGTTCCTTCAACCTCTGAAGTTACTTGCTTGTCTTTAGCCTTTTACGCTAACCTTTTACTCGCTAAGTCAGTGCTGCGTTCAACAGGTTATGGGCCCTGCCCGCAACTCAAACTGACTTGTTTTTTCTCTGGGTTCCTCCTCAGATCTACCTTGTGTCTTTGCCACATTTTGACCTCTCGTCGTCGTCAATCTTCCCATCTATGTGAGCATTACTTTCCATCGACACTCCCCTTCCTTCCAAGGTGCGAACGGACTTCAGTCTCAGTAGCACTGCCATTTTGGCTAGCTCCTTAAGGGAGTTCTCACGAGAGGCGCTAGGGAGCTCTTAAGTGAGCAGACGCGACCTTGAGTTCCTCTAGTGCGCAGTTACTTAGTAGAACTTTCTTTTCCCGGTTTTCGTCCGGAAGTGCTTTCATAGGCCAAGAGGGGAAGACCCTTGCGGCTATAGGACTGGTTAATGGTTGGGTGATACTCGGTTAATACCTGGGTCACTTTAAGGGGTGTGAAGGCCTGGTTAATAGTCAAACCCAGAAGTCCTTCCCTCTGATACAACTAGGCCGCTCTAGATAAATAAACTATTAGTACACGTAGCTAGGCTAGACCTCTGCTAGGAGAAGTATTCGCTCCCCTTGTGCAGGATTCGCTGCATAGCATGTCTCACTGGTTCTAGTCTACATTACCGTGAAGACCCTTAATGGTCTGGTTTAAAGACTCCACCGACGACAGGACCTAGATTGTTGTTAGGGTTGACCTACCTCATCTAACCTGGAATTCGCGGTTGGCTCCTCTTTAACACGGTACCCTTACATATCCTGGTATCTTGTTCACAAGTACTGTATGGTTCGTAAAACTGCCGTGTAGGCAGCTCTGTTGCGGAAGTGGACTAGGACAGATCCCTGCTGAGGCTTCACCGCCTAAATGCACATCACTGCTCCGTTTGAAACCCACCTACAATACACAAGAGACAACCTTAGTCAAGTGACAACATCGCTGCCCGTTGAGGCTATAAAAAGGATATGAAGGGTCTTAATACTATATACTATTAAAGCATTAGTACAAGTCGCACAACTTGAGGCATGACACTTAGTGTTATGGAGTCATAGCGCTCCTATGGCAGGAATCCCCATCCTTTCTCTAAGATCTGGACTGGTTCTGACTGCTCCTCGGAACCAGAACACCCAAACATCTCAATGGCCGCCCCCCGCTTCACCATCACTTTCCCCCCGTCCACCAGCTTCTCCAAGCTGGATGGAACCAACTGGCAGCAATGGTCTGCCACGTGGTCTGCCCTCATGAGGGTAAATGGGTGTCGTCGCCACACCACCCATGGTTTCCCTGCTGGCGTCCAGCCCGCTCCAGCTGATATTCAAGCGCAGTGGGATGTAGAGGAAGAGGTCCTTATAGGCCTCTTGTTCCTCAATGTGACCTCGGAGGTTTATTCCCAGGTCTCCTCAGACGCGGTGTTCGACTCTCTCCATGCTAAATATGTACAGCTGGAGACCCTGTATGGTGCCGTGGGCTCTATGTCCACTTTCAATCTTTGGGTGGGCTTGGTGAATACCAAGCTACAAGAAGGTTCGCCCTTCCTTCCGCAGCTCCAGAAAATGCTGGATGCACGGAACACCCTGGGAGAGAATGGGATGGCGGTCTCGGACATGCAAATGTCCTTTATTCTACTAGACGCCCTTCCCCCTTCCTACAGCACCATTGCAGGGACAATCCTTGCCTCTGGGCCTCCCGCAGGCCTCGCTCCTCAAGACCTCGTTCAGAGGTTCATCAACGAGGAGCAAAGAAATATTGGTCCCTCTTCGGCCGCCTTGAATAAGGTGGCCCCAGTCAAGTCTTCGGGCAAGCCACATCATGTGGCCCCCTCTACCTCTTCACAGTCATCTTCTCATAGTCCAGGAGAAGTGACATGTTACTATTGTAACAACAAAGGGCACAAAGCAAATGAGTGCCGAAAAAAGAAGAAGGACCAAGAAAACGCCCGGAAGGGCAAGGAGGGGCAAAGGAGGTTGAACACCTCGCAGCAGCAGCAACAGGGGCCCGCCCCTATAAATAATAACATGTACCATGTAGTAAACGGACGGGGACGAATCCAGGAGGTGGCAGACGCCCCTCAAATTTCTCTGTATGCGATGGGAGATAAGAACCATAACTCGTCATGGATGATGGACAGTGGTGCCTCAGCGCATTTCACTCCCCACATAGAAGACTTCACCACCTACTCACAAAACTCAGGTGTGGAAGTTGTCCTTGGTGATGGCTCTGTCATCAAAAGTGCCGGGATTGGCACTGTTACCATTAGGACAAACTGGGGATACGATATGACACTATCTGATGTGATTCACCTACCAAAGTCACATTCACGCATCATGTCCACTAGCGCCCTGGCTAAAAAGGGCGCTCTAGTCTTGTTCGACGGTTCTGGCTTCTCCATTCGCAAAGGAGAGAAAACAATTGCGGAAGGATTCCAGGCTGGAAGCCTCTATTGGCTTCAGGGGCAGCAAAATATAAGTTCTGCCTCTACCTCTGCATCGGCCAGCCTGGATACCTGGCATCAGCGTTTTGGACATCTGTCCAAAGATACGCTTCAAAGATATGCTCAAGACTCTGTAAAGGGTCTAAAAATAAACTCAGACCCCTCTGAAAAGGGACCCTGTCATGGGTGTGAGCTTGGGAAAAGCTCTCGTCTACCATTTCCCCCTTCCTCCAAATGTGCAACTGCGCCATTAGAGGTTGTTCACAGTGATTTAGTTGGTCCGCTGCAGAGCAATTCCATTCAAGGAAACCGATACTTCGCCACGTTCTTGGATGACTTCTCAAAATCAGTAGTTGTCATCTACATGAAATCCAAGGACCAGTTCAAGCATGCCTTTTTGCACTATAAGGCGTGGGCAGAAAAGCAACTAAACTGTCCCATCAAGTGCTTGCACTCAGATCGTGGTGGCGAATACGTGAACAACGACCTCAAGCGCATCTTGGAGGAAGCAGGAATAGAGCATAAACTCACGATGCCCTATTCCCCTCAACAGAACGGGAGAGCCGAGCGATTTAATCGCACTATAATGGAGAAAGGCACTAGCATGCTTCATCATGCTGGCCTATCACTCGGCTTTTGGGAATGTGCGGTCGCGACCGCAGTGCAAATCTATAATCGCACCCCTTCCCGATCTAATGAGTGGAAGACCCCGCTGGAACGTTGGAACGGGCACATACCCGACGTTTCCTACTTTAAAGTATTTGGCTGCAAAGCTTACTACCATGTGCCAGAGGGCAACCGGCGTAAATTAGACCCTAAGTCAAGGGAAGCCGTGTTTGTCGGGTATGAACCCCTTTCCAAGGGGTACAAGCTGTGGGACAGCAGTACCCGGTCCTTCATCTCTTCACGAGATGTTACATTTGATGAAGGATCCTTTCCGTCCCGTCCTGCCTTGGGAAAGCAGATGCCACCCTCCTCACTTTCCATTCCAGTCAATCAGGGGCAACCCTTTTTGATTGATGTCGCTCCTGGTGGGCTGCCACCAGTGATACAAGGCGCGCCGTCCCAGCCGCCTCCAGCACCTCCAATGCCACCGGCTCCGCAAGCCATGCCCCCGCCTCCTGCGCCTCAACAAACAGAGGCTGCACCCACACCACAGGCGGGTGAGCCCAGCGCTCCTGCGGACCCTCAGCCGCGCACTCCCTCTCCACAGGGACAGACCCCCATGGACCAGTCAATTTACCAGACTCCCCCTTCCAATATACCAGCCACCTCTCCGCCAGGAAGGCGTCGCGCCGCGCGCCTTCGCCGACAACCCCGTGCCATTCAACCCATCCCTCCGCCTGTATTTCAACAAAGGCAGTCGGGACGTGGTAACCAGCAGCCCTTGTCGCCTAATCAGCCAAGGCGCAGTGGCCGGGATCGTCGCGCAAATCCTCGATACTTCAATGAGGATAATGCGGAAGCAGGTAGCAGTCGCCTCGGTGTTGTGCAGCTACTTCATGCTGCGGATGCCCCTTACAGGGATCCATACACATACAAAGAGGCAATGGAGTCTGCCGACGCAGAGCAATGGATTGAGGCATGCCAATATGAAATGGATGCTCTCGCCAAGCTTGGCGTCTGGCGCCTGGAAGACCTGCCCCAAGGTCGAAAGGCGGTAAAGTCCAAATGGGTCTTTAAGAAGAAAGCGGATGGACGCTTTCGTGCACGGCTAGTGGCAAAAGGGTTCACCCAACTAGAGGGGGTGGACTTTGATGAAACCTTCTCTCCAGTTGCTCGTTTTGAGTCACTCCGCCTGTTACTAGCGTTAGCCACGCTAGAGGATTGGGAAATCCATCAGATGGACGTCAAGTCGGCGTTCCTTCATGGCGAACTGGATGAGGAAATCTACATGGAGCAACCACAAGGTTTCATCGTAGCTGGACAATCGCACAAAGTGTGCAGACTGCAGAAGGCTCTCTATGGCCTGAAGCAGGCCTCCCGCGCATGGAACTTGCAATTCCATGGAGTTCTCCTTGAACTCGGCTTCACGCGGACGTACTCTGATGCAGGAGTATATGTTCATCTCCAAGAGGGGGATCCACTTTTCGTTATCTTATATGTAGATGACATTACTATACTTGGGGCTTCCAAGTCCAGAGTACAAGATCTGAAGGTATCTCTAGCAAGTCGCTATGAGATGACCGATCTCGGTGAAATCGAGTCCTATCTTGGTGTGAAAATCACCAGGAATCGTAAAAGCAGGACGATGACGATTAACCAGACAGATTATGTCTCGGGAATTGTAGAGCGCTTTGGCATGTCAGATGCCAACCCAGTATACACCCCTCTGCCATCTGGCGCGGAGGTCCATTTGGTCAGGAATGAAGACCAGGCCTCTACCTCTGAAATTAAGGGGTATCAACAGATAATCGGGTCTCTGCTGTATGCGCAGATTGGAAGCAGACCTGATATCTCCTACGCTGTCGCGCGCCTTAGCCAATATGCTTCAAATCCGACCCCTCAACATTTGCGTCTCGCTAAGTATGTCCTACAATATCTCAATACGACAAAGGACTACTCGTTAAGCTACGCTGGAGGGAATGGAGATGCAGGCCTTCATGGCTACTGTGACTCCTCTTGGGGAGATCAAGAGGACTCACACTCAACGTCGGGCTATGTCTTTCTACTTGCTAACGCCGCCATCTCTTGGTGCTCGCGTAAGCAGAAGACAGTCGCCCAGTCCACCACAGAAGCCGAATACATGAGCCTAGCAGAGGCTTCAAATCAGGCAATGTGGTACAGGACGTTCTTGGAGGAATTGGGGTACGAGGTTATCTCCCCCATACCTCTTCACTGTGACAATAAGGGTGCCGTGGATTTGGCATTAAACCCTGTCACTGGAAGGCGGTCTAAGCACATACCCATAAAGTACCACGCTGTTAGGGAGTACGTTGAAGCCGGGGCTATAGGCCTTGTGCGAACTCCCACAGGCGAGATGCTGGCAGATGGCCTTACAAAGTCACTGCCAAAAGCATCTTTCGACAATCTAGTCGAAGGTCTAGGGTTTGAGTAAAAGATACAAGATAGTTGGAAAATGTCACTGAGCATCCATGATCCCAATACAAGGGCTCTCATGGGCTCAGTTCTGGGGCTTTAGAGCTTCCAGCTTCATCTCTCTGCAACCAATTTCTCTCATGAGAACTGCGAGAGTATGATTCCAACTTATCTACTATATCTTATCTATGCTCACATAAGACGCCTCAATCATGGAGGGATGTTGAAGCGTGATCTGAGTTAAGAGTCACATGCTTCGTGGGAGATGCTTGAGTCATCTCATGGACATATACGGTATCTGGCCCCTTATGGGCAATAGCTTGATATGGACTTATTCCGGACTTCATACGGACCGGATCACCTTTTGTTTATCTTTATTATTCTTCCTTCTATTGTTTAGATACCGTTCGGTGACTCACTTGAAAGTGGCACCATTTTATATTCGTCCAATCATATCCCTTCTTGGACCCATTGTCGTGTCACACGTGTCCTAAACACAATGTGCGCACAGACCATTCCTTCTTGTTTATAAGGATGGTTGTTTACGCCTTCACACTTCAGAGTTCCTTCAACCTCTGAAGTGTAAGTGCGCCCTCCTCTTCCTCCACACCTTATAGCTGACACTTCCGTAGTACTTGCTTGTCTTTAGGTGTGTAGCCGTAGTGCTATTAGAGTTCCTTCAACCTCTGAAGTTACTTGCTTGTCTTTAGCCTTTTACGCTAACCTTTTACTCGCTAAGTCAGTGCTGCGTTCAACATCTAATAGCTATGAAATTTTAAACATTGTTTTCCTATAGGTAGACCTTCCAATTTCTGGTTTCAGACTTTTGTTTGGTTGGGTTTATAGAGTGGGGCAGTTAATAGTGTGAGGACTAAATCTTTTTGTTGCCATCTCTATATTCCTACATTCTGCTCCATAACTACACTAGGCCATAACAATCTCATTCCAACTTTATGATGTGGTCTGTTTTCTTTGGTACTATACTAGAACATGCATCTAAGTGTGCTAATGCCATGGTGCACCTGTCCTGTGGTTTTGAAGTCCTTCTTTGTGGGTAACTCAGTGTGTTTTCATCTAGCTAGGACTATTCTGGCAAATATATACTATCACTGAGCCTCTTGTATGGCATTTATAGACAGTTCTGGCAATAGCACTGGTGTAGCAAAGTTTCTCCTTGTCACTCTATAAATCTGGATTCTTTTGGAGATAGTATACAACAGACATTAGATACTGTCATTGGCAGTTTTGGATACCTTGTTGAATATCACCCACTCATTGTTTGTGGATAGAGATAAGCCCACAGGACACTGATGATGTGACTTGACTCAGTGGTCATGGGAATCATGGGGGAATGGAAGCATCCTCTATTGTTGATGCATGATACAGTCCTATAGAGACCGAATCCAATAAAAGGAAAAAGAAGCTCCACATCTACACAAGGTACGGTAATATTAAGGCACATGTAACACGTGTTTATCTAAACAAAGTCAGAGACATTTGCATAATTCCGCTCTGACCAGTAGAGCGATCCGCGGTATGGACGGGCGCCGCTGCGGGAACATACTGCACACACGGAACGCCACAGTCAATTTTCTCCCTTGCGCAGGATACTTACTTCACCCTTTGTGAATGACAATTTCTTTGTGTTACTAGGATAAAGATTAGGACCAAGCACGAGCGCCCCGAGCTCAAAGTCACAAGGGCTGCGCACCAACGTTCGCTGCGTCGTACTATCTCAAATCCCTTCTCGCTCGCTCGGTTTCGGCCTCGGACTTATCACTTATGTGTTCCGTTGGCACGCTGACGTCAGAGGAGTGCTGACAATCGTGGGAGGGTTCTACATGCCCTTTATAGCCTTCCATCTCTCCTTCAGACAGTCTAGGCCATTGGTACCACTGACACTCATGCTATCTATCACAGTTGTCGACTGTCTCGCTGTCTCGATCTTCATTTACCTTTCCGCCACTTTCCGTGATCACAGGAGGCGACGAGGACGACCTTATCCACCCGGTCCACCATCCTTACCAGTCATAGGCAATCTCCTCGATGTTCCAAAGCGATCTTCTTGGGTTGCGTACCAAGCCATGTCCAAGAAATATGGTATAGTGGCCTTCTCGTGATCATCGTCCACTGTCCTTATTCCGAGTCATCAGGCGATGTTGTATGTCTCCGGGTCTTTGGTCAGGTGGTTGTGGTCTTGTGCTCGCTACCCGCTATCGAGGACCTCCTAGAGAAGCGCGGGCGAAAGTACTCAGATAGGCCCATATTGCCAATCCAGGAAATGTATGTAACACTCAGTCGTTGTCCGTCATCCGCCTTGCGTCCCTGACATCCTCAAATTCTAGACTGGAGTTTGAATGGTTTCTTCCCATTGCTAGGATGAGCGACCACTGGCGTGAGGGCCGAAGATTGCTAGAACGTAGCCTTGGCCCTGGTGTTACAGTGTCATACCGGAGAATGATAGAGGAAAAAACACATATGTTCGTCGGTCAACTCCTTGAAGCCCCAGAGGACTTCCGCGACCATATTAAACTGTCAGCGCGGCGGATTTATTTTGTGTATACAATGGCTAACCATTGGGTAGTTTTCAAGGAAGGCTTATCATGTCCCTCACGTACGGGTATGACCTGAAGGATAATGGCGATCAGATGATTGCCGCTCCGGTGGATGCCCTCGAATTGATCGCACGGCTAGTCTTGCCTGGAGCTATATTAGTAAATCATCTCCCATTCTGTGCGGACCCCCGATCTGCCATTCCCGTACTTTGGCCTTACTGGTGTCCTCAGTGCGGTACATCCCTTCGTGGGTGCCATGGCTCAACTACGAGTCACTGGCACAAAAGGGCAGAGAACTCAGTTCCAGGATAATAAACGAGCCATTCAATTTCGTAAAAAATGCTTTGGTTCGTAGGCAAGTCCTTTTAAGTGGGCACGTCGGCTAATGTGGCCGTAGAGAGATGGTACTGCCGTCCAATCGCTCGCCACCGAACACCTTCAAGAGATAGAGAATCTAGCCGAGCCAGAGCGCCAACAGCAGGAAGTCATTATCAAGGAAACCTTGGCGTCCCTGTATTCCTGTGAGATATGATTATTTCACTCGGGACACATCCTACTCAATCTTCAATGCCTTCCGCCAGCTGGTTCTGATACAGTACGTCTCGTCATTTCACCTATGATATATATCTACCGACGTCGCCTACGACAAGACCGTGTCAGCATTATCTTCTCTATTTCTTGCTCTTGCCCTCTATCCAGAGGTGCAGAAGCGAGCACAGGCAGAGCTTGACACTGTCATCGCAAGAGATAGACTTCCAACTTTCGATGACAGATCGCGTCTTCCGTATGTCGACGCGCTGTGCAGAGAATTGCTGAGGTGGCAGATGGTGGGGCCTTTGGGTATGAGCGCTCGATCCAAACTGCCCGATTCTAGGTACTGAAAAGGATTTCCCTGGATTTCCTTTAGGTATTCCGCATGCTTTGGCTGAGGACGACGTTTACAATGGGTTTTTCATCCCGAAAGGTAAGTTACTCACCCCGTCTTGTGCCTTGTGGTTCATGTTCGTCCATTCGGCTTGATAGGTGCCATCGTGGTGGCCAATAGGTGGTATGTCATCATCATCTCGGCTCATCTAATATACTTCTTAGTAAGATGTGCCAGGGCAATCCTACACAACCCGGATTTATACCCAGATCCAGAGGTGTTCAAACCAGAGCGGTTCCTGAATGAAGATGGAAGTTTGGGAGACGATTTAGTGATCCCTGTTACATTCGGGTTTGGCAAGAGGACCTGTCCCGGGCGTCATTTTGTGGACTCGACCCTGTTCATCGTCGCCTCGTCTGTGTTGTCGGTATTCAATGTGACGAAGGCGAAAGATGAAAACGGTGGTGAAATTCCCATCACCATTGCGACGTCATTTGAGGACTCGGTTGTTATGTGAGCTGACCATCTCTCGGAAGCGTATTCTTGGATATCTAATAAATTCCTGAAGACATCCAGAAAAGTTTGAGTGCTCGATTCTTCCGAGGGATAGATCAGCAAGAGACTTGATTGTAGCTAACACTTCGTCTTGATTGACCTTTCTTGATGCCTGTTAGTCCCGGACGTACGGAGAGGCATGTCTGAGGTCTATGTCCGGTGTTTGGTATCTCTGGCTTCCCAGCTACTGTGGGCCGCTATATCCAATTGTAGAGCATTGATACGATGGACTTGAAAACGCTATAGGAATTCAATAAGTTGTGTGCGGTTATCTCGCTCCTGAGGTTGGTCTAGCAATCAGACTTGGAGAAGCCAACCTGTGATCGTGGATGTGGCCTGTCCTTTGTCACCTCTCGCATCAGGATAGAACCTCCTGCATTAGCAAGAGTTAGCGAGAGCTTAGATTATTATTAGGTGGAGTCAGATAACATTGTTGGAAATAGATAAGAAATAAGGGTGTAAGGACCTTATCTATAGCTAGTTAAGATAGTACAGATACAATATGGAGTAGATAGTAATACTGTACATGTCAGATATCCCTTTATGGATGTCTAGATACCCACATGGTGTTCTACAGTACAGTGCAACTGAGATCGCAATACAGTGGACACCTTTACTCATCACTTTACATGAAATGGACATGGGTAGGCCATAGAGGCTATAAATACTCCTATAGGGAGAGTGCAATACACACACTTGTGTACCCACTCATCTTATACATTCTCTACATTCTCTACTCTCCCAAACCACCTTTCTAAGGTGAGTTACATTTCCTATATGCTGCGCTCTATGCTGCATAATAAAAATGACAACAAGTTGGGTAATCCATCAGTAATATCACATAAACCACACCCAAGTAAGCACCATTTAGCCATACAGCATGATCCAAAACAATAGGCCCTTTTTCCAAAATAATTATGTATACAGGCTGAGATTGAATGTGACTTTTCAGCTCATGCCAAGCTTTTTTCTCACATTGAAAAATATTGTAGCAATTAAAAAAATAAGAATGAGAATAAGAATAAAAATAAAAATAAAAATAAAAATAAGTAATCTCCACAGGTTTTCAGTGCTAAGTTGAGCTCCTAGAAGATGCACCACATATTGCCCCTTATGACATAACCACATAGTAGTATAGAAATTAATTTATATTGTCTGATAAAAGAGAAGTATATGATGTATTGAAAGGTCAGTGTTGCAGCTTGCTGCTATTATAGGCTGTTAAAGGCTTTATAACATTGCTTGCATGCAGTAGTGTGGTTGTTACGTCTTGCCCAGACGTGCACTAAACCTTAGTGCAGTTCTGCTGATGAGAGTAAACAATGACATGAATACTAAGTCAAATACAAAGGGTTGCTCCCCTTTAGTCATAATGATGGGCGAGCAGTGGAATCTTCCCTGATCACACTGGCCTAAAGCAAGAGTTGACTTCTCGGATATAGATCACAAGATGACGACTTATGATCACAAAGAAAGAAAAGAGAAGGGAGAGGAGAATGTGATGTGAGAGATCAATGGCAATTGAAGAAGACCAAGATAGCGAATCTTGGCCTTCAACAACTACTACTTATACAATTACATGAGGGCTTTAAAGCGCCTCTCGAACATTGACTACCCTATAGCGTAAGTAGCTCGAACCCTACTACCACTATCCTAGGAATCACTCAGCAATCACATGTGATTGCTGAGTGCTGACTGATACGATTAAGTCCATGACTAATTACTACTTACTACCATAGCTGTTAAGGCCTAGTGGGGCCTTACTATGCGACGTGCACTGAGGGTACAAGGGACAAGGGTACTGGGGACAAGGTACGAGGACAGGGTGCTCAGTAAAAGCAACAAAGAACTGAGAGGAGTCGAGGTGATGATGGTCTGTGGAGGATGACAAGGAGCAAGGGTTTGAGGGGCTAAGTCGAGGGACTTAGTGACGAGGTACAAGGGGTTCGGTCAGAAGGCCAAAGTACGAGGGACTAAGTTGAACAACTTAGGGTCTGTGTGTGCATGTTGTTATAGCACAAGCGCAAAGCTTCGAGGTGGCTCCCAACTAAGGGAAGACTGACAGTGGTGATGAGACAATGAGAAGGAGGCACACAGAGAGGAGTGGACAAGTCTGGTATTCACTAGTATGATAAACAAAGACAAGACTAGGGAATAAGTGTATAAGTGGACAAGCTTATATAGGTAGCTACTCCATGTCTGTCCCATGAAGAGGATACTAATAGAGAACAATGGGAGGTGTAAATGGGGAAGGGGTAGAATAAGGAACAATAGGAAGCGCAGAAGGGGAAAGGGATAGAAGGGGAATTGGAGTAGAGAAGCGTACATAGTAGTGAGTTAACAGGTTAGTACTCCGAGGAAGTCCAAGAACAAGTCAAGCAATAAGGTAAGAAGAAAAATAAGTCTGTGGTGAGCTGGATCACGACAATAGCCACAACTGGTAAGTAAGAGTCCACGCCACTCATGCTGACACTTTGACTGTTACCTCAATGCGAATCTCGATCTTCTTGTCAGCCCAAAACCCCAACTGTGATAGTGGTAGTGACTGGTGAATTAAAGTTGTATATATAGCTAGATGTAAATATGTTTATGGTGTAAGATTGCAAGTCAGGGTGGAACTGGCAAAGTCAAGCTAGTTAGGTGACCTAAGAGTGAGTAGACATGAAGTTAGCAAGGATAGAGAGTAAGTGTAAAGAGGAGCAAGTAAAGTAACTAGAGTCAATTTTTTGAGTGGAGTAAGGAAGACTAGAGGGCACATGGGGATATTTGAAGAGTGAACTGGATGCTTTATTTGATACAACAAGACAACTTTTTATACATTATAGCTATGGTTTTAATGGAAATAAAGATAAAGTAAAATAAAGAAAAGCAAACTAGAATCTTTTGGACTTGAAACAAAACTGGGGTTTATAAGAGTCAAATAGGAGTCAAAAGTGGTGTCAAAGAATGGAATGGGGATGTACATAGGATGTTAAGGCCTAGCGAGGCCTTACTGTGTGACGTGCACAGATGGTACGAGGATGGGGTTCAAGGACTAGGTGTTTGACAAGGATGCCGAGAGTACAAGGGGCAAGGTACAGAGGTGAGGGGTCCAGAGGACGATGAGGTAACAGAGTTCAAGGGACTAAGTCGAGAGGCTTAGTGACAAGGTACAAGGGACTCGGTCAGAAGACCAAGGTATGAGGAGACTAAGTCAAATAACTTAGGGTCTGTGTGTACGTTGTTATAGCACAAGCGTAAAGCTTTGAGGTGGCTCCCAACTAAGGGAAGGCCGACAGTGGTGATGAGATGACGAGAGGAGCACACAGTTAGAGGGTTGGACAAGTCTGGTATTCGCTAGTATGGTAAACGAAGACAAGACTGGGGAATAAGCATACAAGTGGACAGGCTTATATAGGTGACTACTCCATGTCCGTCCTATGAGGGAGTACTTGAAAGAGAACAAAAGGAAGCACAAAAGGGGGAAGAACAGAAGGAGAATCGGAGTAAGAAAGCGTACATGATAATGAGTCAACAAGTTAGTACTCCAAGGAAGTCCGAGAATAAGTCAAAACGATGTAGTAAAAGAAAAAGAAAGTCTGTGGTGAGCCGGATCACAACATAGGAACTTGAAACTGCTGAAATGGATTTTGTTATGATCCAGCTCACCACAGACTTATTTTTCTTTTACTATATCACTTTAACTCATTGCTTCTCATCTGACTCACTAACTTGTTGACACATCCCCATGTATGACTTGTTCCTTCTTACTATTGTTTTCCCCTTTTGTAACTCCTGTTGTCCTCTATTTGGGTAGCATCTATTGTTCTCCTTATGACTCATTCCCTAGGAAGCTACCTATATAAACTTGTGCTTTCTTACAGTAGTTCTTTAGTCTTGTCTTTGTCTTTACTACTAGTGAATACAAGCCTTGTCCTCTATCCCTATATGTCATGGTTGGACTGTCCGAAGTAGTACAACATAAGCCTGATGATGAGCCTCAGAGTTTTGGAACTCTTACTTACCAGTTGTGGCTATGGTAGTAAGTAGTAATTAGTCATAGACAAGTAGTATCAGTCAGCACCCAGTGATTGCATGTGATTGCTGAGTGATTCCTAGGATCAGTGTAGTAGGGTTCAAGCTACTTACACCATAGGATAGGCATCATTGGAGAGGCGCTTCAAAGCCCTCGCATAACTATATAAGTAGTAGCTGCTGAAGACCAAGATTCACCATCTTGGTCTTCTTCAATTGCCATTTCCTTCTCATCTTGAATTGTCTTATCTCTCCTCATTTCTCTTCTTGTGATTAGCATCCGTCATCTGGTTTTCTCTATCGTAAGACAGATTGACCATTTTGGGCCAACATGACTTAGAAGAAGAATCTGTTGCTAGCCCCATCTTCGTATTGAGGAAGTCACCTCTACATTTGACTCAGCATTATGTTCACCATCCTGTCACCATAGATTTTGTTCAAGTTGAATGAACGCCACAGCAAGGTGTAACACTATATGCCCCTTTCTTGTCATCTTATCACCACTGTTGGCCTTCCCTTAGTTGGGAGCCATCTCAAAGCTTTGTGCTTGTGCTATAACAATGCACACACATAGAACCCTTGACCCTAAGTTGCACACTTCACACAACTTAGTCATTTAACACAGTATCCTTGGTTATGAGACCAAGTACCTTATACCTTGTCCCTAAGCCTTTGGCTTAGCTCCTTGTACTCTGTCATCCCCTTGTGGACCTTTGTCACCTTATTGCCTCTGTAGGCCCTTGTTGCTCTGGTAGAGCACCTTGTCCTTGACCCTTGTACCCTGTTGCCTAGCTCTCCATTGAGCCACTTGTCCTTAGAACCCTCATACCCTGAACCCCTTGGCACACATTTCACAGAGTGGCCCTGCTAGGCTATAACAGATTTGGTTGTGCTTGTACTAGAAATGGAGTTGGAATAAAGTAATAGCACTGTAAAGTAAAACAGAAATGGGTCTGCTGAGAAAGGAGAAGGCCATAGCTAAAAGGTTCAAGTTCAGATGCTAACTTGGGTGATGTTACATCACAGTAGGGATGTTCACCTGATGTGGGTTAAGTCAATCTACTGAGATGCTGCACTAAGGGTCTGATTCTGGTTACTAAGGGAAGTTTTGAGGAGGAACTTGTTACGATACAACTTATTCTTTTTTCCTTCTCTCACGGTCACATCTCGTTTCTCATAAGAGTCATAATGACTCTTTACTTTATTTTCTCATGTGAGTCATGATGACTCATGCCCATTGCTAAGGGGCTATTGTTCCACTTATATCTTTTGTTTCACATCTTACATGTAATTACTGCAGGCTGCGCAGTTCTTATTGGTCTGTTGTTTCAGACTTGTTGACTCGATCCTAGGATGCTATTGTGACTCCATCCTATGATCCCTCCCATTTACTATAAAGTCAGGCTTGCTAGGTAGCTTGTAGCCTTAGACTTGACTTCTTGTATTCTACGGTACTCGAGCAATCGAAGACCTGTGAACACTCCATCT
Organism: Lactarius evosmus; assembly: GCA_951394315.1. Classification (NCBI taxonomy): domain Eukaryota; kingdom Fungi; phylum Basidiomycota; class Agaricomycetes; order Russulales; family Russulaceae; genus Lactarius; species Lactarius evosmus. The sequence goes on from OX596124.1 coordinate 5,615,262, forward strand.
CTCACGAACCCTCTCCTCTCACTGAAGAATCCTAAGTTCCACTATTGGCTTAGGCTGACTCTTCAACTTGTACATATTTCACTGAAGTTCCTCCTTGGAACTTCCCTTAGAAACCAGACTCCAATCAAGACCCTTAGTGCAGCATCCTAGTAGATCAACTTAACCCATGTTGGGTGAACGTCCCTACCATGACATAACATTAAGTCAAGTCTATTGAACCTATTGCCACTCTGGCTAAGGGATGAAGAATCTCTGAATCCTGTACAGTCCTTGGATTCAAACCATTTAGCATCGAGAGGAGAACAGACAATGACGTTCCTGGCCACGTAAAAGGAGCAGCCCTTTGGCAGGAAATTGACAGCGAAGAAGGTTATTGGGTATATGACATACTCAGCGCAGTATACCTTGCCATCGAATATGAAGAAAGTACCGAGCAGTGGTACTTCATATAGCAAGATAGCAGGACTAGGCATTGGACAGCTACTCAACCAGTCCCCTCCCTGTATAACCTGGGAAGAAGATCGATCAGACCAACAACAGTGACAGCAATTCCACCAGACGACACACCGTTGAAGGCAGGCCAGCATACTGTGCCAACCACTAAGAGACATGATACAAAAAGTTCTCCAATGACAACACAAACACAGACGACCACCACAACTGCAACCGCAACAACAATGGCTGTTCCCCCATCCACAGTATAAACATTCTTTATGAAGGGGACAGGAACAGGAAGCGGAAACCCCCCTGCTAGCACTACAGCAGCAGGAAGTGGTCCCTCCAGAGGTGGGCCCCCAGGACCACCAGGAGGAAGCGGACCGCTAGGAGGTGGCCCCCCAGGAGGTGGGGGAGCACCTGGAGGCGGAGGTGCCCCAGCAGGTGGAGGCACACCTGGAGGCGGAGGACCCCCACTGGGAGGTGCCCCTGTTGGAGGTGGGGCAGGTGCTGGCCCAGGCCCTAGAGGGGCAAACAGCAAACTTGGAGGAAACCCCCCAACCAACTTTGATGGTACCCAAGCCCTGGCGGACCAATTCATGCAGGAATTTAACCTGTATTGTATCACAAATTTGGATGCTGAACAGATGGCTATACCAATGAAATGAGCGGCTCTGCTACTTGGATTCATTAAGGGACCAAACGTAAAGGACTGGGTCAAGAGATGGACCAACTGGATCCTTGCAGAAATGAACAATAGAAGATTCCCAAATGACAAATTCTACTGGACAGCAGTGTCTCAAGGCTTTGAACAAGCATTCCAGGATACGGGGGCAAGAGAAAGAGTGGAAGATAAGCTTCGCCACCTCTCGTTTATACCAAATGAGGTGGACGTGTTTATCGCCCAGTTTGAATCTCTTGCTGCTGAAGCAACGTATGTTATGGTTGCACTGGCCATCTAGCTCAACTTGAGCTGGGGTTTCTTAGAACACTTGTATTGCACATGACAACCAAGGCAAAACCACTGCAATAGTGGTTGCAACTGAGAAGGAAGAGGGAAAGTAGAGACAATGGCTCGCTAAGAAGCAGCGCAACAAGAAGACATTCAAGGGTTTGGTATAGAAGACCAACTAAGGCCCTTAGGAAAGCAGAGGGGAAAACTAGAGTGTGGATTCTGAAGAACTCAAGATAGGGAATACATGCAAAGACAAGCTAGTACTTATACTACTAGTATCTAAGGTTTGGACTCAGCATGAACCTTAAGTCCTTATCTCTAGCCAATAGCCATAAGGGCTCTGGCTCCACAAGCTGAAACATGAAGGAGAAACATAATTGGACCGGCCTATGAAGGCACTGACATCCATCAGACACGAGGGAGCGCCCATACAGTACATAAGGCGTCCATCAGAAAGTCCATCAGAAAGCAGGCACAAAGGCCTAGTCCGTGTTGTCACCAACCAGATAACTGGCTGCAGCATACCCGAGGCACATATGCTCAGGTGATGCCTCATGCGATGCATCACATGACCCAGGGTTATCATGCCTGTAGAAGTGCGCATACATCTTGTGCGCACGAGCTTTATCCTGCTTATAAGGATCCTCAGCTTCATCGTTGCTGCTCTCAACAGGAGAGGGGGACTTAGCTGGTTCAGGGCACAATGCCCACATGCTTAGATCACCTTTTCTCTTCAAGGCTTCCCTTAAGGCATCAGTATTGAGGCCTCTTTCGTAGTTGTCTAATGCAGGCCGGCTCAGGCAGCTCAGCAGTGTGCTTTCACAGGGGCTCAAAATCTCGGCTGTGACAATGTATCCCCTGGATGCTCAGTTGACACTCTCCTTATTTGCATCCAAACTTCCTTATTGCATGATGGATCACATCTATAATGTGGTACGCCCTCTGGATTTCAGAGGATGGGCCAACGGAGTGCACCAGTACCACTTAGACAACACCGCAGTCCAGAATATCAGGGGGATTTATGAAGAAACTCCAAGGAAGAAGGGAGCAGGAAAGATGAACCCTGCCCAATTGGTGAAAATGCCAGCACCTGCTTTAGATGCAATGGACACTCGCACCAACCGCTCCCATTCCAACTTTAATAGGAATAAGGGAACCAGAGGAAGAGCAGTGGCAACCACTGCAAAGGACACCCCAGATGTTGAAGTCCAGAAGAAAGAAGGTTGTTGTTTCAACTGTAACAAGCAAGGACACCTCTCACGCAACTGTCCTGATAAAATAAAGGACAAGAAACCCCCTCAGAAGGCTCACAAAGCTAAGGCAGAAGAAAGTGAACCAGAGGAAGAAGAGGAAGAATCCAACGCAGAATCCAACCCTACGGATGTGCAGTCATCCCATATAAAAAGCCTTTCAACCAAGGAGAAATACGAAATGTTGAAGCAGGCTTGGGTAGATGAGCATGGGAAGGATTTTTAAAATGCACAAACCTGGTGGCCTGGGTGCATGTGTTACAGTCCAAGGATGTGTTTGTTTGTAAATATCGAAGTCTTCAAATCCCAACTCTGATACAAACTTCACACACAATAGCCAAAAGAAAAGTTCTTGTGGATTTAGGAGCCACGGACAACTTTATCGACTTCAAGCTCCTGAAAAGAATGAAGATTGGCAAACTAAAGCTACCACGACCCCGCATTGTGTGGAACATTGATGGGACCCAGAATAAGTCAGGAATCATCAAGTACTACGTTGACCTGCAAGTCTGAACTGGGGAAAAGAAACAGAACATGCGATTCCTTGTCACAAATCTAGGAGATGACAAGATGGTGTTAGGGTACCCATGGCTCACTGCCTTCCATGTCGTGATCCGGCTCACCTCGGACTTTTTCTTTATTTTACTACTTCACTTTGACATCTTCTCAGACTTCCTTGGAGTACTAACCTGTTGACTCATTACCATGTACGCTTTCCTACTCCAATTCCTCTTCTATCTTTTCCCCTTCTGCATTTCCTTTGTTCTCTTTTAGTACCCCCTTTATGGGACGGACCCGGGATAGCTATCAATATAAGCCTCCCCACTTTACAACGATTCCTTAGTCTTATCTTCGTTTATCATACTAGCGAATACCAGACTTGTTCACTCCTCAACTGTGTGTCTCCTTCTCGTCGTCTCATCACCACTGTTGGTCTTCCTTTAGTTGGGAGCCACCTCGAAGCTTTGCGCTTGTGCTATAACAACACGCACACACAGACCCTAAGTCGTTCAACTTAGTCCCTCGTACTTCGGCCGTCTAACCGAAGCCCCTTGTACCTCGTCACTAAGTCCATCGACTTACCCTTCGAACCCTTGCTCCTTGGTCGTCCCTCATGGACCTTCGTCTCCTAGAACCCCCTCGACCTTGGTTACCATTTACCAAGCACCTTGTCCTCATACCCTGTCCTTGTCCCCCTTGTACCCTCGGTGCACGTCACACAGTAAGGCCCCGCTAGGCCTTAACATAAGACAAGACTCTTCTACCCCGTTGCAGTAACTCCACTTGCTGCTCCTTCGTACCCATCAACCCACAGCACCCTAAAACACCGTGGCTAGTTTATTCATCACCTTAGATCCCGTTCACCCCACTCGAGTACCCCGTCACCACAAAGCAGATCTCCCTGCCCACATTGTTGGCTCCGCCTACTGGTCCACATTCCCTAGCAATCCATAAGGAGGGTATTACCTTAATCACGACGGAAAAGCAGTTCCGGTTGAATTCATCAACCATCATTGGTACCCACTCACTAGAGAAGGTGCAAACTTCTTCACCTCTCCAGCACATGCTGTCCCAGCAGACCCAGCAGAACACGACCTAGGACTTGGTTGGTATTTACCCACCGACCCCAATAACCCAGACAACGCACTCCCCACCATCGAACCACCGGCTCTTCCCTCTATTCCACGCGTCCCCACTCCTGTCACAGCACCCACTACCACCACTCCACCTGTACCACCCATAACCACCGCACCAGTCACAGTCCCTACCACCATGACCACTCACACCATCACATCGGGAGCACTCCGATCAGTTGCTCCAAACACCTTCACTGGTGACTGCACCCTCAGCAGCACCTTCCTCAGCCAGTTCCATCGTTACTGGGCCCTTAATGACAACATCGACATCATGGCGCAACCTTACCTGCGCATCCTCACTGCCCTGTCTTACATCCAGGGGCCCCTCATCGCTGACTGGGTAGAGGCCCAAGAAAAGGGCCTCATCGCTAAGGTCAAACACTCCACCACCCCCATTGCCCGCACCGACGAAGTCCTATGGGACACCTTCGAAGCTGACTTCAAGAGTGCCTGGGCCGACTCCACCCACGTCCAATCAGCCTACCAACAACTCATGAACCTTTGCATGAAGGACCTCGACATTGACACCTACATCACCACCTTCGAGCGGCTCGCCACCGCTGCTGAATGGGAACCCACCACCAAGGGCACCATCGCCCAGTTCAAAGCCGGACTCGAAGAGTCCATCCACTGTCATGTCCTCTATAGGGATACCTGGCCTGTTACCATGGACGAATGGAAGAATGCAGCATGAAGAGAAGTAGAGCGAACGCGCGAGCTGCACAACTCCAACCTCCTCCTTAATAAAAAGAAAACCCAGTTCCAGTCCACTTCACACACCACACAGCCCCATCACACCCAGTCCCACAACCACAGCGTCGTCCCCATGGACATAGATGCCACCACCAGCACCCCCCAAAAGCTCAAGAAGCTCACCCCAGAAGAACGTGAGAAGCTAGCAAAAGAAGGACGCTGTTTCTGCTGTCGTCGCCAGGGACACATGTCCCGCGAATGCCCCCAGCGCCAGAGCACCTCCAGTGCTCGCACCACCTCCACCTCGTCCACCACTGCACCCTCCACCACTGCTTCCACCACTCCCTCCACCAGCGCCCCCAAGAAAACCAAGGCTCAACAGATTGCGGCTATCATAGCCAGCATGACCGAAGAAGAGCGAGGAGAATACCTGGATGACCAGGATTTTTACGATGCCGAACTCTAACAGCCGAGAGCAAGGCAACCATTAGCACCATGTACAGTACGAAGAACGATTCAATGACAATCCCTGTTCAGATTTACATGTGGCACGGAAAGGCTGAAGTAGAAGTCCTCCTTGATAGTGGGGCAACCAACAATTTCATCGACACTCGCACCATCTCCAAGTTACACCTTGGAACACAAGAACTCCGCACCCCCCGCCTTGTCCATAATGTGGACAGAACTCTCAACCAGGCAGGATCCATCACTCACCTCACCTATCTTGTCATCAACCAAGGGACACAAGCCGTAAAAATGCCCTTATATATCGCCAACCTTGGGCATGACCGCCTCATCCTAGGCCACCCCTGGTTCAAATGCTTCAACCCCAGAATTGATTGGACTACCAACACACTTGAAGGAGGGGACCTCGCCCTTCATTCCGTCTCCTATCACAAACGCATCCACCCCCAGATCAACAGCATTGCCCAGAAATGGGCTGAGAAAGCTATCGCCTCCAAAACCCCACCAGTAACCGACATCCCCTCCGAATACCAACACCATGCCACTGTCTTCTCTGAGAAAGCCGCACAATGCTTTCCCCTTGCCAGAGAAGATGACCACGCCATTTCCCTAAAACCAGACGCTCCTGCCACTATCAACTGCAAAGTATACCCCCTCACCCCGGCCAAAGAAGAAGTCACCAAGGAGTTCATTAAGGAACACTTGGAGAAAGGTTACATCGTTGAATCCAACTCCCCCTATGCCTCCTCCTTCTTCTTCGTAAAGAAGAAGGATGGCAAACTACGCCCCACTCAAGACTACAAACCCCTCAACTCATGGACCATCCGCGACACATACCCCCTTCCACTGATTAACACCATCCTCGAACAGCTCCAGGGAAAGAAGATCTTCACCAAGTTCGATATCCATTGGGGTTATAACAATATCTGCATCAAGGAAGAAGATCAGTGGAAGGCCGCATTCAAAACACCCTTTGGCCTCTTCCAACCTTGTGTCATGTTCTTCGGCCTCACCAATTCCCCCGCTACCTTTTCCTGCACCATGAACTGCATGTTCCGCCATCTCAAGGACAAGTACCCCAAAGAACTCTTCATCTATATGGACGACATCCTCATCGCCACTCATGACGATCTATCACACCACCGCACCATTGTCCACGAAGTCCTTGACCTCCTAGAAATCAAATCCTACTTCCTCAAACCTTCCAAGTGCGCCTTTGAGCAACCCCACATCGAATACCTCGGCATCATCGTAGATGGTGACCAGATCAAGATCAACCTGGTCAAAGCAGATGGCCTCCGCGACTGGCCACGCGATCTCAAAACCCTCAAAGAGGTCCGAAGCACGTTGGGTGTCCTAGGATACCAATGCCCCTTCATCCCCAATTTTGCCAACATCGCATGCCCCATCACCGCACTCCTAAAGAAGGAGACCCCATTCCAATGGACTCCGGAGTGTCACCACACCCTCGACACCCTCATCTCCCATGTCCTCTCCGATCCTGCCCTTTCTCAGCCAGATATGTCCAAACCCTTCCAACTAGAAGTCGATGCCTCCGCCTTCGCCACTGGAGCAATACTTTCTCAGAAGGATCCTAGGGGGAAATCTCGCGCCATTGGCTTCCACTCAAAAACGTTCACTGAGGCAGAATGGAACTATTGTTACGGTCGCACCGGCCGTCTAGTTCGACTTGAACTGGGGTTCTCAGAACACTTGTATTGCACGTGACAACCAAGGCAAAACCACTGCAATAGTGGTTGCAACTGAGAGACGAAGGGGAAGCAAAGGGAAACGGCTCGCTAAGAAGCGGCACAACAAGACAACGTCTAAGGGTTTGGTAGAGAAGACCAACTAAGGCCCTTAGGAAGCAGGAGGAAACTATGATGCAGATTGTTGAAGAACTCAAGATAGGGAATACATGCGAAGACAAGCTAGTACTTATACTACTAGTAGATAAGGTTCAGACTCAGCACGAACCTTAAGTCCTTATCTCTAGCCAATGGCCATAAGGGCTCCGGCTCCACAAGCTGAAATGCAAGGAAGAAACATGATTGGACCGGCCTATAAAGGCACCGACATCCATCAGACACAAGGCTGCGCCTGTACAGTACACGAGGCGTCTATCAGAAAGTCCATCAGTAAACAGGCACGAAGGCCTAGTCCATGTCATCACCAACCGGATGACCGGCTGCCACATACCCGAGGCATACGTGCTCAGGTGATGCCTCACGTGATGAGTCACATGACTCTGGGCTATCACGCCCGTAGAAGTACGCGTACATGGTGCGTGCGCGAGCTTCATCTTGCTCATAGGGATCGTCAGCTTCTTTGTCACTGCTCTCAACGGGAGTGTGGGACTTAGCTGGTTCGGGACGTAATGTCCACATGCTTAGGTCACCCTTCCTCATCAAGGCTTCTCTTAATGCCTCGAAATCCAGGGTTCGTTTGTGGTTGTCCAACGCAGGCCGGCTTGGGCAGCTCGGCGGCGTGCTTTCTTGGGAACTCAAAATCTCGGCCGTGACAACTATGATATCCATGACAGAGAACTCCTGGCCGTCGTTCGTGGCCTGGAGAACTGGCACCACCTCCTAGCAGGGTCCCCCCATCCAATCACCATCCTCACTGATCACAAGAACCTCCAATACTACCGCAACCCCCAACGCATTAACCGCCGTGTTGCCAGATACCTCCCAAAACTGGCTGACTACCACTTCACCCTTGTCCACCAGCCTGGGGCCTCCAACAAGGCCAATGCTCTTTCCAGGCGCCCTGACTTCTATGATGGCTCAGCGGACAATGACCAGGTCACTGTCCTCCCCCCTTCGTTCTTTGTCAATGCCGCCCTCTCCTCCTCCCTCAATGATTGTGCACGAGCCCACCAACTCCAACAGCCGGACCTTCTCTCTAGATGGACGCTCTCTCACAACCTCACTCAGAAGGAGGGCTTCTTCTGGAATGGCGCACGTCTTGTCATCGTGGAAAATAACAATCTAAGGAGGGGGGTAATTTCCCTATATCACAACTCTCTCACAGCTGGACACCCTGGAATCTCCAAAACCCTTTGGGCTATCTCACGCGATTACTGGTGGCCAAACATGAAAATTTCCGTCACCAATTACATTAAGGGTTGCGCCACCTGTCAATCACGCAAAAATAACCCTACCAACCCAAAGCCACTGCTCTACCCCATCGCCACAGACCCCCATTCCCTTCCTTTCGAAACCATTGCCTTGGACTTCATTACAAAGCTCCCCCTATCCTCCAACTACGATACTATACTTACAATTACAGACCATGACTGCTCTAAAGCCTCCATCTTCATCCCCTGCAACGAAACCATAGACACTGAGAAAACGGCATTACTTTACGCTACTTATGTACTTCCCCATTACGGACTTCCCAAACGCATCATTTCGGACAGAGACCCTCGTTTTACTTCTGCATTTACCAAAGAACTCTGCAAATTACTTCACATCGATCAGAACATTAGTACTGCTTACCACCCCAAAACTGACGGCCAATCGGAACGCACTAACCAATGGCTGGAACAGTACCTTCGCATCTTCACCAATTACAAACAGGACGACTGGGCGTCCTGGCTCCCCCTTGCACAATTCGCACACAACTCCTGGCCCAGTTCTACCACGAAAAAGACCCCCTTTGACCTCCTCATGGGACACACCCCATGCGTTCACCAAACCTTCCGCTTCTCCACCGTCCCCTCTGTTGACCAGCACATGCAACAGATAAAGGAAGCACGCCAGCAGGCACAAGACACTATCAAGCGCTCACAAGACCTCATGACTAGGTCACACACCCGTTTCACCCCTTACTGTGTCGGAGATAGAGTCTGGCTCGAAGCCAGGAACCTTCACACCACCCATCCATCTGCCAAACTATCCCCATGGTGTTATGGCCCCTTCCTAGTCACCGCTGCCATTTCACATACCTCCTACCATCTTAAGCTCCCTCCACAGTGGAAGATACATAACGTCTTCCATGCTTCCCTTCTCACCCCTTTCAAGGAAACACCCGAGCATGGTCTGAACTTCACAGAACCTTCCCCTGACCTGATTGATGGAGAACCGGAGTGGGAAGTGGAGCAAATTCTAGGGTCACAACGCAGATGCAACCAACTGCAGTATTTGGTCAGATGGAAGGGCTTCTCTGAGGCCCATGACTCATGGGAACCCTTGGCTCACATTCATGCCGACCAACTTGTTACTAACTTCCATCGGCAAAACCCAAGCTCCATCCACTCCCTCTGGGACGGACACGGAGTAACCCCATATTTAAACCCTGCCTTTTCCCCCACTCTGCTCATTATCCGTTCTATCACTCTATCCCCCACTACTGCCACTATGTCTGCCTCCCCTGCTACCACCAACGACTGCTCTCTTGCTGACCGTATCGGCTTGCACGCCGCATCCCCTGTCCCTTCTGAGGGAACCTTTGGTGCTCCTGGGTCTCCTCTAGGCAACCCCCTTCCACTGGCCGACCGTATCCAGTCCCCTGCTCCATCCCCTGAACCTCTTCCTGTTCCTCCTTGCACCAATTCCCCTGCCTATCTCTGTCTCCACACCCCTGAGCCTCGTCGCCCCCTCACACCGTTCTCCCACTCACCATCACCTGCCTCCTCTGTCGACCTGGGTAGTAACAGGTCCGACGATGACCCCCCTGCAGGCTTCATGATCTACGACTCACGACGAGCCAACCACGCTCATTACTCCTTCCCAATCACTGGGCTGGATGGCACCCCCAAGCGTCCCCATTACATTCGCTATGAATGGGACCGTGAGGGCCACAACCACTATGTCTTAGAACGTCGCAGGGACACTGGCCGCTACCAGGACTATGGAGCTCCCCTCACTGCTGCCCCCTTCCACGGACCCCCCCCTGCCTACCCTGATAATGCCGACCTCTCCCCCTTCCACACCGACCACCCTGACAAGGAGGCCGTTGAAACCGGCCTCAGGGTCCTCAATGATGTTGGGGTCAATGCTGACATAGACAGGTACCGCTTCCTGGAAGAGGAGCACCGCGTCCTACTGGAACGGGAGAGAGACCTGGTGGATGCCTGGAATGACTGGAGGAGGAGGTCAGGAGCCATCCGACAGAGGCTGGTCACATCACAGGTGCGCACGCGCCTTCATCCTTATCTCATGGGGAATGCTTACATCCCTCACCCATGCTACACTGACAACGCAATGGCGTCCTCTGGCATCCCTATCCAGGAATACCTGGAGGACCAACACCCAGGAGGGGAGCGTTACACCTGCTTCCCCATGCCTTGGCTTCATGATGAAGAGAAGCCAGGCGTGTCTCACTGGATCCTGTCCCAGGGTCGTGAGTCCCACGCCTCCCAGAAGGACCCCCTTCCCAATCCTCAACCCGTCCACCCCTCCGCCCTCAAGTGCACCAAGTGCCGCGTCCCCAACGTCACCCACTCCGCCAAGAACTGCCCCATGTGGCAGCGCTGCTTCTACTGCGACAATGTAGGCCACCCCGCATACAAGTGCTTCTACCCACACTCCAGGTGCTTTGATGGAGAGAGGTGCCACGTTCCCCCCAAGCACAAGCACTTCAAGGGTGGCTGTGAGTGGTACTTCAAGTCGTGGCAATCCTTCTATGGGAACGACACTCACGATAACGACTACAATGCTTATGATGACGTCAACTGGGAGGCGGAGGATCGAGGTGATTGATGCGTGGAAGCATCTACCAAGAGGGAGGGTGATGTCATGATCCGGCTCACCTTGGACTTTTTCTTTATTTTACTACTTCGCTTTGACATCTTCTTGGACTTCCTCGGAGTACTAACCTGTTGACTCATTACCATGTACACTTTCCTACTCCAATTCCTCTTCTATCTTTTCCCCTTCTGCATTTCCTTTGTTCTCTTTTAGTACCCCCTTTATGGGATGGACCCGGGATAGCTACCTATATAAGCCTCCCCACTTTACAACGATTCCTTAGTCTTATCTTCGTTTATCATACTAGCGAATACCAGACTTGTTCACTCCTCAACTGTGTGTCTCCTTCTCGTCGTCTCATCACCACTGTTGGTCTTCCTTTAGTTGGGAGCCACCTCGAAGCTTTGCGCTTGTGCTATAACAACACGCACACACAGACCCTAAGTCGTTCAACTTAGTCCCTTGTACTTCGGCCATCTAACCGAAGCCCCTTGTACCTCGTCACTAAGTCCATCGACTTACCCTTCGAACCCTTGCTCCTTGGTCGTCCCTCATGGACCTTCGTCTCCTAGAACCCCCTCGACCTTGGTTACCATTTACCAAGCACCTTGTCCTCATACCCTGTCCTTGTCCCCCTTGTACCCTCGGTGCACGTCGCACAGTAAGGCCCCACTAGGCCTTAACATTCCAGCCATTGATCAATTGGAGAAGCGTGACCCTTGATGAAAGCATGCAACCACTTGTCATCAAGACCCTTTCATATGTAATAGATGTAGAAGTGATCCGCATATGAGATGCATGGATCAAGAAGGCTGCATCACTATGCACCCCTGGGGAAGAACTCTTCATACACTGAATGGATGAAGAAATCCTCAAAAGAAGCTTGATGTCAACAGAAATGGCAGTAAAAGCACTGCCAAAAGAAGAGAAAACCTGGGACCAGGTAGTCCTGAAACACTACCATAAATGGAAGAAGGTCTTTTCTGAAGAAGAGGCAAAGTGATATCCAGAACACCAACCATGGGACATCACTATTGATTTTAAAGAGGATGCCCCAAAAACCCTAGATTGCAAAATATACCTGTTATCCAAGGGTGAGCAGGAAAAGCTCGACAAATATATCAAGGATAACTTGGAAAAGGGCTACATTCGTCCATCAAAATTGCAATACTCATCACCCTTCTTTTTCATTGGAAAGAAAGATGGAAAACTTCAACCGGTGGTGGACTACCAAAAATTGAACTCCTTCACAGTTCCCAACCAATACCCATTGCCTTTAATACAGGAACTGGTGGACAAAGTAAAGGATGCCAGGCTATTCACCAAGATGGATGTATGAGCAGGATATAACAATATTTGCTTCCAAGAAGGCGACGAACCAAAAGCCACTTTCAAAACAAACCTAGGACTTTTTGAACCAACTGTGATGCCATTTGGATTGAAGAATGCCCCTGCAGTGTTCCAACGAATGATGAATACACAATTTAATGATCTAACAGCAACAGGTCAAGTAATCATCTATATGGACGACATCCTTATCGCAACAAAAAAGGATGAAGAGGAACACCACAAGTTGGTTAGCAAAGTCCTAGAACACCTTCAAAAGCTAGACCTCTACCTAAAGCCCAGCAAATGCCTTTTTGAAGTAGAACACATTGAGTTCCTAGGCGTAATCCTGGAAAAAGGAACTGTTACCATGGACCCAGTTAAAGTCGCTGGAGTTGCAGAATGGAAAACACTGAAAACCACCAAAGATATATGGGCTTTCCTTGGATTTTGCAACTTCTATAGGCGATTTATCTGTGGATTTTCCTTTATTGCAAAGGCACTGAACTACTGGCTAAAGAAAGGTGCTCAATGGAATTGGGGACCAGAAGAACAAAGTGCTTTTGAAACCTTGAAGAAGCGAATATGCGAAGAACCGGTATTGATACAACTGGACCAGAAGAAACCCTTTGAGGTTGAAGTTGATGCCTCAAATTATGCAATGGGAGCCGTCCTAATGCAACAAAACAATGAAGGAGTGCTCCACCCAGTAGCATTCTTCTCAAAAACCATGAACAATGCCCAAAGAAATTACAATATATACAACAAGGAACTCCTAGCCCTTGTGGAAATGTTCCATCATTGGAGACATTTCCTGCACCAACCAGCATTCAAAGTAAAGGTACATACAGATCACGCCAATCTATTGTTCTGGAAGAATCCAGGTGACCACAATAGAAGAGTGGCAAGATGGCATGTGGAACTCATGGAATATGACTTCGAATTGGTTCACATAGCTGGGAAGAAAAATGGTCGGGCAGACACATTGTCACGACGCCCTGACTATGAACAAGGCAAGGAAGACAACAAGGCACTGGTGGTTCTACCACCTATCTTGTTCAGCTTCACATGAATGATGGGGTTAGAATATTATAACCCTAGCAACCAGAAAGAAAGGGAACATTATAGTGCGACAATAAATCATCACAAGTATCAGTCCCTTCAAGACCAGGTGGAGGAGGACCAACAAACAAATAAGGAAAGCCAAAAAAGGCTCAAAAAGTGGTCCAACACCTTCAATCTCACCAAACTTGCCAGTATTTGGTGGAAGATTGAAAATGACACAGACCGGATTGTTGTTGCTGGAGACAATGATCTGAAGAGGGGGGTAATTCACTTTTACCATGATACCCCATCTGCGGGACACCTGGGAATTACAAACACACACACCTTGGCAAAACAAGACTTCTGGTGGCCAAAAATGAAGGAAGATGTGGAACAATATGTGAAGGGATGTGGAGCATGTCAAGCCAACAAAATAAACACACAACCACTCAAACCAGCCATGATCCCTATCACCCCCAAAAATTCCTTGCCATTTGAAACAGTTGCCATGGACTTCATCACAAAGCTGCCACTTTTGGGCAAGTATGACATGATCCTTACAGTTATGGATCATGATTGCAGTAAAGCAGCAGTATTTATACCGTGCCAAGAAACAATTACTGCAGAAGGGGTAGCAGAGCTCTATCTGAAACATGTGTATACCTGGTTCAGTGTCCCCAAGAAGATTATCTCTGACCGAGATACCCAATTTACGTCACACTTCGCCAAAGGCCTGTGCAAAGCACTGAAGATACACCAGAACATCAGCATGGCATATCACCCAAGAACTGATGGCCAGTCAGAAAGGACAAACCAATGGCTCGAACAATACCTTCAATTCTGGTGTGACGAGAGGCAAGACAATTGGCACAAGAATTTGCCAATGGCAGAATTTGCGCACAACCGATGGCCAAACACCACCACAAAGAAAACCCCTTATGAAATGCTTATAGGGTATACCCCACAGATTGAAATAGTGACCAAGAGCAAGGTCCCCTTCGTGGAAGAAAGATTAACTGCCATAGAAAAGGCAAGAATGGATGGTCACAAAAATATCATCAAAGTGCAAAAAATGATGGCCATCACACATAAAGGAAACAAGAGGTTCCAACCATACAAAGAGGGAGATCAAGTGTGGATTGAAGGAACACACCTGAAGACCCTGTACCCAGTGGCTAAACTCAGGCCAAAGCGGCATGGACCCTTCAAGATCATGAAACAGTTATCGGAGGCAGTATATTGCATGGAGCTGCCAAGACAATGGAAGATTCACAACGTGTTTCACATGAATCTTCTAACACCCTATAAGGAAATGGAACCTCACGGGCCGAATTATACCCAGCCGCCACCTGATATCATTGATAAGGAACCCAAGTATGAAGTTGAGAAGATTCTAGATGCGCAGCAACGTGGGAAAGGGCGTAAACACTACTACCTTATCAAGTGGAAAGGCTATCCCATGAGCAACAGTTCGTGGGAGAAAGCAGAAGATGTCCATGCGGAACAACTAATAGTGGAGTTTGAAGCAAGAAGGGGGACAAACAAGTCAAAAGGTCACAAAATGTATATAAGATGGGCCAAAACAACAGAAGGACATTATCCCCCTTCACACTCTACTTCCAACCTTCATACGATGTCTGCTACTTCTGCTCCTGCCAGCATTGTCCCAACACTCCAGCTCCCTGCCTCATCGCCTCCCCCATCGGTCACCGATTCCTGCAGTGAGGGCGCTGTCCCTCTTACTCCTCAGCTGGCTGTCCAGAGTGTTCCAATTGTGGAGCACAGTGATGACGGGGCCACTGAGCTCCCTGAACCTACAGTCCAGGAAGCTGAGTATACTCCTCCCCTTGGCTACATCCATAATGACCCCCACTCCCACCTCTTTTACCCCATTTATGTCACCAACCCCCGCTTTGGGTTGGACCGCACTGAACCAAGAATAGTTTTGGCTATGTTTATCACCTATTCACCAGACTGTATGATGGTGACGGGGACTTTGGGAGAGGGACAGGAAAAGCGCACTATTGAGGTGCAGGTGGGGAGGAGGGCGAAGAACTTCAGGCTCATGACAGAGGCCCTGTGGAGGCAGCTAGTGTGGAACCATGAGGCAGAATTCATGGTGAACCACACCCTCCAAGAAATTGACAACCCCCGCCTAACCGGGGAGATCTCCCGCTTTAGGGCAAAGCAGGAGTTGAAGAACACTCTCAACGGCCTTTTGCATGATGCCTAGCACAAGGTTAGTGAAATCATGAAGGAGGTGGTACTGGTGGAGTGCAAGTATGAAGCCTGCAAGACCAGGCTTGAGATGGCAGATGCATGCTGTGTCATCCATAGTGCGTTCAACTGTGAGTATCGCCTCCCAACTCGCTTCCACTACTCCCCTGAACCACTCCCTGTCAACCCCCACACCTCTCACTGGGCTGAGATGCCCATTCTCCACGATAAAGAGGGCAAGCCGCTGCCCAAATGTTACCACTGCAAGAAGTGCGGGCACAAAGTCCAGGAGTGTCCCAAGAAGCACAGTGTTACGGATCGGACTTATCGAACGCTTACTACTAGGTTCTGACTACGGTAGTAGGCTCGTGATTGTGTACATTAGTCAGGGACAGTCAGTTTCACGTGTTATCAGTCAGCAGTAGTATCACATGTTACTATATGCTTACTGATTACTAGGATAGCGATACTAGGGTTCGAGCTAGATACGCTATAGGTCAACATCATTCGGGAGGCGCTTTAAAGCCCTCTACCATCGTGTATAAGTAGTAGTCGCGGAAGACCAAGGATCGCCATCTTGGTCTTCTTGAATCATCGGTTCTTTCGTCATCTCGCCTCAACCTTCTTCACTCTAGAGGCCTACCAAGACGGGTGCACTGCATAAGGTTTACCGAGAGTACCTTCCCAGTTGCAAGGACGTCAACGTGTTAGGACTTAGGATCCCACGTTTGACTTCAAGTCACGAAGCTGAGTACTCGTGCCATATTTCCGCCTAAAGCAAGGCCCACGCTTACCAAAGCATAACATTAAGACCAAGATCTTACCATCGTGGTGCGAGTATCCACAAGAGAACTTTGGGTCCGAGAAGGGTTCCGCTCTTACGAAATCCCAAGAAGGGGGAACAGGAACGTACCAATCCGATACCTCAAAGAAGCTAGCTGGGGTAGTATCAACGGAATCGAAGGATACCTAATCAGAGGAGCACACGGACCACGACCAGTTGAGTTCAATTTCGAATGAACTTGCTGGTGCAGAGTCGACCGAGAAGACGAGGAGTGGAGAGTCATCGACACTCTACCTTACAGATACGGGTGCGACATTTACGAAGAAGAAGTGGTCGCAAGAAACGATTGGGGACCCATCGACGGAGAAGCACAAAGCGCTTCCGCACCTTCAGAAGTAGCCAGCACATCAGACAATGAATCAGACAGAGAACCCGAACAAGCACTAGAGCCACTAGAGCCAGAATTCATCGAAAGAGCTGAGCAAATCACGATCTATCCCCCAATGGCTACAATAACCGAAACCCAGGAGGTAACACTCCCCATACATCCCGAAACAGGACATGTTATGACGGCAGATGATGCCGCACTATTCCGAGCAATCGGACCTGATCAACCCGACCCACCAACAGGAGAGCTCCCAGGAAGATTACCACGCGGAGGAGGATCCCCACAGGGAGGACCTCCAGGAGGAGGAGGAGGACCTCCAGGAGGAGGAGGACCCCCAGGTATGGGAGTACCTGGAATAGGACCAGTCGGTATACACGGAGGACATCACTCCGATAAATTCGCCAGAAACGCCCCAGAAGTATTCAAGGGAGACAGACACAAGATGGAGGAGTTCCTCACTCAGTGGGAGCTGTACTGGGGCATCAACAACAACAACCCCATCATGGCCAACGCATATCGACAAGCTATGTTATTTCTCACTTACATCCAGGGAAAGGACGTTAACAACTGGATCACGGAGACTAGCAGATGGCTCAACCAGCAAGTCACCGCCGGGATCAACGACACCGACCCACGACTGTGGACGGAGGTCATTATCGCCTTCAACAGGCGGTTCTCAAACACACTCGAAAAAGAACAAGCGCAAGCCATGCTGAAGAGAGGAATTAGAATGACAGGCAGAGATATAGACACGTACGTTACGCAATTCGAGCAGTTAGCAAGACAAGCTAACTATCAACTGGATTCACCGCTCACGATGGATCTATTCATGGATGGATTACCCCGTGACCTATACGAGAAAGCATATACATACGACAACCCGCAGACCTTCCAGGAATGGAAAGAAGCAGTCATCAGAAGGCAACAACAGTACATACATATGAAGGCCCGACTCGAGCAACATCGAGGTCTTGCGAACCAAGCAAAACCCCAAGGAGGGGGTAACACAACCTGGAGGAACACAAGAAGTACTGGATGGGGACCACCCCGCAATATCCTCAGAGATCCAAACGCAATGGATACATCAGCAGACCGGGTACGAGGAAGGCTCACAGGGGCCGAAGAAATTCAAGGCAATTGGGACCGAGCTCACCCCCGAAACCCACCAAGAGGAGGATTTGTAGGGCGGGGACGAGGCGGTCGACGTGACATAAGGGAAGTAACCTGTTACACATGCGGGCAGAAGGGACACTTCAGTCGAAATTGCCCACAGCACACCTACAACCAGCCCAGCAGTAGTCGAAGGACAGACGCCTATCACGACGAAAGGGAGGAAGAGCCCATCAGGGCAGCCAAAGCAGAAACCCCGCAGCAATGCGCTGACCAGTGGATGAAAGGAGTGGCCGCAGAAGAAGATGAGGTAAAAGACCTCATACTGCAGGACTTGTGGAAGAGGGAGGATTTTCGAAGCGCCTGAACCCATCGGCCTGGGTAAGGGCAGTAAAATGTAATTCTGTGATCATAACTCGCTACCGTTCTATGAGAATTCCAGTATCGATTCGCACAAATTACGCCATGGCCGACATCAGAGCATTGGTGGACTCCGGAGCCACCGACAACTTTCTACGACCCGCCTTCGTCAGGAGGATGAAAATCGGAATGAAGCCGCTGGACCGGCCCAAAAAGATATGGAATATTGACAATACCGAAAATAAAGCAGGACTAATCACTCATTACGTAGATCTGGATGTACAAACAAAAGGAATTCACAAAGAAATGAGATTCCTCATCACAGACATCGGAAACGAAGATATTGTACTCGGATACCCCTGGTTGGCCACGTACGAACCAACCTTCAGCTGGAGACACGTGGTGATCAAGGAAGACGCACTACCGGTCGTCCTTCAAACTGTCAACCCCAGAATCATACGACCAACTATCGCGGCAGCAATCACCGAAAACCAAAAGGAGCAAATCATCGCACAACTGGAGGAAGAGGAATTTGTGGAGGGAAGGACCACCTCCACGGAATTAGCAATCCAAGCAAAGCAGTATACCATAAAAGCTGAGTTACCTTCCCAATATGCAGCATACCATCAACTTTTCAACGAAGAAGCATCACATCGATTCCCACCCTCACGGGTCTGGGATCACGAAATACAACTCAAGAAAGGAGCACCCGAAGCGATAGACTGCAAAGTCTACCCGCTTACACAAGAGGAAGACCAGGCCCTCCAAGCCTTTCTAACGGAACAACTCGGCAAAGGATACATACGACCATCTAAATCCCCATACGCGTCACCATTCTTCTTCGTCAAAAAGAAGGATGGGAAGTTACGACCGGTGCAAGACTACAGACGCCTCAACTCGTTTACGATACGCAACCAATACCCCTTACCCCTCATTACGGATCTCATCACAGACCTCAGTAACGCTCATATCTACACCAAACTCGACGTAAGATGGGGCTACAACAACATACGCATCCGAGAGGGGGACGAGGAAAAAGCGGCATTTAAAACCAAATACGGCCTGTTTGAACCTACGGTAATGTTCTTCGGACTGACAAACTCCCCCGCAACCTTTCAAACAATGATGAACCACATATGTCGGGACATCATCACCAAACACGAACTTCGAGGGACCACTATCAGGGTGTACATGGACGACATTGGTATTGCAACACACATAGGAAAAAGTATCGAGGACCACATAGCGGCAGTCAAAGATGTACTGGAAATATCAGCTAAGCACGACCTCTATTATAAGCTAGAGAAATGCTTATTCCATGCGCCCCGTATGGATTACCTGGGGGTAATCCTTGAAAAGGGGGTGACACACATGGACCCCGTCAAAATTTCCGGCATCAAAGATTGGCCAACCCCTACGAAAGTCAAGGACGTTCGATCATTTCTGGGCTTCTGCAACTTCTATCGCGCATTCATCCGAAACTTTTCACACCACGCAAAGCCACTGAACCAATTGACAAAGAAAGGAGCCGACTGGAAATGGACGAAGACGGAACACGACGCATTTAATAAACTCAAAGGACTTGTCACCTCGGAACCAGTACTGGCACACCCACAGCTGAGTAAACCATTCGAGCTAGAAGTTGACGCATCTGGATTCGCAATAGGGGCAGTACTACTACAACGGAAGGACGATGGGAAGCGGCACCCCATTGGCTACTTCTCAACTACCCTCAACGAAGCAGAACGGAACTACGACATCTATGACCTAGAACTACTAGCAATTGTTAAGGCCTTCTGACATTGGCGACCACTACTCGCAGGATCACCACATCGAACGAAGGTCTTCTCGGACCACATGAATCTACAATATTGGAGAAGCCCGCAAAAGATCAGTTGTAGGGTAGCACGGGAAGTACTTGAATTATCGGAATATGATTTCGAAATTCACCACATCAAGGGATCGGCCAACGGCAGAGCGGATGCGCTATCACGAAGACCAGACTACGACCAAGGAGAAGAGGACAATAGCAATATAACAGTACTACCGGACAAGATCTTCATACGAGGCGCCCACGTAGAAAGAATCCAGACCGCCAAAGATCACCTCAACCCCCAGGACACAACACTAGACGACCCCGTGTACGAGCAGAACGAAACTATCCTGAAACCATGGATAGACGCCCACCATCTTAAAAAGATAGATGGGATCTGGTACAAGGACACACGACGAGTAGTAACTGGAGGAATACACGATAAGCGACGTATATTACATGACCATCACGATCTTCCTGCTCACGGACATCCAGGAATCAAAAGAACCACCCAATTAACAGGGCGTGCCTACTGGTGGCCGGGATTGGCGAAGGATGCACTGGAATACGTCAAAGGCTGCGCTGAATGTCAACGTATCAAAGTTCAACATGGACGAAACAAAGCGTCTCTCAACCCCATATACCCCAAACCAGAAGCAATGCCGTTCGAAACAATAGCCCTCGATTTCATAACTAAGTTGCCCATGTCTCGAGGATACGACACCATACTAACAATCACGGACCATGATTGCAGTAAAGCAGCAATCTTCATACCATGCAATGAAGAGATAAGCGCGGAAGGAGCCACCAACCTGTATCTGAAACACGTTTTCGTCCGTTTCGGACTTCCCACGAAAATCATAAGTGACAGAGACCCCCAGTTCGCAAGCAGATTCACGAGGGAACTCTGTAAGGTACTGGACATCAAACAAAACATCTCTACGGCATACCACCCTCGAACCGACGGGCAATCAGAATGAACAAACCAATGGGTAGAACAGTACCTACGCTTCTGGACGAACGAACGACAGGATAATTGGTGTGGATATTTACCCCTCGCAGAGTTTGCCCATAATAACTGGCCGCACGAATATACACGAGAGTCACCTTTCAATCTCCTTATGGGGTATAACCCACGCGCTGATTGGACGGATAAGCCATCACCAATACCACAGGTGACACTCAGGACCGAACAGTTCCAAGAAGCGCGGAAACACGCTCAGGAACTGATTATCAAAGCGCAGCAGTCATGGGTCAAAGCCAAGAATGGGCCAAAATTCCGAGTCGGAGATCTCGTATGGTTAGAAGGACGTCACCTGCGTACGCACCAACCAACGGCGAAACTCGCGCCCCGAAGGCACGGACCCTTCCCAATCGAACAAGTGATGTCCCCTGTCAACTACCGGCTCAACCTACCCCCGCAATGGAAAATTCACACAGTGTTCCATGTGGACCTTCTCACCAAATACCACGAGACCTCACTCCATGGGAAAAACTACCCAAAGCCACCACCCGATTTGGTAGACGGAGAAGAAGAATACGAAATTGAGAAGGTTCTAGACGAACGGCATTTCGGTAGGAAACGGAAGAAGCAGTACCTAGTCAAATGGAAGGGTTACCCCAACTCGGAGAATCAGTGGGTCAACCGGGAGGATCTATTTGCCGATGAAGCGCTCGCGGAATACCAACATTTAAGAGCCGCATCAGCGACACTTATAAGGAGTGAGAGGACCGGCGACAATACCTCATTCTCCCCACATACCTCCATCATCACTCCTTCCCACTCGTCAATGCCATTCACTCCAAATGCCGCCCTCACGACGACTTCGTACTACCTCGGAACCCCCGAGAGGATTTTTGCCTGCGAGCTGGAGGAAGAGCGGGCATCAACAACCCCTGCCGCCAACGAGGAGGTCGTCGTGGCTACGGGAGACAGAGCCGGGTCCGAGGGACCCATCACAGAAGCTGAGTTCAACAGCACCCTTGAACGGTTCCCCACTCAAGGACGAGGAGCCACTAGCGCTCAACTGTCCCCTGACGCCGACGGCCAGCCTACCCTCTGGCACATCCTCCACGCCGCCACCGGAGAACCCATCTCCGACCGCCCCTTCACCACCGCCGAAGTCGACGACTTTCGGCGAGCTCTCGACCGCGGTGAAGACGTCCGCGCACGCCAGGGAGCGGTACGAGACGGCAATGAAGCCGAAGAAGTCATGGAAGGAGGTAACCGAAGACTGGAGGGAAGAACAGCTACAAATAGCCCAACGCCGTATGAGGGAGATGAGAGAGAGGAGGGGGAAGTCACGGACAGCGAGGATGAGCGATACCCAGCTGAGCACCCGCACATTCACTATGGCCGAGAAGCTGATGCTCCACCTCATACGACCCGACACGCCCTCACCACCGATGGGACCCCCCTCTACCGGGGTCATATCCGTCCCCAGCTCGCCGACCGCGCCGTCTCCAGCGTCGCCAACGCCCGTGCACCTCACGGGTTCCGGGTCAATCGAGGACCCGATTTCATTTCCTTCCCCATCACCACCCCCGACGGCGTGACGCGCCAGGCTAAATACGTCCAGGCCATCATGAGCAACGACCCCATCGTGCTCGGCCTGATCGACGAGTCCGACAGGGTCTTCCCGAAGCCCCTGTACGCCGCACCCCAGTACGTGGTGCACCCCGACACCCACATCAAGTACGCCCAAGAGGACTTGTTCCTCTTCAACAACGGGTACGACGCCGTCGGGGCCATCAACAGGGCCATCGCCGAGTGCAAGGACGTGAGCCTTGCCACGGAAGTCAGGCGGTATCGAGCCCTCAGAGCGGAGTTGGGACGTTTAGAGCAGAGGATACGGGAGTTGCAGGAGACATGGGGGCGACTGGCAACGGACAAGGCGTTGTGCATCAGTAGGTTGGAACAGGCGTGGGCGATGCAGAGGATAGAGGATGTACAAGCAGGATGGATGGGACCGCCCGGGCTCCGTGGGCGTCGCTCCTGAAAAGGGGGTGATGTTACGGATCGGACTTATCGAACGCTTACTACTAGGTTCTGACTACGGTAGTAGGCTCGTGATTGTGTACATTAGTCAGGGACAGTCAGTTTCACGTGTTATCAGTCAGCAGTAGTATCACATGTTACTATATGCTTACTGATTACTAGGATAGCGATACTAGGGTTCGAGCTAGATACGCTATAGGTCAACATCATTCGGGAGGCGCTTTAAAGCCCTCTACCATCGTGTATAAGTAGTAGTCGCGGAAGACCAAGGATCGCCATCTTGGTCTTCTTGAATCATCGGTTCTTTCGTCATCTCGCCTCAACCTTCTTCACTCTAGAGGCCTACCAAGACGGGTGCACTGCATAAGGTTTACCGAGAGTACCTTCCCAGTTGCAAGGACGTCAACGTGTTAGGACTTAGGATCCCACGTTTGACTTCAAGTCACGAAGCTGAGTACTCGTGCCATATTTCCGCCTAAAGCAAGGCCCACGCTTACCGAAGCGTAACACACAGGCAGCAAAAGAAGAAGGAGGAGAGAGGGGCCCTATGCATCTGCATCACTACCACCACTGTCCAAGATGAAATGGATGAAAGAGAAGAGTCCCCTGAGCCCCAGGTAGAGGTGGGACCGAGCAGCCAGAAGAAAATGACGCTCTTGGAGCGCATTGGGCTGTTGGACAGGGAGGAGTGGATGCCAGAGTCATGTGGGAAGTGTGGGAAGGTGGGGACACACCACGGTGAGCTTGAATGCCCCCTCTATGAACAGAGTTACACTTTGCCAGTAGCATGTGCTTGACTTAAGCACAGAGAGGTGGCGGAGTCAGTTCTGGTCGTCGTCAAATACAGAGGTACTTCCTCAATGTAAAGACAGGGTCACGGCGAACTTCTTGATAAGTTATGCCAGCCAATATCGCTCCACTTGTCGGAGTACAAGGAGCACCACATGTCGAGTCAAGATGACAGAGAGAGAGAATATGCATGCGAAGAGGACTCGAGTTGTGAAGGCAATCCTGAAGAAGACCAAGATAGCGAGTCTTGGTCTTCTGCGGCTATCATTTATACAGATACACAAGGGCTTTGAAGCGCCTCTCCAATACATGTTGACCTATAGTGATACTACCTCGAACCCTAGTACCACTATCCTAGGAATCACTCAGCAATCACATGCGATCACTGAGTGCTGACTGATACGAGAAGTCCATGACTAATTACTACTTACTACCACAGCCACAACCGGTAAGTAAGAGTCCATGCCACTTCAGAACACCTCGACTACTACTTCAACCATTATCTCAATCCTACTGATGGCCCAAAGGCCTGACCATGACATCACCCCCTTTTCAGGGAGCGGCACCCATGTTGCGAAAAGGGGAGCTACTCCAATTCTGGTGATCCTGTCCGACCCCAATCCATCCGCCCATACGCTCCTTGATCCGTCCCATTGCATTAGCAAACTCCAAACATCAAACGCATGCAGTACGTGCCACTGTGATTCACCCCCACTCCTGTTCTAGCTCTGCCATGCGCAGCTCCAGGCGCTCCACGATACCGCCCAATGCCCTGTAGCAGTGCACCTCTGCTGTGAGGGTAACGTCCTTGCATTTGTGGAGGGCGCGGTTAACGCGGGCCCTTTCGTTGTAGCCGCCATCAAGGATCATAAGATCCTCTCTAACATACACTGCCTTCTCCTCGCCGGGGTACAGGTGTCACAGAACGGACTTATACGCTTACTATCAGGTTCTGACTATGGTAGTAGGCTCGTGATTCTTTACATTAGTCAGGGACTTTATCTTTCACGTGTTATCAGTCAGCAGTAGTATCACATGTTACTATACACTTACTGATTACTAGGATAGCGATACTAGGGTTCGAGCTAGTATCGCTATAGGTCAATAGCTATTCGGGAGGCACTTCAAAGCCCTCCATCATCGTGTATAAATAGTAGTAGAGGAAGACCAAGGATCGCCATCTTGGTCTTCTTGAATCATCAGTTTCACAACTCCTCTTTCGCTTTCCTTAAAAGCATCGTGACCCAGAGGAGTGCACTGCATAAGGCTTACCAAGAAGCCTTCCCAGTTGCAAGTCATCGTCATGATAGGACTTAGGATCCCACATTCGACTTAGTAGGTTGCCAAGCTGAGTACTCGCGTCTTGTCATCGCCTAAAGCAAGGCCTGCGCTTACCGAAACATAACATATTGGGTGGTGGCTGGGTATAGTTTGGCCCATGTAGCTCCATTTCCTTATAAGGAGTTATGAGATTAGCATGAAACACATTATGGATCTTTCATTGTTTCAGGAGCTTCACATGGTACACCGCTTCTAATAATTGTTTTAAGACCTTGAAGGGTCCATGCTGTTTTGGCCTGAGTTTAGCCACTGGGTACAGGGTCTTCAGGTGTGTTCCTTCAATCCACACTTAATCTCCCTCTTTGTATGGTTGGAACCTCTTGTTCCCCTTATGTACAAGGGCCATCATCTTTTGGGCTTTGATGATATTTTTATGGCCATCTGTTCACGCCTTTTCCAAGGTGGTTAGCCTTTCCTCCACTGAAGGGACCTTGCTCTTGGTCACTATTTCAATCTTTGGTGTGTACCCTATGAGCATTTCATAGGGGGTCTTTCGGGTGGTGGCATTTGGCTATTGATTATGTGCAAATTCTGCCATTGGCAAAAACTTGTGCCAATCGTCTTGCCTTTCATCACACCAGAATTGAAGGTACTGTTCAAGCCATTGGTTTGTTCTTTCTGACTGGCCATCAGTTCTTGGGTGATATGCCATACTGATGTTCTAGTGTATCTTCAGTGCTTCGCACAGGCCTTTGGCAAAGTGTGATGTAAATTGGGTATCTCAGTCAGAGATAATCTTCTTTAGGACACCGAACCAGGTGTATACATGTTTTGGGTAGAGTTCTGCTACCCCTTCCACAGTAATTGTTTCTTAGCAAGGTATGAATACCACTGCTTTACTGCAATCATGATCCATAACCGTGAGAGTCATATTGTATTTGCCTGAAAGTGGCAACTTCATGATGAAGTCCATAGTGATTGTCTTGAATGGCAAGGAGTTTTCTGGCATAATAGGGATCATTTCAGGTTTGAGTGGCTGCATATTTATTTTGTTAGCTTGGCACACTCTGCATCCCTTTACATATTGCTCTATGTCTTCCTTCATCTTTGGCCACCAGAAGTCTCACTTTGCCAGGGCATAAGTATTTATAATTCCCAGGTGCCCAGCAGATGGGGTATCATGGTAAAAATGAATTACCCCCCTCTTCAGATCATTGTCTCCAGCAACAACAATCTAGTCTATGTTGTTTTCGATTTTCCACCAAATTCCAACCAATTTGGTGAGTGCATAGGTGTTTGACCATTTTCTAAGCTGTTTTTAGCTCTTTTCATTCTCTTGTTGGTCTTTCTCTACCTGGTTTTGAAGGGACTGGTACTTGCGCTGGTTTATCATTGCACTATAGTGTTCCCTTTCCTTCTGGTTGCTGGGGTTGTAGTATTCTGACCCCATCATTCTTGTGAAGCTGAATAAAACAGGGGGTAGAACCACCAATGCTTTGTTATCTTCTTCACCTTGTTCATAGTCTGGGCATCACAACAGCATGTCTGCCCAACCATTCTTCTTCCTGGCTATATGGATTAATTCGAAATTGTATTCCATGAGTTCCAAATGCCATCTTGCCACTCTTCTATTGTGATTGCCTGGGTTCTTCCAGTATAATAGATTAGCATGGTCTATATGTACCTTCACCTTGAAGGCTGGTTGGTGTAGGAAATGTCTCCAATGCTAGAACATTTCCACAAGGGCTAGAAACTCCTTGTTATACACATTGTAGTTTCTTTGGGCATCATTCATGGTCTTTGAAAAGAATGCTACCAGGTGGAGCACTCCTCCATCATTTCATTGCATTAGAACCGCTCCTACTGCATAATTTGAGGTGTCCACTTTGACCTCAAATGGTTTCTTCTGGTCTGGTTATATTAAAACTGGTTCTTTATATATTCACTTCAGTGTGTTGAAAGCACTTTCTTCTCTTGGTCCCCAATTCCATTGAATGCCTTTCTTTAATTGATTGTTTAGTAGCTTTGAGAATCCACAGATAAATTGTCTGTAAAAATTGCAGAATCTAAGAAATGCCTAAATATCTTTCATGGTTTTTGGTGTTTTCCATTCTGCTACTCCAGCAACTTTGACTGGATCCATGGTAATAGTTCCTTTTTCCAGGATTACTCCTAGGAATTCAATGTGTTCCACCTCAAAGAGGCATTTGCTGGGCTTCAAATAGAGATCCAGCTTTTGAAGGCATTTAAGGACTTTGTTAACCAACTTATGGTGTTCTTCTTTATCCTTTTTTGTTGCAATAAGGATGTCATCCATATAGATGATCACTTAACCTGTTGCTGTCAGGCCATTAAACTGTGTGTTCATCATCCGCTGAAATACAGTGGGGGCATTCTTTAACCCAAATGGCATAACAGTTGGTTTAAACAATCCTAAGTTCATTTTGAAGGCAGCCTTTGGTTCATTGCCTTCTCAGAAGCGAATATTGTTGTATCCTACTTGTACATCCATTTTTGTGAACAACCTGGCATCCTTTACCTTGTCCACCAACTCCTGGATTAATGGGAGGGGGTATCAGTTGGGGATAGTGAAGGGGTCAACTTTCGGTAATCCACTACCAGATAAAGTTTTCTGTCTTTCTTTCCAACAAAGAAGAAAGGCAACAAGTATTGTGATTTTGATGGATGGATATAGCCCTTCTCTAAGTTATCCTTGATGTATTTGTTAAGCTTTTCTTGCTCTCCTTTAGATAATGGGTATATTTTGCAGTCTAGAGTTTTAGGGGTGTCCTCTGTAAAATTAATAGCAATATCCCATGGTTGGTGTTCTGGATATCGCTTTGCCTCTTCTTCAGAAAAGACCTTCTTCCATTTGTGGTAGTGCTTTAGGACTACCTGGTCCCAGGTTTTCTCTTCTTTTAACAGCGCCTTTACTGCCATTTCTGTTGATGTTGAGCTTCTTTTGAGGATTTCTTCATCCATTCAGTGAATGAAGAGTTCTTCCCTAGGGGTGCATAATGATGCAGCCTTCTTTACCCATGCATCTCATATATGGGTAACTTCTGCATCCATTGTATATGAAAGGGTCTTGATGACAAGTGGTTGCATGCTTTCATCAAGGGTCACACTTCTCCAATTGATCAATGGCTGGAAGGTAGTAAGCCAAGGGTACCCTAACACCATCTTATTATCTCCTAGATTAGTGACAAGGAATCACATATTCTGTTTCTTTTCCCCTGTCTGGACTTGCAGGTCAACGTAGTACTTGATGATCCCTGACTTGTTCTGGGTCCCATCTATATTCCATACTATATGGGGTCGTGGCAGCTTTAGTTTGCCAATCTTCATTCTTTTCAGGAGCTTGAAGTTGATAAAGTTATCCATGGCTCCTAAATCCACAAGTACTTTTCTTTCAGCCATTGTGTGTGCAGTTTGTATCAGAGTTGGGATTTGGAGACTTCAATATTTACAAACAAACACATCTTTGAACTGTAACACACATGCCTAGACTGGAGGGGTTGTGCATTTTAAAAATCCTTCCTATACTCAGCATCCCAAGCCTGCTTCAACATTTCATATTTTTCTTTGGTTGAAAGGCTTTAATAAGGGATGATTGCACATCTTTAGGGTTGGATTCCATGTTGGATTTGTCCTCCTCTTCCTCTGGTTCACTTTCCTTGTCCTTGGCCTTGCAAGCCTTCTGGGAAGGTTTCTTGTCCTTTAGTTTGTCTGGACAATTGCGCGAGAGGTGTCCTTGCTTGTTACAGTTAAAGCAATGGCCTTCTTTTTTCTAGACTTCAACATCTGGTGTATCTTTTGCAGTGGTTGCAGCTGCTCTTCCTTTGGTTCCTTTGTTCCTATAAAGGTTAGAATGGGAGCAATCTGCACAAGTGTCCATTGTGTCTAAAGCAGGTGCTAGCATTTTAATGCCCAGCATTTTCACCAATTGGGTGGGGTTCATTTTTCCTGCTCCCTTCTTTCTTGGAGTTTCTTTATAAATCCCCCAAATGTTTTGGACTGTGGTGTTGTCTGAGTGGTACTAGCACATTCTGTCAGTCCATCCTCTGAAATCCAGCAGGCGTACCACCTTGTAGACATGATCCATCATGCAGTAAGGAAGTTTAGATGTGAATAGGGAGAGTGTTAACTGAGCATCCAAAGGATACATCGCTTTGGCAGCAAGAGATTCAAACTGGGCAATGAATACATCCACTTCATTTGGTATAAAGGAGAGGTGACATAGTTTATCTTCTGCCCATTCTCTTGCTCCGGTATCCTGGAATGCTTGTTCAAATCCTTGAGCCACTGCTGTCCAGTAGTATTCATCATTTGGGAGCCTTCTGTTATTCATTTCTGCTAGGATCCAGTTGGTCCATCTCTTGACCCAGTCCTTCACATTGGGTCCTTTTATGAAGCCAAGCAGCAGCACTGCTTGCTTCATAGGTATCACCATCTGTTCCACATCCAAATTAGTGATTTGATACAGGTTAAATTCCTGCATGAATTGGTCTGTGAGCAATCAGGTCCCATCAAAGTCAGTTGGGGGGTTTCCTCCAAGTTTGCTGTTTGCCCCTCCAGTGTTACGCTTTGCCTGTAGCGCATGCTTGACTTAAGCACAGGGGAAGTGGTGGAGTTAGCGCTGGGTCGATCATCTAATACAGAGGTACTTCCTCAATGCAAAGACAAGGTCATGCCAAACTTCTTGGTAAGTTACGATGGCCGGTACTGCTCCAGTTGTTGGATTACAAGGAGCACCATGTGATGGATCGCGATAATGAGAAGGGATGATAAACACGCAAAGAAGATTCGAGTTTGGAAGGCAATCCTGAAGAAGACCAAGATAGCGAATCTTGGCCTTCCACAGCTACTATTTGTACAGATACACGAGGGCTTTGAAGCGCCTCTCCAATACACGTTATCCTATGGCAATACTACCTCAAACCCTAGTACTGCTATCCTTGGAATCACTCAGCAATCACATGCGATCACTGAGTGCTGACTGATACAAGAAGTCCGTGACTAATTACTACTTACTACCGTAGCTGTTAAGGCCTAGCGGGGCCTTACTGTGCGACGTGCACCGAGGGGACAAGGGGAACAAGGACAGGGTACAAGGACGAGGTACTTGGTAAACGATAACCAAGGTCGAGGGAGTTCTAAGTGACGAAGGTCCGCGAGGGACGATCAAGGAGCAAGGGTTCAAGGGTAAGTCGACGGACTTAGTGATGAGGTACAAGGGGCTTCAGTCAGATGGCCGAAGTACGAGGGACTAAGTCGAGCGACTTAGGGTCTGTGTGTGCGCGTTGTTATAGCACAAGCGCAAAGCTTCGAGGTGGCTCCCAACTAAGGGAAGACCGACAGTGGTGATGAGACGACGAGAAGAGAGCACACAGTTGGAATAAACAAGTCTGGTATTCGCTAGTAAGATAGACAAAGACAAGACTAGGGAATAGGCGTATAAGTGGACAGGCTTATATAGGTAGCTACTCCGTGTCTGTCCCATGATGAGGGTGCTAATAGAGAACAATAGGAGACGCAAATGGGGAAGAGGTAGAATAGGGAACAAGGGGGAGCGTAAAAGGGGAAAGGAATAGAAGGAGAATCGGAGTAGGGAGACGTACATGGTAATGAGTCAACAAGTTAGTACTCCGAGGAAGTCCGAGAAGATGTCAAAGCGATATAGTAAAAGAAAAAGAAAGTCCGTGGTGAGCCGGATCACGACAGTAGCCACAACTGGTAAGTAAGAGTCCACGCCACTTTCAGAATACCTCGACTACTACTTCAACTGTTATCTCAATCTTACTGACGGCCTGAAGGCCTGACCATGACATCACCCCCTTTTCAAGGAGCGACACCCACGTCACGAAAGGGAGCGTTGCTCCAATTCCGGCGGCCCTGCCTGACACCGATCCACCCACCCATACGCTCCTCGATTCGTCCCATTGCGTTAGCAAACTCTAGTCAGCGGACACATGCCATACGCACCACTGTGATTCGTCCCCACTCCTGTTCCAGCTCCGCCATACGCAGCTCCAAGCGCTCCACTATCCCACCCAGCACCCTGTAGCGGTGCACCTCCGCTGTGAGGGTGACGTCCTTGCACTTGTGGAGGGCGTGGTTAACATGGGCCCTTTCATCGTAACCGCCGTCGAGGATCATGAGATCCTCCCTAGCGTACACCGCCTTCTCTTCGCCGGGGTAGAGGACCTCCACTTTGGCGTACAAGGGTTTTGGGAACACCTTGTCGGACTCCTCGATGAGCCCGAGGACAATGGGATCAGGTCCGAAGATGACCTGGACGTATTTGGCGGGGCGCGTCACGCCATCAGTGGTGGTGATGAAGAATGGAATGTAATCGGGTCCTCGATTGACCCGGAACCCGTATGGGCAGCGGGCGGAGGCGACGGAGGAGACGGCTCAGTCGGCAAGCTGGGGACGGATATCACCTCGGTACATGGGGGTACCGTCAGTGGTAAGGGCATGCGGAGTGGCGTTGTTTGGGGCGTCAGCATCTCTTCCGTAGGAAATGTGGTTGTGCTCAGCTGGGTACCAGAGGTCGACACTATTTGTCGAATCCTCTCCCTCTGAGCCATCGCCTCCTGCCTCCTGGTCTTGGCTTCCTGCAACTGTTGATCCCGCCATTCCGCTACTACCTCCCTCCAAGGTTTCGTCGGCCCAAATTCGCAGAGGTATTGGGAGAGGTGCAGGCTCGGCCCGTGCATCAGGGTCGCGAGCCATGCGAACTTGGGCACCTCCATCCAATGCGCCGTCGAGGAGGTGGAGTTTGTTGGCGGTGATGGGGACCTCGCTGGTGAGCTCCCAGTCGCTAATGATGGTCGTCCACATGGGGAGTCCATCGTCGTCGGATAGTCGGGCTGCGTTGGTGGGGGTGGCCTGAGTGGGGAACTGCTCGATGACTGCTGACAACTCAGCTCTAGTGATGGGGGTCTCCCATCCCCCTTGGTCTGCTTTAGCTACGACAGTTTGGTTGGCACTTTCTCCTCGAGCAGGTGCGTGCTCTTCTTCCAGCTTGGCCGCAAAAATCCGCTCAGGGGTTCCTTGGTAGTATGTGAGGACTTTCAAGAGGGTGGCATCGGCAGTGGGGTGCATAGACGAGTGGGAGTGGTGATGGTAAGAAGTGAATGGCAGTGGGAGATGGGGAGTACGGCGGGTGATCACTCGCCTTATATGTGTCATTTGCAACTGTTGGTACTCCGCTATGGCTTCATCAGCAAAGATATCGTCTTTGTTGACCCACTGATTCTCCAAGTCTGGGTATCCCTTCCAAGACATGAGGTACTGCTTCTTTCACTTCCAGCCGAATTGTCGATGGTCTAGAATCTTCTTGACCTCATATTCCTCCTCCCCTCCTACTAGATCTGGAGGTGGGCACATGTAATTGGGTCCATGCGTGGGTGTCTCGCGATAAGGTGTGAGAAGATCGGTGTGAAACACTGGGTGGATCTGCCACTGCGTGGGAAGTTGGAGCTGGTAGTTGACGGGGGACATCACCTTTGTGACCTTGAATGGTCCATGTCATCGTGCCGCTAATTTTGCGGTTGGCTGATGGGTGCGAAGGTGGCGTCCCTCTAGCCACACCTGATCCCCCACATGATAGCGTGGCGTTTCTTTGTTCCAAACCCATGACTTTTGTGCCTGTATGATAAGCTCTTGCGCCCTGCACTGCATCTCTTTTAGTTGGTCAGCACGCATCATGACCCGTGGGATAGGGGAAGGCTTATCAGTCCAATTAGCTCGCAGGGTGTACCCCATCAGGAGTTCGAAAGGGGATATGCATGTGTATTCGTGGGGCCAACTGTTGTGCGCAAATTCCACCAGTGGTAGATAAGTGCTCCAGTTATCTTGACACTTGTTGGCCCAGAACCGCAGATATTGTTCGAGCCATTGATTGGTCCGTTCTGACTGTCCATCTGTTCGTGGATGATAAGCGGTAGAGATGTTCTGTGTAATGCCCAGGGTACGGCACAATTCCCTTGTGAATTTACTTGTGAACTGGGGGTCTCTATCGCTTATAAGAACAGAGGGGAGGCCGAAGCGCGAGAAGACGTATCTCGCATAGAGTCCTGCTACTTCTTCCGCTGTAATCTCCTCGTTACATGGGATGAATATCGATGCTTTACTGCAGTCGTGGTCGGTGATGGTGAGTATTGAGTCGTACCCTTCCGATAGGGGTAATTTGGTGATGAAGTCAAGGGCGACCACTTCGAATGGCATTGCATTTGGTCGAGGGTAGATTGGCTCTAGAGGTGCACAAGTTGGTCGAGTGTTGATCTTCATTCGTTGACATTCGGCACACCCCTTCATGTAGTCTTGTACGTCGTTCTGGAGGCCAGGCCACTAGTAATGTTGTTCCGTCAGCCGTATCGTCCTTTTAATCCCTGGATGTCCATAAACTGGTGTATCATGGTGAGCGTGAATGATACTTCTCTTTTGCGGTAACCCCCTCGTTATCACTTCTCTTCCGTCTTTGTACCAGATGTCCTGTATCTTTTTGAGGCGATGCCCATCTACCCATGGTCGTAGTACGTTTTCATCCTGTTGCGGTGTTGCTGGTTTGCTATTGATAGTCATGGTTGTGTTCCCAGCTCGTGCGAAGAGGTTGTCAGGTAGGACTGTAACTCCTTCATTGTCTGCGTCCCCTTGGTCGTAGTCCGGTCGCTGAGATAATGCATCAGCTCTGCCATTGGTGGTACCTTTTATGTGGTGAATTTCGAAGTTGTATTCGGAAAGTTCAAGAACTTCCCTGGCTACCCTTCTACTGATCTTTTGTGGCAATTGCCAGTACTGTAGGTTGAGATGGTCGGAAAAGACTTTGGTTGTGTGAGGGGATCCTGCTAGTAAGGGGCACCAGTGACAAAAGGCTTTGATGATGGCTAGTAGCTCTAGGTCGTAGATATCGTAGTTTCATTCCGCAGGGTTGAGAGTTGCCGAGTATTAGCCAATAGGATGTCGTTTGTTGTCTTGTTTTCGTTGTAGTAAGACTGCTCCTACGGCGTATCCTGAGGCATCGACTTCGAGTTCAAATGGGTCACTCAGCTGTGCATGTGCTAGAACTGGTTCGGAGGTTACGAGAGTTTTGAGTTGCTGGAATGCGTTATCTTCTTCTTGTGTCCAGTGCCATTCTGTGTTCTTTTTTGTGAGTTTATGGAGGGGTTGTGCGTAGTGGGAGAAGTTGCGAATGAAAGTGCGGTAAAAATTGCAAAAGCCTAGGAATGAGCGAATGTCTTTTACTTTGGTTGGTGTCGGCCAGGCCTTGATGCCTGAAATTCTGACAGGGTCCATGCATGTCACCCCCTTTTCAAGGATTACCCCCAGGTAATCCATATGGGGCGCATGGAAAAGGCATTTTTCGAGTTTGTAATAGAGATCGTGTTGGGCTGAAATCAAAAGGATGTTGTGAACAGCTGCAATGTGGTCGGCAAGGGAATGACCAGTACAGGTAGCGATGCCAATATCATCCATGTAGACGTGGATGACAGTCCCGCGTCACTCATGTTTATCAATAATGTCACGGCAAATGTGGTTCATCATGGTTTGGAAGGTGGCGGGAGAGTTAGTGAGTCCAAAGAACATAACGGTAGGTTCAAAGAGACCGTACTTGGTTTTGAATGCCACCTTCTCCTCGTCGCCTGCGCGGATACGGACGTTGTTATACCCCCATCAGACATCGAGTTTGGTGTAGATATGGGCATTGCTGAGGTCGGTAATGAGATCGGAGATGAGAGGAAGGGGGTATTGGTTGCGTATCGTAAATTGGTTGATCTTTCGATAGTCCTGGACTGGTCGTAGTTTACCGTCCTTCTTTTTAACGAAGAAGAACAGTGATGCGTATGGTGACTTCGAGGGGCGTATATAGCCCTTTGCAAGTTGTTCGTTGAGAAAGCTCTGAAGGGCTTTATCTTCGTCTTGTGTAAGGGGGTAGACCTTACAATCTATCGCATCCGGGGCTCCCTTTTGGAATGTGATTTCGTGGTCCCATGCTCGTGGCGGTGGGAATCGGAATGATGCCTCCTCGTTAAACAGTTTACTGAAGTCCGAATACATTGAAGGTAACTCAGCTTTGGTGGTGTACTGTTGTGCTTGGATGGCAAGCTCTGTAGCAGTGGTTCGGTGATAAACGTCCACGTCTTCATGCAATTGATTTAGTATATCCTCTTTCTCCATCGTGGTGAGTGCCTGTGTGATAGTAGTTTGTTGCCTCATGAAACGGGGGTAGAGGGAACTTAGCACAATTGGCATTGCATCTTCATGTATGATGGCATGTCGCCAACTCATCTGTGGTTCGAATGTGGCGAGCCATGGATATCCCAATACGACGTCTTCAGTTCCAATGTCAGTCAGCAAGAACCACATTTGTTTATGAATCCCTTTGGTTCGGACGTCTAGGTCGATAAAGTGGGTGATTAGTCCTGATTTATTCTCTGTATTGTCAATATTCCATATCCTTTTTGGTCGTTCTAATTGTTGGACCCCAAGTCCCATTCGTTTTGCAAACGCGGGACGCATGAAATTGTTGGTGGCTCCTGAGTCCACTAGTGCTCTTATGTCGGCCATGGTGTAACTGGTACGCACGGAAACTGGAATTTGCAAAGATCGGTAGCATGTAATAATAACCGAGTTACAATTGACTGCCCTCACCCAGGCCGTTGGGTTCAGGCGTCCTGAAAACCCTCCTGCTTCCATAAGTCTTGGAGGATCAGGTCCTTTACTTCGTCGTCTTCTTCGGCCACTTTTGTCATCCATCCGTGGGCTCTTTCCTGCGGAGTCTGTGCGCGTGATGCGCGGATAGGTGCTTCTTCTGGTTCATAACGATCCACCTCGGTTCGGCGGCTCATTGAAGGTTCTGGATATGTGGAACATGGTGCATTTCGTGAGCAGTAGCGACTGATGTGGCCTTTTTTGCCACAAGTATAACACGTCACCTCGGAAAAGTCAGTCCGTCTTTGTCCCCTCTGGTGGAACCCTCCTCTGGGAGGTCAGGGAGGGTTATTACCGCGATAGTTGTTGAGGACTTCTTCGGCCCCGGCTAACCGTCCCCTGGCCTTATCCACGGATGTGTCCATGGCGTTCGGATCTCTTGCAAGATTCCATGATGGAGCCCATCGCCCCTGTCCTCATGGGGCCCCTTGTCCCTGGTTTCTCTGCTCGTTTCTTGGGCGGAATTGATCTAGTTGGGCCTTCATGTGGATGTATTGCTGCTGGCGTTTCATAACCGCCGTCTTCCAATCTTCGAATG
Organism: Lactarius evosmus; assembly: GCA_951394315.1. Taxonomy (NCBI): domain Eukaryota; kingdom Fungi; phylum Basidiomycota; class Agaricomycetes; order Russulales; family Russulaceae; genus Lactarius; species Lactarius evosmus. Next base: position 5,651,757 of record OX596124.1, read on the forward strand.
TTTGGGGGTTGTCCATGGTGAAGACCTTTTCATACAATTCCTTCGGAAGGCCATTGGTGAAGAGGTCGAGAGTGAGGGAAGAATCTAGGCGATAGCCAGCTTGCCGTGCCAAGGTTTCAAAGGTGGTGACGTACATGTCAATGTCTCCTCCGATCATCCGAGTCCCCTTTTTGAGTGCTGCCCATGCTTGTTCTTTTTCCAGAGTGTTTGAAAATCACCTGTTGAAGGTGCTGATGACTTCTAACCAAAGGCGAGGGTCGTTGTCATGGATCCCTCCAGTGACTTGTCGGTTCAACCAACGGCTTGTGTGTGTGATCCATTTGTTCACATCTTTTCCCTGTATATAGATGAGAAAGAATATCGCATGTCGATATGCGTTCATCATGATGGGGTTGTTGTTGTTGATTCCCCAATATAGTTCCCATTGCGTGAGGAATTCTTCTGCTTTCTGTCTGTCGCCTCAGAAGATTTTGGGGGCATTTCCTACTAACTTATCATTGGTGTGAGCGTGTCCCGGAGAGCCAGGTGGTGGTACTCCCCCAGCGCCCCCGGGTGGGCCTCCTCCCCCTGGAAATCCTCCCCCAGGAGATCCTCCTCCGGGAGGTCCTCCTATCCCCCCAGGTGATCCTCCTGGCGGGTCTGGTTGGTCCGGTCCAATAGCCCTCATTATAGCTGCATCATCAGCATTGAGGGGTTGTCCTGTTACGGGGTTTACTGGCATCTGTACCAGGGTGCGTGGTTCTTTGGTGATGGTGGTCATTGGTGGGAGTATGGTAATAGACTCGGCTTGTTCGATGAGGTTGACCTCTGCTTGATTCAATGGTGATGGAGATCGAGGTTGTTCGTTGTCGGAAGCGTCTTCCGATACTTCGTGAGTATTTTCAGAGTGACTTGCGTTGTCTTCTCCGTCAATGGGTCCCCAGTCTGATTGTGGGAGTACTTCGTCGGCGTATATATCGCAGTGATGATGGGGTCGTAGTGGGGAAATGACCTGCCACCGGTCTAGGATGTAATCGACCGCACACCAACACAAACGGTCAAAACTGAACTCAACTGGGCGTTCTCCGCGCCATGTCTCAATGATGTATCCGTCAGTCCCGGTGATGCTACTCCAATACGCATTCTTCAGATATCGGACTGGTACGTTGCGACTTCCTCGTCGTGATAGGTTATACGGATGGAATCTGTCAATATCCCACTGTTCTCTGGTTGTTACTCTCGCCACAGTGAGCTATCTTGGTCTTAATGTTACGCTTTGCCTGTAGTGCGTGCTTGACTTAAGCACAGGGGAAGTGGTGGAGTCAGCGCTGGGTCGATCGTCTAATACAGAGGTACTTCCTCAATGCAAAGACAAGGTCACACCAAACTTCTTGGTAAGTTACGACGGCTGGTACTGCTCCACTTGTTGGATTACAAGGAGCACCACGTGATGGATCATGATAACGAGAAGGGATGATAAACACGCAAAGAAGATTCGAGTTTGGAAGGCAATCCTGAAGAAGACCAAGATAGCGAATCTTGGCCTTCCACAGCTACTATTTGTACAGATACACGAGGGCTTTGAAGCGCCTCTCCAATACACATTATCCTATGGCAATACTACCTCAAACCCTAGTACTGCTATCCTTGGAATCACTCAGCAATCACATGCGATCACTGAGTGCTGACTGATACAAGAAGTCCGTGACTAATTACTACTTACTACCGTAGCCACAACTGGTAAGTAAGAGTCCACGCCACTTTCAGAATACCTCGACTACTACTTCAACTGTTATCTCAATCTTACTGATGGCCCGAAGGCCCAACTGTGACATCCAGGGCCTGGGCCGGCACCTGCCCTGCCACCAGCAGGGGTGCCACCTAGTGGGGGTCCTCCACCTCCAGGTGTGCCTCCTCCTGCTGGGACTCCTCCACATCCAGGTATGCCCCCACCTCCTAGGGGGCCACCTCCTGGTGGTCCACTTCCTCCTGGTGGTCCTGGGGGCCCACCTCCAGAGGGACCACTTCCTATGGCCATAGTGCTTGTAGGGGGGTTTCTGCTTCCTGTTCCTATCCCCTTTGTGAAGAATGTTTGTACTGTAGATGGGGGAACAGCCATCATTGTTGCAGTTGCAGCTGTGATGGTCGTCTGTGTTGCCATTGGAGAACTTTTTGTATCACATCTCTTAGCAGTTGGCATGGTATGCTGGCCTGCCTTTAATGGAGTGTCATCTAGTGGAATTGCTATTACTGTCATTGGTCTGATTGATCTTCTTCCCAGGTTATACAGGGAGGGGACTGGTTGGATCACCATCCACTTTCTAGTCCTGCTGTCTCGCTGTATGAAGTACCACTGCTTGGTACTTTCTTCATATTCGATGGTAAGGTATATTGCACTGAGTATATTGTATACCTAAAAACCTTCTTCACCATTGATTTCCTGCCAAAGGGCTGCCCCTTTTACATAGCTAGGAATGTTGTTATCTATTCTCCTCTTGATGGGAAATGGTTTGAATCCTGCAACTGAATGGGACTTGGAGATTCATTTTCCCTTAGCCAGAGTGGCAATAGGTATAGACTTGACTTAACGTTACATCATGGTAGGGACATTCACCTGATGTGGGTTAAGTTAATCTACTGAGACACTGCACTAAGGGGTCTGGTTCTGATTGTAAGGGAAGTTCCAAGGAGGAACTTCAGTGAAATATAAATGAGTTGAAGCAACGTCTAAGCCAATAGTGGCACTTAGAGTTCTTCAGTAAGAGGAGAGGGTTCATTTAGTTAAGAGATGGAGTATTCACAGTCTTTGATTGCTCAAGTACTGTAGAGTACAAAAAGTCAAGTCTAAGGCTACAAGCTACCTAGCAAGCCTGACTTTATAGTAAATGGAAAGGATCCTAGGACTGAGTCACAATAGTGTCCTAGGATTGAGTCAACTGGTCTCCATGACAACAAGACAATAAGAACTGCAGAGCGCAGTCTGCAGTAATCATGAGTAAGTTGTGAAACAGAAGATCTACTTAAAACACTAGGCCCTTAACGACAGCCAGAGTCAGAGTGACTTGTATGAGAAACAAAGAAAAGAGAAAATAAGATGTATCATAACATAGGATCTGGTAGGATACTATAAAGTCAGGCTTACTAGGGAGCTTGTAGCCTTAGACTTGACTTCTTATATCTTATGGTACTCAGAGCAATTTGAAAACCTTTGATACTCCATCTCTCACCAAACAAACCCTCCTCTCACTGAAGAACTCTAAGTGCCACTATTGGCTTAGATGTTGCTTCAACTTGTACATCTTCACTGAAGTTCCCCCTTGGAACTTCCCCTAACAACTAGAACCAGACCCTTAGTGCAGTGTCTCAGTAGAACAACTTAACCCACATTAGGTGAACATCCTTACCATGACATAACATATCAGGTGCCATTTTGTCACATCTAAATTCCTAGATCTGTAGGCCCTGATCCAGAAATGGGTCCACACCACCAATCAATATGAATTTGATTCATGGTGGGATAACATTCAAAACAACTAATCAGATCCCCAGAGCCTAGCTGAGTACCTGGCCTGGGAATGGATCCCCATCAAGGAGATGTGGTCTGCCATCTTCCAGCAGAATCACACGATCTTTGAAGAGGGCAATACCAATATGCTCCTGGAAGCATAAGTAATATTTATATATTTTCCAACAATTACTAATTCAGGATCAGGTACCATCATATACTCAAATCCAAATGGCTTGATGGGAAGTGCAATCAGCATATAGATGATCTCATCTATACACTCATCACTTATCTATTACCAGCAATAGAAGATTGCTATGATAATTGTTGGAAATAGATAAGAGATAAGGATGTAAGGACCTTATCTATAGCTAGTAACAATAGTACAGATACGATATGGAGTAAGTAGTAATACTGTACATGTCAGATATCCCTTTATAGATGTCTAGACACCCACACGGTGTTCCGCGATACAGTGCAAGTAAGATCGCGATATAGTGGACACCTTTAGTCATCACTTTACATGTAACAGACATGGGTGCCCCGTTGAGACTATAAATACTCCTATAGGGAGAGCGCAATAGACACACACTAGTGTACCCACTCAGCTCATACATTCTCTTGCGTGAACTACTCTCCCAACCACCTTTCTAAGGTGAGTTACATCTCCTATATGCTGCGCTGTATGCTGCGCAATAATAATCAGACCATTGGATTGGATAGGTCCAATTTGTCTGAAGAGCACAAGAAGATCCATGCATGTGCCCCTGAGATATCCTGTGACCACATTAAGTAGGTTGACCAGGAGCGCTTCCTTGTGCACTCCTCAAATCAGGAAATATTTTATTGTGTTAATTCTAGTGCTACCAAATGTGACTGCAAGGACTTCCCTTGTATGAGGCTCTACAAACACATTGCCACCATTCAGCACTATTTTGGGGGACACTCAGCTGCTACCACCAAGCTGGGCACAACTGCATTGGAATTACCACATGCCTAGGATAGTTGTCATGATCTGGCTCACCTTGGACTTATTTTTCTTTTACCTTATCGCTTTCTTTGCCCACAGACTACCTCAGAATACTAACCTGTTGACTCATTACCATGTACGCCTTCTTACTCCGACTCCCTTTCTTTTCCTTTCCCCTTCTGCACTTCCTATTGTTCCCTACTCTACCCCCTTCCCCATTTGCGTCTCCTATTGTTCTCTATTAGTATCCTCTTCATGGGACGGACATGGAGTAGCTACCTATATAAGCTTGTCCACTTATATGCCTATTCCCTAGTCTTGTCTTCGTTTATCATACTAGCGAATACCAGACTTGTCCAACTTCTGACTGTGTGCTCCTCTTGTTGTCTCATCACCACTGTTGGCTTTCCCTTAGTTGGGAGCCACCTCAAAGCTTTGCACTTGTGCTATAACAACGTGCACACACAGACCCTAAGTCAGATCGACTTAGCCCCTTGGACTTCGGCCTATTGACTGAACACTTGTACCTCATCATTAAAGTCCCTCAACTTAGCCCCTCAGAACCTTGTTCCCTTGTCATCCCTCACGGACCCTCATCATCTCATCTTCCCTCGGTCCTTTGTCGCTCTCACCAAACACCTTGACCTTGCACCTCATCCCCAGTATCCTCACTCATTGTACCCTCGGCGCATGTCGCATAGTAAGGCCCCACTAGGCCTTAACAATAGTGGTAATCCTGCCAGTTAAGACACCGCTTGTCAATGTTGAATGCAGCACTGACTTAGCAGGAAAACGGTTAGCAGTAGAATGCTAAAGACAAGCAAGTTACTTCAGAGGTAGAAGGAACTCTATAGCGCGTAGCTACATACCTAAAGACAAGCAAGTTCTACTTAGAGAGTTAGCTATAAGGTAAAGAAGAAGCGATAGATGCACTTACACTTCATGTTACGTCTTGTTGGGACGCTGGTCCGACTTGGACCCTGGACAGGCGCTAGGAGGGTAAATCGGCTAAGTCGAATATGAAGGGACTTCCTTAACGTAACGATGAGGCTAGCAGCGGAGCTTCCGTGTCACGCTGGCCTAAAGTAGTGACTTGCTTCCAAATATAAAGCACAAGTCGTCGGCTTAGAATAGCCCACAAGGAGAAGAGGAGAGAATAGAAGATTTGATAAGAACGAGCAATGACGATTCAAAGAAGACCAAGATGGCGAATCTTGGTCTTCCGCAGCTACTACTTATACATCTACATGAGGGCTTTAAAGCGCCTCTCCAATACATGTTGACCTATAGCGATACTACCTCGAACCCTAGTACCGCTATCCTAGGAATCACTCAGCAATCACATGCGACTGCTGAGTGCTGACTGATACTGTAAGTCCGTGACTAATTACTGCTTACTACCGTAGCCACAACCGGTAAGTAAGAGTCCGAGACTCCGAATCGCTACATCACTATTACACTTGATAAGTCCGAGGGCCAACCGTGACATCACCCCCTTTTCAGGCAGCAGCGCCACCGGAGCTGGAAGGGGCGTTGGTCCAGTCGCAACGACCCTGCCCCACGCTGATCCAGCCATCCATCCGTTCCTCAACTCGGTCCATCGCGTTAGCACATTCAAGGCGGCGGACACATGCGGTACGTGCCACGGTAAGACGCCCCCATTCCTGCTCCAACTCCGCCATCCGGAACTCCATCTGCTCGACTGCTCCTCCCAGGGCTCGGTAGCGGTGCACCTCCACCGTCAGCGTGACGTCCTTGAGTTCGTTGAGGGCGCGGTTGACACGCGCACGCTCGTCGTAGCCTCCGTCGAGGATCATGAGGTCCTCGCGGGCGAATACGGGCTTCTCCTCACCCGGGCATAAGGCCTGCGCGGTGGCGTACAAGGGCTTGGGGAAGACCTTGTCGGACTCCTCGATGAGTCCCAGGACGAGAGGGTCAGGTCCGAAGACGACCTGGACGTATTTTGCCTGGCGCGTCACGCCGTCGGAGGTGGTGATGGGGAAGGGAACGAAATCGGGTCCTCGATTGACCCGGAACCCGTATGGACAACGGGCACTGGCGACGGAGGAGACGGCTCGGTCGGCGAGCTGGGGACATATATCACCTCGGTACATGGGGGTACCGTCGGTGGTGAGGGCGTGCGGAGTGGTGTAGCGCGGGGCGTCAGCATCTCGTCCGTAGGAAATTGCGTCGTGCTCAGCTGGGTACCACATGTCCTCGCTGTCATCCTCAGCTTCTCCCTCCGTGTCGCCATCTCCTGCCTCCGGGCCTTCGCTTCCAACAGCTGTTGATCCCTCCATTCTGCTACTACCTCCCTCCATGGCTTCGTCGGCCCAAATTCGCGGAGGTATTGGGAGAGGTGCGGGCTCGGCCTGTGAAGCAGGGTTGCCAGCCGCTCGAAGCATGGCTCCTGGGTCCAGTGGTCCGCCGAGGAGGCGGATTTCGTTGGCGGTGATAGCGACTTCCGGGTCAGTGTTGACTTGGAGGATGTCCCACAGGGGAACACCGTCGTCGTCGGAGAGGCGGGCCGCATTTCCTGCGGTGGCTTGAGCGGGGAACTGTCACATGACGCTGGACAACTCAGCTTCGGTGATGGGGGTCTGCCGTCCCCCTCGGTCTTCCGTAACCACGAGTCTTTGGTGGGTACCTTCTCCTCGAGCAAGTGCGCGCTCTTCTTCCAGCTCGGCCGCAAAAACCCTTTCAGGGGTTCCGCGGTAGTACTTTTGGGATTGCGAGAGGGAGGCATCGGGGGTGAAAGGCATGTAATGGGGGGAAGTGGATTGAATGGAGTGGAAGGGAGAGAACGGATGAGAGGACTGGCCGGTAAGGGTACGCCTTATATGTATTTTTCGAGTCCGTTCGTACTCCACTATGGCTTCGTCGGCAAAGATGTCTTCTTCGTTGACCCACTGGTTCTCCGAGTCGGGGTACCCCTTCCACGCCACGAGGTACTGCTTCTTTCGCTTTCACCCGAATAGCCGGTGGTCTAGAATCTTCGAGACTTCGTATTCTTCCTCTCCGTCGACAAGATCCGGTGGTGGGCGCTGATAGTTAGGTCCGTGCGTGGGTGTCTCACGATAAGGCGTGAGAAGATCGGTGTGAAAAACGGGGTGTATCTGCCATTGCGTGGGAAGCTCAAGTCGGTAGTTGACAGGGGACATCACCTGGGCGACCCGAAAGGGGCCGTGTCTCCGCGCCGCGAGTTTCGCGGTTGGTTGGGATGTACGTAGGTGGCGTCCTTCTAGCCATACCTGATCTCCCACCTGATACTTGGGCGCTGTCTTGGCCTTGACCCATGACTGTTGGGCCTTGACGATAAGTTCTTGTGCCGTTCGCCATGCTTCTTTCAGCTGATCAGCGCGCAGTGTGACGTGAGGGATAGGGGATGGCTTATCGGTCCAATCAGCTCGAGGGTCATACCCCATGAGCAACTTGAATGGCGTCATCTTTGTTGCTTCATGCGCCCAGTTGTTATGCGCAAATTCCGCCATAGGAAGATAAGAGCACCAATTGTTCTGCTGCTCGTTGGTCCAGAACCGGAGATATTGCTCTAGCCATTGATTGGTCCGTTCCGACTGGCCGTTGGTTCGGGGGTGGTACGCTGTGGAGATATTCTGTGTGATGCCAAGGCGTTTGCATAGTTCCCGTGTGAACTTGCTCACAAATCTAGGGTCTCTGTCACTGATGATAGTAGATGGAAGACCGAAGCGGGGAAATACGTATCGGGCATAAAGTCCCGCCGTTTCTTCCGACGTAATCTCTTCATTGCACGGTATAAAGACTGCCATCTTGCTGCAGTTGTGGTCGGTTACCGTGAGGATGGAATCGTACCCCGAAGATAGAGGGAGTTTTGTGATGAAGTCCATGGCTACGGTCTCAAAGGGCATGGCTTCCAGCTTGGGGTAGATAGGTTCAAGAGGTGCGCGACTCGGCCGATTATTGATCTTCATTCGTTGACATTCGGTGCAGCCCTTCACATAGTCCAACACGTCGTTCCGGAGACCCGGCCACCAGTATCGTCGTTCGACTAGCTGGGTGGTTCGTCGAATCCCTGGATGGCCATGAACAGGGGAATCATGGTGAGTTTGGATGATACTTCTCTTCTCGGGGGTTTCCCCCGTGATTACTCGCCGCCCTTCCTTATACCATACCCCATCAATCTTCTTCAGGCGCTGTCCGTCGACCCATGGTCGTATCATTCCTTCGTCTTGTCGGTATGTAGAAGTCGTTAGTCCAGGAGTTACTGTGCTGACGACTACTTTCGCGAATACGTGTTCTGGCAACACCGTGACGCCTTCGTTGTCTTGCTCCCCCTGGTCATAGTCTGGTCGTCGTGAGAGGGCGTCGGCTCGTCCGTTGGCGTTGCCCTTAATGTGGTGAATTTCAAAGTCATACTCCGATAACTCGAGTACTTCCCTAGCTACACGCCGGCTGATCTTTTGTGGTGATCGCCAGTACTGCAGGTTGAGATGGTCGGAGAATACCTTGGTTCGGTGTGGGGAGCCAGCAAGTAGGGGTCGCCAATTGCGAAATGCTTTTACAATCGCCAGCAATTCAAGGTCATAAATGTCGTAGTTACGTTCTGCTGCATTGAGGGTGGACGAATAGTAGCCGATGGGGTGTCTCTTCCCATCCTCCTTTCGTTGTAGTAAGACTGCTCCTGTAGCGAAACCGGAAGCGTCCACTTCTAACTCAAAGGGTTTACTCAGCTCAGGGTGTGTCAGCACTGGTTTGGACGTAACGAGGTGCTTCAGCTTTTGGAATGCGGCTTCTTCCTCCTTCCCCCATCTCCATTCCGTATCCTTCTTTGTCAGGTGGTTGAGAGGTCTGGCATGAGAGGCGAAATTGCGGATGAATGTTCGGTAGAAGTTGCAGAAACCTAGGAAAGAGCGGACGTCTTTGACTTTAGTTGGTGTGGGCCAGTCCTTGATGCCCGAAATTTTGATGGGGTCCATGCGTGTCACCCCCTTTTCAAGGATTACCCCCAGGTAATCCATACAGGGCGCATGGAATAGGCATTTCTTGAGTTTGTAGTAGAGGTCGTGTTCGGCGGAGAGAGCGAGAATGTCGTGAACTGTGGCGATATGGTCAGAAAGGGAGTGGCCAATGTGAGTGGCGATGCCAATGTCGTCCATGTAAACGCGGATAGTAGTTCCTAAAGCCACGTGTTTAGCAATGACATCACGACAAATGTGGTTCATCATAGTTTGGAACATCGCCGGGGAGTTGGTAAGGCCGAAAAACATGACCATAGGTTTGAAGAGACCATATTTGGTCTTGAACGCAGCTTTCCCTTCGTCGCCAGCACGGATTCGTACATTGTTGTACCCCCAGCGGACATCCAGTTTGGTATAGATGTGGGCGTTGCTGAGGTCGGCGATCAAGTCGGTGATAAGGGGGAGAGGGTACTGATTGCGAATGGTGAGGTCATTGATATGGCGATAATCTTGTACTGGTCGGAGTTTGCCGTCTTTCTTTTTGACGAAGAAGAAGGGTGAGGCGTAAGGGGATTTGGAGGGGCGGATATATCCCTTGGCGAGCTGTTCGTCGAGAAAGGCCTGGAGGGCAGTGTCTTCGTCATGTGTCAGTGGGTAGATTTTACAGTCGAGGGCGTCCGGCGCGTCGGGTTTGAATTCGATGGCGTGGTCCCATGCGCAGGACGGTGGGAAACGGTGAGAAGCGACTTCGTCATAGAGATGGCTAAACAGGGCGTACACAGGGGGGAGAATAGCCTTTTCCGTGTATTGCTTGGCTTGAATGGCCAAGTCTGTAGAGGTTGTTCGTAGGAGGGATGAATTGTCGTCATGTAGTTGGGTAACGATGTGGTCCTTCTCTGACGCGGTGAGGGCGCGGGCGAACGTAAGATGGTGGTTTGGCAGAGTTGTAATAGGTCGGAGGACAATCGGGAGTGCGTTCTCGCGAATGGTGGTGTGTCGCCACGACATCTGTGGTTCGTAAGTGGCGAGCCATGGGTATCCGAGTACGACATCTTCGGTTCCGATATCTGTGAGGAGGAAACGCATCGGTCGGTGAACCCCTCGGGTTTGGACATCGAGGTCTATGAAATGCGTGATTAGCCCTGCGCGATTCTCGGTATTGTCGATGTTCCAAATCTTTTTAGGTTGCGGGAGTGTTTGTAATTTCATTCCCATCCTTCTTGCGAAGGCAGGTCTCATGAAATTGTCGGTGGCTCCAGAGTCCACTAGTGCTTTAATGTCGGCCATGGCGTAATTCGTACGGATCGAAACTGGAACTTTCATAGATCGGTAGTGCGTAATAATCGCAGAATTACATTTGACTGCCCTTACCCAGGCCGATGGGTTCAGGCGTCCCGAAAACCCTCATCTTTCCACAAATCCTTCAGTATGAGGTCCTTTACTTCGTCCGGTTCCGCAGCTACCCCCGTCATCCAGTTCGTGGCGTGTTCGCGTGGGGTCTGGGCCCGAGAGTCTTGTAATGGCTGTTCTTCTGGTTCGTACCGGGTGCGTCGGATGGACGATGAGGGTTGGTTGTAGGAGTGCTGTGGGCAGATCCTGCTAATATGCCCTTTTTTGCCACAAGTGTAACACGTCACCTCGGAAAAATTCCGCCTAGGCCCTTGTCGCTGCATGTACCCCCCCCGTGGTGGGTTCTGTTGGTATCGAGTGTTGTCGGCCTCGGCGACGCGTCCGCGGATTCGGTCAGCCGAGGTATCCATTGCGTTGGGGTCCCTGACGAGGTTCCCCCCCGGCCCCCATCCTCCGCGTCGCTGGGTCGTTGGTCGCGCCGATTGCTGGCCACTGTTAAGTCCTCGATGTTGATCGAGGCATGCCTTCATGTGAATATACTGTTGCTGCCTCTTCATGACCGCTACCTTCCAGTCGTCGAATGTCTGTGGGTCGTCCATGGTGAAGACCTTCTCATAAAGGTCGCGGGGCAGTCCGTTGGTAAAGATGTCGATGGTGAGGGGAGAGTCTAGGCGATAGCCAGCTTGCCATGCCAGTGTCTCAAAGGTGGTCACGTACGCGTCAATATCCCCTCTGATCATTTGTACTCCTTTCTTCAACGTGGCTTGTGCTTGTTCTTTCTCCAGTGTGTTGGAGAATCGTCGCGTGAAGGCTTTGATAACCTCGAGCCATAGGCGAGGGTCTGTGTCCGCAATGCCATGTGTAACTTGCTGGTTCAACCAGCGACTTGTGTGCGTGATCCATTCGTTCACGTCCTTGCCCTGTATGTAGGTCAGGAATAGCATCGATCGCCTGTAAGCGTTAGCCATGATGGGGTTGTTGTTGTTAATTCCCCAGTACAATTCCCATTGCGTGAGGAATTCCTCGGCTCTTTGCCTGTCCCCTTTAAATACTTCTGGGGCATTTCCTGCAAACTTGTCTGAGTGATGGGCATGTGCAGGGGAACCAGGTGGTGGTACTCCCCTGGCTCCTCCTGGTGGTGGTCCACCTCCTGGGAATCCCCCTCCAGGGGGTCCTCCTCCATGGGGTGGGCCCCCTTCGGGTAGTCTGGGATAGTCTCGTCCTCCTCCGGACGGTGGGTCAGGTTGGTCGGGCCCTACGGCCCTCATGATGGCTGCATCGTCTGCGGTGAGTGGTTGTCCGGTTGTCGGGTCGAGTGGCATCTGAACGTAGGCTGGTATTTCTTTGGTGATCGTTGTCATAGGTGGAAGTATCTGTATAGACTCAGCTTGTTCGATAAGAGCCTCTTCTTGTTCGGTCAATGTTGTAAGGAGAGCGGGTTGGACTTCGTCTTCCTCTTCGTGGTCGCTCTCGTTGGTTGTCTCGTGGGTGTTCTCCGAGTGGCTGACGTTGGGTTCTTCTTCCACTCCGTCGATAGGGCCCCAATCAGTTCTAGTTACGATTTCGTCCAAGTAGATGTCGCACTGGCGGTGCAAGCGCAGGGGTTCTATCACCTGCCACTGGTCAAGGATGTAATCGACTCTGCACCAACAATGGCGATCAAAACTGAACTCAACAGGGCGTTCTCCGCTTCTCGTATTGATCACGTATCCTTCAACACCATTGATCTCGCTCCAGTAAGCGTTCTTTAGATACCGTACGGGTACGTTCCTGGTTCCTCGTCTTGTGTTGGAATAAGGGCGAAAACCATCAACAGCCCACGCTTCTCGTGTAGTAATCCTAGCCGCCACGATGGGATCTTGGTCTTAATGTTACGTCTCGTCGGGACGCTGGTCCGACTTGGACCCTGGACAGGCGCTAGGAGGGTAAATCGGCTAAGTCGAATATGAAGGGACTTCCTTAACGTAACGACGAGGCTAGCAGCGGAGCTTCTGTGTCACGCTGGCCTAAAGTAGTGACTTGCTTCCAAATATAAAGCACAAGTCGTCGGCTCAGAATAGCCCACAAGGAGAAGAGGAGAGAATAGAAGATTTGATAAGAACGAGCAATGACGATTCAAAGAAGACCAAGATGGCGAATCTTGGTCTTCCGCAGCTACTACTTATACATCTACACGAGGGCTTTAAAGCGCCTCTCCAATACATGTTGACCTATAGTGATACTACCTCGAACCCTAGTACCGCTATCCTAGGAATCACTCAGCAATCACATGCGACTGCTGAGTGCTGACTGATACTGTAAGTCCGTGACTAATTACTGCTTACTACCGTAGCCACAACCGGTAAGTAAGAGTCCGAGACTCCGAATCGCTACATCACTATTACACTTGATAAGTCCGAGGGCCAACCGTGACACTTCAGAGGTAGAAGGAACTCTGAAGTGTGAAGGCGAAAACAACCACCCTTATAAATAAGAAGGGATGGTCTGTGCACACTCTGTGTTTGACACACAGGTGGCACGAGAGAACAATAACAAGGAATGCTATTGGACAAATATAATGTGGTGCCACTATTAAGTGAGTCACCACTGGTATCTTAACTATAGAAAGAAGGATAATAAAGATAAACAAAAGGTGATCCAGTCCGTATGAAGTCCGGAATAAGTTCATATCAAGCTATTGCCCATAAGGGGCCAGATACCATATATGTCTATGAGATGACTCAAGCATCTCCCACAAAGCATGTGACTCTTAACTCAGATCACGCTTCAACATCCCTCCATGATTGAGGCATCTTATGTGAGCATTCTTAGATTAGATAAGTTGGAGCTAAACTCTCGCAATTCTCATGAGAGAAATTGGTTGCAGAGAGATGAAGCTTGAAGCACCAGAACTGAGCCCATGAGAGCTCAATGGCATTTTCCAACTATCTTGTATCTTTTACTCAAACCCTAGACCTTCGACAAGATTGTCGAATGACGCTTTAGGCAACGACTTTGTAAGACCGTCTGCCAGCATCTTGCCTGTGGGAGTTCGCACAAGGCCTATAGCCCCAGCTTCAATGTACTCCCTAACAGCATGGTACTTAATAGGGATGTGTTTAGACCACCTTCCAGTGACAGGGTTTAATGCCAGATCCACGGCACCCTTGTTGTCACAGTGAAGAGGAATGGGGGAGACAACTTCATACCCCAGTTCCTCCAAGAATGTCCTGTACCACATTGCCTGGTTTGAAGCCTCTGCTAGGCTCATGTATTCAGCTTCTGTGGTAGACTGGGTGACTGTCTTCTGCTTTCACAAGCACCAGGAGATGGCGGCATTAGCAAGTAGGAAGACATAGCCTGATGTTGAGTGTGAGTCCTCTTGATCTCCCCAAGAGGAATTGCAGTAGCTATGAAGGCCTCTATCTCCATTCCCTCCAGCGTAGCTTAACGAGTAGTCCTTTGTCATATTAAGATATTGTAGGACATACTTAGCAAGACACAAATGTTAAGGGGTTGGATTTGAAGCATATTGGCTAAGGCGTATGACAGTGTAGGAGATATCAGGTCTGCTTCCAATCTGCACATATAGCAGAGACCCAATTATCTGTTGATACCCCTTTATTTCAGAGGTAGAGGCCTGATCTGTATTTTTGATCAAATGGACCTCCATGCCAGATGGCAGTGGGGTGTGTACTGGGTTGGCATCTGACATGCCAAAGCGCTCCACAATGCTGGAGACATAATCTGTCTGGTTGATCATCATTGTCCTGTTTTTACGATTCCTGGTGATTTTTACACCAAGATAGGACTCGATTTCACCGAGATCAGTCATCTCATAGTGACTTGCTAGAGATACCTTCAGATCTTGTACTCTGGACTTGGAAGCCCCAAGTATAGTAATGTCATCTACATATAAGATAATGAAAAGTGGATCCCCCTCTTGGAGATGAACATATACTCCTACATCAGAGTACATCCATGTGAAGCCAAGTTCAAGGAGAACTCCATGGAATTGCAAGTTCCATGCGTGGGAGGCCTGCTTTAGGCCATAAAGAGCCTTTTGCAGTCTGCACACTTTGTGCGATTATCCAGCAACGACAAAACCTTGTGGTTGCTCCATGTATATTTCCTCATCCAGTTCACCATGAAGGAACACCGACTTGATGTCCATTTGATGGATTTCCCAATCCTCTAGTGTGGCTAATGCTAGTAATAGGTGGAGTGACTCAAAACGAGCAACTGGAGAGAAGGTTTCATCAAAGTCCACCCCCTCTAGTTGGGTGAACCCTTTTGCCACTAGCCAGGCACGAAAGCGACCATCTGCTTTTTTCTTAAAGACGCATTTGGACTTTACCACCTTTTGACCTTGGGGTAGGTCTTCCAGGCACCAGACACCAAGCTTGGCAAGGGCATCCATTTCATATTGGCATACTTCAACCCACTGCTCAGCGTCGGCAGACTCCATTGCCTCTTTGTAGGTGTATGGATCCCTGTAAGGGGCATCCGCTGCATGAAGTAGCTGCACAACACCGAGGCGACTACTACCTGCTTCCGCATTATCCTCATTAAAGTATCAAGGATTTGCACGATGATCTCAGCCACTGCACCTTGGCTGGTTAGGTGACAAGGGCTGTTGATTGCCACATCCAGGCTGCCTTTGTTGGAAGACAGGTGGCAGGATGGGCTGAATGGCACGGGTTGTCTTAGGAGGTGTGCAGTGCAACACCATCCTGGCGGAGAGGTAGCAGGTACATTGGAAGGGGAAGTCTGGTAAATGGATTGGTCCTGAGGGCTGTGTCCCTGTGAAGAGGGAGTGCACGGCTGGGGGTCTGCAGGAGCACTGGGCTCATTTGCCTGAGGTGAGGGTGCTGCCTCTGTTTGTTGAGGCGCAGGAGGTGTGAGCATAGCTTGCAGAGCCGGTGGCATAGGAGGTGCTGGAGGCAGCTGGGAAGGTACGCCTTGTATTACTGGAGGCACACTAGGTGGCACACCAGGAGTGACATCAATCAAAAAGGGTTGCCCCTGATTGATTGGAATGGAAAGTGATGGAATTGGAGTAAATGGCATCTGCTTTCCCAAGGCAGGATGGGACAGAAAGGAACCTTCATCAAATGTAACATCTCGTGAAGAGATGAAGGTCTGGGTACTGCTGTCCCACAGCTTATACCCCTTGGAAAGGGGTTCATACCTGACAAACACGGCTTCCCTTGACTTAGGGTCTAATTTATGCCGGCTGCCCTCTGGCACATGATAATAGGCTTTGCAGCCAAAAACTTTAAAGTAGGAAACGTCGGGTTATGTGCCCATTCCAACGTTCCAGCGGGGTCATCCACTCATTAAATCGGGAAGGGGTGCGATTATAAATGTGCACTGCAGTCACAACCGCACATTCCCAAAAGCCAAGCGATAGGCCAGCATGATGAAGCATGCTAGTGCCTTTTTCCATTATGGTGTGATTAAATCGCTTGGCTCTCCCATTCTGTTGAGGGGAATAGGGCATCGTGAGTTTATGCTCTATCCCTGCTTCCTCCAAAATGTGCTTTAGGTCATTGTTCACATATTTGCCACCTCAATCTGAGTGTAAGCATTTGATGGGACAGTTTAATTGTTTTTCTGCCCATGCCTTGTAGTGTAGGAAGGCATGCTTGAACTGATCTTTAGATTTCATGTAGACGATAACTACTGATTTTGAGAAATCGTCAAGAAAAGTGGCAAAGTATTGGTTTCCTTAGATGGAATTGCTCTGCAGCGGACCAACTAGATCACTGTGAATGACCTCTAATGGCACATTTGCACGTTTAGAGGAAGGAGGAAAGGGTAGATGAGAGCTCTTTCCAAGCTCACACCCATGACAGGGTCCTTCTTCAGAAGGGTCTGTGTTGATATTAAGACCTTTTACTAAGTCTTAAGCATATCTCTTGAGTGTATCTTTGGACAGATGTCCAAAACGCTGATGCCAGGTATCCAGGCTGGCTGATGCAGAGGTGGAGGCAGAATTAGAGTTTTGATGCCCCTGAAGCCAGTATAGACTTCCAGCCTGGAATCCTTCCGCAATTGCTATCCCATTTGCGTGAATGGTGAAGCCAGAACTGTCAAAAACGACTAGAGCACCCTTTTTAGCAAGGGCGCTGGTGGACATGATGCACGAGTGTGATTTTGGCAGATGTATAACATCTGAAAGTGACATATCATATCCTTTGTTGGTCCTAATGGTAACAGTTCCAATTCCGGCACTTTTGATGACAGAGCCATCACCAAGGATGACTTCTACACCTGAGTTTTGTGTATAGGTGGTGAAGTCTTCAACATGAGGAGTAAAATGTGCTGATGCACCACTGTCCATCATCCAAGATGAGTTATGGTTTTCATCACCCATTGCGTAAAGAGAAATTTGAGGGGCGTCTGCCACCTCCTGGATTCATCCCCGTCTGTTAACTACATAGTACATATTATTATTTATAGGGGCAAGCCCCTGTTGCTGTTGCTGCTGCTGGGTGTTCAACCTCCTTTGTCCCTCTTTGCCCTTCCGGGCATTTTCTTGGTCCTTCTTTTTTTGGCACTCATTTGCTTTGTGCCCTTTGTTGTTACAATAGTAACAGGTCACGTCTCCTGAGCTTTGAGACTGTGATGATGAAGATGTAGAGGGGGCCACATTTTGTGGCTTGCCCAAGATTTTGACTGGGGCCACTTTATTTAAAGCGGCCAAAGAAGGACCAATGTTTCTTTGCTCCTCATTTATGAACCTCTGAACAAGGTCTTGAGGAGCGAGGCCTGCAGGAGGCCCAGAGGCAAGGATGGTACCTGTGATGGTGCTGTAGGAGGGGGGGAGGGCGTCAAGAAGTATGAAGGACATTTGCATGTCCGAGATGGCCATCCCATTCTCTCCAAGGGTGTTCCGTGCATCCAGCATTTTCTGGAGCTGTGGAAGGAAGGGCGAACCTTCTTGTAGCTTGGTATTCACCAAGCCCACCCAGAGGTTAAATGTGGACATAGAGCCCATGGCACCATACAGGGTCTCCAGCTGTACATATTTAGCATGGAGACTGTTGAACACCGCATCTGAGGAGACTTGGGAGTACACCTCGGAGGTCACGTTGAGGAATAGGAGGCCTATAAGGACCTCTTCCTCTACATCCCACTGTGCTTGTACATCAGCAGCAGCAGGCTGGGGACCAGCAGGGAAAGCATGGGTGACATGGCGGCAACACCCATTTACCCTCATGAGGGCAGACCATGTAGCAGACCATTGCTGCCAGTTAGTTCCATCCAGCTTGGAAAAGCTGGTGGAAGGGGGAAAGGTGATTGTGAAGTGGGGGGCAGCCATTTGAGATGTTTGGGTGTTCTGGTTCCGAGGAGCAGTCAGAACCAGTTCAGATCTTTGATGTAGATGGGAATCCTGCCATAGGAGCGCTATAACTCCATAACACTAGGTGTCATGCCTCAAGTTGTGCGACTTGTACTAATGCTTTAATAGTATAAGTATTAGACCCTTTATATCCTTTTTATAGCCTCAATGGGCAGCGATGTTGTCACTTGACTAAGGTTGTCTCTTGTGTATTGCAAGTGGGTTTCAGGCGGAGCAGTGATGTGCATTTAGGCAATGAAGCCACAGCAGGGATCTGTCCTAGTCCATTTGCTCAACAGAGCTGCCAGTCCATATGGCAGTTTTACGAACCATTCGGTACTATGTGAACAAGATACCAGGATATATAAGGGTACCATGTTAAAGAGGAGCCAACCGCGAATTCCAGGTTAGATGAGGTAGGTCAACCCTAACAACAATCTAGGTCCTGTCATTGGTGGAGTCTTTAAACTAGACCATTAAGGGTCTTCACGGCAATGTAGACTAGAGCCAGTGAGACATGCTATGCAGCGAATCCTGCACAAAGGGAGCGAATACTTCTCATAGCAGAGGTCTAGCCTAGCTACATGTACTTTATTTATTTATCTAGAGCGGCCTAGTTGTATCAGAGGGAAGGACTTCTGGGTTTGACTATTAACCAGGCCTTCACACCCCTTAAAGTGACCCAGGTATTAACCAAGTATCACCCAACCATTAACCAGTCCTATAGCCGCAAGGGTCTTCCCCTCTTGGCCTATGAAAGCACTTCCGGACGAAAACCGGGAAAAGAAAGTTTACTAAGTACTGTGCACTAGAGGAACTCAAGGTCGCGTCTGCTCACTTAAGAGCTCCCTAGTGCCTCTCACAAGAACTCCCTTAAGGAGCTAGCCAAAATGGCAGTGCTACTTAGACCAAAGTCCATTCACACCTTGGAAGGAAGGGGAGCGTCGATGATAAAAGTAATGCTCACATAGAAGGGAAGATTGACGACGGTGAGTGGTCAAAAAAATGTGGCAAGGACATGAGGTAGATCTGAGAGGAACCCAGTAGAAAGCAAGTCAGTTTGAGTTGTGGGCAGGGCCCATAACCTGTTGAACGCAGCACTGACTTAGCAGGTAAACGGTTAGTGGTAGAACGCTAAAGACAAGCAAGTTACTTCAGAGGTAGAAGGAACTCTATAGCACGTAGCTACATACCTAAAGACAAGCAAGTTCTACTTAGAGAGTTAGCTATAAGGTAAAGAAGAAGCGATGGATGCACTTACACTTCAGAGGTAGAAGGAACTCTGAAGTGTGAAGGTGAAAACAACCACCCTTATAAATAAGAAGGGATGGTCTGTGCACACTCTGTGTTTGACACACGGGTGGCATGAGAGAACAATAACAAGGAATGCTATTGGACAAATATAATGTGGTGCCACTATTAAGTGAGTCACCACTGGTATCTTAACTATAGAAAGAAGGATAATAAAGATAAACAAAAGGTGATCCGGTCCGTATGAAGTCCAGAATAAGTCCATATCAAGCTATTGCCCATAAGGGGCCAGATACCGTATATGTCTATGAGATGACTCAAGCATCTCCCACAAAGCATGTGACTCTTAACTCAGATCACGCTTCAACAGTCAAGAGGGTGCTTCTGCTTTGCTAATTTCCGCCATCAGCCAGATTGTTACGTCACGGTAGGGACGTTCACCCAACGTGGGTTAAGTCGATCTACTGGGACGCTGCACTAAGGGGTCTGGTTCTGGTTGTCAAGGGAAGTTCCGAAGAGGAACTTCAGTGAAGATGTACGAGTTGAAGAGTCAGCCTAAGCCAATAGTGGAACTTAGGATTCTTCAGTGAGAGGGGAGTTTGGTGAGAGATGGAGTATTCACAGTCTTCGATTGCTTGAGTACCGTAGGATACAAAAAGTCAAGTCTAAGGCTACAAGCTACCTAGCAAGCCTGACTTTATAGTAAAGAGGGATCCTAGTACTGAGTCATAACGGCGTACTAGGATCGAGTCATCCGAACAATAAGTAACTGCGGCGCAGTCCGCAGTATGTATGAAACATGTCTGAAACAAAAGATAGAAAGCCCCTTGACAACGGGCTAAAGTCACTATGACTTGTATGGGAAATAAGTAAAGAGTCACTATGACTCTTATGAGAACGGTCACGTGAGATAAGAGAAAACGAGAAAGAAAAGAAATTGAGTCGTATCGTAACACAGATCATCAAGTTGTCACAGCATCTGCTGACTCAGGCACCAAGAGCTACACCAGAGATGGTGAAATTAGCTTGGGCAATCCACTCTCACCTTAGCATTGTTGCATCAGCAAATGGTGATAGTGCACAGCTTTCAGAAAAGGAAGCAATCTCCCTGAATCAGTGTCATGATCTGGCTCACCACAGACTTATTTTTCTTTTTACCTTATTGCTTTTCCTTGCCCTCGGACTATCTCAGAGTACTAACCTGTTGACTCATCTCTATGTACGCCTTTCTACTCCGATTCCCCTTCTATCTCTTTCCCCTTCTGTGTTCCCTTTGTTCCCCTTTAGTATCCCCCTCATGGGATGGACATGAAGTAGTCACCTATATAAGCCTGCCCACTTGTACACTTATTCTCCAGTCTTGTCTTCATCTACCATACTAGCAAATACCAGACTTGTCCACCTTCTAACTGTGTGCTCCTCTCGTCATCTCATCACCACTGTCGGCCTTCCCTTAGTTGGGAGCCACCTCGAAGCTTTGCACTTGTACTATAACAACGCACACACACAGACCCTAAGTCGTTTAACTTAGTTCCCCCACACTTTGGTCTTCTGACTGCACACCTTGTACCTTGTCACTAAGTCTCTCGACTTAGTCCTCTGAACTCTGCTACTTTGTCGTCCTCCTGGACCCCTCACCTCTGAATCTTGTCCCTCATACCCTCGACACTCTTGTTGAGTACCTTGCCCTTAAACCTCGTCTCTTGTACCCTTGGTGCACGTCACACAGCAAGGCCCCACTAGGCCTTAACAATCAGCTATCATGGCCAGAAACAGCCAGGTGCATGGGTGTGAAGAGGGGCAAGAAGTGCCACAGCAAAGTCAATAGCATGCTTTCAGCTGAGCTTATTGGTGAAGTTAACCATAAGTGGAATCATGCCAATCAGGACCCATTTGGTGCTGAAGAGCAGTCTGGCAAGTGCGCTAGACCTAATGCATGCTCAGTTACTGCTAATTTATGGGTGTAGGCTGTTGCAGACTCAACACCAGTGCACTCAGCTGTGCTGCTGGCATCCCTCCTCACCTGCCTTCCCTCCCGAATGCATGTGCCAATGCATATGCCAATGCACACACCTCACCACACCCCTGCACAACCACCTTCTCTCTTGCAGCCTGCTCTGTCCAATTATTTCCAGTCTTATTCTTACCCTGTACCTTACATTCCAATGTATTACCCACCTCCCAATTAGAAAATTGAACTTGGTAATTTTTTTGCAAGAGATCCCACTGAAAAATTGACTTAGAATTTTTTAGAATGATTCTCACTGAATAATCAACTTGGTCATTTTTTTCATTGATCATGCTGAGAATAAATTATATTACATCATCAAAATATTATATGTAGCCAAACTCTCGGAAATATCTGTGTTTAATTCGGACTTTCGGTCGTGGCCGAAAAATGTGACTTTTTGCGTCACGTGTATCTGCAAAATTGCACCAACTGCGAGCGAACATGCACAGTAAACACAGTACGCACTCCGCACTCCGAGTCCCTGTTTCCCCTGGATTCGTTTGTGTTTCAGTTGTCACCTTAGCATAGGCATCTTAGATTCTTACTAGGTACACTCACTTTTGGCTTATTTTCGACTTTCACGAGAGGAAGAACTTTCCCCTTCCGAACCAGATCTCAGTTGTGCTCAGTGTAGCTTATAGTTTGCGTCCGCCAGCGTGCCGCACTCGCATGCGGCCTTAGCGTTTCGGGCGCGACACGCTTCTGGACAGCAGCGGTCCCCTCTACGCCATTTAACGCCACTCACGAGCGTGCACGCCCACTTTCACTGCCCATAATCTGCCTGACCATAGCTGAGCTCGTGTTGATCACCGTTTGCGTTCCCGGGCATGCCGAACCTGCGTGTGGCCGTATCAACCCGACTGGCATGTCCGCGACAGCGGCGGCCCTATGTACGAAATTAAGTAGTGCGCAATAGTGTACATGACAGCCTTCTGATTCTGATCCTGATCCGCGGCTGGGATCGGCCCCTGGCTCTGGAGCTGAGCGCCGTGCACTGAGCACTGAGCCATGAAATGTACCGAACCGACAAGTAGCTTAGCGCCCAGTGGAAGTTTGGACATAAATGGAAAGTAAGTGTTTGAGGTTAGACAAAGGGCGCACGAGGTATGATAATGTTCAAGGAGACCGCTCATACACAGAGTGATGATGATACCGTGCCGTAATCACCCCACCGTACACCTTTCCTTCCCTCTCGGTTACATCACGGTCGACCGCCGCGACCACTAGTAGACTTCAAACGAGTTTAGGAAAACTTGTAAATGGCAAGTCAAGGTTTCAGATCATAGTACTCGGACCCAACACTAGTCGCTGGCGTCTTACTACGTACTGTTGGGTGTAAGACGGAACAAAATGGAAGACCTTGTCAACGACATCCGAAGAGTACCCTTCCCTTAAAGAACAGGGAATTCTCGATTTTGTCCCGCAATCGCCGTCCTCTCGGCTTCTATATTAGTATGAATGGGAAGGTTCGGATAGCCCACCTCTCCTGACACTACTAACACCCATGCAGCCATTCCCATCGATCACCGCTGTTGACTGTCTCGCTGTCTCGCTTTTCCTTTATATTTTCAACGCTTTCCGTGATCACAGGAGGCGAAGAGGGCTACCTTATCCACCTGGGCCACCCCCGTTACCAATCATAGGCAATCTCCTTGATGTTCCGAAGCGATCTACTTGGGTCGCGTACCAAGCCATGTCCAAGGAATATGGTATTACTGCATTCTCGTAGTCCTGATTCATTAATCATATCCCGTCTCATCAGGCGACATTATGTGTCTCCGAGTCTTTGGGCACGCGGTTGTGGTCTTGTCCTCGATACCCGCTATCAAAGACCTCCTAGAGAAGCGCGGAGAAACATACGCAGATCGCCCCATGTTGCCAATCCAAGAAATGTATGCAATACCTGGTCATTGTCCGCCATATATATTGTGCCCCTGACATCTCCAAAATCTAGACTGGAGCTAGATTGGCTTTTCCCCACTGCTAGGGTGAGCGATTATTGGCGTACGGGTAGAAGATTACTAGATCGCAGCCTTGGTCCTGGTGTTACACCGTCGTACCGGCGCATGATTAAGGACAACACATGGATGTTCCTTGGTCAACTCCTTGAGGCCCCAGAGGATTTCCGCAGCCATATTAAACTGTCAGTGAAGCATTATCATTGTGCGTATACAATGGCTAACCATTGGGCAGCCTCCAAGGAAGACTTGTCATGTCCCTCACGTATGGGTATAACCTGAAGGATAATAATGATTACATGATTGCCGCTCCAGTGCAGGCCAGCGAATTAATCTCACGGCTCATCTTGCCTGGAGCTATATTAGTAAACCATCTCACATTCTGTGCGGGCTCCCGAACTGCCACTTCCGTGATTTTGCCTCAACGATGTCTCCAGTGCGGTACATCCCCTCGTGGGTGCCATGGTTCAACTACGAGTCACTAGCACAGAAAGGCAGAGAACTCAATTCAAGAATGGCGAACGAGCCGTTCAATTTCGTGAAAAATGCTATGGTTCGTAGTCAAGGTCCACCCAGCGTTCATGTCGGCTAACGTGGCCATAGAAAGATGGCACTGCGATCCAATCGCTCGCTAGCGAACACCTTCAAGAGATAGAAGATCTCGCTTCCCCAGAGCGCCAACAGCAGGAAGTCATTATCAAGGAAACCTTGGCGTCCATGTATGCTGGTAAGATATCATAATTCCACTTGAGGCACATCCTACTCAATCTTCAATGCCTTTCGTCAGCTGGTTCGGACACAGTATGTCTGGCCATTTTAACCATGATATATATCTACTCACGCCTATGACAAGACCGTGTCCGCGCTATCTTCTCTCTTTCTTGCTCTTGCTCTCTATCCGGACGTGCAAAAGCGAGCACAGGCAGAGCTTGACACTGTCACCGCAAGAGATAGGCTTTCAACTTTCGACGACCGACCACGTCTCCCGTACATTGACGCACTGTGCAGAGAGCTGCTGAGGTGGCGAATGGTGACGCCCTTGGGTATAAGCACTCGATCCCAACTGCCCAATTTTATGCGCTGAAAGGGATTTCCTTTAGGTCTTCCGCATGCTTTGACCGAGGACGACGTTTATAATGGGTTTTTCATTCCGAAAGGTAAATTTATCCCCCTGTCTTGCGCCTTGTGGCTCACGTTCGTCAATTCGGCTTGAAAGGTGCTATCGTGGTGGCCAATGCGTGGTATGTGATCATCATCTCGGCTCATCCAATATATTTCTTAGTAAGGCATGTCAGGGCAATCCTACACAACCCGGATTTGTACCCAGATCCTGAGGCATTCAAACCAGAGCGGTTCCTGAATGAAGACGGAAGTTTGGAGGATGATCCAGTGATCAATATGGCATTCGGGGTCGGCAAGAGGATCTGTCCTGGGCGTCATTTCGTGGACTCAACCCTGTTCATCGTCGTCTCGTCTGTTTTGTCGGTATTCAATGTGATGAAGGCGAAAGACGAGAACGGCCGTGAAATTCCCATCGATATTACGACATCATTTGAGAGCTCAATTATTGTGTGAGTTGGCCATCTCTCGAACATGTATCCTTGTTCACCCAATGAATTCCTGAAGTCATCCGGAAATATTCGAGTGCTCGATTCTCCCGAGAGATAAATTAGCAGAAGACTTGATTGTAGCGTGTCTTGAATGACCCTTTAGTGATACCTGTTGGCCCCGGACGTACGGAAGGCAGGTCTAGGGTCTAGGTTCGGCGTTCGTGTCTTTGGCTTCTCGACTATGGGAGACTGCTATATCTGGTGGTGATGCATTGATATGATGTCCTTATAAACTCTATAGGAACTCAACTAAACAGTGTGCAGTTATCTCATCCCTACGGTAAGTTTAGCCATCGGGATTGGAGAATCTCACCCGCGATCGGCCCAACGCGGACGTGGCCTGTTCGTTCGTACCACTCACCACTCCGAGCTTGCGACTGTTAGTAAGTTGGCGCGTGCCACAGGCCCAGCATTAATGCAGGCACGACACGCTATGGTGCTTTCTTTTTTGAACCAACGCTATGGTGCATTCAACAATATGTATGCCTCCGCTGACCACATTGCCGATACTGCTATCTATCGCATGCGATAGCGTCGTCCAATGAGACACATTGCTTTGAGCACATCTTACCACAGGTGCAGCTTCAGCGCCTGCGGCAATGAATGCGTGTTGGGATATGTGTAACCTGCAAGACAAGGTGATCCAGGGTCAGAGGGGACTCCCAATTCGGGCATAGAAGCCAGGCCCGACTTCTGGAGAAAGAAAGTTTTGAGATGCTTAGACCTGGTCTCAAATACTTCCGAACACCATGGCGATGAAACCGATCCGTAGTTTTTTTTTTTTTTTTTTTTTTTTTAAAATCAATTTATATTCCGGGATACAAGCCTGAGGCAAAGACCGGTCGTAGCGAGAACCAAACTACAGTTATGAAACACGCGTATGGTCCGAGACCCCCCCTAAATAATTGTCCGAATCGTAGGGATGAACGAGATATGGACCCGAAGGTCAATGAGTCGATGTCGAGTCAGGTATAGTAGATAAACGTATGGGCGCCGCTTGGGGCCAACCCGAAAGTTCGGTAAGAGTCAAGAGACAGTAAAGGGACTTACCCAGCGTTAAGAAGGCTCAGTCAGGGTCGGGTGGCACTTCAGGTGGCGGCGGTCCGGGGTCGGGACGGAAAGCAGCTCGTGACTCCGCAAGGAAGCGGAGGAGGCGGTCTGCCCCCTTCAGGGTTTGGAAGGTGTCTGTGAAGGGGACGAAGTGGTAGGTGGACAGGAGGGAGATGTTGATGCGGTTTTGGGTGTACCGTGGGCAATCCATGATGATGTGAAAGGGATTGCGTGTGTCCGACCCGCAAGGGCATGTGGTGGTGTGGTAGGGGTCCACCTTGCGGAATCGACGGGCGTAGGAACCCGTGAAGGCATGGTCGACGGCGAGCTGGATGGCTGTGGATGTAGCCTGCCGCTTGTGAATGAATGGGCCAGTGGGTTTGCCCGAGGCATCCTTTTCACGTGCTACGGCTGCATGCCAAAGGGGGTGGTTATCGCCAGAGGGGGGGTTGTGGATGGCGTAGAGATGGGCGTGGGTGTCCTTATGAGTCCCCGTCCATGCGTGTTGGAAGTCCGAGAGGAGGCGCTGACCGCGCCATTCATCCTCCCAGGACTGGAATGCTCGGGCTCGAGCTCGGCCCTTTTGATAAGCCACCGACTGTACATAGTTGCCGCCATCAGGCGGGTCCAGTCGGTAGTGTTGAACGCAGCACTGACTTAGCGAGTAAAAAGGTTAGCGTGTAGAGCTAGACAAGCAAGTTAAACTTCAGAGGTGAAGGAAACTCTATAGCGCGTAGCTACACACCTAGACAAGCAAGTTAACTACGGAAGTAGGTTAGCTAAAGGTAGTGTGAAAAGAGAGGACGGCACTTACACTTCAGAGGTGAAGGAAACTCTGAAGTGTGAAGGCGTAAACAACCACCCTTATAAACAAGAAGGGATGGTCTGTGCGCACATTGTGTTTAGGACACGTGTGACACGACAATGGGTCCAAGAAGGGATATGATTGGACGAATATAAAATGGTGCCACTTTCAAGTGAGTCACCGAGCGGTATCTAAACAATAGAAGGAAGAATAATAAAGATAAACAAAAGGTGATCCGGTCCGTATGAAGTCCGGAATAAGTCCATATCAAGCTATTGCCCATAAGGGGCCAGATACCGTATATGTCCATGAGATGACTCAAGCATCTCCCACGAAGCATGTGACTCTTAACTCAGATCACGCTTCAACAGGTAGGCCTCCGTTGCGCGTGCCAGTGCCATCTTGTACCCAACCGAGTCTTCGTCCGCCGGGGCCCAGACCAGATGAAGCCGGAACTCAGGGAAACGTATGGTAAGGGAGGTCAGCGCCATGTGAAAGATGGACACCGCCTTTTGCGCTGTCTTGGAGCGCGGGTTACGTACGGCCTGTAGGGCCGATGAGTCAGGACAGAAGATGAAGAAGTTGTCGGGGGGGGCCCGATCATCAACGTAACACCCGGCCAAGGCACGTGCTACCTCCGCCACGGCCATGACTGCCACGTCGAAGTGAACCACACCCCTCCCCACTGGCCACCTCTGCCATGTCCACTCACTCCCCCCAACACTGTAGGCCGCCCCTGCCCCTCCACACGTCATTCCCGCGATAGGGTCAACATGAGCAACCCCTACCGCGTGGGCAATTCCGATACTCCACCCATGTGATGCGTCCATGAGGTCGCGCACCCAGGCCTTTCTCGTGAGGGCAGCCGTGGGGCCCATGTAAGTGATCCTGCCCACCCAGTTGGGAACCTCCCAGGGGGCAAGGGCCACCAAGTCGACACAAGGGCCCTCGGAAGGGACCATCATGGTGAGAGCCTCCAAAGCCATGGGGCGCGGTGTTCTCCTGCCAGGCCAGGAGGGGGGGTCTGCAACAACCGGGGGGAAGTCGCCCTGGCGCGGGACGTGCCAAGCCGGGCCGAGCCGACGAAGCACCTGGGACGCCCGCGGTAACCTGTAGAGGCAGAGGGCAGAGGTAACCGTCAGTTTCTCCACATGGAGGTGCATGGGGAGCATGCGGGTAATCTCGAGGAGGGCCTCATGTGGGGCGGTGTGGAAGGCACCCACCACAATACGTACCATGTCGTTCTGGACTACCTGGAGCTTACTCAGCAGTCGCTTCACACCCTTCCCCCCAGCACGGTACCAGAGTTGGCAACCATAGGTGAGGACGGGGAGACATACTGCATTCAGGACCAGGTGCCAGTTAGCCATGTGGAGGCTGCGTTGTGTGTTGCCCAGCATGGTCAGGGCGTTGATGGAGGCGCGGGCTCTGTTGCACATGATATCCACATGCGGTTCCCACTTCAGTCGGCGGTTGAAGAAGAACCCGAGGTATCTCAGGGTCTCCACCAGTTGCACGACATGGTAGGAACACACATCCCGATCCGGCAAAATAATGCGGGTCAGGCTGGGAGGTGGATGCGCCGCACCTGGCCACTGGAAGAACATGACCTCCATCTTGGAGGGTTCGATGGACATCCCCACCGAATGCAACCAATCCGAGCACACCATGTAACGGGCGCGTAGGATGGTCGTCACGTCGTCCCATGTCTCGGCACAGGCGAATAGGAGTCCATCATCGACATACATCCTGAGGGAGGAATGGTTCCAGTGCCCCATCATGGACAGAAGGGGGCTGGTGTAGATGATGGACAACACCGGGGATAGGGGGGAGCCCTGGGGGAGGCCCACTGGCTGGTCCCCCTCTGGGGCGAGGATGCCGTTAAAGCGGAGACGCACCTTGCGACCGTCCAGGAATCGGTCGGTCCATCTGACCATTTCCATAGGGAGGCCCATGCGACGCAGCAGTTGACAGAGCCGGACATGGTGGACATGGTCGAAGAAGCCCGCGACGTTGAAGAGGAGGATTGCGCACTTGAGTCCCGCTTGGTGGGCCCTCTGCACGTCATGCAGGAGGGTGAGGCCCGCATCCAGGCAGGAGGAGTAAGCGCGCCCTCTGAACTGATTGGTGGTAATCAGTTCATGGGCCACAATGTC
Organism: Lactarius evosmus; assembly: GCA_951394315.1. NCBI lineage: Eukaryota > Fungi > Basidiomycota > Agaricomycetes > Russulales > Russulaceae > Lactarius > Lactarius evosmus. The sequence continues at coordinate 5,680,666 of OX596124.1, forward strand.
GTGCTGGAGGCGCTTGGCTACCACCTTCTCAAGCAGCTTGGACATTGTTTCCAAGAGCGAGATGGGGCGGTGGGCCTTGGCCGCGGTGTAGTCAGGGCGCTCCGGCTTTGGAAGCACCACGACGGTTGCCAGGCGCCAGATCACCAGGTGGTGGCTGAGGGTGAAGCAGGCCTTGTAGATCACCGTGAGGAGGGAGGCGATCCCACGCCACGGGTTGGTTTCGGAGGTTGTGCCGAACCACGCTTTCTTAAGGAGCTGCCATCCTATTCCGGATGGGCCGGGCGCCGAGGAATTGGAGGTCGCTTGGAGTAGCGGGCTTATCTCCGAGTCCACGAAGGGTTCGTGGTTCCTCTGTGGCAGGGGCTCTGGATTGCCCGGCAGCTCCAGTGGGATGTCACCTGTGTCCTTCGCGAAGAAACAGTCAGCAAGGATGTCCGCCATACCAGTATGGTCGAAGACCAGTTCTCCGTCCGGGCCCCTCATTGCAGGGATCCTCGTGACGGAGCGGCCGTGGCGCCATTTGGCGACGTCCCAGACATTGGTGGTGGTGATGACCCGGTCCGCCCAGGTGCGTTTGGCAAGGTGGACTGTGCGTTTGAGGGCGCGGTGGGCAGCGGTCCTGGCATCATCATCGGCCACCAGAGACAGGGCCTCAGCAGCCTCAGTGCATTCGTCGTTCCATGTTACGTCATGGTAGGGACGTTCACCCGACATGGGTTAAGTCGTTCTACAGAGACGCTGCACTAAGGGGTCTGGTTCTGGTTGTCAAGGGAAGTTCCGATGAGGAACTTCAGTGAAGATGGACGAGTTGAAGAGTCAGCCTAAGCCAATAGTGGAACTTAGGATTCTTCAGTGAGAGGAGAGTTCGGTGAGAGATGGAGTATTCACAGTCTTCGATTGCTCGAGTACCATAGGATACAAAAAGTCAAGTCTAAGGCTACAAGCTACCTAGCAAGCCTGACTTTATAGTAAAGAGGGATCCTAGTACTGAGTCATAACGGCGTACTAGGATCGAGTCATCCGAACAATAAGTAACTGCGGCGTAGTCCGCAGTATGTATGAAACACGTCTGAAACAAAAGATAGAAAGCCCCTTGACAACGGGCTAAAGTCACTATGACTTGTATGAGAAATAAGTAAAGAGTCACTATGACTCTTATGAGAACGGTCACGTGAGACAAGAGAAAACAAGAAAGAAAGAAATTGAGTCGTATCGTAACATTCCACCACCTCGAGGCTCTAGCCCTGTTACGGGATTTGAGCTTCATGGTGGCGGTGCAGGCCAGGTTGAAGGCCGCATAGAGCCCCGCAAGTGCCTCGTCGATGGAGGGGGGGTCCGGGAGGTGGTGTGGGATCCGGGAGGTGTGGTGTTTCATGAGACGAAACCACTCCTCCCAGTCTTCTTCATCTATATCCAGATTGAAGGCGTTAGTACGATCCCAGATAGGTGTGCGAAAATGTTGTTGGGTGCCCGCCCATGTGCGTAGGAGGGCGTGGTCTGAGCCGACCGAGCCCCTCCAGTCCACAGCAGCACCCAGGAATGTCCCACTGATCTGGGCGGCGTAGTTGCGCCATACCAAGTCAATGGTACTGTCCCTCTGGTTCTGGGCCACTACTCCGCGACGTGTGGGAACCCCGGTCAAATTGAGTAGCTCCAGGGTCTGGACCACAGCCCATTCCTCTAGCGCCACCGCATGATCCGACGGGGTCCATCCCCCTGGGGACCATGTGCAGGAGTGGATGTTGAAGTCACCGGCGAGGAGGGTGGGAATGCCATCCGCCAGTGATAGGCCCAGCAGTGCCTGGAAGGAGGAGGGGTCATCAATGTCGCGGTAGAAGTTAACCGCGCGCCATCTCTCCCTGCCCACCCTCATGTCAAGCATCTGCAGGCAGGGGTGCACGACGAGATCATTGCGGCCCACTACCTGAATCCCGTTAGGGCGGCAGGGGTGCTCCCTCGAAAACTTGTGGACATAGGCCATCACCTTAGGCCTAGCGGTCCCGAACCACGGTACCACCGCGTACCAGTTCTGGTGTGCCACCTCTCCCCTCACCACCGCCCCGTCCCGTTCCTCGTTCACTCTCTTCCTCCCTATCCTCCCCCACCATGGCTCCTGAACAAGAATAACATCGTCTTCCTCATTGGTGTTGAGGAGGGTGTGGGTCGCCGCGTTCCGTCGCCCCATGTTCACCGATGCAAAGGAGAACTCATGCATTGGGGCCGGACGGGAGGTTGGCCGGCACGATGATGGCGGCAGTGGGGGTGTCGGGCTTCCCTTCGTGGACTTCCACCCAGAGGGCTTCCGTCTTGGCGAGGGTCTCTTCAATCATTGCGAGTTCCTCCGCCGTAGAAGGGGTGAAGGCGGTGGAGAAGTCCAGCTCGCGGTGCCAGACGGGGTCCAGAATGGCGGTGCAGACGCCAACTTCCGAGCCCCATCCGTCACCCACGCCAAAGGCTTTGCTATTGCGCAGGGCGTGCTTCATTTTGATCTCCTGCCATGGACCCTGCGGGCCGGTGAGGGCCGTGGGGTCTCTGGCGGAGAGGCAAGTGAGGTGGTCCATCTCCTGGCGGTACAGAAGCTGGGCGTGTTCTGAAAGATCGTCGAAGGGGGCCAGATAGTGGTGGCCTTCCAGGACGACACTGACGGTGCCCTCAAGGAACTTCGCGCGCATCTTCTCGGCCTTGGTGAACGCATCTGCCTGGGCAGCAGCCGAAACTGTGGACATGGTGGCGACGATGCGGGATTGGGCTTTCACCAAACGGGCCACTTCGGATGCCGCAGTGATCATGCGGGCGCGAGCCCTGGAAGGGGCCGCCGCAGCAGGGGTGGCAGGGGTGGGGGGGGAAGCGGAAGGGGGGGAGGGGACGGAGGGGGCTGGGGTTGGGGCTGGGTCAGCGGGGGGGGCTGGCAGGGGGGGGGCCCTGACCGTCGCGGGCTTGCGCTTGGCCATCTTAGGGGCCGCAGGGGTGGGGGCCAAGCGGGACTCGGAGGGTAGGACGAGTTGGGGTGCAGGGAAGGGGCCCCGGGCCGGGCAGGTGCGGGCAGTGGCTCCGTGGCCCCGGCCAGAGCAGAGGAAGCAGACTTTGGGGCAGTCACACTTCCCTGCAATGGCATGTTTGCTGCCACACTCAAAGTCATGGTCGTGGGTATGGTGGCGCTTGCCGCAGATGGCGCACACCATGACGTGGGAGGGGAGGGGGCATTTAGCAACCACATGTCCGATGCGGAGGCAACGGCCGCATTAGAGGAAGTTGGGCTTATCCCCCGGGGGGAAGACCAGGCGGACTTGGAAGCCGAACATGGCAACCCCTTCACGGAGGGCTGCCTGGGTGACGGCGTCATCCTCATTGAGGTAGCAGAAGAGGACGGTGTCTGTGGGGTCCCTGATGTTATGAGGGGCTTTAAGCCACAGGGGTTCGGCGATAAGGGTGGTCGTGGAGAAGACAGGGTTGGCACGGAGCTCCTCAAGGAGGGCCTTGGGTTCCCACACATTGCCCTCGTCGTCTTGGGTGAGGACGCCCCGTAAATGGGCCCACTTCCAGCCGCAAGTGGGGATGAGGCGAGCACCCGGGAATGGGTGGAGGAGGTCTTCCTGGAACTCCAGGGCGTGGGCGATGTCGTGATCCGGCTCACCACGGACTTATTTTCTCCTTTACTATATCGCTTTGACTCATTCATTCTTCCCCTCGGAGTACTAACCTGTTGACTCACTACCATGTACGCCTCATTACTCCGAGTCCCCTTCTTCGCCCTTCCCCTTCTGGACTCCCCCTTATTCCCTTTTCTTATCCTTCCCCATTCGCGTTGTCTATTGTTCTCTTTCTAGTATCCCCTCATGGGACGGACATAGAGTAGTGACCTATATAAACCTAGCCACTTTGTACGCTCACTCTCCAGTCTTGTCTTCATTCATTATACTAGCGAATACTAGACCTGTTCCCTCCTCCACTGTGTGCTCCCTTCTCGTCGTCTCATCCCCACTGTCGGCCTTCCCTTAGTTGGGAGCTACCTCGAAGCTTTGCGCTTGTGCTATAACAACGCGCACACACAGACCCTAAGTCGCTCGACTTAGTTCCTCGTACCTCGGCCGTCTGACCGAAGCCCCTTGTACCTCGTCACCAAGTCCATCGACTTACTCCCTCGAACCCTTGCTCCTTGGTCGTCCCTCGCGGACCTTCGTCTCTTAGAAACCCTCGGCCTTGGTCACTGTCTACCAAGCACCTCGACCTTGTACCCCGTCCTTGTCCTCGTACTCTCGGTGCACGTCGCACTGTAAGGCCCCGCTAGGCCTTAACATAAGACAAGACTCTTCTACCCTGTTGCAGTAACTCCGCTTGCTGCGCCCTTGTACCCATCGACCCACAGCACCTTGAAAACACCGTGTGTTACGCTTCGGTAAGCGTGGGCCTTGCTTTAGGCGATAATGAGACGCGAGTACTCAGCTTCAGCGTATAAGTCGAACGTGGGATCCTAATCCTAACACGTCGATCGTCTTGCAACTGGGAAGGCTTCTTGGTAAGCCTTATGCAGTGCGCTCCTTCCTCCGAACTCGGGTATTTCAGCAGAGAAAAGAAGGAGTCGAGAAACCGATGATTCAAGAAGACCAAGATGGCGATCCTTGGTCTTCCGCGACTACTACTTATACACAATGATGGAGGGCTTTAAAGCGCCTCCTAAATGATGTTAACCTATAGCGTATCTAGCTCGAACCCTAGTATCGCTATCCTAGTAATCAGTAAGCGTAAAGTACCATGTGATACTACTGCTGACTGATAACACGTGAAATGTAAAGTCCCTGACTAATGTAAACAATCACAAGCCTACTACCGTAGTCAGAACCTAGTAGTAAGCGTTCGATAAGTCCGATCCGTGACACCGTGGCTAGTCTATTCATCACCTTAGACCCCGTTCACCCCACCAGAGTACCCCGTCGCCTCAGAGCAGATCTCCCTGCCCACATCGTTGGCTCCGCCTACTGGACTACTTTCCCTAGCGATCCACAAGGAGGATATTACCTTAATCACGACGGAAAAGCAGTTCCGGTTGAATTCATCAACCACCATTGGTACCCACTCACCAGAGAAGGCGCAAACTTCTTCGCCTCTCCAGCACACGCTGTCCCAGCAGACCCAACAGACCACGACCTAGGACTTGGTTGGTATTTACCCACCGACCCCAATAACCCAGACAACGCACTCCCCACCATCGAACCACCGGCTCTTCCCTCTGTCCCACGCGTTCCCACTCCTGTCACAGCACCCACTACCACCACTCCACCTGTGCCACCCATAACCACCGCACCAGCCACAGCCCCTACCACCATGACTACCCGCACCATCACATCGGGAGCACTCCGATCAGTCGCTCCAAACACCTTCGCTGGTGACCGCACCCTCAGCGGCACCTTCCTCAGCCAGTTCCATCGCTACTGGGCCCTCAATGACAACATTGACATCATGGCGCAACCTTACCTGCGCGTCCTCACTGCCCTGTCCTATATCCAGGGACCCCTCGTCGCTGACTGGGTAGAGGCCCAAGAAAAGGGCCTCATCGCTAAAGTCAAACACTCTACCACCCCCATTGCCCGCACTGATGAAGTTCTATGGGACGCCTTTGAGGCTGATTTCAAGAGTGCCTGGGCCGACTCCACCCGCGCCCAATCGGCATATCAAAAACTCATGAACCTTCGCATGAAGGACCTCGACATTGACACCTACATCGCCACTTTCGAGCGGCTCACCACCGCTGCTGAATGGGAACCCACCGCCAAGGGCACCATCGCCCAGTTCAAAGCCGGACTCGAAGAGTCCATCCACCGTCGTGTCCTCTATAGGGATACCTGGCCTGTCACCATGGATGAGTGGAAGAATGCAGCACGAAGGGAAGTAGAGCGAACGCGCGAGCTTCGTAACTCCAACCTCCTCCTTAGCAAAAAAAGAATCCCGTTCCAGTCCACTTCGCACACCACACAGCCCCGTCACACCCAGTCCCACAACCACGGCATCGTCCCCATGGACGTAGATGCCACCACCAGTACCCCCCAAAAGCTCAAGAAGCTCACCCCAGAAGAACGCGAGAAGTTAGCAAAAGAAGGACGCTGCTTCCGTTGTCGTCGTCAGGGGCACATGTCCCGCGAATGCCCCCAGCGCCAGAGCACCTCCAGTGCTCGCACCACCTCCACTTCATCCCCCACTGCACCCTCCACCACCGCTTCCACCACTCCCCCCACCAGCGTCCCCAAGAAAACCAAGACTCAACAGATTGCGGCTATCATAGCCAGCATGACCGAAGAAGAGCGAGGAGAATACCTGGATGACCAGGATTTTCACGATGCCGAACTCTAACAGCCGAGAGCAAGGCAACCATTAGCACCATGTATAGTACGAAGAACGATTCAATGACAATCCCCGTTCAAATTTACATGTGGCACGGAAAGGCTGAAGTAGAAGTCCTCCTCGATAGTGGGGCAACCAACAATTTCATCGACACTCGCACCGTCTCAAAGTTACACCTTGGGACACAAGAACTACGCACCCCCCGCCTCGTCCACAACGTGGACGGAACCCTCAACCAAGCGGGTTCCATTACCCACCTCACCTACCTCGTCATCAACCAAGGGGCACAAGCAGTAAGAATGCCCTTATACATCGCCAACCTCGGGCACGACCGCCTCATCCTAGGTCACCCATGGTTTAAACGATTCAACCCCAGAATCGACTGGACCACCAACACCCTCGAAGGAGGGGACCTCGCACTCCACTCCGTCTCTTATCACAAACGCGTCCACCCCCAGATCAACAGCATCGCTCAGAAATGGGCTGAGAAGGCTATCGCTTCTAAAACCCCACCAGTAACCGACATTCCCTCCGAGTACCAGCACCACGCCACAGTCTTCTCCGAGAAAGCTGCACAACGCTTCCCCCCTGCCAGAGAAGATGACCATGCCATCACCCTCAAGCCAGACGCTCCCGCCACCATCAATTGCAAGGTATACCCCCTCACCCCGGTCGAAGAAGAAGTCACCAAGGAGTTCATTAAGGAACACTTGGAGAAAGGTTACATCGTCGAATCTAACTCCCCCTATGCCTCCTCCTTCTTCTTCGTGAAGAAAAAGGATGGCAAACTACGCCCCACTCAAGACTACAAACCCCTTAACTCATGGACCATCCGCGACACGTACCCTCTCCCACTGATCAACACCATCCTCGAACAGCTCCAGGGGAAGAAGATCTTCACCAAGTTCGATATCCGCTGGGGCTATAACAATATCCGCATCAAAGAAGAAGACCAGTGGAAGGCCGCATTCAAAACACCCTTCGGCCTCTTCCAACCTCGTGTCATGTTCTTCGGCCTCACCAATTCCCCCGCTACCTTTTCCCGCACCATGAACCGCATGTTCCGCCACCTCAAGGACAAATACCCTAAGGAACTCTTCATCTATATGGACGACATCCTCATCGCCACTCATGACGACCTATCACACCATTGCACCATTGTCCATGAAGTCCTTGATCTTCTAGAAGTTGAATCCTACTTCCTCAAACCCTCCAAGTGCGCCTTCGAACAACCCCGCATCGAATACCTCGGCATCATCGTAGATGGTGACCAGATCAAGATTGACCCTGTCAAAGCAGATGGCCTCCGTGACTGGCCACGCGACCTCAAAACCCTCAAAGAGGTCAGAAGCACATTGGGTGTCCTAGGATACCAACGCCCCTTCATCCCGAACTTTGCCAACATCGCCCGCCCCATTACCGCACTCCTGAAGAAGGAGACCCCATTCCAATGGACTCCCGAATGTCACCATGCCCTCGACACCCTCATCTCCCACGTACTCTCCGATCCTGCCCTTTCCCAGCCAGATATGTCTAAACCCTTCCAACTAGAAGTCGATGCCTCCGCATTCGCCACTGGGGCGATCCTTTCTCAGAAGGACCATAGGGGAAAGTCCCGCGCCATCGGCTTCCACTCAAAGACGTTCACTGAGGCGGAACGGAACTATGATATCCATGACAGAGAACTCCTGGCCGTCGTTCGTGGCCTGGAGAACTGGCGCCACCTTCTAGCAGGATCCCCCCATCCCATCACCGTCCTCACTGATCACAAGAACCTCCAATACTACCGTAACCCCCAACGCATTAATCGTCGCGTCGCCAGATACCTCCCCAAACTGGCGGATTACCATTTCACACTCGTTCACCAACCTGGAGCCTCCAACAAGGCTGACGCTCTTTCCAGGCGCCCTGACTTCTATGATGGCTCAGCGGACAATGACCAGGTCACTGTCCTCCCCCCTTCACTCTTTGTCAACGCTGCCCTCTCCTCCTCCCTCGATGATCGTGCACGAGCCCACCAACTCAAACAACCGGACCTTCTCTCTAGATGGACGCTCTCTCACAACCTCACTCAGAAGGAGGGCTTTCTCTGGAATGGCTCCCGCCTTGTCATCGTGGAAAATGACAATCTAAGGAGGGGGGTAATTTCCCTATATCACGACTCTCTCACAGCCGGACACCCCGGAATTTCCAAGACCCTTTGGGCTATTTCACGCGATTACTGGTGGCCAAACATGAAAATCTCCGTCACCAATTACATCAAGGGCTGCGCCACCTGCCAATCACGCAAAAACAACCCTACCAACCCAAAGCCACCGCTCTACCCCATTGCCACAGACCCCCATTCCCTTCCTTTCGAAACTATTGCCCTGGACTTCATTACAAAGCTCCCCCTATCCTCCAACTACGATACTATACTTACAATTACGGACCACGACTGCTCCAAAGCCTCCATATTCATCCCCTGCAACGAAACCATAGACGCTGAGAAAACAGCATTACTTTATGCTACTTACGTACTTCCCCATTATGGACTTCCCAAACGCATCATTTCGGACAGAGACCCTCGTTTCACTTCCGCATTTACCAAAGAACTTTGCAAATTACTTCACATTGATCAGAACATTAGTACCGCCTACCACCCCCAAACTGACGGCCAATCAGAACGCACTAACCAATGGCTGGAACAGTATCTCCGCATCTTCACCAATTACAAACAGGACAACTGGGCGTCCTGGCTCCCCCTTGCACAATTCGCACACAACTCCTGGCCCAGCTCTACTACCAAGAAGACCCCCTTTGACCTCATCATGGGACACACCCCACGCGTTCACCAAACCTTCCGCTTCTCCACTGTCCCCTCTGTTGACCAGCGCATGCAGCAGATAAAGGAAGCACGCCAGCAGGCACAAGATGCTATCAAGCGCTCACAAGACCTCATGACTAGGTCACACACTCGTTTCACCCCTTATTGTGTCGGAGATAGAGTCTGGCTCGAGGCCAGGAACCTTCACACCACCCACCCATCGGCCAAACTATCCCCACGGCGTTATGGCCCCTTCCTAGTCACCGCTGCCATTTCACATACCTTTTACCGCCTTAAGCTCCCTCCGCAATGGAAGATACATAACGTCTTCCATGCTTCCCTTCTCACCCCTTTCAAGGAAACACCCGAGCATGGTCCGAACTTCACGGAACCTTCCCCTGACCTGATTGATGGGGAACCGGAGTGGGAAGTGGAGCAAATTCTAGGGTCACGACGCAGGCGCAACCAACTGCAGTATTTGGTCAGATGGAAGGGCTTCTCCGAGGCCCATGACTCATGGGAACCCTTGGCTCATATTCATGCCGACCAACTTGTCACCAACTTCCATCGGCAAAACCCTAACTCCATTCGCTCCCTCTGCGACGAACCATACTTAAACCCTGCCTTCTCCCCCACTCCGCTCATTATCCGTTCTATCACTCTGTCACCCATCACTACTTGTCCTGCTGCTATGTCTACCTCCCCTGCTACCACCAATGACCGCTCTCTGGCTGACCGCATCGGCTCGCGTGCCACCTCCCCTATCCCTTCTGAGGGAACCTTTGGTGCTCCTGGGTCTCCTCTAGGCAACCCCCTTCCACTGGCCGACCGTATTCAGTCTCCTGTTCCATCCCCCAAACCTCTCCCTGTCCCTCCTCGCACCAACTCCCCTGCTTACCTCCGTCTCCACACCCCTGAGCCTAATCGCCCCCTCACACCGTTCTCCCACTCCCCGTCGCCTGCCTCTTCTGTCGATCTGGGCAACGACAGGTCCAATGACGACCCCCCTGCTGGCTTCAAAATCTATGACGCACGACGAGCCAACCATGCTCGTTACTCTTTCCTCGTCACTGGGCTGGATGGCACTCCTAAGCGTCCCCACTACATTCGCTATGAGTGGGACCGCGAAGGACACAACCACTACATCCTCGAACGCCGTAGGGACACAGGCCTCTACCAAGACTACGGAGCCCCACTTGTAGCAGCTCCTTTCCACGGACCTCCCCCTTCCTTTCCTGACAACAACGACCTCTCCCCCTTCCACACCGACCACCCTGACAAGGAGGCCGTTGAAACGGGCCTGAGAGTCCTCAATGACGTCGGAGTTAATGCTGATATTGATAGGTACCGCTTCTTGGAGGAGGAGCACCGTGTCTTGCTAGAAAGGGAAAGGGACCTGGCAGATGCCTGGAACGACTGGAGGAGGAGGTCAGGGGTCATCCGGCAGAGGCTGGTCACATCACAGGCGCGCACGCGCCTTCATCCTTACCTCATGGGAAACGCTTACATCCCTCATCCACGCTATACCGACGACGCAATGGCGTCCTCTGGCATTCCCATTAGGGAGTACTTGGAGGCCCAACACCCAGGAGGGGAGCGTTACACCCGCTTCCCCATGCCGTGGCTTCACGATGAAGAGAAGCCGGGAGTGTCTCGCTGGATCCTGACCCAGGGTCACGAGTCCCATGCTTCCCAGAAGCCTCCCCTTCCCAATCCTCAGCCCGTCCGCCCCTCCGTCCTCAAGTGCACCAAGTGCCGCGTCCCCAACGTCACCCACTCCGCCAAGAACTGCCCTATGTGGCAGCGCTGCTTCTACTGCGACAACGTGGGCCACCCAGCATACAAATGCTTCTACCCGCACTCTAGGTGCTTCGATGGAGAGAGGTGCCGCGTTCCCCCCAAGCACAAGCACTTCAAGGGTGGTTGTGAGTGGTACTTCAAGTCGTGGCAGTCCTTCTATGGGCATGACACTCACGATAACGACTACGACGCCTATGACGACGTCAACTGGGAGGCGGAGGACCGAGGTGATTGATGCGTGGAAGCATCTACCAAGAGCGGGGGTGATGTCGTGATCCGGCTCACCACGGACTTATTTTCTCCTTTACTATATCGCTTTGACTCATTCATTCTTCCCCTCGGAGTACTAACCTGTTGACTCACTACCATGTACGCCTCATTACTCCGAGTCCCCTTCTTCGCCCTTCCCCTTCTGGACTCCCCCTTATTCCCTTTTCTTATCCTTCCCCATTCGCGTTGTCTATTGTTCTCTTTCTAGTATCCCCTCATGGGACGGACATAGAGTAGTGACCTATATAAACCTAGCCACTTTGTACGCTCACTCTCCAGTCTTGTCTTCATTCATTATACTAGCGAATACTAGACCTGTTCCCTCCTCCACTGTGTGCTCCCTTCTCGTCGTCTCATCCCCACTGTCGGCCTTCCCTTAGTTGGGAGCTACCTCGAAGCTTTGCGCTTGTGCTATAACAACGCGCACACACAGACCCTAAGTCGCTCGACTTAGTTCCTCGTACCTCGGCCGTCTGACCGAAGCCCCTTGTACCTCGTCACCAAGTCCATCGACTTACTCCCTCGAACCCTTGCTCCTTGGTCGTCCCTCGCGGACCTTCATCTCTTAGAAACCCTCGGCCTTGGTCACTGTCTACCAAGCACCTCGACCTTGTACCCCGTCCTTGTCCTCGTACTCTCGGTGCACATCACACTGTAAGGCCCCGCTAGGCCTTAACAGGCGAGGGGGAAGGCACCGGGGAAGATGTAAACAAAGTTCCCGGTTTTCGAGGCGGCAGTGCAGCGGCCTGAGGGAGCGCCAGTGGCCCAACGTGCCTTTAGGATCTTGGGAGCCGATCGCGTGCGAGCATTGAGGATCCTTTGGACATCCTGCACGATGTCACCCGGATGCCTCGCAAGCAGGCGTCGTTCCCGAGCCTCGTCCTGGAAACCCCCGTCGCGGAGAACGACGAACTCCATGGTGAGGGGAGAAACCGATCCGTAGTTCGGATGGTTTTGTAGTTCCAGTCCCCCAAAACCTTAGACCAGGGGTGAATGATGTCTTATGGCATCGTCTCCCGCTGTTGGGACTTGGTACAATTCTGAACCATCAAAAAGCAAGCGACTAAGTTGCAGATATCCGAAAGGATAACATTGGCCATACAAATCACAGGAATAGGACGAGAGATCTACCTTACGAAGGGCCAGTCTTTTCTGATAACTGTAGTATGGTTTGCGGTACGACCGGTCTTGGTTTCTGGCCTGTATCCCGTAATACAAATCGATTATTTATTTTTGTTTTTTTAAAAAAAATCTCGGGCGAGAGAAGTGAGCAGCGAAAAGAAATTGACACTAAATACAACCATTCTTGTAAATATTTTGGCTCGGAAACCCAAGTCGTCGAATTACAACTGAACCACACGTAACAGATGCTGCGATAACACAAATTCTGTCCGATTTGAAGTCCTGCCAAATATGAGAACTTCATACAATTGAATAGTCTATGGGGTTTGCTTGTAGAAAGGCATCTCCATATAGCTCTCGTGCCTGTCCCCCCCCATCCTTGTCAGGTGGCCTGGTTCGAATATGCCTGTCTCTCTCCTCACAGCGGTCGACACACTCGCCCTCTCTGCATTTATCTACATCCTCTTAGCCTTTCGTCACCACAGAAGGAAAAGGGGCTTCCCATATCCCCCAGGGCCTCCACCTTGGCCCGTCATTGGGAATATGCTGGATGTCCCAAGCTCACTCCCTGGTTGGCCTACGTGGATATGTCTAAGAAATACGGTAGGACTCACCTCTCCTGGCGTTTCATTTCTGAACTCAAGTGTTTATTAGGCGAAGTCGTGTACCTTCAAGTTTTTGGTCAAGTAGTCATCGTCCTGTGCTCGCTGACGGCTATCAAGGACTTGAAAGGCGTGGAGAGTTGTATTCAGATCGAATACCATTTCAGATCTTTGATATGTGAGCCTGAGCTTTACTTCATCTTTCCCTCGCTGTAGGCACTGATTCTGCTAATATCTAAGAATGGACCTGAATTGGATATTTGCCATTACTAGGATGGGGAAATACTGGCGCGAAGGTAGAAGGTTATTAGTGTTGAACGCAGCACTGACTTAGCGAGTAAAAGGTTAGCGTGAAGAGCTAGAACAAGACAAGTAACTTCAGAGGTAGAAGGAACTCTATAGCGCGTAGCTACACACCTAGAACAAGACAAGTACTACGGAAGTGTTAGTCTATAGGTGTAAAGAGAGTAGGGGGCGCACTTACACTTCAGAGGTAGAAGGAACTCTGAAGTGTGAAGGCGTAAACAACCATCCTTATAAACAAGAAGGAATGGTCTGTGCGCACATTGTGTTTAGGACACGTGTGACACGACAATGGGTCCAAGAAGGGATATGATTGGACGAATATAAAATGGTGCCACTTTCAAGTGAGTCACCGAACAGTATCTAAACAATAGAAGGAAGAATAATAAAGATAAACAAAAGGTGATCCGGTCCGTATGAAGTCCGGAATAAGTCCATATCAAGCTATTGCCCATAAGGGGCCAGATACCGTATATGTCCATGAGATGACTCAAGCATCTTCCACGAAGCATGTGACTCTTAACTCAGATCACGCTTCAACATCCCTCCATGATTGAGGCGTCTTATGTGAGCATAGATAAGATATAGTAGATAAGTTGGAATCATACTCTCGCAATTCTCATGAGAGAAATTGGTTGCAGAGAGATGAAGCTGGAAGCTCTAAAGCCCCAGAACTGAGCCCATGAGAGCCCTAGAATTGGGATCATGGACGCTCAGTGGCATTTTCCAACTATCTTTTATCTTTTTACTCAAACCCTAGACCTTCGACTAGATTGTCAAACGATGCTTTTGGCAGTGACTTAGTAAGACCATCTGCCAGCATCTCGCCTGTGGGAGTTCGCACAAGGCCTATAGCCCCGGCTTCAACGTACTCCCTAACGGCGTGGTACTTTATGGGTATATGCTTAGACCGCCTTCCAGTGACAGGGTTTAATGCCAAATCCACGGCACCCTTATTGTCACAGTGAAGAGGTATGGGGGAGGTAACCTCGTACCCCAATTCCTCTAAGAACGTCCTGTACCACATTGCCTGATTTGAAGCCTCTGCTAGGCTCATATATTCGGCTTCTGTGGTAGACTGGGCGACTGTCTTCTGCTTACGCGAACACCAAGAGATGGCGGCGTTAGCAAGTAGGAAGACATAGCCCGACGTTGAGTGTGAGTCCTCTTGATCTCCCCAAGAGGAGTCGCAGTAGCCATGAAGGCCTGCATCTCCATTCCCTCCAGCATAGCTTAACGAGTAGTCCTTTGTCGTATTGAGATATTGTAGGACATACTTAGCAAGACGCAAATGTTGAGGGGTCGGATTTGAAGCATATTGGCTAAGGCGCGCGACAGCGTAGGAGATATCAGGTCTGCTTCCAATCTGCGCATACAGCAGAGACCCGATTATCTGTTGATACCCCTTAATTTCAGAGGTAGAGGCCTGGTCTTCATTCCTGACCAAATGGACCTCCGCGCCAGAAGGCAGAGGGGTGTATACTGGGTTGGCATCTGACATGCCAAAGCGCTCCACAATTCCTGAGACATAATCTGTCTGGTTAATCATCATTGTCCTGTTTTTACGATTCCTGGTGATTTTCACACCAAGATAGGACTCGATTTCACCGAGATCGGTCATCTCATAGCGACTTGCTAGAGATACCTTCAGATCTTGTACTCTGGACTTGGAAGCCCCAAGTATAGTAATGTCATCTACATATAAGATAACGAAAAGTGGATCCCCCTCTTGGAGATAAACATATACTCCTGCATCAGAGTACGTCCGCGTGAAGCCGAGTTCAAGGAGAACTCCATGGAATTGCAAGTTCCATGCACGGGAGGCCTGCTTCAGGCCATAGAGAGCCTTTTGCAGTCTGCACACTTTGTGCGATTGTCCAGCAACGACGAAACCTTGTGGTTGCTCCATATATATTTCCTCATCCAGTTCGCCATGTAGGAACGCCGACTTGACGTCCATTTGATGGATTTCCCAATCCTCTAGCGTAGCTAACGCTAGTAGCAGGCGGAGTGACTCAAATCGAGCAACTGGAGAGAAGGTTTCATCAAAGTCCACCCCCTCTAGTTGGGTGAACCCTTTTGCCACGAGCCATGCACGAAAGCGACCATCCGCTTTCTTCTTAAAGACCCATTTGGACTTTACTGCCTTTCGACCTTGGGGCAGGTCTTCCAGGCGCCAGACACCAAGTTTGGCGAGGGCATCCATTTCATACTGGCATGCCTCAATCCAATCTTCAGCATTGGCAGACTCCATTGCCTCTTTATAGGTGTATGGATCCCTGTAGGGGGCATCCGCAGCATGAAGTAGCTGTACAACACCGAGGCGACTGCTACCTGCTTCCGCATTATCCTCATTGAAGTATCGAGGATTTGCTCGATGATCCCGGCCACTGCGCCTTGGCTGGTTAGGCGACAAGGGCTGCTGGTTGCCACATCCCGACTGCCTTTGTTGGAATACAGGCGGAGGGATGGGCTGGATGGCACGGGGCTGTCGGCAAAGGCGTGCGGTGCGACGCCTTCCTGGCGGAGAGGTAGCTGGTATGTTGGAGGGGGGAGTCTGGTAGATGGATTGATCAAAGGGGGTCTGTCCCTGTGGAGAGGGAGTGCGCGGCTGAGGGTCCGCAGGAGCGCTAGGCTCACTCGCCTGTGGTGTGGTTGCAGCCTCTGTTTGTTGAGGCGCAGGAGGCGAGGGCATGGCTTGCGGAGCCGGTGGCATTGGTGGTGCTGGAGGCGGCTGGGATGGCGCGCCTTGTATCACTGGTGGCAGCCCACCAGGAGCGACATCAATCAAAAAGGGTTGCCCCTGATTGACTGGAATGGAAAGTGAGGAGGGTGGCATCTGCTTTCCCAAGGCAGGACGGGACGGAAAGGATCCTTCATCAAATGTAACATCTCGTGAAGAGATGAAGGACCAGGTACTGCTGTCCCACAGCTTGTATCCCTTGGAAAGGGATTCATACCCGACAAACACGGCTTCCCTTGACTTAGGGTCTAATTTACGCCGGTTGCCCTCTGGCACATGGTAGTAGGCTTTGCAGCCAAATACTTTAAAGTAAGAAACGTCGGGTATGTGCCCGTTCCAACGTTCCAGCAGGGTCATCCACTCATTAGATCGGGAAGGGGTGCGATTATAGATGTGCACTGCGGTCGCGACCGCACATTCCCAAAAGCCGAGTGACAGGCCAGCATGGTGAAGCATGCTAGTGCCTTTCTCCATTATAGTGCGATTAAATCGCTCAGCTCTCCCGTTCTGTTGAGGGGAATAGGGCATCGTGAGTTTATGCTCTATCCCAGCTTCCTCCAAGATGCGCTTGAGGTCATTGTTCACGTATTCGCCACCACGATCTGAGTGCAAGCACTTGATGGGGCAGTTTAATTGCTTTTCTGCCCACGCCTTATAGTGCAAAAAGGCATGCTTGAACTGGTCCTTGGATTTCATGTAGACGACAACTACTGATTTTGAGAAGTCATCCAAGAACGTGGCGAAGTATCAGTTTCCTTGAATGGAATTGCTCTGCAGCGGACCAACTAAATCACTGTGAACAACCTCTAATGGCGCACTTGCACGTTTGGAGGAAGGGGGAAATGGTAGACGAGAGCTTTTCCCAAGCTCACACCCATGACAGGGTCCCTTTTCAGAGGGGTCTGAGTTTATTTTTAGACCCTTTACAGAGTCTTGAGCATATCTCTGGAGCGTATCTTTGGACAGATGTCCAAAATGCTGATGCCAGGTATCCAGGCTGGCCAATGCAGAGGTGGAGGCAGAACTTATATTTTGCTGCCCTTGAAGCCAATAAAGGCTCCCAGCCTGGAATCCTTCCGCAATTGTTTTTTCTCCTTTGCGAATGGAGAAGCCAGAACCGTCAAATAAGACTAAGGCGCCCTTTTTAGCTAGGGCACTGGTGGACATGATGCGTGAATGTGATTTTGGTAGGTGGATCACATCAGATAGCGTCATATCGTACCCCCAGTTTGTCCTAATGGTAACAGTGCCAATACCAGCACTTTTGATGACAGAGCCATCACCAAGGACAACTTCCACACCTGAGTTTTGTGAATAGGTGGTGAAGTCTTCTATGTGGGGGGTAAAATGCGCTGAGGCACCACTGTCCATCATCCATGATGAGTTCTGATTCTTATCTCCCATCGCATACAGAGAAATTTGAGGGGCGTCTGCCACCTCCTGAATTCGTCCCCGTCCGTTAACTACGTGGTACATATTGTTATGTATAGGGGCGGGCCCCTGTTGCTGCTGCTGCTGCGAGGTGTTCAACCTCCTTTGCCCCTCCTTGCCCTTCCGGGCGTTTTCTTGGTCCTTCTTCTTTTTTTGGCACTCATTTGCTTTGTGCCCTTTGTTGTTACAATAGTAACATGTCACTTCTCCTGGACTATGAGAAGATGACTGCGAAGAGGTAGAGGGGGCCACATGGTGTGGCTTGCCTGAAGACTTGACTGGGGCCACCTTATTCAAGGCGGCCGAAGAAGGACCAATATTTCTTTGTTCCTTGTTGATGAACCTCTGAACGAGGTCCTGAGGAGCAAGGCCTGCGGGAGGCCCAGAGGCAAGGATCGTCCCTGCAATGGTGCTGTAGGAAGGGGGGAGGGCATCTAATAGAATAAAGGACATTTGCATGTCCGAGACTGCCATCCCATTCTCCCCCAGGGTGTTCCGCGCATCCAGCATTTTCTGGAGCTGCGGAAGGAAGGGCGAACCTTCTTGTAGCTTGGTATTCACCAAGCCCACCCAGAGATTGAATGTGGACATAGAGCCCACAGCGCCATACAGGGTCTCCAGCTGTACATACTTAGCATGGAGAGAGTCGAACACCGCGTCCGACGAAACCTGGGAGTACACCTCCAAGGTCACATTGAGGAATAAGAGGCCTATAAGGACCTCTTCCTCAACATCCCACTGCGCTTGAACATCAGCGGGAGCGGGCTGGACGCCAGCAGGGAAGCCATGGGTGGTGTGACGGCGACACCCATTTACCCTCATGAGGGCAGACCACGTGGCAGACCATTGCTGCCAGTTGGTTCCATCCAGCTTGGAAAAGCTGGTGGAAGGGGGAAAGGTGATGGTGAAGCGGGGGGCGGCCATTTGAGATGTTTGGGTGTTCTGGTTCTGAGGAGCAGTCAGAACCAGTTCAGATCTTAGAGAATGGATGGGAATTCCTGCCATAGGAGCGCTATGACTCCATAACACTTAAGTGTCATGCCTCAAGTTGTGCGACTTGTACTAATGCTTAGATAGTATATATAGTATTTAAGCCCTCCATATCCTTTTTATAGCCTCAATGGGCAGCGATGTTGTCACTTGACTAAGGTTGTCTCTTGTGTATTGTAGGTGGGTTTCAAACGGAGCAGTGATGTGCATTTAGGCGGTGAAGCCTCAGCAGGGATCTGTCCTAGTCCACTTCCGCAACAGAGCTGCCTACACGGCAGTTTTACGAACCATACAGTACTTGTGAACAAGATACCAGGATATGTAAGGGTACCGCGTTAAAGAGGAGCCAACCGCGAATTCCAGGTTAGATGAGGTAGGTCAACCCTAACAACAATCTAGATCCTGTCGTCGGTGGAGTCTTTAAACCAGACCATTAAGGGTCTTCACGGTAATGTAGACTAAAGCCAGTGAGACATGCTATGCAGCGAATCCTGCACAAAGGGAGCGAATGCTTCTCCTAGCAGAGGTCTAGCTTAGCTACGTGTACTAATAGTTATTTATCTAGAGCGGCCTAGTTGTATCAGAGGGAAGGACTTCTGGGTTTGACTATTAACCAGGCCTTCACACCCCTTAAAGTGACCCAGGTATTAACCGAGTATCACCCAACCATTAACCGGTCCTATAGCCACAAGGGTCTTCCCCTCTTGGCCTATGAAAGCACTTCCGGACGAAAACCGGGAAAAGAAGTTCTACTAAGTAACTGCGCACTAGAGGAACTCAAGGTCGCGTCTGCTCACTTAAGAGCTCCCTAGCGCCTCTCGCGAGAACTCCCTTAAGGAGCTAGCCAAAATGGCAGTGCTACTGAGACCGAAGTCCGTTCGCACCTTGGAAGGAAGGGGAGTGTCGATAGAAAGTAATGCTCACATAGATGGGAAGAGTGACGACGACGAGTGGTCAAAATGTGGCAAAGACACAAGGTAGATCTGAGGAGGAACCCGGTAGAGAGCAAGTCAGTTTGAGTTGTGGGCAGGGCCCATAACCTGTTGAACGCAGCACTGACTTAGCGAGTAAAAGGTTAGTGTGAAGAGCTAGAACAAGACAAGTAACTTCAGAGGTAGAAGGAACTCTATAGCGCGTAGCTACACACCTAGAACAAGACAAGTACTACGGAAGTGTTAGTCTATAGGTGTAAAGAGAGTAGGGGGCGCACTTGTTACGGTCGACCCTTCAGACTTACAGGAGTAATCATGATAACGAGATTCGGAGTCGTGGACTCTTACTTACCAGTGGTGGCTATGGTAGTAAGTAGTAATTAGTCACGGACTAGTCGTATCAGTCAGCGACTCAGCAATCGCATGTGATTGCTGAGTGATTCCTAGGATCGTTGTAGTAGGGTTCGCGCTACATACGCCATAGGGTAGTTTTGTTCAAGAGGCGCTTTAAAGCCCTCACGTACCTGTATAAGTAGTAGTCGGTGAAGACCAAGAAACGCCATCTTGGTCTTCTTCAATTGCCATTGATTTCACTCATCGACTTCTCTATTCTCTTCTCTTCTCCCTTCTCGTCTTGTGCAGTCGTCACCTTGTCCGGCACATACACCGGCAAGTCAAAGGTTACTTGGGCCAACGTGACTAGGAAGATCCGTTGCTAGCCCCGTCGTCGTATTGAGGGAGTCGCCTCTACGTTCGACTCTTACCGCGTTTATTACTCTCTCACGCAGAAATCCGTTCAAGTCGAACGAGCGCCAGGGCAAGGCGTAACAGCACTTACACTTCAGAGGTAGAAGGAACTCTGAAGTGTGAAGGCGTAAACAACCATCCTTATAAACAAGAAGGAATGGTCTGTGCGCACATTGTGTTTAGGACACGTGTGACACGACAATGGGTCCAAGAAGGGATATGATTGGACGAATATAAAATGGTGCCACTTTCAAGTGAGTCACCGAACGGTATCTAAACAATAGAAGGAAGAATAATAAAGATAAACAAAAGGCGATCTGGTCCGTATGAAGTCCGGAATAAGTCCATATCAAGCTATTGCCCATAAGGGGCCAGATACCGTATATGTCCATGAGATGACTCAAGCATCTCCCACGAAGCATGTGACTCTTAACTCAGATCACGCTTCAACAATTAGATCGCACCCTCCGCCCTGGCGCAACAGCCAAGCATCGTCATTTTATTAAGGAAAAAACACGCGTCTTTCTTGGCCAGCTACTTGCAACCCCAAAGACCTTCCGTGAACACATTGATCTGTTGGTCCTGCTGCTACTTTTCCTGATAACTGTTGACCCGCATTTTTATAGTCTTCAAGGAGGGCTTATCATGCACCTCACCTACGGGTATAACTTGAAAGAGGACAACAACATATTAATGCCAGCAAAGAGGCTCGGCGATATCATACCACAGTTCGTTTTACCTGGAGCAGCATTAGTAAACCATCTGCCATTTCATACGCTTCCTTTATCCCCTACTGTCATTTGAGTGTCTCACGACTATGTTTAGTCCAGCGCCTCCCTTCGTGGGTCCCTTGGTTCAAGTCTGAACCACTGGCGAGTGAATGTAGGGAGCTTGCGCGGGGGCTGAAGAACGAGCCTATCGAATCTGTGAGGAATTCTATGGTATGCAACGGGCGACGTTCTGGAAATTTGTCTCTACTCATGGACCGCTAGCGAGATGGCACTGCGGTACCATCTCTAGCGAGTGAATACCTCCAAGAGGCAGACCTCCTAAGCGGCGTCGAACGTCAACAGACGGTGCAAGACATTAAAGATGTCCTAGGGTCTATGTTCCAAGGTGGATCCTTGCGTTCTCTATGAAATTTGTTTTTTTTTTAAATCCATTATAGTGCGCTTCGGGCCCATTGCCCTATGTAGCACTAGTTCCTACGTACATTCCTGGGTGTTCTCAGATCCTAAATGTATGTACTCCTTAAAACTTATGTCCCCCCCTCTCCATCGTGTGGAGTGGCGTGGCTTCCTGTCAAGCGTTGAATTTAATGGGGCACTTGTGTTGCCTTGTTGTGAGTTGTGGTGCGTTGCGGCTTGTCCACTTCTTTGTGAGATGTGTCTGAGCCACAACTATGCTTGCCATTTCATTCTTCGTGTCTTGAATGGGCTAGTGAGAGCCCGGCGAGTTGTGGGGATGAGTGATGGGGTTGAGGTGTGGCGGAGGTAGTGGATAGGGTGCATCGTGAAGTTGGTGGGGCATGTGGGGTTGGTGGGGTTAGTGGGCCTGTCACTCTTTTCGGCTTGTTCTCTTTCCCTGTCTATTTTCCATGTTAGTGTCCAGGTGGCTAGGATGAGTCTGCATGTCTCCTCCGGTTGCTAGTCTGCCTGTGCTTTTATGTACGAAGCTAGTGGGATTATTGCTTTTGGGTTCTGTAGCAGATTAGCGTAGCCTCTGTTTCTGCTGTGCTTACCTTTAAGTAGATTGTATCTCTTGTGAGCATATGCAGGGCAATCTAGGATGAAGTGCTGTGGGGTTTCAGTATGATGTCCACATGCTGGGCAGCGTGCACTGTCAACTCTCTTGAATCTATGTAGGTAAGCATTCAGAGGGAAGTGGCCGACACTTAGTTGGAAGAGCCGGCTTGCCCCTTGTCTAGATAGTTTCGGATCACTTATTAGTTTCAATTATTTGGAGGATGGAAGTGTGGGGTCTATGTGCTTAAGCTTATGTGCTCACAGCGACTTTTCCCATTCGTCCTTCCATATTTTGTTGAGTTTTCCTTTAAAGTGTTCTCTATGAATACATTGCTGCGCTCACATCGTGTTGAAGCGTGATCTGAGTTAAGAGTCACATGCTTCGTGGGAGATGCTTGAGTCATCTCATGGACATATACGGTATCTGGCCCCTTATGGGCAATAGCTTGATATGGACTTATTCCGGACTTCATACGGACCAGATCGCCTTTTGTTTATCTTTATTATTCTTCCTTCTATTGTTTAGATACCGTTCGGTGACTCACTTGAAAGTGGCACCATTTTATATTCGTCCAATCATATCCCTTCTTGGACCCATTGTCGTGTCACACGTGTCCTAAACACAATGTGCGCACAGACCATTCCTTCTTGTTTATAAGGATGGTTGTTTACGCCTTCACACTTCAGAGTTCCCTTCACCTCTGAAGTGTAAGTGCCGTCCCTCTTCCTCTATACCTTATAGCTAACAACTTCTGTAGTAACTTGCTTGTCTTAGGTGTGTAGCTACGCGCTATAGAGTTCCCTTCACCTCTGAAGTTAACTTGCTTGTCTTAGCCTTACCACGCTAACCTCTCTCGCTAAGTCAGTGCTGCGTTTCAACACATCGAGCATCAGCCAGTTCAGACACAGTACGTGTTCTCCCTATTCCTGTAGCCTGCCTCTTGGCTCATGCGTGACTTTCAGACAGTTTCTTCAATGTCATCCCTCTTCCTTGCCCTTATCCTTCATCCAGAGGTACAGAGGTGAGCGCAGGTAGAACTTGACTCAATCATCTCCAGAGATCGCTTGCTAACATATGATGACAATGTTGAAGCATGATCTGAGTTAAGAGTCACATGCTTTGTAGGAGATGCTTGAGTCATCTCATGGACATATATGGTATCTGGCCCCTTATGGGCAATAGCTTGATATGGACTTATTCCGGACTTCATATGGACCAGATCACTTTTGTTTATCTTTATTATCCTTCCTTCTATTGTTTAGATACTGGTGGTGACTCACTTAATAGTGGCACCACTTTATATTCATCCAATAGCATTCCTCACTATTGTTCTCATGTGCCACCCATGTGTCAAACACAGAGTGTGCACAGACCATCCCTTCTTGTTTATAAGGGTGGTTGTTTTCGCCTTCACACTTCAGAGTTCCTTCAACCTCTGAAGTGTAAGTGTGTTCATCGCTTCTTCTTTACACCTATAGACTAACACTTCCATAGTACTTATCTTTGTCTAGGTGTGTAGCTACGCGCTATAGAGTTCCTTCAACCTCTGAAGTTACTTGTCTTTGTCTAGCATTACCGCTAACCTTCTTCATGCTAAGTCAGTGCTGCGTTCAACAGACAAGCCACACCTTCCATACATAGAAGCAATAAGCAAAGTGTTGAAGCATGATCTGAGTTAAGAGTCACATGCTTCGTGGGAGATGCTTGAGTCATCTCATGGACATATATGGTATCTGGCCCCTTATGGGCAATAGCTTGATATGGACTTATTCCGGACTTCATACGGACCAGATCGCCTTTTGTTTATCTTTATTATTCTTCCTTCTATTGTTTAGATACCGGTGGTGCTCACTTAATAGTGGCACCACTTTAAATTCATCCAATCATATCCCCTCTCAGACCCATTGTCGTGTCACATGTGTGCTAAACACAATGTGCGCACAGACCATCCCTTCTTGTTTATAAGGGTGGTTGTTTACGCCTTCACACTTCAGAGTTCCTTCACCTCTGAAGTGTAAGTGCGCCCTCTTCTCTTTCCACACCTATAGACTAACACTTCCGTAGTACTTGTCTTTATCTAGGTGTGTAGCTACGCGCTATAGAGTTCCTTCACCTCTGAAGTTACTTGTCTTTATCTAGGTGTCACTATCACACTAACCTTTCCCGCTAAGTCAGTGCTGCGTTCAACACAAAGAATTGTTGAGGTGGAATATGGTGATGCCACTGGGTATGGGCTCTCCACCCTTCAATGGCACCACATACTAACACCTTAATGGAGGTGTTCCCCACATGCTAACTGAGGGTGACTTCTATAGAGGCTACTTTATTCCAAAAGGTTTTGTATGCATCTTTCAATGCTAACTGAAGCCGTAATCAATATCCTC
The DNA here is from genome assembly GCA_951394315.1 of Lactarius evosmus. NCBI lineage: Eukaryota > Fungi > Basidiomycota > Agaricomycetes > Russulales > Russulaceae > Lactarius > Lactarius evosmus. Next base: position 5,704,878 of record OX596124.1, read on the forward strand.
TGTTCTTTAGGTGCCATGATTATAGCTAACGCATAGTGCGCGACAATCATATCATATGACACAGTTACTCTCCAGACAGTTCTGAGACGGATTGCCATGGCCATCCTGCACGATCTGGAGCTATATCCTGACCCAGAGGCATTCAAACCTGATCGTTTCCTCGACAAGGATGGAACCTTCCATGATGATCCAATGATCTCGCTGGCGTTTGGCGCGGGCAGACGGATATGTCCGGGGCGCCACTTCGCCGAATCGACGCTCTTCGTCGTAACGGCGTCGGTGCTGTCTGTGTTCAATGTGACAAGGGCCAAAGACAAGAATGGGAACGAGATTCCGGTCCCAACCCATGAGTCTGACAATGGCAATGTTACCAAGTGAGTAGTGAAGTCTACCTATCGCATGGACCTGGTACTATCGTAGATTATCTGTATTGAAAGCCACCTGCCGAAATTCGAGTGCTCTATTACTCCAAGAGATAAGCTAGTAGAGGATTTGATAAAGGTGAGTGCCTTGGCTTGAACGTCACCTACGTTGTGCATCTTGCAGCTCAGGCATCTATTCTCCCACCATTTTCTCAATTTGTTGAACTTGTGTCCTGTAGCGTGAATTCTGGGGCTGCTGTATGGTGTATTCTGGCAGAGATGGCAGTCATTCTCCATGGTTGTGTGCGGCTATCTGTTCACCTACCTGCTCTGTAGCAAAAGTCCAGTTAGACATCCTGTTCTCGTCAACAGTCAATAGGCAGCACTTGATAATCTTGTTATGTGTAGTTGCCAATGTACTCACAGTGCAGTGGCAGTTGTCGAACTTTGGCAATGAGACCAATCTGTAATTCGGATGGCCTTGTAGCACCAATCCCCAAAAATCTTTGACCGTGCCGGAATGGAAGTCTTATAGCATCGTGCATCATGCACCAACATGCGTCATCTCCTGCTTTGTGACCCAGCACTATCTCAAATGTTCATGCAATATAGTCATTACTTGGCTAACTGTACCTCCACGTATCATACTTTCTCAAGTTATGATTATGGCCTTTCCTCGCTGCCACTCGATCGCCCCTTATTGATGCCTGATAATACTTAGGGCCTGTCTGGCGTGCATAATTTGGCCCCACCGGGAAAAATGATAATGCATTGTGGGGTAATGAGGTCCCACAGGGCAACAAAAATGTCTGCCCTGTTTCTCCAAACACCACTCTGCCCCAATGAGGATGCATTGTCTCACTTCATCACGTGTGACGACAAGATGTCACGTTGCGTGACTGTTGAGGGCTAGATGTCGTCTAGGCTAGACACCAAAAGCAAGCGAGGGGCCATCTACTCTGAAGCTCCCGGATGACCCCCAAGAGAGGGCAATGGCCATCCTCGAACAGGATGATGTTCTCTTCAACAACGAGATAATAGAGGTCATTGACTATTTCATGGCCGATCGCGACTTTGCTAGGGTGTATGCCACCCTACAGACAACTCGAACGCATGCGCGATTCCTACAACACTGACTGAAAAAGTTGCAGGGAGAATCTTTGTAGTAGCTATCACGTCATGTAGTATACCAAAAAAAAAGTCATTCTGAAGTAGCAAATACAGGTTGTTCATGGGGTATCTGCATATACAAGCACGCACGACTTGTGCCCGATTACTGAAACTGATAAGTGCAGATGTGTTACCGAAATTAATTTAGATCTAAGATAATTGTATTAATAATTGCGTTTCACGGTCACATTTGTAATCCGGGCAGTGTTGGGGCAGAGAATCAAAAATGGGAAACGGGTTTTTTTGCTGCCCCACGGAGTCTCTGCCCCAACCCCTCGGGGCAACATGCACTGAACAGCAAAATTGCTTCGCGGCACATGGTTGGGGCACCGTCTTTTTTTTGGCAGGTGCGCCACGGGGCAACGCGCGCGCCGGACAGGCCCTTACGCACTCTTTGATCATTACGTACTGTGCAATCGCCGGAATAAAAAAAAAGATTATGGCCCTTCTTGTGTACTACAGTATCTCGCCCTACGGCTACGGTCGACCAGATTTCTTCTTACCTACATGCTCCGGAGTCCAAATGTGCACCGACAAAAAAAGCGACCAGTCATACACCGGCGAGCCTGAGAGAAGTGGGCACATTTCCGGCGAAAAGAAATTGGCCCTAAATACGACCATTCCTGAAAGTGCTTTGGGTTGAGATGACAAACCACGTGCACAACAATCCAAGGCGAGCTTCCATACGATCGAGGCCTCCATGGTTCTTCCCATAAATATGCATCTGCTCATCGTTTTCCTGTCTGCTCCACCTTGTCCTTGTTAGGTGGCCTGGTTCGAACATGCCAGTCTCTCTCCTCACAGCGGTCGACTTCCTCGCCCTCTCGGCATCTCTCTATATCCTCTTCGCCTTTCGTGACTACAGAAGACGAAGGGGCTTCCCATATCCCCCAGGGCCACCATCCTGGCCGGTCATTGGGAATTTACTGGATGTCCCAAAGCTCTCGCCTTGGCTGGCCTATGCGAATATGTCTAAGAAATACGGTACAACTGACCTCCCCCGGTGTTTCTTCTCTGAACCTAGATCTATGTTCGTTAGGCGATGTTGTGTACCTTCAAGTTTTTGGTCAAGTAGTCGTCATCCTGTGCTCGCCGACAGCCATCAAGGACTTACTCGAAAGGCGTGGGGAGTTGTATTCAGATCGAATACCATTTCCGATATTTGAGATGTGAGCCTGAGCTTTATCTTTCCCTTGCCGTACGCGCTGACTCCACTAATGTCCCAGAATGGATGTGAATTGGATATTTCCCATTTCTAGAACGGGGAAATACTGGCGTGAAGGTAGAAGGTTATTAGATCGCAGCCTCCGCCCCGGCGCAACAGCCTCGCATCGGCGTTTGATTGAGGAAAAGACACGCGTCTTTCTTGGCCAGTTACTTGCAACCCCGATGGCCTTTCGTGAACACATCAGTCTGTTGGTCCTGCTGTTACATTAGCCAGATAACTGCTGACTCGCATTGTAGTCTTCAAGGAAAACTTATCATGCACCTCACCTACGGGTATAACTTAAAAGAGAACGATGATATATTGATACCAGCGAAGAGGACCGGCGAAATCACGGCACAGGTCATTTTACCTGGAGCAGCATTGGTAAATCACCTGCCATTTCGTGCGTTTCCTTTACCCCCTATGTCATTTGAGTATCTCACGGCTATATTCAGTTCGGCGCATCCCCTCGTGGGTTCCTTGGTTCAAGTATGAACCACTGGCGAGCGAATGTAGGGAGGCGGCACATAGGTCGAAGAACGAGCCTATTGACTTTGTGAGGAACTCCATGGTATGAATTAGGTAACGTCCCGGCAATTTGTCTCTACTAACAGAACGCCAGCGCGATGGCACTGCGGTACCATCTCTGGCAAGTGAATACCTCCAAGAGGCAGACCTCCTGAGTGGCGTCGAACATCAACATATGGTGGGGGTTATCACAGATACTCTAGGGTCTATGTTCCTAGGTGGATCCCTGTGTTCTCTACGAATACATTGTAGCGCTTACGTCGGACATCAGCCGGTTCAGACACAGTATGTGTTCTCCCTATTCCTGTGGCCCACTTCTTGGCTGATGCTCGACTTTCAGACCGTTTCTTCGATGTCATCCCTCTTCCTCGCCCTTATCCTTTATCCAGATGTACAGAAACGAGCGCAGGCAGAACTTGACTCAGTCATCTCAAGAGATCGGTTGCCAACGTATGATGACAAGCCACGTCTTCCATACATAGAAGCGATGAGCAAAGAGTTGTTGAGGTGGAATATGGTGACGCCACTGGGTGCGGGTTCCTCGCTCGTCGACGGCGCCGTGTACTAACAGCCTAATGGAGGTGTTCCCCACATGCCGATTGATGACGACTATTATAAGGGCTACTTTATTCCAAAAGGTTTTGTGGACGTCTTTCAATACTGTCTGAAGCCGTAATCAAAATCTTCCACTCTTTAGGTGCTATGGTCATAGCTAACGCATGGTACGCGACAATCACATCATATGACACAGTTGATCTCCAGACAGTCCTGAGACGGATTGACAGGGCTGTCCTGCACGACCCGGAGCTATATCCTGACCCAGAGGCATTCAATCCCAACCGCTTCTTAAACGAGGATGGAACCTTCCGTGACGATCCGATGATCCCGCTAGCGTTTGGCGCAGGCAGGCGGATATGCCCGGGGCGCCACTTTGTCGATGCGACGCTCTTCGTCATGATGGCGTCGGTGTTGTCTGTGTTCAAGGTGACAAGAGCCAAGGACGAGGATGGGAACGAGATTCCTGTCGCACGGCCAAGCCCCGAGTCAGTCCAAGGCAGTATCGCCATGTGAGTGATGAAGTTTACCTATCGCATGAACATGGTACCATTGTAGCTGATCTGGTGGACTCCGTTGCGAACTCCGTTGAAAGTCATCCGCCGAAATTCGAGTGCTCTATTACTCCAAGAGATAAGCTGGCAGAGGATTTGATAAGGGCGAGTGCCTTGGCTTGAACGTCACCCATGTTGTGCATCTTGCAGGCATCTCTCCTACCCTTGTTGAATTAGTGTTCTGTAGCACGAATTCGGGGGCTTCTGCACGAGGTATTCTAGAAAAGATGGCAGTCACTCCCCACATGTGTGTGCAACTATCTGTTCACCAACCTGCTCTGTTGCAAAGTTTCAGCTAGTCATCCTGTACGTCAACAGTCAATAGAATCCGTAATTCAGATGGCTTTGTAGAACAAGTCCCCAAAAATCTTAGACCATGCTGGAACAGAAGTCAAATGACATCATGCATCATTGTATCATCTCCCGCATTGGACTCAGCACATTCAGGCAGCAATGCAATGCAATCACGACTCGGCTTACCATACCGACCTCATGTATCGTGGTTTCTCAGGTTTCAACATCCCCTCCTTATGTACTTGTTTTTTTTTTTTTTTTTTGGAAAAACAATGCGTTAGGTAGCTAAGGATAGTGACTAGGTTACCTAACAGTCCTACCTAATGCACTGGTGTGAACCTCGGAGGCTCAAGAACAGGGGGAAAAATGCATTGACACACACCTAAGGTATGGGTAGTGTGGGGCTCAAGTGCTTCAGGAGGGCCTGGTAGAACCTACTACCCACTAAAAAACCATGTTCCAATTGATCCAGTCATCTGGGAGTTTGCTGTACCTCTTCCTAAGGGTTTTTTCCACATGTCACATATGATAATTATGTAATATTTCTTTCTCAGCACTTTGGTTGCTATCACTTTGTCTTTGGGTGATCTCCTGTTAATCAATTTGGCCATGTCCTTTCAACCTCTCTCTCTGTGTTCATTCTTTTCTTGCGTCTCAGGGTTCAGATCAGGTATGCTGATTCTGATAGGATAATTTTGAGTAGGTGTGTTCCCCTCAGCACACAGAAGTGCTGCTTTTACATTTCAGGGTCTCCTATTGATCATGTGACGTTGCCACATCATGTTGGTGGTTTGTGTGGTGGTGGGTTTGTGCTATGTTCTACTTCCCAATTTTACTCTTTGGGGGGGGGGGTGCCCTCCAATTATGTATGAGGGGGTGTCATGCTACAGTGGAGCGTGGTCTCAAGTATGTTCTGTAATAGCCCTGAGCCTAAGACTGATAGCAGCTAAGTTGGTTTGGCACTGCGTGCAATGACACCTAAGATCTCTGGTGACCTTGTTATAGCACAAGTCATAAAGCTTCAAAGGGCTCTCTAACAAGGCGAGCAATAAATGGACCAATGAAGGCAAGGAGGGGATTCAGAGATAGACAAGTTCAACAAGCTGTGGATTGATGAAGCCAAAGCTAAGGGGCTAGGGCCTACAAGTACAGGTTTATATACCTAGCTACTCCATGTCTATCCTAGTAGGTAAGTATAGTCCATGCACAAGAGGGCTTAAGGCCATTGGTCAAATGTAATGGTCACACCGGCCATCTAGCTCGACTTGAGCTGGGTTTCTCAGAATGCTTGTATTGCACACGACAACCAAGGCAAAACCACTGCAATAGTGGTTGCAACTGAGAGACGAAGGGGAAAACAAAGGGGGAACGGCTTGCTAAGAAGCGGCACAATAAGATGATGTCTAAGGGTTTGGTGTAGAAGACCAACTAAGGCCCTTAGGAAAGCAGGAGGGAACTATGATGTGGATTCTGGCAAACTCAAGATGGGGAATACATGTGAAGACAAGCTAGTACTTATACTACTAGTAGATAAGGTTCGGACTCAGCACGAACCTTAAGTCCTTATCTCTAGCCAATAGCCATAAGGGCTCTGGCTCCACAAGCTGAAACACAAAGGAGACACATAATTGGATCGGCCTATAAAGGCACCAACATCCATCAGACATGAGGTTGCGCCCATACAGTACACGAGGCGTCCATCAGAAGGTCCATCAGTAAATAGGCACGAAGGCCTAGTCCATGTTGTCACCAACCGGATAACCAGCTGCAACATACCCGAGGCATACGTGCTTAGGTGATGCCTCACGTGATGAGTCACGTGACTCCGGGTCGTCATACCCATAGAAGTGCACATACATCTTGCGCGTGCAAGCTTCATCTTGCTCGTAGGGATCGTCAGCTTCTTCGTCGCTGCTCTCAATAGGAGTGCGGGACTTAGCTGGTTCCAGACGTAATGTCCACATGCTCATATCGCCTTTTCTCATCAAGGCCTCCCTTAATGCCTCGGAATTTAAGGTCCTTTCGTAGTTGTTCAACGCGGGCCGGCTTGGGCAGCTCGGCGGCATGCTTTCTCAGGAGCTCGAAATCTCTGCTGTGACACAAATATAAGTGGTGCCATAGAACATCATAGAATGTGATAGAAGAAGAATGACAGCATGTGAAAGAGAAGTCATTGTCATGTGAATAATAGATAAACACAAGTCCGCTCTGATAAGGGCTTGGGATAAGATGAAGATGAGATCTAAGATAAGATAAGATAAAAGAAAAGAAAAAGAGTACGCAGCAAAGAGTTCATGACATTACCCCCTTTCTAAGGGGCAAGTTCCCCATCACCAGAGATGGCCCTCACTGCAGAGGGATGAGCAGCATGAAAGTCCTGCACGATGTCTAGGGCATGAAGGTGGTCAGCAGGCTCCCAGGTGTTGTTGGCATCAGGATAACCCTTCCACTTCACCAGGTACTGCAACTGTCGGTGGCGTCTCCTAGAGTTAAGGATCTTTTCAACTTCAAACTCCTCAAGACCATCAACAAGGTCAGGTGGGGGACACGTGAAGTTGGGGCCATGTTCAGGGGTTTCTGTATAGGGGAGGAGGAGCAACACATGGAAGACTGGATGAAACTTCCAGGTGGGAGGGATGGCGAGCTGGTAGACAACGTGGGAAATGACTTTAGTGATAGGGAAGGGGCCGTAGCGGTGTGGTGCTAGCTTCATAGTGGGGTGGGAGGTGTGCAGGTTCTTCGCTTCAAGCCAAACTAAGTCACCTTCTTTGTTATGGAATGGACTTTTGGATGCTTACTACTAGGTTCTGACTATGGTAGTAGGCATGTGATTCAGTACATTAGTCAGGGACAGTAACTTTCATGTGTTATCAGTCAGCACTTAGTAACTTACATTATGAGTTGCTTACTGATTACTAGGATAGTGATACTAGGGTTCAAGCTAGATACGCTATAGGCCAACTACCATTTGGGAGGCACTTCAAAGCCCTCTGTCATCATGTATAAATAGTAGCATAGGAAGACCAAGAGTCGCTATCTTGGTCTTCTTAAATCATCGGTTTCAGATTCCTTCAGACTTCCTATCAGCAGTCTCCTGTGGAGATTCCCAATGTATAGGAAAGGTATACTGCATAAAGTCACCAGGAGACTTTCCCAGTTATTCATTGACATGTTGAGGCTTTCCATGTTTGACTTAATCGACAGAGCTAAGTATTCGCGTCTTAACCCACCTAAGGCAAGGCCCATGCTAACCGAAGCGTAACATTAAGACCAAGATCTTTCACCATGGCGCGAGTATCAACTAGAGGGCTCTGGGTTCGTGAAGGATTCTGCTCATACGAGATCCCAAGAAGAGGAGCAAGAAATGTACCCATACAATACCTCAAAGAGGCCTGCTGGGATATCATCAACAGGATCAAAGGCTATATTATCCACGGAGCACACGGACCCCAACCAGTTGAGTTCAATTTTGAACATACCTGTTGGTGCAGAGTCAACAGAGAAGATGACGAGTGGAGGATTATAGATGTCCTCCCTTACAGATATGGCTGTGATATCTACAAGGAAGAAGTAGTTGCAAGAAATGACTGGGGCATCATTGATGGAGAAGAAGACCACAGTGCCTCTGCCCCTACTGAAAGAACCGACTCCCCCAACACTAACACAGACGAAGAACCGCAAGTGGCACTAGAACCACTAGAAATAGGGTTCATTGAAAGGGCTGAGCAAATAACAATTCACCCTCCAATGGCCACACTTACAGAAACATAGGAAGTTGCACTCCCCATTCGCCCAGAAATGGGGCACGTCATGACGGCTGATGACACCGTGTTATTCCGAGCAATAGGACCAGACCGACCTGACCCTCCAGAAGGAGGATTTTCAGGAGGAGGATTGCCAGGAGGAGGACCCCCGGGAGGAGGGTTACCAGGAGGAGGACCACCAGGGGGACCGCCAGGAGGAGGACCACCAGGAGGAGGACCACCAGGGGGACATCACTTGGACAAATTCGCTGGAAACACCCCCGAAGTGTTCAAAGGAGATCAACATAAATTGGAAGAGTTCCTCATGCAGTGGGAACTATACTGGGGTATTAACAACAATAATGTTATGACACTGCCTATTTTAATCCCCTTCCTCATTCACCTTAGGACACGTGACAACCTTTTACTTTCCTATCACGTGGTCATTCTCATGCGAGTCATGGTGACTTGCTATTTGTTTGGTTCTCATAAGAGTCATGGTGACTCTTTACTGATTTTCCCTTGTGAGTCATGATGACTCTTGCCCGTCGCTAAGGGGCTACTGTTTCGGATATATCAGTTTCACCTATATCTATTGTTTCACATCTTACATGTGATTACTGCTGGCTGTGCCGCAGTTCGTATTGTGATTGCTCGATGACTCAATCCTAGGATGCCATTATCATTCTATCCTAGGATGCCCTATTACCTTTACTATAAATACAGGCTCACCAGGTAGTAGTAGCCTTAGACTTGACTTTTTGTATCCTACGGTACTCGAGCAATTGAAGACCTGTGAATACTCCATATCTCACCGAACTCTCCTCTCACTGAAGAATCCTAAGTTCCACTATTGGCTTAGGCTGACTCTTCAACTCGTCCATCTTCACTGAAGTTCCTCTTCGGAACTTCCCTTGACAACCAGAACCAGACCCCTTAGTGCAGCGTCTCTGTAGAACGACTTAACCCACGTCGGGTGAACGTCCCTACCGTGATGTAACAAATAACCCCATTATGTCCAACGCATACAGACAAGCTATGCTATTCCTCACCTACATCCAGGGAAAGGACATTAACAATTGGATCACAGAAATGAGCCGATGGCTCAACTGACAAGTCACGGCCAGGATCATGGACAATGACCCTTGGCTGTGGATCGAGGTTATCACCACCTTTAACAGGCGGTTTGCAAACACGTTAGAAAAAGAACAAGCTCAGGCCTTGTTGAAGAAAGGGATCCGGATGACAGGAGGGGATATCGATGCGTATATCACCCAATATGAACAGTTGGCAAGACGAGCTAACTATCAACTGGATTCATCACTTACAATGGATCTTTTCACCGATGGACTTCCCCATGACCTATACAAAAAGGTTTACACCTACGACAACCTGCAAACATTCCAGGAATGGAAAGAAGCGGTCATCAGATGCCAACAACAGTACATACACATGAAGGCCTGATTGGAGCAACATTGGGGTCTCACGAACAGAAGCGGACAAGGAAACAATGGCAATCCAGGAGGGACATGGAGAAACAATCAAGGGACGGGGTGGGGGCCACCTCGTAACATACTACAAGACCCAAATGCCATGGACACCTCCGCCGACCGAGTCAGAGGAAGACTTATGGGGGCGGAAGAGATCCAAGGAAATTGGGATCGAACCCATCCAAGGAACCCACAACCAAGAGGAGGAGCAATGGGACAGGGAAGAGGATGGTGTGACTTAAGGGAAGTCACCTGTTATACTTGTGGACATAAAGGGCACTTCAGTCATAATTGCCCACAGCACATCTACAACCAACCCAGCAGTAGTAGAAGAACCAACGCAGATTGGTATGAACCAGAAGAAGAGCCCATACGAGCAGCAAGGGCTGAAACTCCCCAACAACGCACTGACACCTGGATGAAGGGAGTAGCAGCAGAAGAAGACAAGGTGAAGAACCTCATATTGCAAGATCTGTGGAAAAGGGAGGATTTTTGAAGCACCTGAACCCATCGGCCTGGGTAAGGGCAGTAAAATGTAATTCTGTGATCATAACTCGCTACCATTCTATGAGAATTCCAGTATTGATTCACACGAATTATGCTATGGCCGACATCAGAGCACTAGTGGACTCAGGAGCCACTGACAACTTCCTATGACCCGCTTTTGTAAAGCGGATGGGAATAGGGATGAAGCTGCTGGAACGGCTGAAAAGATATGGAACATCGACAATACTGAGAATAAAGCTGGACTAATCACGCACTATGTAGATCTGGATGTCCAAACCAAAGGGATCCATAAAGAAATGAGGTTCCTCATCACCGATATTGGGAACAAAGATATCGTATTCAGATATCCATGGCTGGCCACATACGAACCAACCTTCAGCTGGAGACACGCCATTATCAAGGAAGATGCATTACTGGTCATACTCCAAACGGTGAACCCCAGCATCGAAAGAAAATGACTCACTATCACCACCACCATCATGGAGGAACAGAAAGAAGACATATTACAGCAATTAGAAGATGAAGAGTTTGTACAAGGGAGGACCACGTCCACGGAATTGGCCATCCAAGCCAACCAATACACAACTAAAGCTGAGTTACCGTCATGCTACGCACAATACCACCGGCTTTTTAACGAAGAAGCATCGCATTGATTCCCACCAGTGCAAGTATGGGACCATGAAATTCAGTTCAAAGCAGGGACTCTGGAAGCCATCAATTGCAAAGTGTACCCACTAATGCAAGAAGAAGACAAGGCCCTCAAAGCCTTTTTAATGGAACAACTGGACAAGGGCTACATATGACCTTCCAAATCCCCTTATGCATCACCCTTCTTCTTCATTAAGAAAAAGGATGGAAAACTACACCCCGTGCAGGACTACTGACGAATCAACGCATTCACCATACGCAACCAATACCCATTGCCCCTCATTTCGGACCTCATCACAGACCTCAGTAATGCCCACATCTACACCAAACTCGACGTACAATGGGGGTATAACAACATATGAACCAAGGAAGGAGATGAAGAAAAAGCGGCCTTTAAAACAAGATATGGACTATTCGAACCTATGGTCATGTTCTTTGGACTAACAAATTCACCAGCGACCTTTCAGACAATGATGAACCACATTTGTCAGGATGTCATAGCCAAACATGAATTAAGAGGAACAACCATATAGGTATACATGGATGACATTGGTATAGCAACACGGGTAGGATACAGCATGACAGACCACATAGCGGCAGTCCAGGACATCCTAGAATTTTTGGCCCAACATGACCTTTACTACAAATTGGAGAAATGCCTCTTCCATGTGCCATGAATGGATTACCTGGGGGTAATCCTTGAAAAGGGGGTGACACACATGGACCCCATCAAAATTTCCAGCATCAAGGACTGGCCAACACCAACCAAGGTCAAGGACATTTGATCTTTATTAGGCTTCTGCAATTTTTACCATGCCTTTATTTGAAACTTCTCGCACCATGCAAAACCTTTAAACCAACTCATGAAGAAAGGAGTGGAATGGAAATGGACGGGCACAGAACATGATGCCTTCAATAACCTAAAGAAGCTTGTCACATCGGAACCAGTATTGGCACACCCGCAGTTGAGTAAACCATTTGAGTTAGAGGTCAACGCTTCAGGCTTTGCGATAGGGGCAGTACTACTTCAATGAAAAGAAGATAACAAATGACACCCCATAAGCTACTTCTCAACCACCCTCAATGAAGCCAAACACAACTACAATATTTACAACCTGGAATTGCTAGCAATTGTGAGAGCATTCTGACACTGGAGACCACTACTGGCAGGATCGCCACACAAAACCAAGGTCTTTTCCAATCACATGAACCTACAATATTGGAGGAGTCCTCAAAGAATAAGCTGAAGAGTCACCAGAGAAGTATTGGAACTATCAGAATATAACTTTGAGATTCACCATATTAAAGGAACGGCAAATGGTCGAGCAGATGCCCTGTCAAGACAATCAGATTATGACCAAGGAGAAGGAGATAATAAGAATGTCACCATACTACTGGACAAAGTCTTCATATGGGGCACACAAATAGAAGAAATACAGACAGACAAACATTACCTTGACCTGAACAATGCAACACCCCTGGACCCAGTGTATGAACAGAGAGAGGCCATCCTCACACCATGGGTAGATGCCCACCAACTCAAAAAAATAGAAGGCATCTGATACAAAGATGGACGACGAGTGGTGACCAGGGGAATTCACAATAAGTGACATATACTACACGACCATCATGACCTACCTGCTCACAGACACCCAGGCATTAAACGAACAGCACAACTCATAGGACGCGCATATTGGTGGCCAGGAATGACCAAAGACGTGTTGGAATACATGCGAGGATGCGCAGAATGTCAATGTATCAAGGTGCAACACAGACGAAATAAGGCACCCCTCAACCCCATATATCCCAAACCAGAAGCACTACCCTTTGAAACCATAGCACTCAATTTCATAACTAAGTTACCAAATTCACAAGGATATGATACCATACTAATTATAACCAACCACGATTGTAGCAAGGCGGTGGTGTTCATACCATGTAACAAGGAGATCAGTGCAGAGGAGGTTGCTGCCTTATACCTGAAACATGTATTCACAAGATTCAGACTCCCCTCGAAGATAATAAGTGACAGGGATCCCCGCTTCGCCAGCCAATTCACTAGGGAACTTTGCCGGGTCCTGGGTATCCAGCAGAACATCTCGACCGCGTATCACCCATGAACGGACGGGCAATCAGAACGGACCAATCAGTGGGTTGAACAGTACCTCTGCTTCTGGGCGAATGAAAGGCAGGACAATTGGTGCAGATATCTGCCACTTGCTGAATTCACACACAATAACTGGCCCCACAAGTACACATGGAAATCACCCTTTAATCTCCTCATGGGGTACAACCCACATGCTGACTGGATAGATAAACCATCACCCATCCTGCAGGTGGTGCTCAGGGCAGAACAGTTCTGAGAAGCACGGAATCGTGCCCAGGAACTGATTGTAAAAGCACAACAGTCATGGGTCAAGGCCAAGAATGGCCCTAAGTTCTGAGTCAGAGACCTCGCGTGGCTAGAAGGCCGCCACTTATGGACCCATCAACCAATGGTGAAACTCGCTCCAAGACAGCATGGCCCCTTTCAGATTGAACAGGTGATGTCCCTTGTCAACTACCAGCTCAATCTTCCTCCGCAATGGAAAATTCACACAGTATTCCATGTGGATCTTCTCACCAAATATCACAAGACACCAATCCATGGGAAGAACTACCAGCGCCCACCACCAGATTTGGTGGATGGAGAAGAGGAATATGAAATCAAATGAATTCTAGATGAACGGCAGTTCAGCAGAGGGCGGAAGAAGCAATATCCGATCAAATGGAAGGGGTATCCCAACTTGGAAAACCAGTGGGTCAACTGGAGTGGTCTATTTGCTGATGAGGCTCTTGCAGAGTACAAAAAATTGAAGACCGCACCATGAACGGTTATAAGGAGAGTATGAGTCGCAGAGGAAGTCCCATCCCCCTCTCATTCCATCACTCACACTGACTTCCCCACATCGTCAATGCCATTCACCCCCAATGCCGCCTTATCAACGACTTCGTATGTTATGCTTTGCCTGTAGCATGTGCTTGACTTAAGCACAAGGGGAGTGGCGGAGTCAGCGTTGGGTCGGTCGTCAAATACAGAGGCACTTCCTCAATGCAAAGACAAGGTCACATCGAACTTCTTGGTAAGTTACAATGGCCGATATCGCTCTACTTGTTGGATTACAAGGAGCACCACGTGATGGATCGCGATAACGAGAAGAGATGATAAACACGCGAAGAGAACTCAAGTTTGGAAGGCAATCTTGAAGAAGACCAAGATAGCGAGTCTTGGTCTTCCACAGCTACTATTTGTACAGATATGCGAGGGCTTTAAAGTGCCTCTTAAACATGACTATCCTATCGTGTAAGTAGCTCGAACCCTACTACAGCAATCCTAGGAATCTGTAAGCAACAGTAATACACTATGACTACTGCTGACTGATGCAACTAAGTCTATGACTAATTACTACTTACTACCATAGCCATACTGGTAAGTAAGAGTTTACGTCGGTCACAAGAACACTTCTACTACTACTGTTACCATAATCTTTATTCTGGCAGCCCGGAAACCCAACTGTGACATCACCCCCTTTTCAGGGTGCGATGCCCACGTTGCGAAAGGGGAAGCTCAGCCAATTCCTCCGGCCTTGCCCCACTCCGATCCAACCACCCATATGCTCCTTGATGCGACCCATAGCATTAGCAAACTCCAAGTGACGAACGGATGCGTTATGTGCCACAACAAGCCGACTCCACTCCTGCTCTATCTCCGCCATCCGGAGCTCGATCCTCTCGACAGCCCCTCCCAAGGCGCGGTAGCGATGGACCTCCGCTGTGAGTGAGACGTCCTTGACCTCGTGGAGGGCATGGTTGACACACGCGTGCTCATCGTAACCGCCATTGAGGATCATAAGATCCTCCCTGGCATAGACTGGCTTCTCTTCACCCAGGTGGAGGTGTGACGCCGTCGCGTACAAGGGTTTGGGGTAGACACGGTTGGACTCCTCGATGAGCCTGAGGACGATGGGGTCAGGTCCGAAAATGACCTGGACGTATTTGGCTGGGCACATCACACTGTCAGAGGTGGTGATGTGGAAGGGAACGTAATCGGGTCCTCGATTGAGCCTGAACCCATATGGGCATCGGGTGGAGGCAACGGAGGACACGGCTCAGTCGGCGAGCTGGGGACGGATATCACCTTGATACATCGGGGCACCATCCATGGTGAGGGCGTGTGGTGTGGTGTTGGATGGGGCGTTAGCATCTCTTCCATAGGAGATATGCTTGTGCTCAGCTGGGTACCAGAGGTCGTCACTATCTGACGAATCCTCTCCCTCCGGGCCATCGCTTCCTGCCTCCTGCTCTTTGCCTCCAACAACTGTTGATCCCTCCATTCAGCCACCACTTCCCTCCAAGGCTTCGTCGGCCCGAAATCTCGGAGGTATTGGGAGAGGTGCGGGTTCGGCCTGTGCATCAGGGTCGCTAGGTGCTGGAACTTGGGCACCTCCATCCAATGTGCCGCCAAGGAGGCGGACTTTGTTGCGGGAGAGGGGGACCTCAGATATGGGTTCTCGGTCACATTGGATGATGTCCCACATGGGGGCTCCATCATCGTCTGACAGACGGGCTGCGTTGGCGACGGTGGCTTGAGCTGGGAACTGCTCGAGGACGGCTGATAACTCAGCTGTGGTGATGGGGGTCTCCCATCCCCCTTGGTCTTCTTGAGCCATGATGGCTTGGTTGGAACCTTCTTCTTGAGCAAGTGCGTGCTCGTCTTCCAGCTCGGCTGCAAAAACCCTTTCAGGGGTTCCTTGGTAGTACGCGAGGACTTTCGAGAGGGTGGCATTGGCAGTGGGGTGCATGAAGTGGTTGTGAGTGATGGAAGGAGAGGACGATGGGAGTGGGAGATGGAGAGCATTGTCAACAGCGGCTCGCCTTATATGCACTGTTCGTGATCGTTCATACTCCGCTATGGCATCATCGGCAAAGATATCGTCCTTATCGACCCATTGATTCTCCGAATCTGGGTATCCCTTCCAAGACACGAGGTATTGCTTCTTTCATTTTTGGCCAAACTGCTGATGGTCCAGAATCTTCTCAACCTCGTACTCTTCTTCCCCTTCTACTAGATCCAGTGGTGGGCGTGTGTAATTGGGCCCGTGCGTGGGTGTCTCGTGATAAGGTGTGAGAAGATCGGTGTGAAACTGTCACCGGCGTGACTTAGAGTTCTCGTAGATAGGAGAAAAGGGTTGATTGACAGGAGATTCTCAATACTATACATGGGATATCTAGCTACTCCTTATATCCCCCTGCCAACTCATCAAGCTACGTGTCACCACTTCTGAAGATAAGACGAAAAGACCCTCGTTTACCTTCTTGTCTAAGAAGCCTCCCCTTGCTTCTACTTCTCTCTGCTGGCACTACTACTTCTTCTTGCTGGCACGGTGACATTACCCTCTGTCTAGATGGGATGCCAGCCCGGCTGTTACGGTCGCACCGGCCGTCTAGCTCGACTTGAGCTGGGGTTCTCAGAACGCTTGTATTGCACGCGACAACCAAGGCAAAACCGCTGCAGTAGCGGTTGCAACTGAGAGACGAAGGGAAAACCAAGAGGGGAACGGCTCGCTAAGAAGCGGCACAACAAGACAACGTCTAAGGGTTTGGTAAAAGACCAACGAAGGCCCTTAGAAAGACAGGAGGGAACTGTGATGCGATCCCAAAAGGATGGTGCGGATTCCTAAAGAACTCAAGATAGAGAATACATGCAAAGACAAGCTAGTACTTATACTACTAGTAGATAAGGTTCGGACTCAGCACGAACCTTAAGTCCTTATCTCTAGCCAATAGCCATAAGGGCTCCGGCTCCACAAGCTGAAACACAAGGAAGCAACATGATTGGACCAGCCTATAAAGGCACCAACATCCATCAGACACGAGGCAGCGCCCATACAGTACACGAGGCGTCCATCAGAAAGTCCATCAGTAAACAGGCACGAGGGCCTAGTCCATGTCGTCATCAACCGGGTAGCCGGCTGCGGCATACCCGAGGCACACACGCTCAGGTGATGCCTCACGTGATGAGTTATGTGACTCTGGGCTATCACGCCCGTAGAAGTGCACGTACATGGCGCGCGCGAGCTTCATCTTGCTCGTAGGGGTCGTCAGCTTCTTCGTCGCTGCTCTCAACAGGAGGGTAGGACTTAGCTGGTTCAGGACGCAATGTCCACATACTCATATCTCCCTTCCTCATCAAGGCCTCTCTCAAAGCCTCGGAATCCAGGGTTTGCTCGTAGTTGTCCAACGCAGGCCAGCTCGGGCAGCTCGGCGGCGTGCTTTCTCGGGAACTCAGAGTCTCAGCCGTGACACCGGCCGTCCGACGCGCGCTCCCGCCGGAGCAGGGACTCGAGTTGCTGGTCCAGCATTGGGGGTATAGGCAATGAGGTTGGCGACATGTGCCACGCGGCACGAGGTGCCTGCGTTCTCGAGTCAAATGTGGCTGAAGAGAAGCTGTTGCTCGTAGGAGTCGAGCTCCATACAGAGCTGGCAGATGTGGGTGTTAAGACTGAGGACATGAGTATCGAGCCTCTGGTAGCGTCCAACTTCAGCGACGAGCCCCCAGTCGCTGGTTTGACGAATTGCTGTACATACGAATTTTGCGACGTCGGCAGTGCTACCGATGGCTTTGACAAACCAGGGGTCCAATGGTTGTACGGTGTTGTGTTCGTTTCTGTAGTGCTGAGCGAAGAGCTCGAATGCATACACCTTGTTGTAGCGACCTCCTTGAGTCCCATAAGTGGTACTGCTGTCCAATCCTCCAAGTCGTATGAATGGGGGCTTGATACGTTTACCCTCATGATCTTCATCGGGAATAAGAAACCCTTCACACTGTCCAGTGTTGAGGGTGTAGCCTTCTGGGACCGTAGGTACTCTTTCCTTCTCCTCAAGTTCCATGCGGCGATTGCACTCAAGGAGAGCGATGCGCACTTGATCGTTGTATCGGCGTTGATACCTCTTAGCCATAACTGCCAGTCCTCGAGCGACGCGCATCACGAGGGCTGCGTCGATGGGCCCTCTAACAGAGTCAAGGGCTGCGAGGGTGCTAGAGGGCGACAAATAGCTGTTGTCTCCCAGAGCGAGGTCTTCGAGTCGGGCGTGCGACACAGTGTCCATAAATTTGGTCGGAATGAACGGGAATGGAGTGCCCGCTCGAGTGGGCGCAGGGCAAGGGGGTACATTTTCTTTGTTGCTATTAGACGACAGGGGGCTGTCGGGGTTGTCGTATGACACCAAGCACGCAGGTTCTGAGTCAGAGGGTGAGGTAGGAGACAGTTCAATAAGATCGCGGACGACTTCAGTGGGGATAGCGTCAAGAGTGGTGGAGTCCATGTTACTGTTCGAGAGGTGCTGGACCGCTTTGCCTTACCCTTCCTTTTATACTGTGGGGGGTACGCTAGGGGCCATTTCTGATGGTATTTCGCGACGAGGCGTGGTGCGAATACTTGTTCAGCGGATTCCCAGCTATCGTCTGCTCAAGAATATCCCTTCCAATGTATTAGATACTGGAGTTTCTTGGATCGACCATGGAATCGATGTCCGATAACTTCTTCAACTTCTAATTCTTCCTCGCCTTGTATGATGTCAGGGGGTGGCCGACTGTCTTCTTCATGTGGTCTGTAAGCAGATGTAATTCGATGTGGTGATAGTAGAGAAGCGTGGAACATGTTGTGGATTGTCCAGGCTGTGGGCAATTCTAGTTGATACGCCACAGGAGACACTTCTTTCGTTATCTTAAAAGGCCCGTATCTCCTTGGACTGAGCTTGCGACTGTGCGTGGGTAGAACGAGGTTAGTCCCTTCTAACCACACTTTATCTCCCACTTTGAACTGTCTAGGTGGGGGTGCTCATGCAGCCGTGTTAAGAGCGCTGATTGCTTCTCTTCGTACTTGTTGTATCCGAAGAAGTCGCTCTTCTACACTGTCGTGATCCGACTCACCACGGACTTATTTTCTCCTTTACTATATCGCTTTGACTCATTCATGCTTCCCCTCGGAGTACTAACCTGTTGACTCACTACCATGTACGCCTCCTTACTCCAAGTCCCCTTCTTCGCCCTTCCCCTTCTGGGCTTCCCCTTATTCCCTTTTCTTCTCCTTCCCCATTCGCGTTGTCTATTGTTCTCTTTCTAGTATCCCCTCATGGGACGGACATAGAGTAGCGACCTATATAAACCTAGCCACTTTGTACGCTCACTCTCCAGTCTTGTCTTCGTTTATCATACTAGCGAATACCAGACTTGTCTACTCCTCCAACTGTGTGCTCCCTTCTCGTCGTCTCATCACCACTGTCGGTCTTCCCTTGAATTGGGAGCCACCTCGAAGCTTTGCGCTTGTGCTATAACAACGCGCACACACAGACCCTAAGTCGCTTGACTTAGTCCCTCGTACTTCGGCCGTCTGACCGAAGCCCCTTGTACCTCGTTACTAAGTCCATTAACTTACCCCTTGAACCCTTGCTCCTTGGTCGTCCCTCGCGGACCTTCGTCTCTTAGAACTCCCTCGGCCTTGGTTACTGTTTACCAAGCACCTCGTCCTTGTACCTTGTCCTGATCCCTTCATACCCTCGGTGCACGTCGCACTGTAAGGCCCCGCTAGGCCTTAACATACACTGGGGACGGGTGACTTGAACGTTCGTGTTGGACTGATAATAGGAGTGAATCCGAACAACAGTTCGCTAGGGGTATAACCTGTAGAACTATTCAGTCGACCGTTATGAACCGTCGTCGCGAGTGGTAGCCAGTCGGCCCAATCACTTTGAGTTAGGTTGACGACAGTCCTCAGATACTGCTCTATCCATTGATTCTTGTGCTCGGACAGTCTGTCCGTACGGGGATGAAAGGCTGTGGATATATTTTGAGTAATAGATAATCGTTTGCATAGGGCTTTGCAGAAGATAGATGTGAACCGTGGGTCGCGATCCGAAATGACTTTTTGGGGAAACCCGAACCACCGGAGCACGTGCATGTAGTACAATTGCGCCACACCATCACCCGTGATTGTCGTAGTGCATGGGATGAAGATGGCGGCTCTGGAACAGCTGTGATCTACTATTGTCAGTATCGCATCATATTTCCCACACTTAGGCAGTTGTGTAATGAGGTCCAATGTGATCGTCTCGAAAGGGTGAGTGCCTTCTTTAGACGGAATGCAATAGAGGGGTGTTCGTTTCTGGTGTGTGAGCACTTTCGTCTGTTGACAGATCGAACATCCTCAGACATATTCGTCAACGTGCATCGTTATTCCAGGCCACCAATAGACTTCTGCGATTTGGCATGAAGTCTCATCTCATCCAGGGTGTCCTGCTGTTGTTGCATCATGGTACTCTTTTAGAATCACGCGTTTTATCTCTTGATTGTCGGGAACTACCAGTTGCCCTTTCTGCGTGACCCATCGCGGAAATCCATCGGTTTGTTTGTACAGGTTGTGGCGGAATTGTAGCACTTGGACTTCCTTCTCGCGTCGAAACTGTACCTGTAGTACGAGTTGGTACAAGTCATCGATTGGGTCTGTGACATTCAAAAATACATCAGGAGGTAGCAACGTTAAATTTTGATTATCGTCTTCGCCTTTGTCACTGGTAGGTGGTCATGATAAAAGATCGGCGACGGTATTCAGCTTTCCCAGTACCTGTACAATCTTTAAATTGTAGTCTTGTAGCTCGCTGAACCAATGCGCGACCCTCCTATTGACCTTTCGGGGAGCTTTCCAGTACTGTAGGTTAGAATGGTCCATAAAGACTGTGACCGGGTGGGCGGCTCCTCCCAAATGCATCCTCCAATGCGTCAGCGCTTTCAGTACAGCTAGTAATTCTCATTCGTAGATGTCATAATTGCGTTCGGCGGGTATAAATGTTGCGGAATAGAAGGCAATGGGGTGGAAAAAGGGACGAAGCGTTCGTGGATTAGGGTTATCACCCTCCTGCGAGAGTACATCTCCCACGCCGTACGCTGAGGCGTCCGTTGATAAGAAAAATGGTTTCATGTAATCGGGCTGACGCAGGATTGGTTTGGTACACACACGGTTCTTGAGGTTACGAAAGGCCATCTCTTGATTGGTGGTCCAGTGGAACGGGACGTCTTTTTGTGTTAGTTTGATCAGTGGCCGGGCAAGTGTTGAATAACTTTGTATAAAATAGCGATAGAACCCTGTGAATCCTAAGAAGGCACGCACGTCCTTCACCGTTTAGGGGGTTTGCCAGTCACGGACACCTTTAATCTTTGCTTCATCCATGTGAATCGTCCCGTTTCATAGTATAATGCCAAGGAATTCGACTTCAGTTCTTTCAAATTGACATTTTTCGGGTTTGAGGAATAGATCATGCGTTCTTAATTTGTCTAGAACGCGATGGACCTTTCGGCAATGATCTTCTAGGTCGGGCAGTGTATGAACCAATAGATCGTCCATGTAAATTGTCAGCCATCCTTCTCTTATCTCCTCCTGGAAGATTGCATTCATCATTGTCTGGAAGGTGGCGGGTGAGTTTGTCAATCTGAAAAACATCACTTGTGGTTCGAACAGTCCTTCATTGGTAATGAAGGCTGCTTTCCACTTGTCTCCTTTCTTAATTCGGACGTTATTGTAGCCCCAACGTACGTCAAATTTTGAGAACAGCCTGGCGTTCTTTACGCATGCTATAAGTTTGGGAATTAGCAGTAAAGGGTATTGATTCCTTATCATCCAATCATTCAACTTCTGATAGTCTTGGACAGGCCATAATTTCCCATCTTTTTTTTTGATGAAAAAGAACAGAGTGGCGTACGGGCTTTTCGACAGGCAAATGTAATTTTTCTGGAGTTGTTTGCATATGAATTCCTTCAACGTGCCTCGTTCAGTCTGTGACAAAGGGTATATTTTACCAGGCATTGCGGTCGGAGCTCCTGGTTTTAGATCGATTGCGTGATCCCACTGCTTCTCGGTCGGGAATTGATGTGCTTCTTCATTGCTAAACACACTCCGATGTCTTTGATATGTCACAGGGATTTCTGAACTCCCTTTGTGGGTACCAGCTTCTTCCGCAAGTTTAGATGCTAGCGTTTGTCCTCCAGCGTGTAAAAACAATGCATCTGCATTTGGGTCATGATTGGTAAGGACTAGGGGTAGTTGTTCAGCTGATATCCATCCTCGACTCCAATCGATCTGCGGTTGAAAGGCTGCAAACCAAGGGTATCCAAGGATTATTTTGTTGGTTCCTAGTTCTGTAATGAAGAATCGCATGCGTAGGATGCGCAACCCAACACAAGTGTACAGATCCACGAAATGTGTGATGGACCTGTTCTTATTCATTGTCCCGTCGACGTTGTATATTCTCCTGGGTGAAGGGAGCACTCGCGCCGTTAGTTGTAGTCATTTTGCAATCTGAACGTGTATAAAGTTTTTGGTTGCTCCCGAGTTGAGTAACGTGTTTAGTTCGGCCCTCTTTGAATCAATAGCAAGAAATATTTTTAACGTCATTGAACGTCTATTGGCTAAATACATCCTTGTTGACTCTTGAGACCTAATCCAGGCCGTATGGATTAGGCCGTTGAAAAACCCTCTTCACTCTCGTACATGGCTGCTAATGCCTTCATCTCGTCTTCGGGTAGTGCCGCGATAGCACTTCGAATATCTGCAGCTGTAAATTCCCTAGCTTCCGGAATATCTTCTTCATTTGTTGCCCTCACTTTCTGGCTTTGTCATGTATTGCAATTTCTTGCGATGTGTCTGGGTTTCCCACACGTAAAACACGGTCCTATGGGCCTTGGCTTTTCGTCGGTCTGTGTGGTCCTAGCCCATCCGCTGGGTCTCGGCGCTCTCCCTCGTCCAACATCCATGGGTACTGGGACATTATTGTAAGTCCTCGGAGCGTTGCTGGAGTTATATGGCATGTGTTGTTGGTTACCGTAATTTCACGGTTGTTGCTGTGGTGGTGGTCCTCTCAGAGGGGCCCAATTCCCGTGAGTGTTTGGCTGCGAAGCATTGGTAGTCCCTTTCCCACTTCGGCGATCCATAATCGACTTTATAAGTTGATGTGACCATGTAGACTCTACAACTCGCTGTCTGAGCTCCAGGTAGGTATAAATGTAAGGAGGGCGCAAAGCGTCTTCAAGTACGGATTTGGGGAGTCCATTTAAGAAATGCTGTACAGTGGCGGGGTGGGTAAGCGAGTAGTCTGCTTCTCTAGCAAGCTGTTCGAAATCTGTAATGTACATGTCAGCGTTCGGCCACTGCATTCATAGATCCTCGAGCTTCATTCGTGCTTTCTCCGTCTTTTGCGTATCTTGGAAACGATCCCTAAAACGTGCGAGAAACTGTACCCAGGTCTGGGCTTCGTCTTGAGTGAGGGGGTTAAGCGTGTCAAGCCATGCTCCTTGGGCGCGTGCCCATCCGTTGACCTGTTCTCCCTGGATTAGCGTAAGAATGAACGCTATTCTGGTGAAGTATGATTGGAAGAATAGATTCTGGTGATTGAGTTGGAAGTATGTTTGCATGGCATCGATGAATGACTCGGCTTGTGTGTGATCACCCGTGAACACTGCAGGTAGTGCACCAAGTGTTTTTTTGGTGCCAAATGGTCCTCCTCCTGCGCCTATGCCTCCTGCGCCCCCGTGGCCTCCGCCTCTGCCATCGCCTCCTCCTGGGTCTCCCGGCTGTCCACATCCTGGTCTTCCTGAACCAAAGCCTCCAGATCCGCTGCCAGACGGTGATCCATCACCTGGATTGTTAGCATCCTGCGTTTGGCCTAGATAACATCCTTGACTAAGAAATCCGGCGACTGAGTGCGTTGGATATTCCGGGGCCTTTTCTTCCTTTACTTCTGTTGTGAGTTGAGTGAGTGCGACTGTGGACATCTCGGGTAGTATGGGGGAGGTGCAAAGGTGGGTGGGTATAGCGTGGTCGCAATAGGTGTCTTGGTCAGGAGTTAATGACCTCAGTGAATTATCAGTGGATAATACCGAGAAGCGGTTGTTCGTGTCGAGTTGTACTATGTTACTCTTGTCGTATTCTTGGATATCTCGTCGTCAACTGCCTCGGTATGTCGTGCAGACAGGATCTGTTGGATCCACAAGAACTTTGTATAGTCTTCCGTTGTCGTTGAACAAGTGCACTGGGTGGCTACTGATGTCAGTGGGTCGTGTGTCGAAAACTAAATGTTCGACCGGAATACTTTGGTACTGTCCTTCGGTGGCTAAGTAAACATGTGGGTTGCGAGGTCAGTCAGCGTTGACCCCGAAATCTTGAATATAGAATTGGTCAGACGTTGTAAAAAGAAAAGGATTGAGAATCTAATGTCACCAACGTGACTTAGAGTTCTCGTAGATAGGAGAAAAGGGTTGATTGACAGGAGATTCTCAATACTATACATGGGATATCTAGCTACTCCTTATATCCCCCTGCCAACTCATCAAGCTACGTGTCACCACTTCTGAAGATAAGACGAAAAGACCCTCATTTACCTTCTTGTCTAAGAAGCCTCGCCTTGCTTCTACTTCTCTCTGCTGGCACTACTACTTCTTCTTGCTGGCATGGTGACAGAAACACTGGGTGGATCTGCCACTGTGTGGGAAGTTGGAGCTGATAGTTGACGGGGGACATCACCTTTGTGACCCTGAATGGACCGTGTCATCACACCACTAATTTTGCGGTTGGTTGATGGGTACGGAGGTGGCGTCCTTCCAGCCACACCTGATCCCCCACATGATAGTGCAGCATTTCTTTATTCCAAACCCATGACTTCTGTGCCTGCGAGATAAGTTCTTGCACCCTATGCTGTATCTCCTTTAGTTGGTCAGCACGCATGGTGACCTGTGGGATAGGGGAAGGCTTATCGGTCCAATCGGCTCATAGGGTGTACCCCATCAGAAGTTCGAAAGGGGATTTGCGTGTGTACTTGTGAGGCCAGCTGTTGTGCGCAAATTCTGCCAGTGGCAGATAAGCACTCCAGTTATCTTGACGCTCATTGGCCCAGAACCACAGATATTGTTTGAGCCACTGATTGGTCCGTTCTGATTGTCCGTCTGTGTGTGGATGATAAGCAGTGGAAATGTTCTGTGTGATGCCCAGGGTACGGCATAATTCCCTTGTGAATCTGCTTGTGAACCGAGGGTCTCTGTCGCTTATAAGAACAGAGGGGAGTCCGAAGCATGAGAAGACATATCTCGCATATAACCCCACTACTTCCTCAGCCGTGATTTCTTCATTACATGGGATGAATATTGATGCTTTACTGCAGTTGGGATTGGTGATGGTGAGTATTGAGTCATATCCCTTGGATAGGGGCAGTTTAGTGATGAAGTCAAGAGCGACTAGTTCAAACGGCGTTGCGTCAGGCCGAGGGTAGATTGGCTCTAGAGGTGTGCGAGTTGGCTGAGTGTTGATCTTCATCCGCTGACATTCAGCGCACCCCTTCACATAGTCTTGTACATCATTCTGGAGACCAGGCCACCAGTAATGTTGTTCCATCAGCCGTGTCATCCTTTTGATCCCTGGGTGTCCATAAAACTGGTGTATCATGGTGAGTGTGAATGATACTTCTCTTTTGCAGTAGCTCCCCCGTTATTACTTCTCTCCCATCTTTGTACCAGGTACCTCGTATCTTTTTGAGGTGATGTCCGTCTACCCATGGTTGCAATACGTCTTCATCCTGTCGCGGTGCCATGGACCTGTCATTGATGGTCATGGCTGTATTCATAGCTTGTGCGAAGAGGTCGTTGGGTAAGACCGTAACTCCTTTGTTGTCAGCGTCTCCTTGATCGTAGTCCAGTCTTTGAGATAGTGCATTGGCTCTGCCATTCACAGTCCCTTTTGTGTGGTGAATTTCAAAGTTATACTCGGAGAGTTCAAGAACTTCCCTGGCTACTCTCCTACTGATCTTTTGTGGTGATCGCCAATATTGTAGGTTGAGATGGTTAGAGAAGACTTTGGTTGTATGTGGAGATCCTGCTAGTAAGGGGCGCCAGTGACGAAAGGCTTTGACGATGGCTAATAGTTCTAAGTTGTAAATGTCGTAGTTTCGTTCTGCAGGGTTGAGGGTCACTGAGTAATAGCCGATGGGATGTCGTTTGTTGTCTTGTTTTTGTTGTAGTAGGACTGCTCCTACGGCATATCCTAAGGCATCAACTTCAAGTTCGAATGGGTCACTCAACTGTGCATGTGCTAGAACTGGTTCGGAGGTTACAAGGAGTTTGAGTTGTTGGAATGCGTCGTCTTCTTCTCATGTCCACCACCATTCTGTGTTTTTCTTTGTGAGTTTATGAAGGGGTTGTGTGTGGTGGGAGAAGTTGCAAATGAATGTGCAGTAAAAATTGCAGAAGCCCAGGAACAAGTAAATGTCTTTGACTTTGGCTGGTGTTGGCCAGTCTTTGATGCCCGAAATTTTGACAGGGTCCATGCGTGTCACCCCCTTTTCAAGGATTACCCCCAGGTAATCCACACGGGGTGCATGGAAGAGGCATTTTTCCAGTTTGTAGTAGAGGTTGTGTTGGGCTGAAACTAGGAGAACGTCGCAGACAGCAGCGATATTATTGGCAAGGGAGTGTCCGGTGCGAGTGGCAATGCCGATATCGTCCATATAAACATGGATGATAGTCCTGTGTCACTCGTGTTTGTCGATAATGTCGCGGCAAATATGATTCATCATGGTTTGGAAGGTGGTGGGGGAGTTGGTGAGTCTGAAGAACATGACGGTAGGTTCGAAGAGACTATACTTGGTTTTAAATGCCGCCTTCTCTTCGTTGCCCGCACGGATGCGGACATTGTTGTACCCCCATCGAACATCAAGTTTGGTATAGATATGGGCATTACTGAGGTCGGTGATGAGGTCGGAAATGAGGGGAAGAGGGTATTGGTTGCAAATGGTAAATTGGTTGATCCTTCGATAGTCCTGGACTGGTCGTAGCTTGCTGTCCTTCTTTTTAACGAAGAAAAATGGTGATGCATATGGTGATTTCAAGGGGCATATGTATCCCTTTGTGAGCTGTTCACTGAGAAAGGTTTGAAGGGCTTTGTCTTCCTCTTGTGTGAGGGGGTAGACTTTACAGTCTATCACATCGGGGGCTTCTTTTTGAAATGTAATTTCGTGATCCCATGCCCATGGTGGTGGGAATCGGAATGATGCTTCTTCATTAAATAGTTTGCCGAAATCTGAGTATACTGAAGGTAACTCAGCTTTTACAGTATACTGTTGCACTTGGATGGCAAGCTCCGTGGCGGTGGTTCGATGATAGGTGTTCATGTCTTCGTGTAACTGTTCCAGGATATCCTCCTTCTCCATTGTGGTGAGTGCTGTGGCAATAGTAGCTCGTTGTCTCATGAAGCAGGGGTAGAGGGAACTTAGCACAATTGGCATCACATCTTCACGTATGGTGGCATGTCGCCAGCTCATTTGTGGTTCGAATGTGGCGAGCCATGGGTATCCTAGTACGACGTCTTCTGTTCCAATGTTGGTTAGCAAGAACCGCATTTGTTTGTGGATTCCTTTTGTTCGGACGTCTAGATCGATAAAGTGGGTGATTAATCCCAACTTATTTTCAGTATTATCAATATTCCATATCTTTTTGGGTCATTCCAATTGTTGGATCCCAAGTCCCATTCGTTTTGCAAACGCGGGACATATGAAATTGTTGGTGGCTCCGGAGTCCACTAGTGCTCTTATGTCAGCCATGGTGTAACTGGTACGCACAGAAACTGGAATTCGCAAAGATCGGTAGCGCGTAATAATAACCGAGTTACAATTGACTGCCCTCACCCAGGCCGTTGGGTTCAGGCGTCCTGAAAACCCTCCCGCTTCCACAGGTCTTGGAGGATTAGGTCCTTTACTTCGTCGTCTTCTTCAGCCACTTTCGTCATCCACCCGTGGGCCCTTTCTTGTGGAGTCTGCACGTGTGATGCACGGATGGGTGCTTCTTCTGGTTCGTAACAATCCACCTTGGTCCAGCGACTCATGGAGGGCTCTGGATATGTGGAACGTGATGCATTTCGTGAGCAGTAGCGACTGATGTGGCCTTTCTTGCCACAAGTATAACACGTCACCTCGGAAAAGTCAGTCCGTCTTTGTCCTCGCTGGTGGAATCCTCCTCTGGGAGGTCGAGGGGGGTTGTTATTGCGGTAGTTGTCAAGGACTTCTTCAGCCCCAGCCAGTCGTCCCCTAGCCCTGTCTGCAGATGTGTCCATGGCGTTGGGATCCCTTGCGAGGTTCCACGATGGAGCCCATCGCCCCTGTCCTTGCGGTGTTCCACGTCCTTGGTCTCTCTGCTCGTTTCTTGGGCGGAATTGATCTAGTCGGGCCTTCATGTGGATGTATTGCTGCTGACGTTTCATAACTGCCATCTTCCAATCTTCGAACATTTGCAGGTCGTCCATGGTGAAGACCTTTTCATATAGCTCCTTTGGAAGGCCATTGGTGAAGAGGTCAAGAGTGAGGGGGGAATCTAGACAATAGCCAGCTTGCTGTGCCAAGGTTTCAAAGGTGGTGATGTACGTGTCAATATCCCCTCCAATCATCCAAACCCCCTTCTTTAGTGCCACCTGTGCTTGTTCTTTCTCAAGAGTGTTTGAGAATCGCCTGTTGAAGGCGCTGATAACTTCTAACCAAAGGTGAGGGTCATTGTCGTGAATCCCTCCAGTGACTTGTTGGTTCAGCCAGCGACTCGTGTGTGTGATCCATTCGTTCACATCCTTCCCCTGTATATAGGTGAGGAAGAATATTGCATGTCAGTATGCATTCATCATGATGGGATTGTTGTTGTTGATTCCCCAATACAGTTCCCATTGGGTGAGGAATTCTTCTGCTTTCTGTCTGTTGCCTCGGAAGATTTTGGGGGCGTTTCCTACCAACTTATCATTTGTGTAAGCGTGTCCCAGTGTTATGACACTGCCTATTTTAATTCCTTTTCTTTATTCGCCTTAGGACACGTGACACCTTTTACTTTCTCATCACATGGTCGTTCTCATAAGAGTCATGGTGACTCTAACTTGTTGCTATGGAACCTACATCTTTCGTTTTATACCTTAGCTTGTGATTACTGTGGACTGCGCCGCAGTTACTTATTTTGTTTCATTGTCTAGGTGACGCGATGACTTGATCCTAGGATACTATTGTGACTCCATCCTAGGATCCCTTGTAGACACTATAAAGTCAGGCTTGCTAGGTAGCTTGTAGCCTTAGACTTGACTTCTTGTATCCTACGGTACTCAGAGCAATCCGAAGACCTTTTGATACTCCATCTCTCATGAACCCTCTCCTCTCACTGAAGAATCCTAAGTGCCACTATTGGCTTAGGCTGACTCTTCAACTCGTACATCTTCACTGAAGTTCCTCCTCGGAACTTCCCTTGACAACCAGAACCAGACCCCTTAGTGCAGCGTCTCAGTAGATCGACTTAACCCACATCAGGTGAACGTCCCTACTGTGACGTAACACCCAGAGAGCCAGGTGGTGGTACTCCCCCAGCGCCCCCTGGTGGGCCTCCTCCTCCTCCTCCTGGAGGTCCTCCTCCCGGGAGTCCTCCTCTAGGAAATCCTCCTCTGGGAGATCCTCCTCCTCTTCCAGGTGATCCTCCTGGTGGGTCCGGTTGATCCGGTCCGATGGCTCTCATTATGGCTGCATCATCATCATTGAGGGGTTGTCCTGTTACGGGATTTACTGGCATCTGTACCAGGGTGCGTGGTTCTTCAGTGATGGTGGTCATTGGTGGGAGTATGGTAATAGACTCAGCTTGTTCGATGAGGTTGACCTCTGCCTGATTCAATGGTGACGGAGATTGAGGTTGTTTGTTGTCGGAGGCATCCTCCGATACTTTGTGAGTATTTTCAGAGTGACTTGCGTTGTCTTCCCCGTCAATAGGTCCCCAGTCTGATCGTGGGAGTACTTCATCAGCATATATATCGCAGTGATGATGAGTTCGTAGTGGGGAAATAACCTGCCACCGGTCTAGGATGTAATCGACCGCGCACCAACACAGACGGTCGAAACTAAACTCAACTGGGCGTTCTCCACGTCGTGTCTTGATGACATATCCTTCGGCTCCATTAACACTACTCCAGTACGCATTCTTCAAATATTGGATTGGGACATTGTGACTCCCTCATTGTGATAGGTTATACGGGTGGAATCCGTCAATATCCCACTGTTCTCTGGTCGTTACTCTCGCCATGGTGAGACTATCTTGGTCTTAATGTTACGCTTTGCCTGTAGCATGTGCTTGACTTAAGCACAAGGGGAGTGGCGGAGTCAGCGTTGGGTTGGTCATCAAATACAGAGGCACTTCCTCAATGCAAAGACAAGGTCACGTCGAACTTCTTGGTAAGTTACAATGGCCAATATCGCTCTACTTGTTGGATTACAAGGAGCACCACATGATGGATCGTGATAACGAGAAGAGATGATAAACACGTGAAGAGAACTCGAGTTTGGAAGGCAATCTTGAAGAAGACCAAGATAGCGAGTCTTGGTCTTCCACAGCTACTATTTGTACAGATATGCAAGGGCTTTAAAGCGCCTCTTAAACATGACTATCCTATCGCGCAAGTAGCTCGAACCCTACTACAGCGATCCTAGGAATCTGTAAGCAACAGTAATACACTATGACTACTGCTGACTGATGCAACTAAGTCCATGACTAATTACTACTTACTACCATAGCCATACTGGTAAGTAAGAGTTCACGTCAGTCACAAGAACACTTCTACTACTACTGTTACTGTAATCTTTATTCTGGCGGCCCGGAAACCCAACCGTGACATTGTATTACCTCAGAAACCCCAAGCAGATTTTTGCATGCAAGCTGGAGGAAGAGTGGGCATCAGACACTCATGAAGATACTGCAGAAGCCGTCATGGCTGGAGCAGATAGAGCCAGGTCCACAGGACCCATCACCCCAGCTGAGTTTGACACAGTCATCACCCAGTTCCCCACTCAAGGACACGCCGATAACAGCACCTGTATCTCTCCCAATGTCAATGGACAGCCAGCTCTCTAGCATATCCTCCATGCCACCACCAGAGAGCCTATCTCCAACCACCCCTTCACCACCATCAAAGTCGACGACTTTTGGCGAGCTCTTGACCACGGTGAAGACGTCAGAGCACGCCAGGGAGCGGTACAAGAAGGCGATGAGGCCAAAGAAAATGTGGAAGGAGATCACTGCTGATTGGAGGGAAGAACAGCTACAAATAGCCCAACACCGGAGGGAGGAGTTGAAAGAGAGGAGGGAGAGACAACGGATAGCGAGGATGAGGGATACCCAGCTAAGCACCCACACATATGATATGGCCGAGAAACTAATGCTCCACCCCACACAACGAGACATGCTCTTGCCACTGACAGGACCCCCCTCTATCAAGGTCATATCTGACCCCAGCTCACTGACCAAGCTGTCTCCACAGTCACCAGTGCAAGGGTGCCACATGGGTTTCGGGTCAATAGAGGACCCAATTACATTCCTTTCCCTATCACCACCCCCAATGGCATGACACGCCAGGCAAAATACGTCCAAGCCATCATGAGCAACAACCCCATCATGCTCGGCTTGATCAACAAGTCCGACAGGGTGTTCCCCAAGCCCCTGTACGCCACGCTGCACTACATGGTGCACCCCATGACCCATATCAGTTATGTGCAGGAGGATCTCATCCTCTTCAACGCGGGGTACGACGATGTGGCCACAATCAACCACGCCACCCTGGAGTGTAAAGACATCACTCTAGTTGCAGAGATTCAGAGGTACTGCGCATTGGGGGCAGAGTTAGGAAGGCTCAAGGCACGTATATAGGAGCTGCAGGAGACAAAGGGGCGTCTCATGATGGACAAGGCATTCTGTGTCAGTAGGTTGGAATGGGTGCAGGCAATGCAGAGGATAGAAGATGTACACACAGGATGGATGGCAGCACTGGGGCTCCATGGGCGTCGCTCCTGAAAAGGGGGTGATGTTACGGAATGGACTTTCGGATGCTTACTACTAGATTCTGACTACAGTAGTAGGCATGTGATTCAGTACATTAGTTAGGGACAGTAACTTTCACATGTTATCAGTCAGCACTTAGTAACTTACATTACGAGTTGCTTACTGATTTCTAGGATAGTTGTCGTGATCCGACTCACCACGGACTTATTTTCTCCTTTACTATATCGCTTTGACTCATTCATGCTTCCCCTCGGAGTACTAACCTGTTGACTCACTACCATGTACGCCTCCTTACTCCAAGTCCCCTTCTTCGCCCTTCCCCTTCTGGGCTTCCCCTTATTCCCTTTTCTTCTCCTTCCCCATTCGCGTTGTCTATTGTTCTCTTTCTAGTATCCCCTCATGGGACGGACATAGAGTAGCGACCTATATAAACCTAGCCACTTTGTACGCTCACTCTCCAGTCTTGTCTTCGTTTATCATACTAGCGAATACCAGACTTGTCTACTCCTCCAACTGTGTGCTCCCTTCTCATCGTCTCATCACCACTGTCGGTCTTCCCTTAAGTTGGGAGCCACCTCGAAGCTTTGCACTTGTGCTATAACAACGCGCACACACAGACCCTAAGTCGCTTGACTTAGTCCCTCGTACTTCGGCCGTCTGACTGAAGCCCCTTGTACCTCGTTACTAAGTCCGTTGACTTACCCCTTGAACCCTTGCTCCTTGGTCGTCCCTCGCGGACCTTCGTCTCTTAGAACTCCCTCAGCCTTGGTTACTGTTTACCAAGCACCTCGTCCTTGTACCTTGTCCTGATCCCTTCGTACCCTCGGTGCACGTCACACTGTAAGGCCCCGCTAGGCCTTAACAATAGTGATACTAGGGTTTGAGCTAGATAAGCTATAGGTCAACTACCATTCGGGAGGTGCTTCAAAGCCCTCCATCATCGTGTATAAATAGTAGCATAGGAAGACCAAGAGTCACTATCTTGGTCTTCTTGAATCATCAGTTTCAGATTCCTTCAGACTTCCTATCAGCGGTCTCCTGTGGAGATTCCCAACGTATAGGAAAGGTATACTGCATAAAGTCACCAGGTGTTACGGTCGCACCGGCCGTCTAGCTCGACTTGAGCTGGGTTTCTCAGAACGCTTGTATTGCACGCGACAACCAAGGCAAAACCACTGCAATAGTGGTTGCAACTGAGAGATGAAGGGAAATCCAAAGGGAAACAGCTCGCTGAGAAGCGGCACAACAAGGCAACGTCTAAGGGTTTGGTGAAAGAGACCAACTAAGGCCCTTAGGAAAGCAGGAAGGAACTGTGATGCGGATTGTTGAAAAACTCAAGATGGGGAATACATGCGAAGACAAGCTAGTACTTATACTACTAGTAGATAAGGTTTGGACTCAGCACGAACCTTAAGTCCTTATCTCTAGCCAATAGCCATAAGGGCTCCGGCTCCACAAGCTGAAACACGAAGGAGAACCATAATTGGACTGGCCTATAAAGGCACCAACATCCATCAGACACGAGGTTGCACCCGTACAGTACACAAGGCGTCCATCAGAAAGTCCATCAGTAAACAGGCACAGAGGCCTAGTCCATGTCGTCACCAACCAGATAACCGGCTGCGGCATACCCGAGGCACACACACTCAGGTGATGCCTCACGTGATGAGTCACGTGACTCTGGGCTGTCATGCCCGTAGAAGTGCATGTACATGGCACATGCGCGAGCTTCATCTTGCTCGTAGGGATCGTCAGCTTCTTCATCACTGCTCTCGATGGGAGTGCGGGACTTAGCTGGTTCGGGACGTAATGTCTACATGCTCAGGTCGCCCTTTCTCATCAAGGCCTCTCTTAACGCCTCGGAATCCAGGGTTCGCTCGTAGTTGTCCAACATGGGCCGGCTCGGGCAGCTCGGCAGCGTGCTTTCTCGGGAGCTTAGGATCTCAGTCATGACACCAGAAGACTTTCCTAGTTATTCATCGACATGTTGAGGCTTTCTGTGTTTGACTTAATTGACAGAGCTGAGTATTTGTGTCTTAACCCACCTAAGGCAAGGCCCACACTAACCGAAGCATAACACCATTGGTCAAATATAAGTGGTGCTATAGAACATTGTAGAATGTGATGGAAGAAGAATGACAGCACGTGAAAGAGAAGTTGTTGTCATATGAATAATAGATAAACACAAGTCCGCTCTGATAAGGGCTTGGGATAAGATGAAGATGAGATCTAGGATAAGATAAGATAAAAGAAAAGAAAAAGAGTATGCAGCAAAGAGTTCATGACAATACATGTATAAATAGCATACTAGGAAGACCAAGAAAAGCCATCTTGGTCTTCTCTAAATCATCATTTCTATTCTCAGTCACATCCTCTACTCCCTTCTCTTCTTATTGGGAGTTCTTCTTGCACAATCCATGTCCCTCTTTGTGAAGGCATGTGTTAGAGACTTTTAAGGTCTCCACTTGGTCCAGCATGACTTGGAAAGATCTGCTGCTTAACCCATCATCACATTGAGAAGCCATCTCTATGTTTGACTCATTGAACATACTTACATAATGTGCCTGCCAGTCGCACTTAAGTCAAGTGCATGCCCCAACAAGGCATAACATCACCAGTGTAAGACAGGTGTATATGATGCCATATCCATATCAGCACTATCAATGGCAGTGCAGCAGCTACACTCACAGCATAATGCATGGTGGATATGGAAATATTGGCTTAAAAACAACTGCTTTAGTTGACTTTTTGGCATCAAGCACCCAAACCTATGGGTTATTTACCCCCAAATAGGTATTGATTATTGCATTTGAGGGAGTATGTGTTATGCTAAAATCTCCCTACATTCCAACTCAGAAAACTGAAAAAGGTATGGATTATTTGAGAGCATGGTATTTCTGGGGTATGGCTTATCAGAGAGTTGACTGTATTGGGGGGGATAGTCAAGTGTGATAACTGGGTGCCTATGCGATAATTATTCCTAATTCGGGGGTAGAAACATTCACGGATGTCAAAGTCGATCACCAAACCATCACCACTTGCCCTCGCACCCACTTCAATGAACCCAGTGCGCCCAACCACAAACCTCTTACATGGACACGATGAACTCAATGCTTGGCACCACACGACACCGGCCACCAAGGCCGGGGGAGTAGCTCTTACAGAGGAGGAATCACACTTCAGGCCGAAAGATTAACAGGCCACAGATATACTAGAAAATGTGTTACATAGGGTTCTGTACCCGTAGGTACACGAAAATGGATTTAAAAAAAAAAAATTAATTTATTCCTAATTATTCCTAATTAACAGGGGGGGATTTCCCGATGTTGGTACAAATGGGCTTCTTCTGCCGCTTTGTACCTTTCCGAACGACCAAAGAGCAAGCGATCAAATTGATCAAACCGTAAACATCTGTCCACAGTAATGTTGGTCATAAGTCTCGGGTCTAGAGCAGGAGAAATAGCCCATTTCCGACAAAAAAAAATTTGGCTCTATCGTACCCCTCTGCTTCTTTGCTGACGGGCGATCTTCTTCATGTCTTTTCAGACTCTTCGCTCTTCCTCAAGCGTGACCTTTATCCGGAGGTACAGAGGCGAGCACAGGCAGAACTCGGCTCAGTCATCTCAAGAGATAGGCTGCCAACGTAAGAAGAGAAGCCATTTCTTCCGTGCATAGACACAATGAACAAGGAGTTGCCGAGGTGGCAAATAGTGACTCCAATGGGTATGGGTCCTCCGTATTTGGTGGCATGCTAGATTCCATATGAAGGTGCCGCCTACTCACTAGCCGATGATTACTTCTACATGGGCTACTTCGTTCCAAAAATGCCTATTAGTATCTTTCAACGTAGGTCGAAGCCTCATCTCTAAGTCTTTCGCGTGGTAGGTTCTCGGCCATAGCTAATGCACGCTGCGCAATAATCATACGACGCAACCACTCTCCAGACAGCTCCGAGAGGGGTCGACGGGCTACACGACCCGGAGCCACATCCCAACCCAGAGGCATTCAACCCCGATCACCCTCAATGTGGACAGGAGCTTCGGTGACGACCGGTGATCCCGTTGGCTTTTGGCGTCGACAGGTGGGTCTGCTCGGGGCGTCATTCCATCGACGCGACACACTTCGTTGGGGTGGCGTCAGTGTTTAACGCGTCAAAGGCAAAGGACAAGGATGGGCGGTATGTGATGTGAGTGGTAACGTCCCATCGGCCCCCTGAACACCTGTTTTCTACCGGACTGATCTGGTGAAATCCCCTGACAGTCAAGTTCGCATGCTCAATCACTCAGAGAGATAAGTTCTCAGCGGCCTCAATAAGAGCGAGCGCCTTGGCTTGACTGTTACCTCTTTTGGACACCCCGCAGGATTTTCCCTTTCTCAGTTAGCCATATCAGCACTTGTGCGCGCACAATTCGTTCACCAACAGTAGCTCCGCAGTCGTCAGTCTCAAAGAGCGGCTAGTTTGATAGTCAATCGATGAGTCTTTATATACCGATATTGTAGCGTCCAGGGTCGCGTTATTGATTAGTGTCAACTAATCCTTATAGTAGCAATCGTCCCGAGTTGGGCAGAAAGCGAAAAAGAGATGGGAGACTGCGGCATATGAAGCTATGGCAGCACATGGCTGCCCCACACACTCACGGCGTCGGACGCATTTGTGCGAGAGGGCCACGGAAAAGAGAGGATGAAACGTGCACGTAGTTCATTAGCGGTTAGTTGCGTACGCATAACTATCGCCTATGCATAATGGTCGCCTGTCCCTTACAAGTGCGGTAGAATTTGTATGGGCATAGCAAGTAAACATGTCGTGAGTTCCTGTTCTCAACACAATGGGGGATGTATGCACTCACGTTCAGGTTAATGATAACCGCCACAGGATGATGATGGGCGCGAGATCACAGGAGCAAGATATGAGGCTATATGCGGCCTATATAAGGCCGCGTGCAATCTCGGACGGAAAAGAGGTCCGATTTGGTCACGTAATGACCTCAACCTTATTTTCGTTGGGACATAGGCGCACGCCATCGGGTATGGCGGGGGGGGGAAGCGCTATGGACAAGTATGGTTTGTTGATGCACCAATTTACTCGAAAACAACAATGCAAAGGATTAAATGGCCAAAGGAAAAGGAAACACTGGAACATGTATAGTGCCTTGTGCAATCTCGAACAGAAACAAATTATTTGAAGGACTAACTGGTGACAATGACATTAGAACGGGAAAGAAATCTGGATGATTTGGTCATGTTTACAATCTGGAGACTGATTTTATAATTTTATTTTGTCATGTTTACGATTCGCAGATTCACTGACCTGGCATGACCTTGCAAGGCAAGGTTGAAGGGGACTCCCGATTCAGGCATAGAAGCCGAGCCTGACTTCTGGAAGAAAGGTGTTCAGAATTGTTCAAAGCTGGTCTCACTCAAATACTCCCAAACACCATGGCGATGAAGCCGTTCCGTAGTTCGGATGGCTTTGTAGCGCCAGTCCCCCAAAACCTTAGACGCGGGGTGAACAGAGTCGTATGGCATCGTCTCCCGGTATTGGGACTTGGTACTATTCCGAGCAATCAAAGAGCAAGCGACTAAGTTGCAGATATCCGAAAGGACAGCCGTACAACATTGGCCATACAAATCACATGAATAGGGCGAGATCTTGGGGGCGCTTTACGAAGGACTAGACTTTTCTCATAACTGTAGTATGCGCGCTACTATTGGTCATGGTTTCTGACCTGCATCCTGGAATACAAATTGGTTTCCTTTTTTTTTTTGAAAAAAAAAAAAAAAAAGTCGGGCGAGAGAAGCAAGCACATTTCTAGCGAAAAGAAATTGGTACTAAATACAACCATTCTTGTAGATATTTGGGCCCGAAAACCCAAGTCGTCGAATGACAACTGAACCACACGTAACAGACGCCGTGATAATCCGGATTCTGTTCGATTTGAAGTCTTGCCAAATATGAGAACTCCATACAGTTGGATCGTCTATGGGTTTGCTCATAAATAAGCATCTGTATTATATAGTTCTTGTGTCTGCCCCCCCGTCCTTGTCAGGTGGCCTAGTTCGAACATGCCGATCCCTCTCCTCACAGCTGTCGACTTCCTCGCCCTCTCTGCATTTCTCTATATCCTCTTCGCCTTTCGTGACTACAGAAGACGAAGGGGCTTCCCATATCCCCCAGGGCCTCCACCTTGGCCTGCCATCGGGAATTTGCTGGATGTCCCAAAGCTTTCTCCCTGGTTGGCCTACGCAAATATGTCTAAGAAATATGGTAGGACTGACCTCCCCTGGTTTTTCTTCACTAAATCTAGGTTTATGTTTATTAGGCGATGTCATGTACCTTCAAGTTTTTGGTCAAGTAGTCATTGTCCTGTGCTCGTCGACAGCTGTCAAGGACTTACTCGAAGGGCGTGGAGAGTTGTATGCAGATCGAATACTACTTCCGATCTTTGATATGTGAGCCTGAACTTTATCTGTCCATCGCCGTAGATGCTGAGTTCACCAATGTCCCAGAATGGATGTGAATTGGATGTTTTTCTTTTCCAGAATGGGAAAATACTGGCACGAAGGCAGGAGATTACTGGACCGCAGCCTTCGCCCTGGCGCAACAGCCAAGCATCGGCATTTTATTGAGGAAAAGACACATGTCTTTCTTGGGCAGTTACTTGCAACCCCGAAGGCCTTCCGCGAACACATCGATCTGTTAGTCCT
The DNA here is from genome assembly GCA_951394315.1 of Lactarius evosmus. NCBI lineage: Eukaryota > Fungi > Basidiomycota > Agaricomycetes > Russulales > Russulaceae > Lactarius > Lactarius evosmus. The sequence goes on from OX596124.1 coordinate 5,743,555, forward strand.
GCTGCTAGACTTTCCCGATACCTTTTGATCCACATTGTACTAGCCTTCAAGGAAGGCTTATCATGCACCTCACCTATGGGTATGACTTAAAAGAGGATGACGATATATTGATAACAGCAAAGAGGACCAGCCAAATCATGAAACAGTTCGTTTTACCTGGAGCAGCATTAGTAAATCACCTGCCATTTCGTGCGCTTTCTTTATCCCCTGTGTCATTTGAGTGTCTCACCTCTATATTCAGTCCGACGCCTCCCTTCTTGGGTCCCCTGGTTTAGGCATGAACCAGTGGCGAGTGAATGTAGGGAGCTGGCGCAGAGGCTGAAGAACGAGCCTATCGAATTTGTGAGGAACTCTATGGTATGCAACGGGCGACGTTCTGGTAATTTGTCTCTACTCACTGACCGCTAGCGAGGTGGCACTGCTGTACCATCTCTAGCGAGTGAATACCTCCAAGAGGCAGACCTCCTAAGCGGCGCCGAACGTCAACAGACGGTGCAAGACATCAAAGATGTTCTAGGGTCTATGTTCCAGGGTGGGCTCTTGCGTTCTCTACGAATACACTACAGCGCTTACTTTGAGCATCAGCCGGTTCAGACACAGTACGTGTTTTCCTGTAGCTTGCCTCTTGGCTGACGGGCGACTTTCAGACAGTTTCTTCAATGTCATCGCTCTTCCTCGCGCTTGTCCTTCATCCAGAGGTACAGAAGCGAGCGCAGGCAGAACTTGACTCAGTCATCTCCAGAGATCGGTTGCCAACATATGACGACAAGCCGCACCTTCCATACATAGAAGCGATGAGCAAAGAGTTGTTGAGGTGGCTTATGGTGACGCCACTGGGTACGGGTTCCTCACTCGTCAATGGCGCCACGTACTAACACCGTAATGGAGGAGTTCCCCACGCGCTAACTGAGGACGACTTCTATAGGGGCTACTTTATTCCAAAAGGTTTTGCATCCATCTTTCAATGCTAGCTGAAGCCGTAATCAATATCCTCCGCTCTTTAGGAGCCATTATCATAGCTAACGCATGGTACGCGACAATCATATCATATGACACAGTTGTTTGCTTCCCAGACAGTTCTGAGACTGATTTCCAGGGCCATCCTGCACGACCCGGAGCTATATCCTGACCCAGAGGCATTCGAGCCCGGTCGTTTCCTCGACAAGGATGGAACCTTCCTTGATGATCCGATGATCTCGCTGGCGTTTGGCGCGGGCAGACGGATATGTCCGGGGCGCCACTTCGCCGAATCGACGCTCTTCGTCGTGACGGCGTCGGTGCTGTCCGTGTTCAATGTGACAAGGGCCAAAGACAAGAATGGAAACGAGATTCCGGTCCCAACCCACGAGTCTGGCGAAGGCGGTGCTCCCAAGTGAGTAGTGAAGTCTACCTATCACATGGACCTGGAACTAATGTAGATTAACTCCGTTGGAAGCCACCCGCCGAAATTCGAGTGTTCTATTACTCCAAGAGATAAGCTAGCAGAGGATTTGATAAGGGCGAGTGCCTTGGTTTGAACGTCACCCATGTTGCGCATCTTGCCGCGCAGGCATCTATTCTCCCATCATTTTCTAAATTTGTCGTACTTGTGTCCTGTAGCGTGAATTCTGGGGCTTCTCGTGGTGTATTCTGGCAGAGATGGCAGTCATTCTCCATGGTTGTGCGTAGCTATGTGTTCACCTACCTGCTCTGTAGTAGCAAAGATCTAGTCAGACATCCTGTCTTCGTCAACAGCCAATAGGCAGCACTTGATAGTCTCGGTATGTGTAGTTGCCAATGTACTTACAGTACGGTGGCGGTGGTCGAACTTTGGCAATGAAACCGATCCATAATTCGGACGGCCTTGTAGCACCAATCCCCAAAAACCTATGACCGTGCCGGAACGGAAGTCTTATAGCATCATGCATCGACATGCATCATCTCCTGCTTTGGGACCCGGCACTATCTCAAACGTTCATGCAATATAATCATTACTTGGCTAACTGTACCTACCTTCATGTATCATACTTTCTCAAGTACGACGCGGTTATGGCCCTTCTTGTGTACTATCTCACTCTAAACGGCTACGGCTGACCAGATTTTTTCTTACCTACATGCCCCGGAATCCAAATGTGCACCGACAAAAAAAAGCGACCAGTCGTACAAGGGCGAGCCTGAGAGAAGTGGGCACATTTCCGGCGAAAAGAAATTGGCCCTAAATACGACCATTCCTGGAAGTGCTTTGGGTTGAGATGACAAACCACGTGTACAACAATCCAAGGCGAGCTTCCATACGATCGAGGGCTCCATGGTTCTTCCCATAAATATGCATTTGCTCATCGTTTTCCTTTCTGCTCCACCTTGTCCTTGTTAGGTGGCCTGGTCCGAACATGCCAGTCTCTCTCCTCACAGCGATCGACTTCCTCGCCCTCTCGGCATTTCTCTATACCCTCTTCGCCTTTCGTCACCACAGAAGGCGAAGGGGCTTCCCGTATCCCCCAGGGCCTCCATCTTGGCCTGTCATCGGGAATTTACTGGATGTTCCAAAGCTCTCTCCCTGGTTGGCCTACGCAAATATGTCTAAGAAATATGGTAGGACCAACCTCTCCTGGTGTTTCTTCTCTGAACCTAGGTTTATGATAATTAGGCGATGTCGTGTACCTTCAAGTTTTTGACCAAGTAGTCATTGTCCTGTGCTCACTGACAGCTATCAAGGACTTATTCGAAAGGCGTGGAGAATTGTATTCGGATCGAGTACCATGTCCGATCTTTGAGATGTTCGCCCGGTCTTTATCCTTCCCTCGCCGCACGCGCTGATTTCACTAATGTCCCAGAATGGATGCGAATTGGATACTTGCCATTTCTAGGAAGGGGAAATACTTGCGCGAAGGTAGAAGGCTATTAGATCGCAGCCTCAGCCCTGGTGCAACAGCCTCCCATCGGTATTTTATCGAGGAAAAGACACGCTTCTTTCTTAGCCAGTTACTTGCAACCCCAACAGCCTTCCGCGAACACATCGACCTGTTGGCCCTGCTGTTACATTAGCCAGATAACTGTTGACTCGCATTGTAGTCTTCAAGGGAAACTTGTCATGCACCTCACCTACGGGTATGACCTAAAAGAGAATGACAATATGTTGATACCAGCAAAGAGGGCCAGCCAAATCACGACACAGTTCGTTTTACCTGGAGCAGCATTAGTAAATCACCTGCCATTTCGTGCGCTTCCTTTATCCCCTATGTCATTTGAGTGTCTCACCTATATATTCAGTCCGACACCTCCCTTCGTGGGTCCCTTTGTTCAAGTATGAACCACTGGCGAGTGAGTGTAGGGAAATGTCACAGAGGTCGAAGAACGAGCCCGTCGACTTCGTAAGGAAATCCATGGTATGAATTGGGTGACATTCCGACAATTTGTCTATACTCACCTCACAGAACGCTAGCGCGATGGCACTGCGGTACCATCTCTAGCAAGTGAATACCTCCAAGAGGTTGACCTTCTGAGTGGCGTCGAACATCAACAGACGGAGAAAGACATCAAAGATGTTCTAGGGTCTATGTTCCAAGGTTGGTCCTCGCTTTCTCTACGAATACACGTAGCGCTTACGTCGAGCACCAGCCGGTTCAGACACAGTACGCGCCCTCCTTATTCCTGTGGCCCGCTTCTTGGATGACGCTCGACTTTCAGACCGTTTCTTCGATGTCATCCCTCTTCTTCGCGCTTGTCCTTTATCCAGAGGTACAGAAGCGAGCGCAGGCAGAACTTGACTCGGTCATCTCAAGAGATCGGCTGCCAACGTATGACGACAAGCCACGTCTTCCGTACATAGAAGCGATGAGCAAAGAGTTGTTGAGGTGGCAGATGGTGACGCCAATGGGTGCGGCTTCCTCACTCATCAACGGTGCCGCGTTCTAACCCCTAAATGCAGGAATTCCCCACGCGCCGACTGACGATGACTTCTATAAGGGCTACTTTATTCCAAAAGGTTTTGTAGTCATCCCCCAATGTTGGCCGAAGTTTTAATCAAAAACTTCCGTTCTTTAGGTGCTATGGTCATAGCTAACGCATGGTGCGTGACACAGTTACTCTCCAGACAGTCCTGAGATGGATCGACAGGTCTGTTCTGCACGACCCGGAGCTATACCCCGACCCAGAGGCATTCAAGCCAGATCGTTTCCTTAACGAGGATGGAACCTTCCATGACGATCCGATGGTCTCGATGGCGTTTGGTGTAGGCAGACGGATATGCCCGGCGCGCCACTTTGTCGCTGCGACGCTCTTCGTCATGACGGCGTCGGTGCTGTCCGCGTTCAATGTGACAAAGGCCAAGGACAAGAATGGGAACGAGATTCCTGTCGCAGTGCCAACCCCCGAGTCAGTCCAAGGCCATATTTCCAAGTGAGTAATGAAGTCTACCTATCGTATGAACGTGGTACTTTTGTAGCTGAACTGGTGAACTCCGTTGAAAGTCATCCGCCGAAGTTTGAGTGTTGTATTACCCCAAGAGATAAGCTCGCAGAGGATTTGATAAGGGCGAGTGCCTTGGCCTGAACGTCACTCGTGTTGCGAATCCTGTAGGCATCTATTCTCCCACCCTTTTGTTCCTCTATTGAACTGGTGTTCTGTAGCGTGAACTCGGAGGCTGATGCATGAAGTATTCTGAAAGAGATGGCAGACTCACTCCACGCATGTGTGCAGCTGTCTGTTCAGCAACCTGCTCTGTAACAAAGGTTCAGTTGGACATCCTGTATTCGTTTATGTACTCTGAGGTGCACGAAAATGGATTCAAAAAAATAATAATCCTGTACTGGTAGTCAAGCAATAAGTACTCGATATGTATTGATATGTGTAGTTACCAATATACTCAAAATACGGCGGCGGCGGTCAGACTTTAAAAATGAAATCGCTACGTAATTCAGATAGCTTTGCAAGTCCCCAAAATGCTGAAACAGAAGTGTTATGGTATCATGCGTCATTGCATAGAACATTCAAACAATCACACAACGCAATCATGACTCAGCTTACCATACCGACCTCACGTATCATGGTCTCTCAGGGATTATAGCCCTCCTTATGCACTATCACACCCTACATGCTTTGGGATACAGATGTACACCGACACAAAAAGGCGACTAGGTTGTAGACATCATGATCCTGCATTCGTCATACAAGAGCGAGAGAAGTGGGCACATAAGGCTAAGACCGGTTACAGCGTGTGCCTACTGTAGTTATGAATGAAAACTAGCTTTCACTACAGAGATGCCCCAAATTTTCCCCATGAGGAAAAGGGAAGATTTTTCTGTGTTGATGAGGTCCCTTCAATGGAGGGATCGGATGGCAGTGGATTAATAGTCCGAGATGGCCTAGCTATTTATTGTAAGGTCAGTCCGTTTGGTGAGTGGAGTGGGGAAAGCCCGGATTTTGAGTTGCCTAGTCGGGTTCGGTGGCACTTCTGATGGTGGTGACCCAGTTTCCGGTCAGGTCTGCCACACGCCACAGGGATGATCCGGTGATGGTGTGGGTGTGTGCATGCTCGTAGCGCGGCAGAAATTGGTTCATCATTCTGTCTTTGCGCCAGTCCAGTTCCCATCGTAGGAAAGCAGTTTTGCATGCCGACTCTTCTGGGAAGCTTCTGATTGGATCTAGTTGTTTCTGCTGTCCAGTGAGTCAAAAACCCGAATCGTCGAACGACAACAACAACAGAACCACATGTAACATACTCTGCGACGACCCATGGCGGAGTCTTGTCAAATATGAGAGCTTCCATACAATTGGCGCTTCTATAGATTTCTCATAAATATGCATCTGCTTGTAGTTCTCGTGTCTACCCCCCCTCGTCCTTGTCAGGGGCCATAGTTCAAACATGCAGATCTCTCTCCTCACAGTGGTCGACTCTCTCGCCCTCTCTGCATTTCTCTATATCTTCTTAGCCCTTCGTCACCACAGGAGGCGAAGGGGCTTCCCGTATCCCCCAGGGCCTCCATCTTGGCCTGTCATCGGGAATTTGCTGGATGTCCCAAAGCTCTCTCCCTGGTCGGCCTACGCAAATATGTCTAGGAAATACGGTATGACTCGCCTCTCCTGGTGTTTCTCCCTGATCCTAGGTTTGTGTTTATTAGGCGATGTCGTGTACCTTCAAGTTTTTGACCTAGTCATCGTCCTGTGCTCGCAGACGGCTATCAAGGACTTACTCGAAAGGCGTGGAGAGTTGTATGCAGATCGTATACCAATTCCGGTCTTTGATATGTGAGCCTGAGCTTTATCCTTCCCTCACCGTAGGCGCTGATTTCACTAATGTTCCAGAATGGATGTGAATTGGATATTTCCTGCATCTAGGAAGGGGAAATACTGGCGCAAATGTAGAAGGTTATTAGATCGCAGCCTCCGCATCGGCACAACAGCCTCGCAATCGGCGTTTGATTGAGGAAAAGACACGCGTCTTTCTTGGCCAGTTACTCGCAACACCGAAGGCATTCCGCGAACACATCAGCCTGTTGGTCCTGCTGTTACACTAGCCAGATAACTGTTGACTTGCATCCTAGTCTTCAAGGAAAACTTGTCATGCACCTCACCTACGGGTATGACTTACAAGATAACGATGATATATTGACACCAGCAAAGAGGACCGGCGAAATCGTAACCCAGTTCGTGTTACCTGGAGCAGCATTAGTAAATCACTTGCCATTTCGTGCGCTTCCGTTCTCCCCTATGTCATTTGGGTGTATCACGGCTATATTCAGTCCGACGCTTCCCTTCGTGGGTTCCTTGGTTCAAGTACGAACCATTGGCGAGCGAATGTAGGGAGGCGGCACATAGGTCGAAGAACGAGCCTATCAACTTCGTGAGGAACTCCATGGTATGAACTGGGTAATATTCCGGCAATTTGTCTCTACTGACAGAACGCCAGCGCGATGGCACCGCGGTACCATCTCTAGCAAGTGAATACCTCCAAGAGGCAGACCTCCTGAGTGGCACTGAACGCCAACAGACAGTGCAATGCATCATAGATGTTCTAGGGTCTATGTTCCAAGGTGGGTCCCTACGTTCTCTACGAATGCATTGGAGCGCTTACATCGAGCATCAGCCGGTTCAGGCACAGCATGTGTTCCCCTTACTCCTGTGGCCCGCTTCTTGGCTGACGCTCGACTTTCAGACCGTTTCTTCAATGTTATCCCTCTTCCTCGCGCTTATCCTTTATCCAGAAGTATAGAAGCGAGCACAGGCAGAACTTGACTCGGTCATCTCAAGAGACAGATTGCCAACTATAAAAACCTAACGACCCTCAGTTCTCGTAGTACTGGAAGAACTATAGATTATATTAATCACCTAATGACCTAATGGTTCGTTAATGACAGAGTACCGTAGGAAATATATGATGACTTACCCTCAGTTCTCGTAGTACTGGAAGAACTGAGGGAAACAACGGGCGTATACCAAGACGCGTAAAGTAGTTCCCGCCACGTGATTCACAGGGACAGTGTCGTGACTCTAATACCAACATATGACGACAAGCCGCGCCTTTCATACATAGAAGCGATGAGCGAAGAGTTGTTGAGGTGGCAGATGGTGGCGCCACTAGGTGCGGGTCCCTCACTCGTCAACGGTGCCGTGTACTAACGCCTAAGTGGAGGTGTTCCCCACGCGTCAACTGATGACGACTTTTATAAGGGATACTTTATTCCAAAAGGTTTTGTATCCATCTTTCAATGTTGATTGGGGCCGTAATCAAAATCTCCCGCTCTTTAGGTGCTATGGTCATAGCTAACGCATGGTGCGCAGCCATCACATCACATATGACACAATTGCTTTCCAGGAAGCTCTGAGACGGACAGACAGGGCTGTCCTGCACGATCCGGAGCTATATCCAGACCCAGAGGCATTCAAGCCTGATCGTTTTCTTAACGAGGATGGATCCTTCCGTGAAGATCCGATGATATCGCTTGCGTTTGGCGCAGGCAGGCGGATATGCCCCGGACGCCACTTCGTTGAATCGACGCTCTTCGTCATGACGGCGTCGGTGTTGTCCGTGTTCAACGTAACAAGGGCCAAGGACAAGGATGGGGACGAGATTCCGGTCCCAGCGCTGACACCCGAGTCGGTCCAAGGCAGTATTACCAATGTGAGTAATGATGTCTACCTATCGCATGAACCTGGTACTTTTGTAGCTGATCTGGTGAACTCCGTTGGAAGTCATCCGCCGACATTCGAGTGTTCTATTACTCCAAGAGATAAGCTCGCGGAGGATTTGATAAGGGCGAGTGCCTCGGCTTGAACGTCACCCGTGTTGCGCATCCTAGAGGCATTCATTCTCCCACGGTTTTCTCGCTCTGTGGAATTAGTTTTCTGTAGCGCGAATTCGCTGTATCAAGTAGTCCTACTCAGTTTCCTGCATTGCTCCGGTCACGCCAACCGTCAAGCATACGTCCTGGTTACTGCTTCGACGCCAGATGTATTCCGGGTCCTCTCTATGTAAGGCGGCACGTTCGCGCCCTTCATACATTGACCCGATATACTCTGGTCCTCGCTTCGTAGACCGATTAACAACAACCCTAATGTTCTCGATGGCAAAAGCGACATCGAGTTCCAGCGTTCTACCAAGGATGGCAGAGTCACTCTCTAAGCGTGGCCGCCGGGTGTGCAACTCTCTGTTTACTAACGTACTCTGCACACGCAAAGGTTACAATAGTCAATAGATAGTCAAGCATTGAGTGCCAATTATAGAACAGTTTGCTAAGAATAAAGGCGCCTTCCAAATTAAATTCTGGAACTTCATTTATTCAAATTCGGCCAGTCATTACTCCCCTATTAGTAATCATTGACCCCTACAGCCCTGAATGCCTCCGTACTTGTGTGCTCAACGACTTGTGGTTCATATGGCCATGATAATAAAGCTGACCTTTGGCTTCGGATACTCGTAGGATACCTGGGCTGAAGGGATATAGTATGGCTCCACTTACCGCCATTGGGCAAGTTTGCAAGCGGTCCAGTTGCGATTCTTCAGTCGGTATCATTCCGAACCATCAGTGAGAAATCAAGCAGATAAGTCGCATATATCTACTGATTATCCTAATCTCGTGTTAAGTGAGGGAGAATCTATTGCCTCAACAAGAAAATTAGGCTCTGTTCGGCGCACGCGTTGTCGCGTGCGGCATCAGCCAAAAATAAATAAATTGTTTTGCTTTGCTGCGTGAAGCAAAGTAGCTGTTCGAAAACGTTTCCGAAAAATAATTCTGCCGAAAAATAATGCGGCAACCCTGCCAAAAAAATAAAGAGGTCGGACCTCTTTATTTTTTCGCAATCTCTTTATCAAACGCTCCTGTGACCATGCGTGATGCATGATCATATGCGTTATCTAGATAGATCGCTTACATAAGGCACACATGTATGATCTGTACACGTACAGATACTATCCCTGACCAGTCGGACAGGACCCCTCAGTCGAACAGCTTTATTTCTCACTCATTTTTCACTCGCTCGATTTCTACCAAATTAAGTTTATGGTCTCCTTAATACTCCAAAATATTTTTTATTAATATCTTTTTACGTTGTGAAGTTAGTAAAATGGCATTCTGTCACGCCTGGGAGCCCATGCCATGTCGGGGTTTGAATGAGTGGCTGACTCCCTTCCAAAAGTGGAAGGAGGTGCGATGGCGTCTCGACCCTTTTCCCACACGCCTCAGAGTGGTGGACAAGCGGAGTTCTAACAATTACCAAAACGGGACTGTGACAAAGCGTGACTGTCTGACTGGGTCCTGTCCGACTGGGGGGTCAGGCCGGTCAGGGATAGTACTGCATTTTTGCATGTACAAGGCGCAAACGACAAAATACAATTTACAATCATCTAATATGATTATTGAATTTCTCTATTTCACGGCGGATAATTGCCCGGCCAATAGATCATCGATCCAGCATTGTCCAGATAAGCTAGATGTATTCTTGAATTTGTCAAAGCGCATCCCATATGCGAGAACCAAACCCGCAGCTGAAGACACAGTTATAGCAGTAGCCCTAAGCACAATACCAAGAAGATCTTCGGGTGTAGCGGCCATAAGTTTTGCGCAGAGATTAGATCAAGACTTGTCCATCTGATCTGAAATGTGACAGGTCCAATTCCGTTGGTCACACTATGTGACGATTTGTCATACTATGTTATGATTTGAAGCAATAATCTATTTTGTGCGTTCGGAAAACTCTACATAAAAATAATGTTGCCGCGCGTGACCTCTTCGCCCCAGGTGGGGCGAAGAGGTCGCGCGCGGCAATGTACGAAATGGAATCGGGCGCCGAACAGGGCCTTAGGTTTGTGGTGGCTTTGTCCAGGCAGAATGTGGTACACATCGCCCATTGCGGCTTATACGCCTAGCTAAACTCGGGGGGGTACTGCTATAAAGGCTCCAACTCTATGACCTCCTACCCCTTGTCTTTTTTCAGGGTGACTTAGTTCGACCATGATGCAGCTCTCTCTCGCCACAGCGATTGACTCCCTCGCCCTCTCTGCATTCCTTTTCGTCCTCTTCTCCTTTCGTGACCACAGAAGGCGCAGAGGTCTCCCAGATCCCCCTGGTCCTCCATCTTGGCCTATCATCGGGAATTTGCTGGATGTCCCAAAGCTCTCTCCCTGGTCGGCCTACGCGAATATGTCTAAGAGATACGGTAAGGGCTAACCCACTCCTAGTGACCCTTCTCTGAACCAGCGTTATCAGGCGACGTCATATATGCCTTCAAGTTTTCGGCCAAACAGTCGTGGTCCTGTGCTCGCTGGCAGCCATCAAGGACCTACTCGAAAAGCGTGGAGAGGTGTACTCAGATCGAACACGGTTTCCAATCTTCGAGATGTGGCGTTTTCCCATGCACTTATCTTTGGGTGCCGGCGACCCAGATTCCTCAGAATGGGTGTCGATTGGACCTTGCCTTCTTGTCAGAAAGGGAAAATATTGGCGTGATGGACGCAAATTATTGGATCGCAGTCTTCGCCCTGGAGCAACGGCCTCGCATCTAGGTATGATTGAGGAAAGGACACGCGCATTCCTTGGCCAGCTGCTTTCCACGCCAAAGGACTTTCGTGAACACATCGACCTGTTGGTCTCACCGCTCAATTTTCCCAACAATTGTTGTCTCATTTCCAGTCTTCAAGGAAGAAAGAAGCTTATCATGTACCTCACTTGTGGGTATGACCTGAAAGAGGGCGACGACATTCTGATGCCCGCAAGGAAGACAGGTGAGATCATGTCCCAGTTTGCCCTGCCTGGGGCGGCACTAGTAAATCATCTCCCATTTCGTACGGTTTCTCTTTCCCCCTATTGTCCTCGAGTATCTCACGGCAATATTAAGTTCAGCACCTCCCCTCGTGGATCCCTTTGTTCAAGTATGAGCCACTGGCGAGCGAATGTAGGGAGTTGGGACAAAGGATGAAGAACGAGCCTATCGACTTCGTGAGGAACTCTATGGTATGGAGCGGGCGACATTCCGGCAATTTGTCTCTACTGACAGACCCCCAGCGAGATGGCACCGCGGTACCATCTCTAGCGAGCGAACACCTCCAAGAGGCAGAGCTACTGAGTGGCCCGGACCGTCAATGGACAGAGAAAGTGATCAAAAATACTGTAGGGTCTATGTTCCAAGGTGAATTCACGTGTTACTCTGCCGGAGGCCAAGGTACATCATGATAGCGCTTACACGGAGTACCAGCCGGTTCAGACACAGCGCGTTACCCTTCCCTATTCCCGTGATTTTTGCTTGTTTGACGCGCGACTTTCAGGCCGTATCCTCGATGTCTTCTCTGTTCCTCGCGCTTGTCCTGTATCCAGAGGTACAGAAGCGAGCGCGGGCAGAACCTGACTCTGTCATTTCAAGAGATAGGCTCCCAACGTACGACGACAAGCCGCGTCTTCCATACATAGAAGCGATGAGCAAAGAGTTGCTGAGGTGGCAGATGGTGACGCCAATGGGTGCGGGTTGCCCACCCAATACTCGATTTCAGCCCCGCTAGAATTCCTTCTCAAGGCCTCCCCCACTCCCCAATCGACGACGATGTCCACAGGGGCCACTTCATTCCAAAAGGTCCCGTACGCATCTTTTCAACTTCAACGTCGGTCGAGAGTCATCGTTTCGCCTGGCAGGTTCTGTGGTCATAGCGGACGCATGGTGCATTACAGCCACAGCTCTCGTTCTCTCGAGGCCGTTCTGAGGGAAAAAAAAAAAAAGGCGCGTACAGGGCGGTCCTGCACGACCCGGAGCTATACCCCGGCGCCAGAGGCGTTCCAGCCCGATCGCTTCCTCAACGAGCGCGGGACCTTCCGCGACGACCCGGCGATCCAGCTCGCGTTTGGCGCGGGCAGGCGGGTCTGCCCGGGGTGCCACTTTGTCGCGGCGACGCTCTTTGTCGTGGCGGCGTCGGTGTTGTCCGTGTTTGACGTGACAAGGGCCAAGGACAGGAGCGGGAACGAGGTCCTCGTCTCAGTTGCGACCATGGTCCAAGGCGAGATTGTTGTGTGAGTGATGAACGATGAACGCCTATCTATCGCCCTGGATTAATCAGGTGAATCTCTCTCCCCCCCCCTCCCCCCCCCCCCCCTTGAAAAGCCAACTACCCATGTTTGAGTGTTCTATCGCTCCGAGAGATAAGCTTGCAGAGGACTTAATAAGAGCGAGTGCCTTGGCTTGACCGGCACCGTCGGCCAAGTGGCGTCCCGTCGGCATTTCATTTTTCGCGCTCTCAATATCTGGGGAGGTTTGTATTTTTATTTTATTTTGTAGCGCGAATATAGGGACTGCCGCTCCTCCAAAGTTGTTTCTGAAACAGTGGCATACAGTGCCCTCTCCGTACCCCTGTTGTATGCACCTGTCCACCTCCACGTATCTGTCTATGTCCGAGATGATCCCTCTCCGACGGGAGTGCGTACCTCAGTCTCAATCTCGGTGACGAGAATGACTTCGGCTCCGAGAACGCTGGGTAAGTTACCAACCCTCTGACACCGCACTACAAACTGTTCAAGGCAAACGGTGAATAGGGGTCTTCGACCATAGCCAGCTTCTAGTTTAAAGCGAGTCTGAACCGATGAATCACTGGAGTCTACGTCGATGACGTTATTACCGTACTTTCTCCGGTGCTGCGGCGCGTCATGCACTACCGTACCGTACCGTATCGCTTGTCCCTACGAGTGCAGCGCTTCCTTCATCGATTTGCAAAGGCGAAATGTACATCGTCAGTCGACAAACGCAAAGCGAATAAATAATGATTGAAAAGGAAAAAAAAAAAAAGTATTCGATAACCCTGTACTTCAACATCAAAACAGCCGGCCGAGGCTCGAGCATCAGTAAAAATCATACTATGTATCACATCATATCACGTCCCCATCGTCGTGTACGTATGCATCCTCACTCACAAGTCCATATCTCCACAGTTCCCAGCCCCCCAGCACCTGCTCGCACGACATACGTACATCAAAAAAAAACACAAGATAGAGTATGAAAGAGAGAGAGAGGGTAGAATGTGAAAAGGGGGGGGGGGTGAAAAAAAGACAGAAACAAAAGAGAGGGAGCATAAATATATATACGCCGAGCCCCGTCAGCGTCAGCCCCATCGGGACCGACCGGACTACTGGCAACACCAGCAACACCGGCAGCGGCGGCGGCGGCATCAGCAGCGCGTGGGGTGGGGAGGGGCGGGAACCATTCAAAACAGGTGCACAAAGTTGCTCGGGAAGATGTGCCTTCCAGGCACGCGCCGATTCTCGTCGAGCAGCTCGCCGCTCCACCACCCATCTTCGGGGGTAGCCGTGACGGCGATGATGTCGTTCGCCTGGAAGTCGAACTCCTCTGGGATCGTCGCGGTGTAGTCGTACAGCGCCCGTACTGCGTCAACCATCTCAGCTTAACGAAAGTAGTGAAGCAAAAAAAAGTGGCGCACCGTAGAAGAGCACTCCCCGCCCGTCCTCCGTGTATTGCCGGGTCGGGGGCTCCGAGACTAGCTGCGGCTGCGGCTGCGTGAGCGCCATTGGCTGCGGCGACGGGGTCCTGTTGATCGGGCCAGGGCTGACAGACCTGTACCCAGCGCCTCCGTACGCGACGTGTTGGTGTGGATGCTGTTGATACTGCTGCGGGGGCTGCTGCTGGGACTGCGGCGCGTATCCCTGCTGCTGCCCATAGTATTCCCCGCCGCTTGAGGTCGTTGCTCCGCGCTGCCGCTGTTGCTGTTGCTGCTGCTGCTGTGGCTGTTGTTGTTGTTGTTGTTGCTGCTGCTGTTGGTGCTGCTGCTGTTGGTGCAGCGGCGGTTGCATGCCGTAGTTTACTTGAGGCGCGTGGTATACCTGTGATGGAGGCGCGTTCGCATATGGGTGCGGAGCTTGCACGTACGCAGGCGAGTGCTGCGGGACCTGCTGTTGCACCGGTGGTGGCGGGACGTACTGCTGTTGAGGCGGAGCGGCGCCAGTCTGCCATCCACCGGGCGCACCGAACGAATTACCGATGCTCGGTTGGCGTTGCGCGGGGGGTCGGGCACCGCCGCCGCCACCGGGTGCTTGCAGTTGTTGTGGCTGGGTCGGAGATTGCTGGTACTGGACTGGCGCGGATGGCGGTGGTTGCATTGGTGGTGCCTGCGCTTGCTGCACCTGCCTGGACTGTACCACATGTTGCTGCTGCTGTTGGCGATACGCATCCGCCATCGAGTCCACCGCGACGTTTCCATGCGGGTCAAGCGATATACCGACGCTGTTGCTGTTCGGTGTGGTAGCGCGATACTGCCCTGGACCTTGCTCGCCGTGGTTGGCACTGCCGACACGTGCCGGCCCGGGCGGAGCAGGAGAGACGCTTCGGGAAGCGGGGTGACTGAGGGATGGACTACGGGAACGACCATTGGCACCGATGCCAACGTGTCCTTCTCGGCTAACTGGGCGGTCCAAATGACTGCCGTGGCCATGGGAAGGCGCAGCTACCAGTTGCGGCGCGTTGAAGCTCGCACGACGACTGTTGGATCGGCTACGGCGCTCGCCTGGGAAGCTTTGGTGGTACGAATCGATGACGGCGTCCACAACAGGTGCGGGTGCCTGTGGCGGGGGTTGCATGAAGGTGGCGGTCGGCGGTACAGGCGAAGTGGAGCGCGAGCTAGGAGGCTGTGCAGCAGGGTGGGCGCCGACGACGATCTCGGCAGAATTGCGGTAGTCGACATTCCGGCTCGGAGGGGAGATACTAGAAGGCGGTGCGAGTACTTTCGAGGGTGAAGTAGAGGAAGGTCCGCCGGCTGCTCCAGAAGGGTCCGGAGTGATTTTACGCGTTACACTACGCCCAACACTAGCGCCCGCCGCGGTACGTAAATTGGCCATTGCTTGCACCATAGGGTCTGTCTCATCGCCAACCTTTGAAGTTGCGGCACCGCCACGGGGATTGTGATTATTACCCTGCTGATCCTTAGAGAGATCGACCCTGTAGGTATTATCACCTACAACAAGTTCGTGCTGTGTCGGGTTGATCGGCTGTGATGCTACTGCTGCTGCTACTTGCGCGGCGGCAAAATTACCGGTGTTGCGGGATGCGGTGGCTGGCGGGGAAGAACCGGGAGAAAACCCGTTAGTAGAGCCATTCGGATTGCCATTGCCATTTGTTTGTGGGGCATTGCGGCGTGTGCTTGCCCTTGAGAGGTTGGTCGCACGAGTAGGCACGGGGTCATGGGGACCAGAGTTACGGTTACCGGCGCCAACGCCTGCCGTATTGACGAAGGGCTGCTCGTCGTCGGGCTGAGGAGGTGCGGTGGTAATTCGGCTCATGCGTTGTGTAGCGCGAGCGAACTGAGCGGGACGGCTCGTGACCTTTGAAGCAGAAGAGGTGAGAGGAGCCCCTTCCGCAGAAGAGTAGTTGACGAATTGTGGGGGGTCTGGCATGGCGTTCCCAGTGCCGTAATCACGAACGAAATTCTCCTGATCCTTCTCAGGTTCGAATGATTCGAGGGCTAGACGCAAGCGTTCGCAGGACTAGATGACGATCATGATGATCAACTGATGCCGGAACTTTTACACAGGGCAAGGTACTCACCTCGTCATCAGAAACGCAAACGATGGAGACGGCGTTGGCGTACGCCCAGACGTTGTCTTTTGTGAATTCCATACGCTCCTCTTCGAGATCTTGGCAGCTGTCGCAGAACTGTTTCCAGTCCTGCTCCCATTTGGAGATGGTGTCTTGTAGTGCGCGCGCAAAGTTTGAGAATTCGCGTTCGTTTGCGTGGACCGTCTGCTGCGCACGTTCGAGTTTGACGGAAATGCGCTCCAGATCCTTGCCCTGGACGAGGGTGCTCTGCGCGGTGTAGGCGTTTATGCGGAGGCAATCCTGTTCGTATTTCTCGCGGGCCTTGTTGACGTGGCCTTCCTGCGCCTGCTTTGTCTTGAATTGTTTCTCGATCGCACCCTGATAACCTTTGCGATGTTGGGCCTGACGGGCGACGAAGGCCGCGACGGGATTTTCGAGCTCGTTGCGGATCTGCTGAGCGAGTTGCAGATGGAAGGTGGATTGTTTTTCCGTCTCCTGACGGAGAGTGTCGAGCGAATTTCGAAATTCGCTTCACGTGGAGGCAGCGTCAGGAGGGAAAGTAGGAAGGAGGGTGAGACCAAGAGTCGATGAGAGAACATACCCTATCTCGTCTCTTCCCAAGGTCGATTTGGTGAGTTTGGCGAGGCGTTTCGCGTATTCTTCTTCGATGGCAGCCCTAGAAAGAGTCAGATACGAGAGACAATAGACGAAATGACGCGCTAGAGCGTGACACACCTCTCCTTCCAAAAATTACGAAGCTCTTCCATTGTCCTTGCGGCACCACGCATCCTAGCGAACAACACGTCTACGCCGGCATCACTGGGACCCCAAAAGGCATTGCAATAGTCAAGAGAGCGGGCTGCAGGATCGGGAGAGCCAGCTCTGGCATATTTTGAAAGGGAGGTGGTGGAGGCCTGTCGACGGGCGGACATGGCTGATGGCAGGTAACAGACACGGGACACGGGACACACCGCCTCAGTCGACCTCAACATCTCGATTACGTAATAATCATCCCGCCTAGCTACAACTGTCCAATCCTCTGTTGCATCTTCTCCTTCACCGTTTGGTAAGCATTCAGTATCGTCTGCTCGTTTATCACAATCTCCGTGCTGTCCGCTCTAGGCCGGCTCACCCGAGACGCGATCGTCGTCGAGTCCGTCTCTACAATGATCCTGTACCAAAATTTTATTTATTTATTTATTTTATTTCACGCTGGGAAGGGTAGGCAAGGCAAGCACGACGCACCCATCGTCTATCGTCTCGTCCAGACAGAGAATGACGCAGTCCAGGTTCTCCAGAACGGCACGCTTCTCGACCTGGTTCCGCAGGAGCAGGTTGATCGCCTCCATAAATGTGGACAGCGCCGAGTGCAGCATGAGTTCGTTCTCTTGCGGGCCCCCAAGGACGTAGAAGATGAGGTCCAGCGAGTGTCTGTACACTGCCAGATGTCCGTCGTATAGAATGATATCACCTGCGCCGCCGCAGATAGATGGGTAGATAAAATAAATGCGAACCCTAACCGTGAAAGCTGGATAAAAGACGTACCCCCAGGCTTTTTCGTCTTGGCGAACAAACCCTTCTCGAATGCCCGCTGCTCCTTCAGTGTCTGCAAGCCCTTGTTGGGATCAGGGTCCCCCAGGTGCGCCCGCCCCTTGGGCGAGTAATATTTGGCAAGGACGCGATGTCCGTCGGTATCGAGGACAATGAACGCGTTGACGGCGTACAATGACAGATTCATCGGTTCCTACAGTATTTCCACCCAAGTCACGGTTTCCACGCGCGTGCAGTTTTTTCTTTTTTTATGGCGGTCGTTCACGCTTCTTGCCGAGGTAGTCGAGACGGCTGAGATCTGAGGCGTCGGGAGTGGTGACAACAAAGATATAAACAGACGCGTGATCGAATATGGTTATCAATTCAACTTACACCACACAAATTATACCGTCACTTGTAACGTACAGTAAGACGGCACATAAGTACGAGTGATATCACTACATTATTTAATAAAAATCGCCCAATTCACTTCATCCTCGCATTTTCTTTTATGCAGCACCAGTCTCACGCACTGCCCCCGGCTTCTCAGCAGCTGGACGAACGTCCACATAATCGGAGGCCTTGCCAGATTGTAGCCCGAAGCTATCGTAGTCAACGTCCCGCAGCGAGGCAAGGAGCAAGAAGAGGAACACTGGACCAGCGAAAAGGTCAAGAATCCCGTAGAAGATCATCTCGTGATCGACCGTGAGCACGTTCGCACCCTCGGAGAAGGCCCAGCAGATCGGGTACAGCATCCAGAGCACGACGAGGTAGACAGCGGCGCGGCCGTACACACTCTTGTGAGTTTCAAGCAGGCGCGACCGCAGTCCACTGAATAGGATGGAAAAGCTATGAATATTCGTGCACGGCGTCAGCCAACGTAGGTCACAGTTTTGCATGTAAACTTACACAACGTAGAAAAGTGTCAGAACGCCGAAGACGAAGAAACCCCATTTGTACGATGTCGGCGTGAGTGCACCGACGAGTCCGCTCACGACCGTGACGAGGATCATAAATATCGTGAGGAAGAGATCGGACAACGGAAGACCCGTTAACAGGAGCAACGAGAGGAGAATGAGGGGTGCGTTGATGAACCACTGGATATATCGTACATACTATGTACACGAGTTGGTTGATCAGCATAGACGGGGACAAGGCCAGATGAGCGACACGCACGAAAATACTGCGCGTTGGTCCACTCCTAAACTCGGTTCTGACAGATGTCTGTCCCAAGTTCGATGCCATGGCGAAATAACTTATAGTGGACACTGTAAGGACGGCTAGTGCAATGTGGTGGAACGCCCGTGCTCTGTGCGGTTGCTTTCAAAAGGGTCATCGTCAGGGATGTGCCAAGACCAAATCAGTGACGAATAGGGACGTACCGCCTTCGCCCATGCCAGCGTAAATAGGGCTGATATGCCCATAATTCCCGTCACGACCCACAGCCAATCGGATGCCCCCACCGAGAGACGTCGCGCGGCGGTGCTAGGGTTGACGTTAACAGGATTCACCATCGTGGATTGGGCCAAGCGGTAACAAAATGAAGGGATGTTTGCGTCGCCCCCAACAAGACGCAGCCCGTTATTTATACCACGGACCGTTGGCTTTTATCCTACCCTGCGTCATCATGATGCGCGGGTCTGGGTCGCCCAGCTTACAGATAGGAGGCAACTGATTAGTGCCGATCCAGTCAGCGATACGGGTCACAGGTTGCGGCGATGTGTACCCAAACCCGCTGCCTTTTAGAGACTTTAAGACCCATGCCTGCTGCCGCCGGCTACGTTCATCGTGGCGTCCAGGGGCGGAAGCGGGTGCTCCATTTACTTGCTCGATGCTACTAGATGCACGCTCCTCCGACAGCAGTTGAGAGGGAAAATTGTCCCTTGCCGAACATTCTCTGGGCTAGTCTGCATTGCTAGTCTGCATTCCTTGCGCCCAAAGCCCGCGAGAAAGGGGGTCGGAACGAGTGTCGGGATAAGGATAAGAGGGGCCCTTGGACGGTGATGAATGCCGAGCTGCCGAGATTGCGTATCTCAGACAAAACAATGGTTGCTCAGTGAGGGGACGCAAATGGGAGAACTCTCGCACACGTGCACGACCGTATTCGTCGTGTGGAACTTTGGAGGTATGAACAAGAACGTGATTCCCATTACCGTAGTAGGCGCAATGGCAGGCGCATAGGTTGGTCTGCAGCTTGGCCGAGGCCAGGCCAGGCCACAACTAACGTACTTAGTAGGGTAAATGACAGTCTGCGATGCATTGCGCAATACATCTTGGTCTTATGACGACGGAGGGTGACTGGTCCCACAAAAGCAATATCTGGATCCGAAATCCTGAGCCCCCATGGTGCCAAACAGACGCATGCTTGTGCTTCGAATGTTAGCATGTGACTAAGAGAGCAGAGTTTTGACGAACGTCGAGTACAGGGACAGTACTGCCGGAAGGTAAACGAGGACTGGGCGTCTAGTTCGACCAGTGAGACCGAATGCCACATGGATTAGAGATGCAGGTCGGACAGGACAGTCATGTTGCATATATGGCCGAAATGTTGGTAATTTCCCATGTAGAGTGGACAAAGTCTCAATAATGTGGGGTGGACGACAAATCGCAACAACGTCAAGTTTGCGATCTACCCGAGGCGATCAGAGGTATCTTGGCCGAACAGAGACCGAGAAGGATCCGTTTTAATTCTCTCATCCTTCAGGAGCCTGCGAAGAGTCATTCAAATGACCAAACAACTTTGGCCGCGAGAGGAAGACAGCATACCGCGAATCGATGCGTGCATCCTCACCCTCAAATCCAATGGCGGCCTGTGGTGTCTTCGCCTCGATGATCTTCATGAAAAATATAAATCAGCATCCAGATATATGCGATATTTTTCGACATGCTCACATAGTGGTTATCGCAATGTGGGCAATACTCGTCACTCTCTTCGTATGTTGTCATATCCTTGCGGAACGCCTTCTTGCACTTTTTGCAGATAAATGTCATCTCCGTCGTCCGGGTAAGCTGGTGAGTCTGCGACTCGGCATGGCACTCGGGGCAGTCAAACCATTGTTTGCAGCATGGTGCGCGGATGGAGACTTGTGCGTTCAGGACGTGCTTGCTTTATGGAGGACACGAAGAGACCTCCAGATCAGCTTTCATGCCTATAAAAGTTATATAGGATTCGGAGATCTCACCACATTTTACACTCTTGTTATCAGTTTTTTGGGCGTCCACACAGAGGTGCCGTGGGTGTGCACAAGTCGAAAGTAGAAGTTGAGTGCAAAACAGACTCTACATGGGCATCGGCTACCGGCCCGTAAATGCCGGCCACAGAACCGAGCGAGCTTGCTCTTTTGTCTTCTCGATCTACCATACAAGTACTCGAGCAAAAAAAAAAATTTGGGCCACGCGCTTGACTAATAAACATATTTTACATTCCACTTATCAGTCCTTTCAAATTAGCACTCAACAACCAACAATTCGGGTCACAGCAAAGCAGGGAGAAGTGGTGTATGGTAATCACATGACGCGGTGCGGGTTTGGAATTTGCATGGCATTATGGAGCAGCGGTACTAAAAGGTTGACGAAGGCAATGGGGGGTGGGTGGCCGCAGGAACCCGGTACTCATGAGCGAGGGAACCAGGGATCGGACGAATAAAAGGGGAAGGCCCGGGGGGCAGGACGGCATTCTGCGAGGAGGGAAGTGGTAACTGACTGAATGAAGGCGGGCACGGGTAGATCATGGATATGGTGCGGGCTGGTACGGGCCAGGATATGGGCGTGATACTGGAGTGTGAG
This sequence comes from Lactarius evosmus, assembly GCA_951394315.1. Classification (NCBI taxonomy): domain Eukaryota; kingdom Fungi; phylum Basidiomycota; class Agaricomycetes; order Russulales; family Russulaceae; genus Lactarius; species Lactarius evosmus. The sequence continues at coordinate 5,764,867 of OX596124.1, forward strand.
CCGTAATATGGGGTGGTGAAGTGCTGGGGTAGCAGCAAGGAGGGGGGTCGCAGGGATAGCGTCAGCAACCGAATCGGAATATGAGTTTTGAGTATGTGACGCAGGTTGTGGGCCTTTCCAGGAGTGCTGCAGAAACGGGAAAGAAGACTGCAAAAGTTGAATAGGCCCGTGGTCAATAGTGGAGTCCGAAAGTACTGTCGGGGCGGAGTAGGCGCCTGGATGCAAGGCGATGTACTAAGCGCGGTGACCATTCATGAGGATTCTGGTAGAAAGCAATCGGACGGAACGCTCGTGAGGAATCGTTTCCATTTCGAAGGACCCGTTCCAGAGGGCACAAAATCCATGCTGCAGCTTAGGAAGTCGTCAAGTTTCGAAACCGATTCAAAGATCTTCCGTCGGGTGTTAGCATTTCCCAGCCTTTGCAAAGTGCGCCCAAGAATGTCCCCGATGCGTGTGAATGCGATTGGCGAGTAACAGGCTGCCGCCGTGACGAGGATGTCTCCCGAGGACACGTGTTGGTATACCAAGATGGACATAGCGAGTCCAAAGTTCTTTCCATCTAGACAGCGATCATGCAAGTGGAGTAGCGTTTCTGGGTTGGGTCGTTTTGATTAACCCCCTAAGGAGGTGCCAAGTTCAGGAGCGCGTCCCACCTTCCGCCGATAATCTTCTGGCAGGTAGACAGGTGAATAGGAAGGGCCGCTGTGCGCATCGCTTTCGTACAGATAAGGCCCCGACGTTTTCTATCCAAATCGCTGACCAAATTGGATGTCAAAGAGTGCTGAATCAGTGCGATCAAGCTTCGGACAACCTCCACTTGTTCGGTTCCATGAAAAATCCCAGGAGGTTTGAGACTACATTCGAACTGCAGAATCCCGAGATGCCCTCGAAGTACCGTTCCAGCTCGCGGTCTCGGTCTACGGAGTCGAATGTCCGCATGAGAGCACGCGCGTCGATCTCGGATGAGATATTTAAAGCCGCTTCTTCGGTCGTTTTTCCCTCCACAAAGCGCTTCATGCGATCGACGATTGTGCCGCCCAAACAGGTGAAAAGTGCTAAATCATCCGAGAATTCGGGTGAACGTAAAAGGAGAAACCAGGCCGATGACGAAAGCAGAGCGTGTAGGGGCCGTTGGTCCGAAATATCGACACGAGCTTGATCCATTCGTATAATGCAAGGTCCAAATCCTGGTGACAACGGTGGTGAAACCCGTGTGGTGGATATTAAATAGGAACGTGAGAATTCCAGTAAAGAAAAGGAAGAGCGAATGGGTGCAACAGGCTGGATAGCGCTTCGACCACTCAGGGGAGTGCGGCTTTCAATCCCTCGGCAAAAATAGCACAAATTTGAGCCTGCTTGTGTGGACTCTACCGTCGCGAGGAACTCTCGACGTATCGTGCCCATCGTTGCAGCAATGTAGGGCACAGGTCCAGAGTTGAAGGACTAGCGAGGATCTTAAGACATTGTCAACGGCTACTTACTGGATGAGGTTGTCTCGCGCTGCGTCGATGCATCAGCCGGGTTTAGCAATTCTGCTAACAAAGAGCATGCGGTGTCCCCAAGAGGCACGTAGTTGGCACGCTGAGACCAGTCACAGAACGACTTTCAACCAACTGAAACTACAACAATGTACTGCGCGCGCGACTGGCTTCACCGAGATTTCGCTTTCGGGTTGCCGTACGTTGACGACGACGCCTGGCTCAATAACCTCGATCACCTTGCCCACTCCTACAGCCCTTGTTATTCGTCAGGGGGTGCCTACTTTCAGAAGAGTTTAAGTTATGCGCCATGTGCATTAGAAGTCAGTATTGTGTGATGACCTGGAGCGTCGTTAGTCAGTGGCCAAGCCCATATGGGACACCTAATGGAGTATTTAACTGAGCCCATACAACTGGTTTTCAAGCGAGTAAAACTCACGCAGAGTATCAGCGTACCGCCGTTTCGACGTCTTCTCAGGTCGCAACCGCTCTAGACTGCGTTTCCAAAAGGTGCAGGTGTTCCATTCCGCAGGCTCCGCGTTCCAAATCCCGAACGAGCCTGTACTTCCTCGTGGCCGTACACCCGTCAACGTTGCAAACGGCTGGTGCTCGCGGCTTAGGACGCCGTTCCTGCGCATCCATTTTGACATTCCCGTCGACCGCCACCTGGTGCGGCGTCGGTAGCAGCGACGCGGGCACCGAGAACGACAGTATCATCTTTTCCTCTCCCGGGGGCGCATCGGGTGCAGGTCGCGTGGTGGAAATCCACCTGTAGCACGTTGGAACGACCTCGACGATCGGCATCGCTGCGACCTCTGCACTCTCTTCCTCCTCGAGCTCGCCCTCCGCCGGCGTGCCATTGCCGGTTTGAGTGGCGGGTGTGCGGTCCTCCGCGCTGGCGAGCGCATTGCGCCTATTCCGCGTCCCAGACTTTTTCTTGAGGAGACGGTTGATCGTTTCTGCCTGTGCGCCGCGAGATGAGAAAACAACAGGGGAGGGGGGGGGGGTCAGGGGTATATATATGATGATGCGCACCTTCTCGTCTTCTAGCTTTTTCTCGGAGAGGTGCTTGCGTTTACGCGCGATCTCTTCGCGTCTGAGTGCGATTTCGGCTTCGTTCAGTTGCTTTTTCTTGCGCGAGGTCTCGTCTACGTGCTGGTGAGCCTTCCCCACGGGACGCATGGTGCCAATAAGAGAGAACGCACCCAACGAAACGTGAGATGACCCAACTACACTCGCGAGGACGGCCTGACGCGTGGTCAGAGGTCGTTTGGCTCCACCGCGGGGCTGATCGTCGTCGTCTTCAGACTCGATGCCGCTGTCGGGGTCTTTGTCCTTGTGAGCGGCGCGGCGCACACGCGCGGGTTTCTGAATGGGGAGCTTGAGCGTGATTTTGAGGCGCGACGTGCGAGACGGCACGGTCTGTGCTGGCGGCGGGGACGCCGACGGTGACGATAACTCATCCAGGTCCGACTGTTCGCGACGACGGAGAAAGGAAAGATGAGCGGGTCTTTTCAGCGGGAGGGAGGAGATGTCAGAGAAGGATACGTTGCGCACCTCCTGCACCGCGTCGCCATCGCCGTCGTCGGCGGCTTCCTCGTCCTCTCCCTCGTCCTCAGCTTCGTCCACTTCTTCTCCTTCCTCTTCAACTTCGTCGCCCTCGTCACCCTCTTCGCCTTCCTCACCTTCGTCGTCTTCCTCCTCTCCTTCTCCCTCACCTTCATCGTCTTCTTCCAACTCGACTTCCGGCTCTTCTTCTGCGTCGGGGGCGATGGAGAGCGCCTCGGACTCGCTCTCCGGGTCCATCGAGACATCGGAATGGATGATATTTCTGGGCATTGTATGAAGCTATGTCGGGGAGGGGAGGGGAGGGGAGGGGAGACAGGTGCTATTGGCGTTGGTTCAGGTGCGCTTCCCTGCTGTTGACTGTCACCGCGTCCCGTCACGGCAGCGACCGACAGAACGAGCCTACCAGACACACTTATTTAACGTCCAACGTACGTTCAATGTTGGCGGCGCTGTATTATCCGTCTTCCGCTTTTCTTTCTCTGCGTCTCTTACGTGACCTACAGTAGTTGTCAAATAGCACGCTCATGGATTCAACGTTCGACACATCTAAGGACCCAACATCCCTCAACCACGCTGCGAACGCGAGAGTTCGTTCGCTAGGTTCCATAACACCGAGACGCGGATCCGCGCGCTAACAGCCACTCTTTAGAAGAGAAGAGAATACCCCCATTTGTGGCAGCAAATGGCAGCAAAATGGTATAATACTAAACAGTTGCTGGGGCTGGCGAAATGGAAGATGCGCTCATCGTCAATTTGGCGCAATGTCCTCATAACTATGTATATGAGGCCTCGTTCTCAGTCATTGGAGCATGACGTGGAAGGCCACTGTCGAGCAACGAGTACGTTCATGGTGGCGTCAGGCCGGGCATGCCTACTCGCCTGCCTACCAAGACCCCCGCAGTTTCAGAAGCGTAAAGACGCAGATCAAAATTCACCAAGCAGAAAGACGTTCGTCGCCTTTTGGTACCGTGCTGTAGGTAGCACGCCATCTTATCGCCCACTCGGGTCATTCCATGCTGGCAGCACCCTTCGTTCCGACGCTGCCTCCATCGTTCATAGCGGATAGAGGATGAATCGATGGAGTCCCAAGTTGGCATAGCGAACACCGAAACCGTGGGACCACTGGTCATTTGGACGGCAATCTATCAGAGCTGTCCAAGAAACTCGGTCTAACCAGGAGAACCGGGACCCAAAAGGTCTTGCCAATCCCGTGACCGGTACCGAAACTTACCTTGCATGTGAATCGGATAGATGACGGAAAGATTTCCAAGATACAGTAGTTCTCAACACGGGTACCAGTGGCCGCATTGGCGCCGGGTCGCGGAGAAAGTCTGGGACCGACCGTAACTGCAACAGCTCTGGCTTGCCAATGAGGAAGGCAGTGTGATCGGAATATCCTGGGCGGACATTCGAGGTATACTGTCGCTGGAATACAAGCGGATTACTCGCAGATGCAATAACAAAGTGGTGCAGGGAGTACAAGCGTTGCATGGTCGCGATTGATACTCAACCGTGGTTAGAGCGGCACATCATAGACACGCACATGTCGATGCTCCATTAGGTGAAACTCGGGAGTCTGAGTAGACTGCCTTTAAGCCTATCGGGACAACATGCCTTGTTGACCAAGGGCCTGATGCTGGCCGTGACTGATGGAGCACCTGTGCTGCTGTATTGTATAACGACATCCAGTGCAAGCACCATGAGGTGCCCAGTTCCTAGTTCCTAGTTACAATAGCACGAAACCCTAAAGCAGTGTTACGTACAGTACTAGATCCTTGACAGGTGCCAGAACGAGCGTCCTCCGTCCGTGATTATCTCGGATCGAGTTACATGCGGAACTCTCAGAGCCGCATATCGCGCGCCCAACGCTGCGCCGATGCTGTAGGGCCACAGGGGCCATCACACTATCAAAGTCTCGATGATAGCGCCCGATGACCACAGGTGCGAATCACACAGACGATCACTGCAACAGACAATCACCGCAAAAATGCACTCTCGGCCCTCGATCACGGTGGCACAACACAACAACTCAGCTGAGTGCGCAACTCTGGGCGGGTACCGTATACAATAACTTTTTAGCGGTCAACTGACCACAGCCCCAGGCTAACGACGTACTGTACAGTACTGTATGTCACCAAATCCTTACAGGGGGGAAGTCATCCAGCTGTAAAATGCAGCCGAGGTTGACCTCTTCGCCGCGGCGCTTAGAGGATCAGGGGCATACCGTTTGTTCTTTTGTGGCATTGCTTTGAGGGTGTCGGGTATTCCGTCTCGGGCTCTCGGGCTTGGAGGCAGAAGCGAGGTATCGTCGCCCGTCTTCTCAAGCGGTCGTCGTGGTGCAACCAAAGGGGGCAACGACCCCAAGTCAAGGGGGGGGGGCGATAATCTATCAAACAAGAACAAGCTAGCGAATACAGGACGTCCATTGTTCTGTTATCGCATCTCGGAGACACAAACAAACTGTATCCAAGTTATCTTATCCGACAACAAGGGCCATGGGTACACGTTGCGACCGTGTGACACGGAACACTCTTCACATTCAACAAACAGCATCACTACTGTAAGCTTCACTGGTCGCGCGCAAGCCGTCCATCCCCGGCCATTCGTGATCAAGCAAATCAAGCGATCTTCTCGTGCGCCTACGGTGGCATTAGCGAACCAGGACCCAGGGAAGCGGAATCGGAATCGAACCGAATCAGAAAAACAAACAATCCGTCCAAACATACATACTGAAGCCAATTAAACCTCGGGGGGGAGGGGGGTACACCACAACAAATAAGCAATCTTGGGGGTGGAGCTCCACTCGCACTCGCTTCTGGGAGTTTTGCGGCGCATATTCGAACTCGGAGCAGATCCGAAGTCAGGGGGCGGCTAACGACATCGATACGAAAGAAAGGGGGTGGGGGGGGGGGGGCACTCAGAGTGCAAGCACACAGGTCGCCCGTCATGTTAAGTGGGGAGCGCCTTGATGGGAATACCTCTACCTATCCTGTCCTGAGCTAACTTTCAAAAAGGCGATGCACGAGGGGGCAACGCATTGGAGCAGAGACAGAGTCACTACTCTACAAACTACAATTGGGTGCTATTGGTTACGCCTTGATGTACTCCGTAATGAATTACGCGACAACAAAATCGGTTTTGGGGAAAATGGAAAGGACAATAAAAAATAAAAATTCTCGTCGCACAGCGCCAACTCAGGCTCCCACTTCCCGTCGCAACTCAAAACGGAAGGTACGTTTTTAGTGGCCATGGCCAGCACACCACTTTTACAAATCTACCTTTCTCGGTCGAGGACCCCTTTTGTATTACAGTAATGGTCACTGATTACGATCTTTTTTTTTTTTTTTTTTTTTTCTTTTTTCCGGAAAACGCACATCGCGCCAAGCTGGCAGGCATGCTTATCCGATTGCTTGTAGCAGTGCATTTCCGGGCACAGCCCTGTCCATCATGCATCATGCATCAGGTTAGGTAACCTTACCAACACAATGGAAGGCACGTGGATGCGATGATTGAGAAAGCGAGAAAGCAATGGGCCACATGATCCTGAAACGTATTTTGTGACGAGAACGTTCCCAAGCCAAGTCTTTACTCCATCCCACCCGACCCCTAACTTATGCTACTGTTAGACAGACCTGGTGAGTCGTTGTGGTATAATGGCGGTGGCTTTCAAGGTGACAGGTGTACTGTATGGACAGGACAGGGACATATGGCCGGTGATGCCTTCAAGTTCGCGATGCCGCTCGCTTCTTTCTCCATGTAGACCTCAGCTGCTCATTAGCATCCCCAACGCCCCATACCATTAGTTCTCGGCAATTACTGTGCCATCAAAAAGGCAACTAGAAAAGAGGGGAAGAAATCCGCGGATCGGACTTCTATGTAATATAGGTGAACTGTGGGTCCAACGAGTCCAGGTTTTGTGTGTACGACACGGCCGGCGAGAGTACCTATAAGGGCTACTAAAATGCAAAGGTGGGGGAGATGGGGGGAGCGGGATCCGTCCGCTCCGTAGACTACGGTATGTGACGAGTGTAGGTGTGATGCAGGTGCAGTGCTACAATGTACGATATGTACTCGCCTACAGCCAGGCGAGTGGCGCGCACTGCGCTGCAGAGGGCCAAAAGCCCAAAGCGGGTCTGAGAAAAAGGAGGGTGTTTGGTTGGACCTTTCCGATGACACTTTTTATGATACAATGCAGTGTATGAAGTTAGCAAGTGGTATAATATAATGATATATGGATCAAAAAAGCGCGAGCGCCCAGATTGTCCTTCCGGATTAGTCGTTTGCCGGTCCTCGGGGGCGCTCGCTGGTTAGCGTACGATCACCGCCATGGTCGCCCGCGCAAATCTGCAAAATCAATCAAGCAGGTACGTGAGTCAGCCAAACGCCCCTGACGAGCTCGCGGCCGGAGTACGCACCGATCGGTGTACGGAAGCTAGGCCTTGACTTCGTGACACTCGTAGCCGGGTTGTTGAACCGGTCGCCGATATTGGCCAGAGGCTTGGTCGTCGGGCACGGCGGCTCGCGGTTTGGAGACGGCGCGCGGCGGTTCGGGATGAGGCGTATGGGCTCCGTAGAATACCGGGGGGGATGTACCTGCAGCTGTTGCAGCTGTTGCGGCTGCAGCTGCGACAAACGCAACTGTGTCGCTGGGGGCAGCGGCCTCGAGGGGTGCATGGCCACCGGGGTCGGCGAGAGGGTGGACGGGGAAACGTCCTTGCCGTCGTTCTGCGCGTCTTCGAAGTCGTACGTGCCGAAGAGCTCCTGCTCCTGCGAGACGTAGGAGAGCTGTTGGCGCGAGCTGAAGAAGCCGTGGCTTCGGGTCCCTGATTCGTGCGCAAGAATCTCGCTCTCGATGGAGCGGGGGAAGAAGATCTGGCGTGGTATGTTTGGTCATGCACGAGTCCCGACGGGAGACGTTGGCGAACGCACCACAAGCGTGATACCAGATGAAATGACAACGCCGAAGGCGCCGGTTATCGCAAGGAACTCTTTTTTAACACAGTAATTATTGGAACTGGTCCTTCCTTATCGTAGGGCACATACCGGTTCCGAACCTATCACGTGGGGAAAGAAGAATCAGCACGAGTCAAAGAACCATCATTCGGTATTACATACATATTATCGTTTATGTGTTGGTGGGGCCGAACGCCATCGATGGCCAAGATACAAAACGGCACCGCGAAGAGGAGGCGGAAAACGACACGGATTGTCTGGAGTGGGAACATGATTAGGGGACGGACGTCAAAAGACGTTACGTACATTGAGCTCGTGAAACTTGGTCAGCCGAATAATAGTGCTCGTATCCACTCCTTCCTTCCTCTGAGGAGAAATGAGCTATATGAAGATTGAGTCGCAATGCCACGGACTGACCAGTCCACCTAAGAAGGGTCGGAAGAGGTGTCTGGAGACATAGTGAGCACAGTGATTTGGCTCAAGGGAGGGGATACTTACAGGACAGGAAGGAACCACAACGTAAGCGAAAGGCTTCCCAGACTACCAGCAAGGAACGTGTACGCTTCGCACTTTGTTGGCAGCATCAGCACGTAGCATTCCAAATTTGCACAGGGAATGACACCGCACCTTGAGAGGATCGGATCGTGTGAAGATAGTCACCATTGGCATGTAAAGGATGGCAATCGTGGAGCCCACGATCCATGTCTTGAAGTACAGACTCCGGAACCAGTCCTTCTGCATTGGCCCCGCGTTGACCACGAAGAGCCAAAAACAGAGTTCTGCGCAGTATGGTTTACTTTGATTCATTCTCAGGAGTTCGCGGACTGGATTGACGCCTTACCTTCAAGATGGGTAACCCTGAGGGCGATAAGACACTTATTTTTGCAGATATTTTGCGAGGGCGACTCACATTTCGAGTGACCAGGCCCATGAAAGGCACAAATACAGGGGCAGGATGGCTTTTCTGTGAGCGTGTGTCCAGAGTTGGTGGGGAGTAGGGACGACTGAAGGGACTGAGCGAGCGAAGAAAGGGTAAGGATGGGATAGACGTACCCCCGAATATGGGGAGGGCCATATATCCCTCATCGTACTTGATGATACAGAAGCCCACGGAGTACACAATTATTAATGGTACGCTCAGTAGGTACGAGTACTATAAAGGCCAATCAGAATAAAGGGGATACACGTCGATGAAACGCCACGCACGGTCATTACACGCTTGAAGGCGCCTTGCGAGCCATGGTTCCAGCTGATAGGAGGGCACGGGCTCGAAGGTGGCATACAAACGCGAAGGACGCATACTCACCGCAAGCACTTGAAGCGGTCAAAACACCATAGGTGATAAACCAGAAAAACGCCCAGCTATCCACCGATTCCATCCCAATGGTCGTTGTCAGACTCGCTTCTCGGGAACGGTAGCAGTAGTACAGGAGCACTCACCAGAGATGAGAGTATAGACCAGACGAGCATAGTAGGAGGCGTAGAATGGGACATAACTCTCAGAGGCCGCGGGCGGGAAGGGATAGGGCCAAACCGAGGTTATTACGCCTAGAGAGTCGGAGGGGGAAAACGTTGACTGGAGGGACAGAACCATCTTTATGTACATCTAGAATTACAGTTAGTTTTTGTTCAGGGCCTTAGCACCCGCACCCCATCACTGGAGCACATGGTCTATCCAGACGAGATATGGTTTCGGTGTCCGCCAAAGTGTGTGAGCGTGAGAGAGACAGTTTCTGGTAATGGTAACGGCAGGGGCACAGTAAATCAGCCGAAATGGAAGAGAAACAGATAGGATCGTGTTGATAGATCGAGCGCTATAATTGAGAGAACCTGTACGAAGGCTTATCCAGTCGATTGCTTATTAGCTTCCTGGCAACAAAATATAGAGATTGATGTTCTGTACTGCGGAATAAAGTTGTCCTGAGGACGCTTGCGAGGACAACTCGGGTGACTTGAAGCTGCAAAGTCGTTGCCACCGGTTCAATCAAAGTTCCGAACCGGACCGCGTCTACCCAACCCAGCTCGAACCCGAGATTCCGAACGTCGGCCGTATTCGAGTGTCCATCACACTCTACGGAACGAGCTCGTACACTTGATCGCTTGAGGCAAGCATTTTATTGACAAGCTAAGGCTCACTTTGGGTTTACAACAACGCAGATTATGGACGACCACTCTAACCCGAACTCGCCATCGATCGAAGACACAGAAGAGCTTCTCCTCTCTTGTCGTTACGGAGACATGGACGACCTCAAGTCATTCATCGACCGTTTCGGCACAGTCTCCGTCGGTAATGCGCGTGACGAAAACGGAAACACCGTCCTACACATGGCTTCAGCGAACGGCCACACCGGTGACTTTTTTTCTCTTCGTTAGAAACATCCATCCTTTCCACATTCACGATCGATTCAAAAATCGATATCGCCGCTGATGCCTGGCTCGGAAGGGCGTTCGCAGAGCTGCTAGACGTCCTCCTCCCCATCGTGCCGTCCTCCCTCCTATCCGCACAGAACCGCGCGGGCTCGACGGCGCTGCACTGGGCCGCGCTAAACGCGCAGCTCGGTGCCGCCCGCGCCCTCGTCGGCTTCCCCGGTGGCCCGGGGCCAGACCTGGTCGACGTCAAGAATGCCGCGGGCCGCTCGCCGCTCGGCGAGGCGGAGGCGGCTGGGTGGGACGAGGGTGCCAAGTGGATGGTCGAGGTGATGCGTCTGGACGACGCGGGCGCGGGCGCCGCACTGGGTGGCGAAGAAGACGCGGAGACCCAAAAGGAGATCCGGGACGCCGACGGTCGGATCGCACACGCGTCCCTGTCCGCAGTTGAGATGCCCGTGGACGGGGGGGATCCAGCTTCGTCGTGACGGCTCTCGTAAGTCCTTCTCTTGCCCCTCGTTTCAGGCTGCTTACCATCCCACGGCTTCTCTATCATCTCTTCTACAGCGTCCGCATCTCACAGGACAACGCGTGTTGTGTTCTGTAGGATAACTCAAAGGCAAAAAATCAAAGAGACGGAAGTCGGAAAAAAAAAGCATTGTTCGTCTAGTTTGTTGTAACTCGTCGCATCGAATAGTAAGCTCCCTTGTTACTGTTATCTCTCGAACAAGGCCCGATCGGTAACCTCGGACGGTTGTGCGTTTCTGGTTTCAATAAGGTACCGTACCGTACCATCTCCGAATCCGCATCAGACTTAACAAGAGGGCAATTCGATTTCCCGAAGCCCGAACTACCAATGGGCACAACTAGATAATTCCAGCTCCATGCGAAGGAAATTCCGTGGGTCAATGCAGGCGCATCAACGCGTTCAGTCTGAGACGCGGTCAGGTCAATATCATCATTGACAACCTAAATAGACATTCCACTGATTGACGCGAATGCGCACCCGAATGGCGTGGGTCGGTCCCTTGAACATCACATGCTTTCTGTGAACAGTTGCCTATCCAATCATCTAACTCTCTTAAAGTTACGTACTACGAGCGGCGTCCATCATGTGGAACTTTAGGGCGGCTGCACAAGTCGTAGTCCCCTGGGCCCGAGGCTTTCGAGTACATGACGAAATGAAACGAACCGAATTTTTATTATTTCTGAAAGGGGGGAGATCGTTCCCCGGCTTGTTTGTGGCCCGACCTGCTAAACTGACACACCAAATCTATCATAGTCTCTCCCTTTTTCAAAAATCACACCTGAAGCGCCGACGCGCTGTCGACTTTGGGCGCTTCCACTTTGCGAACGGCGAGATCAGTCTGAACCTGGCCCCGGATCTCACAGCTCGACCCAGTGCCAAGTAGCCTCTACACTATACCCCATCAGTCGATCTCGGCGCAAATGAAGCATAGCTTGGGCACCGGAGGTTAATCGGAATATCTACTGCACTCCCCATCTACCCCATCGTTCACCCAACCATAACTGACACGCGGCCCGCTGAATCCACGTTTGTAACTTGTAACATGTATCGGCGACGTATGCGACCAATAAGACCGCGGGGTGATGGTTCATAAGCAAAAGGAACCGATCTTTAGAAACGAGAAAAACTACCGTAGTTGAATACAGTAGATCGGGCCGAAAGCCCTGAAAGTGTAGCTACAAATCCTTATGTACTCCCAAGGTGCTACGACGTCATCTAGTTACCATACATTACGAACCGTCGAACAACTCACTGCTACGAGTTACCGAGACTGAGTCACAATATGAGTCATACGGAAATCGGGTTAGTTAGGGTCAAAGTGGAGTGGAATTGGAAGGAAGAATTCGTAACAAATAGTGAATGTAAGTGCAGGGACTGGTCTGTGATTGCGAAGCTAACACATCACGAAACCTTGGTCAACTGTGCGATATGGTAGGTACAAGGTTGGGTGGGTTGAAAGCGGCCTTGAACTCTCGGAGGAAGAGAAGTAACATTTTGGCTTGCTTCGCGTGAGAAAAAAGGCGGGCAGGATGGATGGTGCACCTTTGGGAGACGAATTCATGTTTCAGGTGGGGAGAGGGGTAGAGGGGGAACGTGTGTAGAATATGTTTCGTGGTGCGGAAGGGGTAGCAGCATGGGCATCCGACGTCTTGTTATCTTGAACCGGAGGGTATGTTCGCAGGCGATTGTGAGGCGTAACGCCGTGGTAGGTATGTGACGGGAGAAGAGGATGTTCCGAGTTGATGTGGTATCGATATATCGAGGCTATGATTGTAGCCACGGAGTGAGTAGTGGATGGAGCAACCCCCCTTTAGATCCCAGGAAAAGGGCATATCTCTCAGTCAAAAGCAAAAAGGAGACCCGACTCTAACGTATCGTAGAAGACTTTTGGTTGTCGAAAGGACAGAGGGAAGTCTCCATCTCGCAGTGGACGTAGTGCCAATAATCCGCACCTACTCATCATCCGAGTCCGAATCCGAGTCCGACTCGAACAAGCCGTCTTCCTTGAGAAGATCTTCCATGCCCGACATCCACTCGTAGGGACCATAAAATGACCAGCGGTCATCATAATCCCACTGAGCGCAGTCAAGACACTTCGGATATCTACCCAGCCGAAGAACGGTTGCAGTGTTCGTGCAATCCTCACATTCAACGGCGTCGGGCAGTGTCCCATGATAGTCGGCTCCGCGTCCCAAGTGAAATAAGGTACGCGTCGGAGGAGTACTCTGAACAGAGCTTTGGGTCCCCGACCCTCCTGTTACCGGGGGGGGGGGTGCTTGCGAGTGTGTCGACGGGGGCAGCTGTCGGTGTCGGTTTCACCGATTCGACGGTTACTACCTTGTCCGGCTTATCCCCCGCCTTCTTGGAAGCGCAAGTATGCCTCTTGGAAGCCTTCCGACTTGTGAAGGTCTTCTGGCAATCACGGCAACCGATGTTATCACCGAGCTTGGCCGCACCAGCAGGAGCAGGGCGTGATGCCACCTTGGCGGCTTCACGCTCCCTCTCCCGCTTGGCAGCGCGCGAGCGCTTCCTTGCAAGACGCTTCTTCTCACGGTGCGCGCGATTGTCATCACGGCAACCACGCTGGAGAGTGAAGAATGCCTTCGAAGTCTCCCCGTTGAGAAGCTCTAAAATAAAAACAAACAGAGAACGCTTGGCTATCCACGTCGCCGTAGGCGTGAGTGCCGGCAACATGGCCAGCGCACACTTCACCAAGTGGGCATGGAACGCCGGAGCGAACTCGACCCAGACGATACTCCCCCTCTCATCCTTTTGTGCCGACCAGACACGGCTCACAAACCAGAGCCTCCGGAAGACATTGAGGATTTCGAAACATGTTTCTCAAAAGAGGGACCCGCTACAGGCGGGGAAGAACAATCACCCTTTCGGGTAATGGGGGATAACTTTCCATTCATTGGTTCCTTCGGGCCTCCCGATGCTTGTTCACCACCTGCGACCTTACTAGACCCGGTAGTTCCAGTAACAGTCTTAGAGGCAAACATAGAGCTGTGCGGGGTTGCCACTTCGGAGCCAAAGAAAGAGGCACGCTGAGCTACACGTGCTTGACTAGGTTGTCTTTCCGAGAACACGTGCAGATTCCCACTGGTAGGTTCATTGCAATTGCGCCATATTGGCAGTGTCGGTGTTAGTCCACCTCCGTTCAAAGTTGTTAACAAGGTACCTCGGAGCTCTATCGAGGCATGGAAACCGCTTGCTTTTCGTATGACATTTGACGTGTAATGCTCAGTCTTAGCCGCGATGCCCGGACATGATGACTTTTTTGCTACACACCTGTTAGCGCTGCAGCTGTCGCGGTCACTAGCCCAGGAATTCCCAAACACTAGAGCGGTGTGCCTGAGCAATGGATGGAACACCGCACTGGCGAACGAGGTCCGTCTTGGTCTTCCTTTTCTGTCTCAGGACCACCTGATCATTATCGTGCCCCATCTACAAAACTAGCTCGCCGAGGCGGAAACACTGCTATCCGATGTCCTGCACGGAATCAGCATTCTGAGAAGCCATCTGCGGCCTATCAACCGCCTCCCACCCGAGCTCCTCGCCCACATCTTCAGTTTCCTTGGCGGTGGAGCCTACGTCGTCCCGGCTTCGCATGTGTGTCAGCGATGGAGGGACGTCGCGCTGGACACACCGTCGCTCTGGGCCACCATCCGCCTGGACGACAATTTCGTCGCCGCACAGCATTTCATGGAGCGGTCCCGGGGCACGAAGCTCGACGTCTCCTTCCCGGTCTACATGTATCAGGACGGCATCTACGGTTTCCAGGCCACCTTCGCCCACCACGCCTCGCGCATCCGGCGCCTGCACGTGGTCGTCTACGGCGACCGCGTCTACGATTTCTATCGCTCTCTCGCCGTGTGCGACTTCGTGACGCCGGCGCTCGAGCACTTCTCGATCATGATGGTCGAGTACGGATTCCCCGACGACAGCCGCGCCGACGGTCCCATGAGTTTCTTCGACGAGTCCGAATTCCTTTCGGAGCTGACGTACAGAGGGGCGCTCCCGCTGCAGACCCACCTCTCGCCCGCCATCCGGTCGCTGACTCTAGCGGACCGGGCCGTCGACCTGGACGAGCTTCTCCGCTGCCTCGCCGCCGCGCCAAACCTGGAGTACCTCGCGCTCTTGGACTCGGTCCCGCACACGTTCGACCCGAGCACACGGCCCGTGGTCGCGCTGAACAGGCTCAAGGAGTTCCATTGGTTCCAGGGCCGCGTCTACGACAACGTGCTCGGGACCGTCAAGCTCTTCGAGCACCTCGAACTCCCGAGCAGCCTCGACAGCCCCGAGTTCGTGCTCCTGCTCGACCCCACAAAATACGCCGTCTCCGACCTCTACACGCCGTGCCACCGCTCCACCACGCTCTTCCACACGATCACCGAGCTGTGTCTCGAGGCGGCGCACTACTCGTCCGACAAGCCCGCGCGCAACAACATCGTCTTCCACGGACGACACAACCGCGAGACGCTCTTCAGCGTACGAGTGCACCGCGCCTCGATCGAGTCCGTGTGCGGCGCGGCGCCTAGCGTCGTCGACGGCCGCAGTTGCGATGGCGATAGCGATGGCGGCGGCGATGGCGGCGGCTGGGACGATAACAGCGACCGCGGGCTGCTCCTCGCGTCCTCCGTACGGGCCGACCTCTCCCAGCTCACCCAGCTCACGCTCACCAGCGCGCTGCCCTACCACTGGAACCGCTTCTTCCGCGGCTCCTGGGCGCGCTTCTTCCGCTGCATGCCCGCCGTCCGCGTCCTCCGCTTGTACGTCAACCGCATCGTCGACATCATCACCGCGCTCGCGAGCGCAGACGACACTCCCGCGCCACACCTCCCCGCGCTCCGCGTCTTGCATCTATTCCGCTGCCGTGGCGGCGGCGGCGGCAGCAGCAGCGGCAGCGGCAATGCCAATGCCAACAACGGCAGCAGCAGCAGCAGTAGCAGCAATGACGGTGCGAACGGCGAAAAAGTCCTCCTGCGCTTCCTCAAGCGCCGCGCAGACCTCGGCATCCCCATCGAGAGCATTGTCTGCTCTGCGCTCGCCGACGACGACCCCGATGCCGACAACACCAAAAACAACGGGAACGAGAATGAGAACAGGGTATCTGACGCCGACGCCGGCGCGCTCCTCCTACCCGACGTGCTCTCTCTCGTCGACTCGGTCGAGTTTGGCAGCCCCGGCGACTGGGCGGGCACCCCTGCATTCCCGCGGCGCATGGGCGCGCTGCTTGAGGAACACCTCAATTGATCGCTCTCGAACCAGCTGCATCCGTTGTCTGCAAAAAAAAAAAACCGTAATGCTTCCCCCCTGACAGGCTCCGGCAGGAGTCTAAATGGAGCGAGTGAGCGTTCCAACTCTATGTTACCATATCCGCGACATCGAATGTCGTCTGGGTTGGGCCGTATATTGCATGCGCAACCGTGGCTGCGCAGACCCGCCAACTTGACTGTTTAATATTGCAAACATTTGATGGGCCTTGTGGTGTTATTTCGTTATTCTATAGCGCGTGCATTCCCATGGGACGGAGTGCTCCAGGAGAGAAGGTAGGTGAGTTTAACACGATTGCCATTCGCGCCCTATCAGGGTATCGTACCGCCACCCTCTTGGGCTTGGGGAATGCACTTGCTTGCGCCTTGCTTCTTATGATGCCCGTGATTCCTGTGATGACTGCTGGACTATTGATCTTCGCATAGAATACTATGCACATTTGTACAGTAGCGAACCGTATTACATTTATTTATTGTCTAGTCGTACTATTCGTTACAAAGCGAGAAACTTTCAAGTTGTGACGGGAAGAATGGGGATAGGACATACTTTACACCTATGTAGTGGCACCCGACCCCAGCGTCGGTTGCCTCTGCCGCTGCGCCACTGGCAGCTGATAACCCGTCAAAGAACGGCCCTTCCAACCTGTCCCAGCCGGGAGGACAATCTGCCCGTTGCGGTCAACCGCCGCGGCAACGGCGGCGGCGACGTTCTCCATGCCAAGAGCACTCGTCGTCCGCATGCGCCGACGTTTCGCCGAACCCTCTGGCGTCTGCGCCTTTACTTGGCGCTTACTGCCGGCGCTCTTTCCAAGATGCGGGGCGGAGCGGCGCACACGTGGGCGGCGGTGCGACGCAGGCGTTGGAGATTCGCTTGGCGAAAATGCGGCCAACTTGACTGTGCGCTGGGTGTTAGGGCCTCCAGATGGCTTTCGCTTGCGATGCGGGCTTGGAAAGAGGGTTTCTCGGGACTCCATGACGGGGGTCCGACTCGGTGTCTCAAGATCTCGCTGGAATGTGTTCGCGACCTGTGACGAGGCGAACGTCTCTGCAGTCGTCGAAGCCTGGACGGTTGGCGTGGAAGGAGGATTCAGACGGTCGATGGCCCCCGAGACGAGTAAGGAAGTTGTGATATCCCGTAAGGGAAGCCGACTTTCCTCTTCCGCATTGGATGGTGCAGCAGAGTTCGCCTTGTCCCAGACCTTAGCGGCTGCGCGCACAAGTTCGCCTGACTCAGTTTGTCCAGTGCTGTCATCGGGGACAGGCACCGTCACTTTTTCGGCACACTCGAGTCCGGAAGGACGGGATAGAAGCTGATCTCCCGGCTGGACAAGAGAGCTTGGGTTGTCGACCTGGGCCAATGCCCGTACGGACGTCAGAGAGACTATCGCCTCTGTCTGCGAAGGTATTGAAAACTCTGGAGCTGGTAACTTCGACGACGCGTCAAACTCGTAGGTTGCAATCCAGTCGGGGATGAACTTACCTTCTCTAGTGGAGGTGGCGGTGGCGTAAAGGGATCATTTCCTTGTTCCAGTGGCGTTTCCACGACGGTCGAGCCGGAGCTTGACCGACGCCAATTGTTGGGTAGAGACGCAGGAGAGTTGAACTGACGCCCAAAGAACCGCTGATGCACGCTCTTCGGCGTGAATGGCAATGGGGAATTACTCGCATACGGCGACGAAGGAGGCGTTGCCAAGTGGTCGCGTAAGCGAGGGTCCCATGTTGTTGTCCTTACACGCGCTGCTGGTGGGCGATATTTTTCGGCGAGAGGTTCTCTCAAGAAATGGCCAGGGCGGACTTTAACCTCTTTGCGCATGCTACAAAGACCGCTGCATTAAAACCAGGATACAAAAAATCAAAAAGGCCAACGCACCTTCCGTCGGCCCTCTGGCTCGCGGGCACTATCATCTCGCCCTCAGGCGTTAGAACTATCCCCGCGAGAGTATTATCAGCGGAACCGGCGCTGCCCACGGCCACGGCCTGGTCTGGCTTTGGTCGACTGGTGCGTTCGAGTGACGAGCCCCCACAGGGGAATCCCGGCGCGAGCATTTGTTTCTCGAATACTCCACCCCGTTTTTCGTCATGCTGCACGGCACTCTTCCAAAACGTACAGGTTCCGTCTACCTTTGCTGGATCAGGTGGCGCGGCAGAGTCCCCGAGGTGACAGCGGGCAGAGCGAACTTGGATACCGTCCGATTTGTATCGCCTGCGTCCGCTATAGGATCTTTCTGACGAGGACGGACGAAGTCCCTCGGTTTGGCTCTCGTCGGGTTCTGGTTTGGAGGTAGTGCTATTGACGTTCGTAATGGACCCGTGATCGAGGAAAGAACCGGATATCGCATCAGGGGCTTTGTTTTCACTGACTTCACCAGGAGGTACCGAGAGAGAGATTGAGGTGGAGCCGGATTTATTTGCGTTATAGAGATCCCGCATCGAAATAGCGACGAAAGACGGCGTAGAGCTATAGCTGAGAGACGCCGCGACATCATCGGTGCTTGACAAGTCGGCCTTTGAATTAGAGGTGCCAGCACCTGTGTAGTCAGAGTTCTGGTTTGTGGCCCTCGTGATGATAGAAGGTGTAGGGCGAAAAAGGTGGCGTTGAACAGGGGTTCTGGGGATATCTGAGGATCGTTCGTGCTGGGTGCCAAGAGGGTGCGAACAGAGGAGAATGGGTTTTACTTGTGTGCCTTGTGTGCCGGTGAAAAGAGGGTTGGCGGGTTGGGGTTGGGCCGGCGGCTCCGCTAGAGCCGAGGTTTCCCTAGAGCGGGGGGGAGTAATCAATGCGACGCTAGATGACTTGTCAGACCAGCAATCAGCCTTTTTCGGTGCCATAGTATCGAGGGCTTCTGAGATAGTAGTGGTACTAAGTGTACTGTCGGCTAAAACTCCTAGTGGAACGTGCTGGGAGATGTTAGTTGCCATGGCTGGAGCTTGGTCTGCGGTAACGCTGTTATCCATCCAATACCTGTGGACAAAAATAAGGACGTCCTGGAAGAAGGAGGAAAGGGCGGCTTTTGGGGTATAATGCCAACAGATAAAGAGAGCGGTGAAGAAGCGTTCTACGAGAGTAGAAAGAGAGTGGCGAGAAAGGAGGGTAGAGGCGAAGAGGAATGAGAGTGTCATAACAATTGCAGCCTCCACAAGCTGGTACAGAAGTTGAGCGCATATAATCAACCAAATAGATGTTTGAGGATAGTTTAACCCTAGTTTCTCTGTGAACGACATGTATGCAAGCACATCTGAGTCGGCTTCGTGGTCTGGGTAGTTGGGGCCGGAAACACGAGAAAAGACCAAGTATTGCGAAGACTCGCCGGGGTCGCTGCTGTCTCTCGAGTAGCCATTCTCTAGTAGCAAGGGTCTTTCTGAAGAAGGGACAAGCGCTCGCTCAGGTGCATAAGAAGCCGATAGAAAGTTGAACCTCAGGCTTGGGAGGTGGAGGGCCCTGTGTAAGCTAGAAGGAAGAAAGGGTATACCAATAGCAAGAATAAAGGCAAAAATAAAGGGAAACATGAGACGAGTTGATGGGAGTGAACTTTGAAGGAGCGGGGAAGCCGGCCGGACGCGAATGCAAACCTTGTTTGGTTGGGACCAAACAATGGACGCGTCTAGTTCGCCGTGGCACGTGTCCCGGTAATTGGCGACCAAGTTATTGTTCTTTGGACAGCAACAGCAACGACAATAAAAACACAAGGACCTATACACGTACACAGGATGACTTCTGCTCGAAGAACTGTATTCTCTCTCAACGGCAGCGTCGTCCTTGTTCTTGCCCCGGTTTATTGTTCTATTCTTTTGCAATAGCGCCGAAAGTCTGGTTTTTGTGACCGCGCGGAGTGCCGACTGGAGGTCGCTGGCTCGTATAAGTACCGGAGTTGCTCTCACTGGTTTCCGCAGCCTCTTGCTGTGTTCCCCGGTTTGCGGCGTCGTTGATCGACCCCACTCCTCTCTCTCTTAAGGACCTCTTTTTTCTGCTTGCTCTTCTCTACGACCACGACCAACTGCAATCTTTACTACGTGCGTTTCACACCATACAGCTCCGCCGCTCTCTTACAATTGTGTTCCTTCCTCACATATGCAGATACGAATATTATATTGCCATTAATCAACACTATGTATCACGACCAACAAAACGCTGCCACCTCCGCTCTTCTGGGGCGCAACTTCGACGTGGGACAACCTGATCCTCGGTCTCCCATGATCACCAGGACACACGCAAGTGGAGGAGATGCCCATCGCCAGCGGGACGATGACCAAGGCGTCGGCACTTTTCGGATTCCAGTACCGGGCGGCGCGTCGATCTTGATGAAAGACGCGGCCGGAACCTCTATGTCCTTGAACCTAGGTATTGACCCGAGCTCTGGGACACCCATTCTGTCTGGACGAGCAATTGATGCCCACGGAGGTGTTCTCGATGTCCACCCCTGTAGTTGCAACGATCCGGTTTCCCCACGCCATAGACGACCAGGAAGCCCCGAGCATTCCTGTGGTGGAGCGCATCTCCGAGACTACAGCCACTTGTACTCATCTCCAAAGTCGCCATTTGGTGCGCGTCGGGGGAAGGGGCCCATTCCCACCACGACGCCCCTGATTGTGGTGCAGCCACTACACTCATCATTGACGCCCTCATACTCTCATATCGAACCTCAGGGCCGCGACTACGAGCCGCCGGTTCCAGACACATCCGTTGACGCTTTGAGAAGTCCCTTCACCCCGACTCCTGCTTCTGTGCGCCAGCGCTCTCAGAGTCCTGGCAACGACTCACACGACGCGTTTTACACACCCCCAATGGGCCCCGAAGACACCTCAAACCCTTGCAACACGATCCTGCCTCCTGCCTCCTCGCCCGATCTGCCATCGCGGTCCCGCCACGTGGCTCTGAAGCTACATACCATGCCCGAGCAATCCCTATTCGAGCCCGATCCCGATACTCCACTCGTTCAGTCCCCCGCGTCTGACGGTGCACGTTCGGACATATCGGGACCTAGTGCTCTCGGGCCGCTCCTCTCACTTCCCAGCACGCCCTCTCACATTGCCTCGGAGCGCAGCATCCGGACTGTGACTCCCCACTCTCATCCCGTGCAAGATGTTCAACTTCACCCTGAAGAGCAGCTACACCCAGAGCCAACTGTCAATGCTCCCTGGACCATTTTTCATGGTAGCGCATCCTCCCAAGGAAGTGGGGGTTCTGCTGCAGCAAATTCGGCCCTTCCTGGTCCCCTTGAAGGTCCCAATGCCGACACCCCGGGTCGTGACGGACCTACGAGTATAGCTGACGCTCACGCCACCAATAGCCAGGGAGGCGTTGCCGATTTGCTCTCGGATCTCTACATGGATAGCGTTTTAGCAGAACCACTGCCACCAATGCCCGTGGCCAGAGTTGGGCGAGATGGTCAAGAGCTGCGGTATAACATGGCAACCCAACCCCGTTTCGGTCCCATGCAGGTATATACTCGGTTCCCGAACATCGTCACCCTAACTAACGGAAACTTGTAGGAACCCACGAACCCACCCGTAGTACGTTCAGGTAATCTCGGAGGGATATGGATTGCGAATGTGCAGCAGGACAGGACGGCGCTCACACTTGACCTCTCTCTGGACGGGCTTGGCTTTCACAACCTGTCTCTATCTGTACCTGCCCACTTCCCCTTGCCGCCGGACCAAGCCCCTGCACCAGAGGTTCAACAAGAGCCTGTGCAAGACAGGGAACCACCCGCGGTGGCGGAAAGGGCGGATCAGTGGGAGGCCGAGTCGTCGCAGTCCGTCGTGACATTCGGGAGCTGCCCGTCTACCGCACCACCATTGAGCGACCTCCCGCTGACGCCGATCCCCGAGCTTCTCCATACGCCAACGAATCCCCGCATGCCCACTACGGGCGCCGGCATGCCAGACTGGTCGTCCCCACGCGCTTCCCCGTTCCTCAGCGAGCGGCGGCACCCTCAGTCCAGGCTCCCGGGCCCGCTTGACAGCGGCCCGATCATCGAGCAGCTCTCGTACGGCGAGGGTAATGTGGGCATGATCCGTACCGTACGTATTTCCGCGCCTACCAGTCTCCTTGTACATGGAGCGCTGACCCCCGCACGCGAGCAGGCCCTGCGCACCATCACCCGCGAATGGCAGAACATCGTCGTGATGCCCGACGGCGTCGCGCTGCGCGACATCGACGATGCCTGTGCGACGCTTAGCCACACACTCACGGATCTCGTGCCCGTCATCATGCTCACGTGGCCCCTGGTCAGGCAGCCGACGCTTGGCACCGATGGCGGGCAGCCCCTCACGGCCGAGTTCCAGCTACAGTTGCAGAACATGGGCGACGCGGAACGCAAGTGGTACCTCAAGCAACACGAATTCACCACCTCTCTTCAGCGGTGCGTTCGCCGTTCCGCGTTACTTCTCCTTTTGTTTTGTTTTGTTTGGCTGATCACCATGGGGTCACACCACACCAGGAATCTCACACGCCTCGCGCTTCTCGCACAGCGCGTTCGCGAAGACCCGGACGCCGCGTATAGGTGCAATGCCTACGAGCGCATATCACAGTTCGCAGCCAAGTTTCAAGATATAGGACTGCGTCTCAAGGTGCGCACATCAGCTACCTCCTAACCCCTGCGCGCGTTGACACACCACCCCAGCTCGCTCACCACATCCGGGTCGAACAAAAGTACCGCGCGCGCGTGCGTCATTCCGCGCGGCGTGCAGTCGCTTCGCCAGAGCAGGTGTCAGCGCACGAATACCACAAAGCCCGTCTTATCAAAGTCCGCGAAGAGATCGAAGGGATCAAGCGCACGCTACTCACCTTGTGCGACGCCCGCCCACTCTCTTCGTGATAGCCCGAAGATGCCCCTCTTTTTAAACGATATTAATGATACTCACGACGACACTGACTCACCTTTCGAGTTTGTGTGCCACGCAAACCACAATCACTGTAGCGTATCCATTACATGTTCATAGTAGAATCAACAGATCTGGCAGTGTACACATTATCGGAAAACCAACAGGGCTGCTAGCTCGTAACACAGAGTGTGTCAATGCACAACGGGTGGTAAGAACATTGAAAGGAGTGAACGTTCCTAGTGTCCCCGAGTTGAAGCCTATAGGATAGTCTGCGTGTATGCGCGACTATCAAAAGACTTGAGACGGGTACGAGTCGCGAGCCTGTACTGGTTCCAAGGAGCGCCCACCTAAAGCATTGGGGCTCGGACTCAAGTGGTCGGTCAGCCTCTGGTGAATATGAAAGACCAGCATATCCAGTTCTCGATAGTTTTACTCCCTTATCCTGCAGTAAGTCGGTATGAACCAGGCCCACATTTACAAAGATACTAGTACCAGTCGGACGACGATACGGAACATACCGAGGGTACGCCCGGCACCTGCACATACGATCCAGAGATCTGTACGAGTCCAATCGACGATTTAAACTCCAAGAGAAATCCAACGCCAGGTAGAAGATTATGGCAAATTAGATTTGTAGAACAGTATGCTACGATAGGAATAACCGTGCTACAAAGGCGCGCGTGCGTGTACAAAAAATGAGTGGTAATGAATAGGTAGAATTGTTCTCGTCATGAAGGACAGAGAGAGCGAAGTAGGAAACCTGATTAGACGAGGCCGCTGAGCGTGCCGAGCTGCGAGGCAACGCCAGTGTCCGGGATGGCATTGCTCACGAGCAGTTCCTGGGGCTTGCCCCCCAGCTTGTGGTCCTTCCCTTTGCTGTAGTCAGCCTTGTGGTCCTTGTAGTTGTCCGACTTATAGCCCTTGTCGTCTTTCGACGCGCTATTCTTGTAGTCATCCGACTTGTGGTCCTTATTGTCGTCCGACTTGTAGTCCTTCCCCTTATCGTCGTCCGACTTGTGATCCTTATCATCGTCTGACTTGTGATCCTTATCGTCATCTGACTTGTGATCCTTATTGCCGTCCGACTTGTAGTCCTTCCCCTTGTCGTCGTCTGACATGCGGTCCTTGTAGTCATCCGATTTACGATCCTGGTTGTCTTCCGACATGTGATCCTTGCCCTTGTCGTCGTCCGACTTGCGATCCTTATCGTCGTCCGATTTGTGATCTTTACTGTCGTCCGATTTGTGATCTTTATTGTCGTCCGACTTGTGGTCCTTGTCGTCGTCCGACTTGCGATCCATTCCCTTGTCGTCACCCGACTTGTCGGAATACTTCTTATCTTCAGAATAAGGCTCAGGGTTCGGCTTCTCCTCGAAGTACTTCTTGTCCTCGGGGTACTTCTCCTCAGGGTAAGGCTCCGGATACGATTTATCCTCGCGGAGAGTGTACGCCCTGTCTTTGTGATAATAGGGCTTGGGATACTTCTCCGCTTCGTACTTCTTCTCCTCATACTTCTTCTCTTCGCGGTACTTCTTCTCCTCAGGGTACTTCTTGTTGTCGTACTTCTCCTCAGGATACTTCTTGTCGTCGTACTTCTTCTCCTCAGGATACTTGTCGTCGTATTTCTTCTCCTCAGGATACTTCTTGTCGTCGTACTTCTTCGCCTCAGGGTACTTCTTGTCGTCGTACTTCTTCACCTCAGGGTACTTCTTGTCATCGTACTTCTTCGCCTCAGGGTACTTCTTGTCATCGTACTTCTTCGCCTCAGGGTACTTCTTGTCATCGTACTTCTTCTCCTCAGGGTACTTCTTGTCGTCGTACTTCCTCGCCTCAGGATACTTCTTGTCGTCGTACTTCTTCGCCTCAGGGTACTTCTTGTCGTCGTACTTCTTCGCCTCAGGGTACTTCTTGTCGTCGTACTTCTTCGCCTCAGGGTACTTCTTGTCGTCGTACTTCTTCGCCTCAGGGTACTTCTTGTTGTCGTACTTCTTCTCCTCAGGGTACTTGTCATCGTACTCCTTCTCCTCAGGGTACTTCTTGTTGTCGTACTTCTTGTCGTCGTACTTCTTCTCTCCGTACTTCTTCTCTCCGTACTTCTTCTCTCCGTACTTCTTCTCCTCGTACTTCTTCTCTCCGTACTTCTTCTCCTCGTACTTCTTCTCCTCGTACTTCTTCTCCCCGTACTTCTTCTCCACAGGGTACTTCTTATCGTCATACTTCTTCTCCCCGTACTTCTTCTCTGGGTAAGGCTTGGGATACTGCTTATCCTCGCGGAGAGTGTAGGTCCTGTCCTTATGGTCATAAGGGTTGGAATAAGGTTTCTCCTGGGGATACTTGTGATCGGCCGAGTAAGGATGAGGATAGTATGTGCCCGGCGCGCGGGACTTTGATTCGTCGTGGACGTCAGGTGGCGAACCCATAGGTGTCGCGGCCGCGGAGATGACCAGACCGACAATGACGTAGACGAGCAAGGAAGAGAAACGCGATAGCATGATGCAAAGCAAGAGTAGCAATGAGAAGATGGAGAACCGTCGCAGAAGGACCGCTGGGCACTGATGAACTCGAGCCGTTGAACGCCTCCCTTTATACGCCCTCAACGTTCACATTCCAGTCCCCATTCTGGGCGCAACGAAACACGAGACGCCAGCCAGGATTCCAAAGTAAAACGCAGTACGGAATGAAACCTGCCCGGCGTGACTAGTGTGGCCAGCATGACCTAGTGCTAGTGGCGCTACGGTGGTTTTATTGTCGAAATTCTAGTCACGATGTCAGTTGATCTAGATCTAGTCACGCCAGTGGAATCCAAGGTGGAATGTGTTACTAGATAGCTCTCGTACAGAAAGGGCCATCGATTTTTCTTGTCTTTGAGGGCCACTGCATAGTTTATCGAGGGGTGCCACCGGACGGGTGGACCCTGGGTATATTGGTAGCGTAGCAAATGGTTAAGTTCAAAGGGCACTAGACCACAAAGCGCGGGAATAAGGCGCATACTTATTTGGGACGAGGTCGCAAGCAGTGGCCTTCATCATCGGTCCTATGGCGTTTACTAGATCCGATCGCGAGAATGCCGCCTCATCCATTCCACATTCTTTCTACGGCCCCGGTCTACTCGTTCTTCTGGTAACGAGTATAATTTTAGTGTGTTCCAGCGTCACGCTCCCACTGACCTGAGCGTGCTTTCTTATGTCACTCGTCCACCAGCACACCCCGGGCACAAGTTGGCGTTGTCCATTCATGCACCCCATGCTTGATGCTCCAACCGAAAGCGTCGACATGACCGTTTCCACTCGATACCAGTCAGCACTCGCATTCAACACCTGAGTTTATTGGGTTACACCTTCGCCTCCGAGCTCTACCGATGACATCCCCACACCGCTTCCACCCGGAGCTCGCATTCGGCAATCGTAATTGTCGGGCGACGCCGAGATCACACTGGAGGTGCAATCGAAGGCAACTCTCATATCGAAACGACGATTCAGATACTCCCAGCGAGATCCAAATCCCAACTCAAATGCGCCAGGTAGAAGATTATGACGAATTAGATTTGTAGAAAAGTATAATACTGTAGGAACAACCGCGTTACAAAGGCGCGTGTGCGTGTACAAAAGAGTGGCGATGAATAGAAAGAATTGTCCTCATCACGATGCACAGAAAGCGAAGTAGGAAACCCTATTAGCGGCCGAACGAGAAGTCAAAGTTCGAGCAGCCGACGGTGAAAACGCCATACTATTGTTGCCGAGTTGTTCAGCGAAGAACGAAAATGGGAGGAGAATGATAATACGTACAGTCTGGGAATCTTTGCAGCACACAGGCTTCATTTCGCACGATGGTGACCCGTAGTAGGGGGAGCAATTTGTACCGTAAAGGGTAGAGGCCTGATATAACCCGAGCATTGAAAGTAGTCCGTGAATACCATCCGGTGCTTGGTCGATCTAAAAAGGCACGTCAACAACATATTGATAAAGCCGACCATGAGATCATGTCTTACTCTGTTGACTTGCTCGCAGCAGTGCTGGTCTTCCACGTTGCACTGGCCACCGTGGTGGTCATAGTTGTCGTACGACTCGTAATGCTTGTCATTGTCGTGGTCCGGCTTGTGGTCCCTGTCGTCATTCGACATGCGGTTTTTGTAGTCGTCGAACTTGTGATCTTTGTCGTCGTCCGACTTGCGATTCTTGTAGTCATCAGACTTGCGTCCCTTGTCGTCGGACTTGCGATCACTGTAGTCGTCGGACTTGCGATCCTTGTCGTCGTCGGACTTGCGATCTTTGTAGTTGCCAGACTTGCGAGCCTTGTCGTCGGACTTGCGAGCCTTATTGTCGTCAGACATGTGACCGTTTCCTATGTCGTCGCTCGACTTGCCGGGATACTTCTTGTCTTCAGGATAGGACTTAGCATATGGCTTCTCCTCGGGGTACTTCTTGTCGTCGTACTTCTTCTCCTCAGGCTTCTTTTCCTCAGGGTACTTCTTGTCGTCGTACTTCTTCTCCTCAGGATACTTCTTTTCCTCAGGCTTCTTATCCTCAGGGTACTTCTTGTCGTCGTACTTCTTCTCCTCAGGCTTCTTCTCCTCAGGGTACTTCTTGTCGTCGTACTTCTTCTCCTCAGGCTTCTTCTCCTCAGGGTACTTCTTGTCGTCGTACTTCTCCTCAGGGTACTTCTTCTCCTCAGGGTACTTCTTGTCGTCGTACTTCTTCTCCTCAGGCTTCTTCTCCTCAGGGTACTTCTTGTCGTCGTACTTCTCCTCAGGGTACTTCTTCTCCTCAGGCTTCTTCTCCTCAGGGTACTTCTTGTCGTCGTACTTCTTCTCCTCAGGGTACTTCTTATCCTCAGGCTTCTTCTCCTCAGGGTACTTCTTGTCGTCGAACTTCTTCTCCTCAGGCTTCTTCTCCTCAGGGTACTTCTTGTCGTCGTACTTCTTCTCCTCAGGGTACTTCTTCTCCTCAGGCTTCTTCTCCTCAGGGTACTTCTTGTCGTCGTACTTCTTCTCCTCAGGGTACTTCTTCTCCTCAGGCTTCTTCTCCTCAGGGTACTTCTTGTCGTCGTACTTCTTCTCCTCAGGGTACTTCTTCTCCTCAGGCTTCTTATCCTCAGGGTACTTCTTGTCGTCGAACTTCTTCTCCTCAGGGTACTGCTTCTTTGCCTCAGAGTAGTAAGGCTTGGGATACGGCTTATCCTCGCGGGGAGTGTAGGGCCTGTCCTTATGATAATAAGGCTTGGGATAAGGTTTCTCTTGAGGATACTTGTGATGAGGCGAGTAGGAATGGGGGTAATACTGGCCCGGGTGGCGGGACTTCGGTTCGTCATTGTAGTCAGGTGGCGGTCCCATGGGCGTCGCGGCCGCGGAGATGACCAGACCGGCGACGACGTAGATGAGCAAGGCAGAGAAACGCGAAAGCATGATTGAAAGCAAGACTAGCAATGAAAGGAAGTGGAGAACCGTTGGAGAACCGCTGGGCACTGCTGAACTCGAGACCTCGAAGGCCTACTTTTATACGCCCTCGACGTTCACATTCCTGTCCCCATTTTAGGCGCAACGAAACACGAGACGTTGACCAGAAATTCCAAAGTAAAACGCAGTAGAGTGATAAGGTGATTATTTCCATTGAATCGTGAATAACGATCACCGAAGCCAAGTCGCTCCCCAAGGAGGGGAAGAAGAAAGAGTGATATATCCGGACGGCATTCAAACCAACGAGATCTGGCCTGGCCTAATTCGCCGACCCATTATGAGTCGCATTCGGATTCGGAATTTATCGCCCTTCTCCGACACCGAAAGTCAAACTAGTTGAGGGCGAAGATCTTGGGTTCGAATTCGTACGTGCCTTCCAATATTGCCGGACATCGGCTGGGACAAAGGAGTACACCGCAGGGCCTTCGAAAGGTACGAGAAGCACCAAAGTGATCAGCGCTCAGAAATAGTCAAACTTGGTATTGTGGGCGCCCACACAGTGTGGGCTACGAATAGACAACCAAAGTGTGACAAGAATGAATGCGTACATCTACGCCGTTTCGAATTCACGATCCCAATAGAGCCGCGTGGCTCAAAACAGATCCGATGGGGACGATTGGGACGGTGTGGACCAATGTTGTCATCAGCTCCGCCCTCCAGAGGGCAACAGTTTCACCACTACGGGCCAACTTGAATAATTACATTAAGTCTAACGCCCAACGGCCAGCCTGTCTGCGTCAGATTGGGTCCTTAAGCGCGAAAATGTACGCGATATTTACGGTATTGTGCACATAAAAGCTCAGTGGAGACAGTGTGATAGTGGTAGAAATTCAAATTTACGCGCACGGAGGTAACATCGGCGTCTTGCGTGGCCACATGATTACAAGGTCACACGATATTATAGGTGCACTTACACTAAGATATGATCAACGCACGATAAGGGTCCTGGCGCGTGTACAAAAGAACGGTAATAGGTAATAGAAATGTCCGCATAACGAAGCATACTCCCAATACGATTGCTAGCCAATGTTGACATTCGAGCATCCGACAACAATCAAGCCGTTCTGTTACATAATTAAGCGGAACGAAATCCAGGTAGCAAGGCGGAACGTACGAAGTGAGAGTCCTCGCAGCAGATAGGTTTGGCCTCGCAAGAGGTTTTCCCCATATATGGAGAACAGTTGGTGCCCACGAGTGAACCGCTCGTGATCACATTGGTGATACTCAACAGGGCAAGTATTGAGGAAGCTTGATGACCCTAAAGATTGTTTTAAAAAAAAACAAGCCAAAATAAGATATTGTCGTGATGAAGTCACCTCGGTGACCTGGTTGCAACAGTGCTGGTTCTTAACGTTGCACTGTTCCATGTGAGCATCACCGTCGTGATGCTCATACTCCTTATCATTGGAGTGCTTGTACTGTCCCTTCGAATCGCGGGCGCTGTAGTTCTTCGATGGGTAAGGGTGCTCCTGATCGGGGTTGTGCCCCGACGGCCGCTTCATGACACCGCCGTAGCCACCAGACTGTCCCATCGGCGTTGCTACCGCGGAGATGCCCAGGGCGGCGACAAGGTAGACGAAGAGGACAGAGGAACGCGAAAGCATGATGGAAAGCTGAGGTAGTAATGAAGGGAGGCTGCGAAAGCACTGCAGAGCTCCAAGCCATGATCGTCAACATTTATACGTTGACAAGTTTTGTATTCCTGATCCCAATTTCGGGTATTGGCACAGGAAACTCATAACGGATGTCTTCCAACTTGAAGCTATTGAAATACGGTCCAGGCCGATCGTATGCTCTTTTGAAGACGGACAACTGGGAATGCCACTGTCGATCATAGATCTCACTTAGGCTTCCAAACAGTCACGAATTAATCTTACGAGAAGGGCGATTTTCAAGAGAACTAGAGAGAATATCGCCAGCAAGTAGTATCAGAACTTGACATCATCGACTCATCGTCGGATCTTCGGATCTTCGAGCCTCATCTGTATCAATACCATGACCACGACAAAAATTCGATATGATGAATAAAGTGGCGGGAAGCACATCAACCGTACCGCCTGGTACGGAACCGAAGCCCAATGCCAAGTTTACTGCAGGTGCGGCCGACAGAACGTATACACGAGTTCAGCCGTTCAACGAGCTCGCTAAGTCATGTACACGCGTTCAGTCCGTGCGAGAGGTTATGCAGGATGTGCGCCGTGCGCAACAAAACAGGATCTCCATGAGGATTATGGCCGTAAATTTGGCAGCCAGGTGCCACGATGAGCCCGCCACTCGATAGACAAAAATAATTACTGTATTATAGAGCAATGCACGTCAATTCGGAAAGAGCCGAGAGAACCCCTGAAAGACTAAACCGGTGACCGTTCCGGTGTCGGTTTCGCAGAACCTGAGGATCTTCTGGTCGTTTGCGAAGCCTCCTCATCGTTCGAACGGCTGGTTACGAGTATATGAAAAGGGGGATTCGGATTTTTTGATCCAATTGCCAGCGATGGCCGGTGACCAGCGGTCTCACCGCGACGCAGCTTAATCCAAGGAGCCCTGGCCTGGAAGCTGGAAGGATCGACGACAATATACATTCCGACCGGACGACCGGATTACGCCACGTTTCTGCATATAGTCGCAGACCACCGTAAAGAACGAAGTACGACTTTCCCGCCGCCACGCCGCCAAACTCGTGTAAATGCCACGTAACAGACAGCAATCTGCTTTCATTAAAAATTGGCTGTACTATAGAAGTTATATGCCGGTGGCGAGTGTGTGCGCGCAAAAGAGTGGTACTGTGCTAAAGAATGGAACATCCATGTCACAGAAAATAAACCCGAGAGACTCATAATCGTGCCAGATCCGTCAGCTGGTTTCGCCACACTCCCATCCGTGCCTCTGACAATTACTGAGGGTGTTCAGCGGTCAGTAAACGGCCGCTACTAAACCATTCTGGAACGATGACAGTAAGTTAGGAACTCGCACGGTGTGAGTGAAAAGGCACGCACGAAATTCCCCTTCTAGCAGCAAGGAACTGGCAGTTCCGTTGTGCACTCGCCGCTGTTGGTGGTATAGCCGTTTACCAGACAATTCCCACCGGCGGGCAGTTCGATTGAGTTCGATTCGACAAGTGACTTGGCCTGCGAAGAAACGCCCAGGTTGTCAAGACGCTCAGGTGTCTGTTGATCGCTCGCCTAGAGAATGTCTCAGCAACGAGTAGACGAGAGAAACCTCATTCGCGATCCGGAATCACCTTGGTATCGTGCTCCTGGAGCTTCTGCTTCTTATCGGACTTGCCTTTCTCCACGGGGGAAGGCTGCTTCTGCGGGTGGGACTTCACATTAGGCCTTGGCTTCTCCTCGAGCTTGGTCTTCGCCCCAGGCTTAGGCTTCTCCTCAGACTTAGTCATCTCTGTGTAGGGCTGCGAATGCGGAGGTGGCGGTGGAAGCGGCGAGGACGATTTATCCTCACGCTTGGACCTCCTCTCTTTCGATGCAGGCGGACGCGGAGGTGGGGGTGATGGAGCGGCGTAGAGCTTTTCCTCTGTCTTGGACCTTTCTGAGTAGGGGTTTGGAGTAGGCTCGTGCGGGCAAGTCTTCTCCTCAGACTTGGGCTCTTCCTCTTTCTGTGGTGGCGGAGGTGGAGGAGCTGAGTAAGGTTTCTCCTCTGGCTTACTACTAGGCTGTTCTGGGTAGGCCTTCGGAGCTGGCGCGGGTGAGTAAGGCTTCTTCCCAGGTTTGGACTTCTCCTCTTTCGATGGAGGCGGAGGCGGAGGAGCTACGTTAGGTTTCTTCTTTGGCTTGGCCTTCTCAAAGTAGGGCTTCAGAGCCAGTACGGGCGGGGAAGGATATGGTGGAGTCTTGTAGGGCATCACCTTAGACTCATCGTGGCAAGGTGACCCCGTGGGCATCGCCGCAATGGAGGCAGTCAGACCGACAGCAGCGTAAACGGATAAAGAGTGAAGACGCATGACGAAGAGTTGGACTAGTAATGAACGGAAGGAGCACAAATGGCCACCACAGAAGATGATACCTCGGCTGTCTGCTTTATTCATTCTGGATCTTCGTATTCCTGTGCCCAGTTTGGGGTCAACCACGAAAGACGGTCGACCGCGTGATACTTATGAATGTAAGCACATCATAGATTCCATCACATATGAAGGAAAATTCCCTCTCGTTTTCGATTTTGCGTTCATAGGGCACGGAAAGAGCCTGCTTGGGGCGGGTATTTCACTCGGAAAATAATCCTACAACTGTGGGAGTGAGAGTGAGATTCAGCGTGACAAGCAAGACAGACAATGTGTAAGGAGCATTCAGATCTAGGTGGGCATGGTATCCGAATGCTTGCGAGTCGAAAATATGGTCGCAACACGCTACACTGTGAGTGACGTCACCGAACCTCCGTCTCACATATGGAGGGTATCTCAAAACCGGGCTACATTCGGTGTAGAGACTATCATGTAAGACCACTTGAGAACGCGATAGCGGGGAAGACAAGAACTTCGATAACGCGGGGAGCAGTATGTGTTATCTGAGCACCGCCGGGTTCAAGCAAAAGGTCTAACAGGAAAGAAGGTGCACGTGATTAGCCGAAGGACCTCACTGTGCTCATAATCACCTGAGAAGTCCCGACCGATAAGAACTTCAATTAATCTAAACAACTAGCAACGACCGAAGTTAGACCGGATGGCATGGCGCTGGCGAAGCGCAGTGAGTTGAAAATTTATACATTCGAAGGGAAAAAGTAAGTCGCCGAGTGATGTGCTGTCGTGGCCACAATCGAGTCAGCACTGAGATTACCTTACTTGAGTCGCCACAGTAACACCTAACGCCAGACGTAAAGCTTAAAGCCTAAGACCG
This sequence comes from Lactarius evosmus, assembly GCA_951394315.1. Classification (NCBI taxonomy): domain Eukaryota; kingdom Fungi; phylum Basidiomycota; class Agaricomycetes; order Russulales; family Russulaceae; genus Lactarius; species Lactarius evosmus. Next base: position 5,798,160 of record OX596124.1, read on the forward strand.
TGACCGTGACACGCATACGCCTTCGAGTTGAGGTTAACTGTACTATATTGCAGGCGACATCCGATGGACGCACTTCTTGTGTTTGTCCCCGTCGAATTCGATCCCTATGCCCGCGCTATATATAAAAGACCCCACGTCACTTCCAATGACCGATAATACCCATATCCGCAAGGCACAGACCCGACTGAATCAGTGAATTTCTAAGTCACATCATGTCGTCCAAACCACTTTACGCGCCCGCTCCAGCTCCCGTGTCTAAGCTCGCTCGCTACCGCACCCTCTCACCTCTCGCGGGTGTGCGCGTTTCGCCACTCTGCTTCGGGGGTTTGGGCATTGGGGACAAATGGCAACAATATGGTATGGGCGCCATGGACAAGGAAAACTCGTTCAAGCTTCTCGACGCGTACTTTGACCTTGGCGTGAGCTATCCATATACCAACTTTCGCGTGACTTGGGGGCTGAGTACCGTTTCACCAGGGGAACTTTATCGACACTGCCAATCATTAGTAAACCAAATTCGCATTTTCCATTGGGGGCTCGGAATTGACTGATGCGTACTTTTGTTCGTTCTACAGCCAAGACGAGGCTTCTGAGGAAATCATCGGTGAATGGGCTGAAAAACGCGGGGTCCGGGACCAGCTCGTCATTTCCACGAAAGTGCGTACAGCTCGCGCTCCAATTTGCTTTGTTCGAGTCACACTGACACTATACGTCCACACCAGTACACGGGGAACTACAAGCGTGGCCAGGATAACATCACCCACCAGGTGAACTACACGGGCAACCACGCAAAATCGCTGCACGTCTCCGTCCACGAATCTCTCAGGAAGCTACGCACGTCCTATATTGACATCCTCTACGTACACTGGTGGGATTACAATACTTCTGTCGAGGAAGTCATGAACTCCCTCCACATCTTCGTCCTTCAAGGCAAGGTTCTCTACCTGGTATGTCCGTAGCCCACCGCCAATCTAGATTTGCCCAATCCCCATTTTTGATTACTCCCACCTACAGGGAATCTCGGATGCTCCGGCGTGGGTGGTTTCCAAGGCGAACCAATACGCGAGAGATCATGGAAAGACGCCTTTTGTGGTCTATCAAGGTCAATGGAGTGTCTTGGAACGCTCCTTTGAGCGCGATATCATCCCTATGGCACGTTCGGAAGGACTTGCGCTTGCACCATGGGGTGTCCTTGGTGGCGGGAGGATCCGAACTGATGCAGAGGAGGCACGCAGGCGAGAGAGCGGCGAGAAAGGGCGAATGGTCTTTCACTCGAACTGGGAGCGAACTGAAGATGAGAGGAAGATGAGCCTTGTATTGGAGGAGGTCGCCAAAGAAGTCGGCGTTGAGGGAATCACCGCTGGTGCGTAGTTCTCTCAGTTATCGATTAATCGTAGAAGAGCAACATCTCTGATGTGATATGCGTTAGTGGCGATTGCGTACCACATTCTCAGGATGCCTTTTGTCTTCCCCATCATCGGCTGCCGCAAGGTCGAGCATTTGCGGGAGAATCTGAAGGGACTGGACATCACCTTGACTCCAGAGCAGACCCAAAAGATCGAGGATGCGACAAAGTTTGAGATTGGGTTCCCGTTCAAAACCTTCGTGAGTCGAATTTTTTCCTCCCCCCATTGGATACCACCAACTAGATTCCAAGGGAACTGGCGTGACTCCTTTCGGTGTCACGATAACCGCTCATACAGACCAAGTGCCTCTGCAGCAAGCTATCAGGCCGTCGAAAGACTGAGAGTAATGTGCCAAGAATAGCAATGCCATGTACAATCCGGTATCCATGAGCACCGTTGAACCGTTGAGGCTACAGACGTGCGGCCAGATCCCTCAGGGCGGAGAATTTTAAGAACCTATTTATCGGGGCGGCAACTCTTCCGTATTGTGCTCATCACTCCTTTCTGTTCCCTGGTTGAGCTGGCCATGAATTCACTGGCGCCGAAAGCAAGATACGAAGGCGGACATCTGTTGACCTGTTGGCCATCATGACCCAATGCGTTCAAGTCACGGGGGTAATGCGGCCTACGTTGAAGATAAACCCGAGCCATTTCCAACCGACGGTTATTGAGTTGGATACCTTTCCCTACACGTGGCAACACATCTGTGAAAGTAAGGTATTAGAAGTGTTTGATGTACGGCATGAATGTCGGGCTTGTCCAATTTCGACAAACACATAAGATAGGTGAGGTGAAGACCTTACTCTGGTCAGCGGGCCGCACTAGCAATGGTCTGGTCACCTGGGGCCCTCCCTTTGTATTCAGAACACTGGTGTAATTAGGGATGCCAAGAAAATATATAACGTGATTTCTGGAAGCTGCGCGGCGCAACTCATGACCACAAGGCAATTTAATAGTCGATTCAGGGTCCTGGTGGGACCACACACAACAACATCGATAAATAACGACTTGACCACGTTACAAGCATATATGGTGGTCCTTGAGTATAAGCAAGGAACCGAACCTCTCCGGCCTGTGGTGACGGCCCGTCATTGATTTTATAAGTGATATCTTTTCTAGATTTCGGTCCAACGATACTCCGGGTCTACCTTTGCACGGGGCAGGTCCTGAAAGCGCCCGTGCTGAGGTTTTGATGGGAAGTAGCCGTGGAGCGCAATCCGCCTACCCTGTGGGCAAAAGTTCGGCTCGACCATTCGAGGACGGCATCGTGATGGCTTGTATAAGGTTGCGCGCCCGACATCATGCGCCGTCTTCCGACGCTTATACCACCCTACTTACCGACCTGCCTCATCTGCCTTGCTGGCCATGTCCGAGTCGAAGCCGCTTTGGACCATCCCGCCGCCCCCGGCCTCCAAACTCGCCCGCTACCGCACCCTCTCGCCACTCGCGGGTGTGCGTGTATCGCCTATATGCCTTGGAGGGATGAGCATAGGAGACAAATGGCACGACTTTGGTTTGGGCGCCATGGATAAGGAAAGCTCGTTCAAGCTCCTCGACGCGTACTTTGACCTTGGCGTAAGTGGAATTGGGACTACCGCCGCCAGCGCCCCCCCCCCTTTTTTTTTTTTTTTTTTTTTTTTCGTATCTGACGCCCGATGGACTGGCTAGGGAAACTTTATCGACACCGCCAACATGTAGTGCGTACTCTTGATTCGTGCGCGCTCCAGGGGGGAGGATTGACGCCTATCCGGACTCGGCTTTCAGTCAAGATGGGACTTCCGAGGAGTTCATCGGTGAATGGGCCGAAAAGCGCGGCATTCGCGATCAGCTGGTTATTGCCACCAAGGTGCGCGCGCGGTCTGTTGCCACGTTTGCTTTCCCGGTCATGCTGATCTCGACACATACTTCAAGTACACGATGAATTACAAGCGAGGACAAAGTGACGTCTCTCACAAGGTGAACTACATCGGCAACCATGCAAAGTCGCTGCACGTCTCTGTCCGCGACTCACTTAAAAAGCTACGCACCTCTTACGTCGATATCCTCTACGTGCATTTTTGGGAGTACTCCACGTCTGTCGAGGAAGTTATGGACGCCCTTCACTCCCTCGTTATACAGGGCAAGGTCCTCTACCTGGTACGTGTGGCATCTCACATCACATCTCTTTTCCCGTTCTTGATAGCGTTCCGCAGGGGATCTCCGGGGCACCAGCGTGGGTGGTGGTCAAGGCAAACCAATACGCGAAATATCATGGCAAGTCGCCCTTTGTGATCTATCAAGGGCGATGGTGTGTCTTTGACCGCTCCCTTGTGCGCGACATCATCCCGATGGCGCGTTCAGAGGGACTCGCGATCGCCCCATGGGGCGTGCTTGGCGCCGGAAAAATCCGAACGGACGCGGAGGAAAAACGAAGGAGGGAGAGCGGCGAAAAGGGCAACACGTTGTTTGATCCGAACTGGGAGCGCACCGAGGAGGAGAGGAAGGTGTGTCTCGTACTGGAAGAGATCGCAAAGGAAGTCGGGGTGGATAGCATCACCGCGGGTAAACGAGTCTCGCACAACCGTTTGAGTAGATGCATCCGCTGACTTGATTGACGACACCAGTGGCGATCGCATACCACCTTCTCAAGGTCCCATATGTATTCCCGATCGTTGGCTGCCGCAAGGTCGAACACTTGCGCGAGAACTTGCAAGCGCTGGATATCTCTCTCACACCTGAGCAAATAAACAGGATAGAGAGCACGAAGCCGTTCGAACGAGACTTCTCGTACAGCATCTTTGTAAGCGTTATTTGCTTCTTTTCCTTGGGCAGTCAATCAACCAGTTGCATAGAATAACAGCTTGGATGATGTTTGGCTTGTCAAGATGGCGGCTCACACCGATCGTGTTCCCTCCCAACAAGCTATCAGGCCGTCTAACGACGTCTCTTAACCTGCGCTGCAACATTTTGAAGGCGATGAAAGCCAATGATTGGAAGAATTGTAATTGGTACGCTCGCAATACACCGCGGACCATCGTTCCAACGACCGTTAATGATCCCAAGTTGTAGCATATGATAGTTATGATGTGGATGTCAGGAACTGTTTCTTTCCTGTCTAGGAACCGGAAATTCGCCAAATAGCAGTGTGGCATTTTTAGTGTTACCAAAGGGAGGTGTATGTTGTGTCCTGCCAGTAATTCGGGTTCGCGTCCTAGAACGTTTCGGCTCGGCTTGGCCCTCCGTTTTCTCCCGCTACCCGAAACGTCGTGGCTTCACCAGTCGCTCCCTGGCGATACATTATTGTGCGGTGATCTTTACCGCTTTTGAAACTTGCCGCAATTGCCAACTTAAACATTGCCTGCTGTGCGCCGCATCATTGGTGAGTAGAGACGTTTTCCTACTCAAGACGACCGCGCATCCCGATCGCGTGCCACTCCGGCAGCAACTGGCCCAACCCGTAGTGACTGACTAACTCCTTTCCGTCGTATAACTGCTAGGCAGACGGAGATATTTGAGTCAACAAATGCCATCCACACAACGAGCGGATTATTGATGCTTGCAGAGCAAGGAAGTGTTTTGTCAGTTTGTTAGAGACAGCTACGTATTGTAATATGGTACGATACGATACGGTATTGTATACGAGAGAGGTGCGCAAGCAACGAGCAAAACGAGGCGAGGCGGGGGAGAGGAAAGAGGGCATATATATGGTTATGGCAACACAATCTGACACAAATCTTTGAAAAAAAAAAAAAGAAAAAGGGACAAGAGGAACGACGGCGAAGGGGAAAGGGAATAACGATATTCGATAGATATGGAGAACGGAAAGAACCAACTCTCTCTCCTTTGAAGCGAGCCCGGAGAAGGCAAACTAGGCAGGCAGGCCCGCTCTCCATTTACACCGTCCACCGACCGATCCAACTCCTATGAGAGTGTCGAGTGTATATACGTTTTCAGTCCGAACAAGTCAGGCAGACCAACAGGCAGGCAACATGAGGAGGGGGGGTATCTTCGAAGACCAAGAAGCACAAGCCACCATCATACTTACGTCACAGCTTATACCTCCGCGGGGGCATCAACGAGCTCGGATCCGACCTCGCCAGAATGATCAACGTCATTCATACCAGCGCCGTCTACCGGGACCTGGAATAGTTCCTGGTCGTCGGATAAGGGCACGGCAGAAATTGGGCCATTGCCCGACGCCGAGCGTCGCATGGCACCACCACCTTGTGAACCAGACCTAGGCGGGTTGGCACAACGGTCTTTGCCATGGGCGATTCTGAGATTGGCGTAGTCAGGCTTGTTCTTGACGGCCTCGATAGCCTTGATGGCATTGTTAATGTTGGTAAAATTGACAAACGCGCAGTTTTTCTCCTTGAGAAAGTTGACGAGTTCGATATCGCCGTATTCGCCAAAGTCGCGCTTCAACTTGTCCTCTGAGAACGTCTCAAAGTCCTCGACGTTGCCAATGTATACGTTCCGCGTTGCTCCCGAGTGTACGGCCAAGGCAAGTGGGGGAGGAAGCGGGCCGGCGTTCTTGCCCCATCCGAGCTTGAGCCGACGGTTGTTAAGTGTCAATCCCTGATAGGACGCGGCGTGGAAGAAAGTTAGGGCCGCAGCAGGGTCGATGAACGTCACGAACTGATGTGAACGCAACACGGTAAATGAGTCACCACAGTAAAAAGATTCCAATAGGGGACACGCACCGCGATATGCTTGTCCTGCATGTACCGTATGCTCTGTAGCACGCCTCCACGAATAGAATTGCACAGGTCCTCCGTTGTCGTCTCGGGGTGGATGTTGCCAAGGTAGACAGTCCGATTTGCGCTCCCGGGAACTCCGAATGCCTCGGGCGTGAACGGTGAATAAGGTCCGAACGCGCCGAATCCCCCAACGTTAGTATTGATTGGACTAAGCGAAGCTGCGGCGGATTGTGCCACAAGGGATTGAGCTGCCACGGCCTGGGCTGCCTGTGCGGCCGCTTGCTGAGACTTGGGAATATACGCGCAACGATCCTTGCCGTAGTTGACACGCTTCCCAGCCCATGCGGGTTCTGTAGGCAACGTGTTCACAACCTAGTGGGAAAAAAAAAATCGAATTAATGAACGTTGTGGGGGCATGACAAAGAAATCTTTGCCTTGGTCGCGACAGAGATGCTGAGGAAGTGGACAAAACCAATATTCTTGTCGCGGACAATCTTGACCTGGTCAATGAGACCAAAGCGGCTTAGGTCATCGCGGAGTTGCTCCTCGGTCGTACCCTCATCAAGCCCACCAAGATAGACATTACGGCTTGCGTTGCTCTGGCTAATGGCGAGGGCGACCTGACTGGGGACTGGGGACGGCTTTCCCCAACCAATCTTGAGCTCCTGGCCATGCAGAGAGAGCTTTTTGATGGTTGCATCGGCGTGGAATGCGCCTGCAGTAGAGCCATCAAGGAAAGAGAGGAAAACGCATGACTTCTCGGGGAGGACTCGGATGGACTCGAGGGGGCCAAAATGGACAAGGTTGAGGAGTTCGTCGACGGATGCAGTTGCGGGCAGGTTACCAACGTAGACAGTGCGACCGGTGGCGTTATTAGAGGCAGTGAGTGCGGCAGTAAGGGCCGCTCCCGAGTAGTTGCCAGGAGACGCGAGGCCAATCGAGGGCGTTCGGGGAGGGTTGAAACCCTGTTATTGTAGGCAGGATATATTTATGTGAGCGTGTTCGAACGTATTAGGAAAAACAATAGGAGCGTACACCGGCAAAGCTGGCAACCTGGTTACCGTATGGGAAACCACCTAGCATACCTACGCTAGGGAGACCCATTCCGAGCATATTGTACCCGCCAAAGCCATAGCCAGCGTTGCCATTGAGCTGCTGCTGCTGCTGTTGCTGAGCCTGTTGCTGGGCCTGTTGTTGTTGTTGCTGCTGCTGGGCCTGCTGCTGAGCAAAGGCATTCGCGGTGCTGGGGCTGATCTGGCCGGCCATGTTTGCGGTGGACGAGCTGATGGAGGTGGAATAGAGGGGCCCGGTAAAGCCGGAAGGCGGAGAGCCATTAGAGAAAGCCTGAGGGATGCTTGCCTGAGAGCCGTAACCGTAGTTTGCAAATGCATCACGGGTGGTGGGAGTAACGAGACCGTTCGCGGTGGGAGCACCAAACGAGTTGGGCGACCATCGAGCCTTTTTGGCGTCAGGACCACCGACAGTATCCATAGGACGCTAGATAGATTGATCCGTTCAGTCAACCGAAGTGGCCAGGAAGAGAGAGGGGGTGTGGAGAAAGAGATGAACCTTCATCATGTCAAGATCAAAGCCGTAAGGGGGATACTGTGTTGCAAAAGCGGTCTGTGCGTCGTCCATTGTGATAGGAAGCAGATGGCGAAGGAAGAGCAGGAGAGAGGGTTGGGGAGAAAGAGAGTAAAAAGGAAAAGAAAATCCGAGTTAGAGGAGGAGGGTATGTGAGAGAGTGAGAGAGAGAAATGAGTGTGGTGGAGTTGGTAGATGGATTAAGAGAAAGGAAAGGAAAGAAAAAAAAGGACACGCACGAAAACAAAAAAAGAGAGGAGTGCGGTGTACTTTTATAGATAGATAAAGCTGAAAAGCTTAAAGGTTCGCCTACGCTTGCAACAAGGAAAAAACGAGCGCAAGACAGAAGGGAAAAAAGGAGAGAGACAGAGAGACAGAGACAAAGAGAGAGACAAAGATAGAGAGAGCGACGACTTGCAACACAGCACAAAAGAAATGCCTTGCCCAAATCAGGCAATCAACAAACAATCACACACTCCATTCCCACGCCTACCTAGTTCCACTTGGCGGAGGCAAACACCCCCAGCACTTCGTTCAGAAGTGTAGCCGTATATGACTTTACATCTACGCTCGTGTACGTCTTGGCCGTCTGCAGCCTATTCAGCACCCCCACCACCTGGCTCCCAATAAAGTCCACAAAAACCAGATCAATCGTCGTCTCATTCGCACCCGCGGGTGGCGTCGAGCTGATAAAATTTGGCGACCCGAAGAACGGCAGTGGCGTGTGCAACGTGTCATCACCCACCCCCGGACACGCCTAAACGGGGAAGATTAGCTTCTGTGCTTGAGAAGGAGGGGGGGGGTGTGATGTTGCCAACTCACGTCTTTCGTCACGTATCCAAGTGTCAAATTTTGTGCAGCACGGCGTTCGGGTCCTGCCCGCGCATGCATATCCTCGAGCCAGTGCCCGTATCGCGTCTCCACGTCCCCGCGCGCATAGCGCTCAGCTGCCACCTCAGTAAACTCACGACGGCCGTTAGCACCCGCGCCGTTCAACGCGGGCAGTACCCCGCGCGCAACGCCCAGGGGCACGTCCGCGATGTACACGAATGCGTCGGCGAACGGGGATGCGGTCAACTGGTCGTTCTTTGTGAACGGCCCCGAGTATATGTCGAACCGCAGGCCTCCCGAATTGGTAATGATGATATTGGGAATGTTTGCACGTGTGTTGTTCACCGTCAGCGCCGTCGGCAGCACCTGGTCCACAATCAGGCTCAGCACTGAGCCATTTGACGGGAACGGGTTCCGCGAGAGCGTGTAGTCTTGTGGTGCCGTGCCGAACTTGAAGTCGAGGTCAAATTGGGTGGCCAGCGCCTTAAGCCCTTTGGTGATCTTTCGGCCATCGGACGTGTCGAACGACGAATCGCCGCGATTTGTGTGATACTGGCAAACGATGGGTTTAGAAAACGACGCCAATGTGGAAATATTCCATACCTCGTAGGTTACACGGTTTGGGTCAAGGTAACGGCGGTTCACAGTGAGGTTCTGCGTGCTACCTTGGCGGTCGAGATCCACACCTGAGAAGAGACTGTCACTTTTTCGTGCAACAGACCGGATGACAAGCTACCCACTCAAGAAGCCTGTCCAAGCATTAGACTATGATGCAACCAGTAATGTCGATTCCTCACCAAGGGTTTCCATGTACCGGCCGCTCTCAAGAGCAATCGAGCGCCCATCAAACTGGACTAAGTGATGCATAAGTGACATACGAACAACAACAACGCGCACGCTCGCGACGCTTACGACAGTCTCGGATATGGGTGTGCCCGCCGAGAATCAGAATCGGCGTCGTTGGGTGCACAGCTCGGACGGCGTTGAAGACGAGAGGCCCTGAACGCAGCGTTTCAATCCACATCACGCGTTTCAAGCATCACGAGTCTCACAGTTGTCGCGTGCCACGGGCATATGGCTTCAATTAACAACGTTCAATCACAGACCATGGGACGTAGGATACGGGGACGTACCCAACAAGGAGGAAAAAGTCGGGCTCATCCTTGATTGCATCCGCAAACTGGACAGATGCAGGTGTGAGCATTTGATAGCCAAGAACAATCGAGATACAGCTCACCCAGGCTTCTTTCACCATGTCTTCCACCTTTTGCACAGTGGTATTATGACCGTTCCCGGTAAAGTCGAACAAGACTCCGAGAGACGTGACCTTGCGGCCCCTACACGCGCACGAGAAATGAGTCCATTGTCGACGTCATGCTGCGGTGTACAACTCACTTTCGCGTCTTGAACTTGGCGAAGCGACCTGCGAATAAGACATACGATCAGCAAATGGCTCACAGTACTCATGACCAGGTCGCAACTGACTTCCGACGGGCACGCTGACCGGGGAGCCGTTTGGGCCCGCAATGGTGATATTGACATTGGAGGAGAGGTACCGGCCGGGGAACTTGGGGGCAAAGTTCTGGTGCATGTCGAGCGCATTCTCGTAGAGGTACAGCTCGTGGCTAGATCCGCCACCACCACCACCACCACCAAGCGCGACGCATGCGTCAGCTCTGCGTGGAGGAGATACTTTTGTTAAAAAGACGCGCACTTTCCGATGGCGAGCACGTCATAGGGCAGTTGGGAGAAAAACCGGTTGGACTATGTGCGGTCAAGCTCCGGACGCAGTGGGGTAACGGGAGACGGGGAGACACGCACATCATGTGCGTCGATGCCGCCAGGCGGGAATCCGTCCGAGAGGCCGGTCCCTGGCCGTAGAGTCAGCTTACACTGAGGGGGGAGAGGGAAATGCATCGCGTACCATCGTGGAGGTCACCGGAATCGACCAATAACAAGTCGACGTCCTTCTCCTTAATGTCGCATATACACACGTACGTAAGTGCTTATTCAGACACGTGAAAACACGCGCACCTTTGCAATTTTCTTCATGTGCGCCACAAAGGACGCAAAGTCACCGAAGTCCCCACTTTACAGTGAAAAAAGAGAAGCGCATGTCGTCATGAGTTGTTTATGCCTCTAAGCGCTCGGGGTTAGACGCACCTGTAGTTAGGTTCTGGGAAGGAAGGCTTCTGGTGCCCAAGAAGCCAGCCATGGCTGTCCGTGGTGTGGAGAATGTTGATGTCGCCCCATACGAGTGGACGCGAGGGCCGGGTCAGCGGAGCCTGGGGCTGAGCGCGTCGCGCGTGTTCATGCGTGTGGTCACCATCTGGGCAAGCACCGGTTGGGCCCACAGAGAAGGCAAGGGCAGCCCCAAGTCCGAGAGCAAGGGTGGTAGCGCGCATCCGAGTCGGTCAGATGTGAAAGTTCACGGTCTCCTGAGAACGGTGGGGTTGTGTATTTATATATCAAGTTGGCTATTCTTCGATGACGAACGTGTATAGAATTAAAAACCGCTCTTACCCCGTCCGGCGCTGCATCGTCGCTTCCATGTCAATTCCGGAATTGTCGTCAAAGTGCGGGCGCCAAAGAGGGTCTTGTAATGTGAACCCTCCCTTCTAAGTTACTAAAGAGTTCTTCGAGACAACTGTTAAGGCCAAAGGTCTGAGATCTGAGGGGTCGATGCAAGCTGAGGCCAGGTTACATATTGTGGTGGCGCGGCTGGCAGGACACATAGGACCCACATGGAATTGACCTGTCACCATCAACAAGTTCCTGAGCATCCCCACTTTCCCTCCCCATTGGCCCAAGGCGGACTTCCACGTGCGTGCCCACATGGTGTTTCAAATTTCTGCACTTTGTTGCTAGGAGAAAGGTCCAGTTCCCACAGTCAGTGGTGCCTGCGTGTGTATTTAGTGGGGCACCTGACCATGGGCGCTGGCAAAGCTCGCTCGCCAGTTCATGTTACGTTACATAAGATGGCCAGTTTTTTCTCGACTATTCGGCATTCGCCGGTCTTGTGTTTCCCTCGAATTCTAATTGACTCGACACGATGGCGATCTCGAATGAACTCGACGAGGGTATTGATTTCTCAGACATCGAAGAAAAGTGCGTGGTTGGGCGGCTTATCCGGCGCTGAGATCATCGGCCGACAGGTTTTCACGACAGATATAAGGTCCGTCTAGAAGAGGGCTTTGATCACATTCTAGTCGTCGACGGCGTTCCCATCATCGACAAATCAAAACTCGAGAAGCTTTTAGCAAAAATCGCAAAGGAGTTTACACGAAAAGGCGCCGCAATAAAGCCCGACGATATCTCCGTGCCATGGAACGAAAAGACGGGGAAGAGCAACGGGTAAAGCCCCTCCCATTCGCATATATGCTATCGTTTGAACCCGCATAGATATGCATTCATCGAATTCCGAAATTCCGATGCCTCCACGTATGCTCTCAACGAGCTGAACGGGCATCCATTCGACGCAAAACATACTTTCCTCGTAAATCGTTTTACCGATATCGAAAAGTTTGCCGATATAGATGAGACTTACGTCGATCCACCGCGCGAAGAGTACCGCTCCAAGGTACATCGCTAGCCTTTCCCTGCAACGCTGAAATATCCTCTGATACGTGCCGCAGGAGCATCTGCGAGCTTGGTTGGCCGATCTTCAAGGCCGCGATCAGTATGTGACATATCGCGGAGATGAGGTTTCAATTCGTTGGCACGGTCGTCCTTCACAATGCGAAGTAGCCTTTGAGGACAATGTGCGTCTCACTACCCCCTTCAAAGTCATCTTTTTACTCACCAAGATGCCTGCAGCAAAATCTACGAACAGAATTATATGTTTCGTGGTCACCGCTCGGTACATATATCGCGACTCTTCACCGACAGGGAATCCGATTATACGGCGGCCCTTCTTTCCAGCTTCAAGCCCGCTTCTTCCACCCCTTTGTCCGACTAATTGACTTTTCGCCCTGTGAACAGTATCTCGTCACTTGGTCGCACGAGCCGATCGTAGTGGCGGAGGACACCCCCAAAGGCCCACGCTTTTTCTCTGCTGAGGACGAGGGCAACAACATCGCAGTCTGGGACATCAAGACTGGCCATCTCCTGCGTACGTTTCCCTCTATCCTCCCTGAGGGCGAGGGTTCGAAGAAGCAGATGGCGTGGCCTGCCCTCAAGTGGAGCGCAGACGACAAGTACACTGCAAGGCTGACTCCAGGTCAACAAATCAGCGTGTACGAGCTGCCGAGCATGGGCTTGGAGGGGAAGAAGAGCCTCAAGATCGAGGGTGTCATCGACTTTGAGTGGTGTCCGCACGGAGAAAACGATAGAGAAGATGCCACCAAGGCATCCAAGAAGCCCGCAGAAAACATGCTGGCATATTGGATGCCCGAAGTCGCCAACCAGCCTGCACGTGTCACATTGCTCAACTTTCCGGGTCGAACGGTTCTTCGCCAGAAAAATTTGTTCAATGTCTCCGAGGTAGGACCTTGCAAGCGCATCTCTAGACGGGACGATGGTGCTTACTTCCCCCCCTCCCTCAGTGTAGGCTGTATTGGCAGAATCAAGGCGATTTTCTCTGCGTACGCGTCGACCGCCATACCAAAACGAAAAAGTCGATTTTCTGCAACCTTGAAATTTTCCGTGTGCGCGAAAAGGACTATCCGGTCGAAGTAGTCGAGCTCAAGGGTTCGTCGCGCGGTCTCTCTATCATTCTCTAGAATCCGACGCAGCACGCAGATACGGTCACGGACTTTTCCTGGGAGCCCAAAGGCGAGCGCTTTGCAATCGTCTCAAGCAGCGACCCCAATTTGGGCAACCCGGGACCGGGTGTTACTATCAAGACGGATGTCAGCTTCTACCAGCTCGATCGCAGCAAGAACGACTTTAAGCTCTTACGTGGGTCATAGTCCGGGGCTTTTTGAGAGTCGACATGTACTAACGCCAGGGCCCCGTCGCAGGTACGCTCGCGGGTCGCACGACGAACACCATCCGGTGGTCCCCGCGCGGACGCCACGTCGTGCTCGCGACCGTTGGCTCGACGTCGAAGTCAGAGCTCGAGTTCTGGGACCTCGACTTTAACTCGGACGACGTGGTCAAGAAGGACCCAGCGAAGGAGGAGTGGGGTTCGGGCATCCAGCAGCTCGGCGTGGCGGACCATTATGGCGTGACGGACGTCGAGTGGGACCCGAGCGGGCGGTACCTCGCCACCGCTGCCAGCGCCTGGACACACACGGTACGTGCGAACGCATCACCAACTGGGCGCTAACTCAATCATCACGCACGCACACGCACACACGCACACTGGCAGATCGAGAACGGGTACGCGATCTGGGACTTCCGCGGACAGGAGATTGAGAAGCGGCTGCTGGACCGGTTCAAACAGTTTCTGTGGCGGCCGCGGTCGCCGTCCCTGCTGACGAAGGAGCAGAAGCGGACAATACGGCGGAATCTGAGGGAGTTCGCTCGTTCGTTCGACGAGGCGGACGCGGCGGAGGAGACGACGGTGAGCGCAGAGCTCGTCGCGCAGCGCAAGCGTGCTGTGGACGAGTGGAACGCGTGGCGCGTACGCGTCGCGGAGGACATCGCGGAGGTACGACCCGCACGCGAGCGCGAAGGGCGGCGTGGTGCTGCGGCGCCTGCGCGCATGGAAAAGGTAGAGGAGGAGGAGGAGGAGGAGGAGGAGGAGGAGGAGGACAAGGAGGAGATCGAGGTGTGGATCGACGAGGTGATCGAGCAGTTTGAGGAAGTTGTCGAGTAGTAGTGATCACCGAGACCCATGCACACACTTTTCCTCGGCACCGGTCGAGATGTTTTTGGTTCTCTCAAATGACTCGTCGGACATTACGCACCGCGACAGTAGGTAGGCATAATGCAAGGCATGTAGAAGGCATATAGGGGCATAATGTAGTGTCCATGCGTGGAGAGAAAGGGGGGGTGGGGTATAGTATAGTAAAAGTATACGTCAAATCAAGTCCGCCTTCTTATCTGCTGTCTGTTGTGCTGTAGCGTGAGGGGATTCGAATGTAGTACAATGACGGTTCAGAACGAGCGCGTGCGATAGTGCCCGGGCAGGGCGAGGAACTCACGCGCCAAGCGCACGAAGGCCGCGAGCGCGAGCGCGGCGGTACTGAGCACGCCGAGCGCGGCAGGGACGGGCGAGACGAGGGCGCCGAGCGCGACGAGGCGGCTGAAGTACCACCCTGGATCGTCCGCGAGAGCGCGGGGCTGCCACTTGAGCTCGTGGGACTATGTGCCGAGTTCCTCGTACCTATACTCGTCCGTCTCTTTTTTGGGAGACTATAAGGTTTTTAAAAGCAAAGAGAGAAAGAGGGTTTTTACCAATGAGGCACATGTCGTTTTGGCGGCCATCGGTGAGGCGGTGCACTGCGATGCCCGAGACCGCTTTGTGGTCGCGCGGGCGGAAGACTTTCCAGCTGTACGGCTGGAGGGGCTGAAAGTCAAAACAAAAAATGTTCAATGGGGGTAAAAACAAGCGGGGGGTTGAAAGAAAAATAAAAACGTACCAGGCAGTCCTGGATGCCCCACCAGAGCTTAACGCGGTGAAAGTCGAGGCTACCGTTCGGCGAGAGAGGGAAATCAATCTCGTCGTCCATGACCGCGTGGGTCTCGCCATCGATGGCTGGGCCGCTGCTGACCTCCTGCTCGTTCGAGTATAGTCTTAGCCGGATGCACCTGCGTGTCACATGGAAGGGCGCTTAGTAGCAGTCCCTGGGCGGACCCCGGACATATTGGGAGAGAGAATTGGTAGAGGAGGGGAGAAGGGGAACCGACGCACCCGGGTGTTGCGCAGTGGGATCTGGCACCCATGCGGTGGATGGGGGTGCCGAAAAGGTACATGCGTGCGACTCGGATGTACTCGGGGAACGTGTTGTTATATCGTCTGACGAAGCAGATAAGCTCGCTGACGTTGTCAGTGGAGGTGCTCAGGGTTTCGCATTGCTCGATCTCAATGTCCATGTTGTTGGCAGAGGTGGGTAAGGGCCGGGAGAGAAGAGGACAGAGAAGATATTTATTGAGGGGAGCCTTAGCAAAGGCACTTGAGATTTATAACGCATGCCACTAAACCGCGAGGGCCATGGCTTCTAGAGAACATGCGGAGAGAGGCAAGACGTCTGAAAAGAACAAGGTTGCGGGTGGTTGTGAGCAAGGTCGTCTGGTTGGAAGCACAAAGATGCTTGCAGTAAGGGGACGCCCTGTCAGGCGTTTTTCGACAATTCAAAAAAAGTGTCTCACAAGCCCGTGCCCAGGCTGCTGACCGAGGACAGGGATCTCAATGGGGACTCGGGAGGAGACAATTTGCCATCTACTCCACTGTGGCCTCTGAAATCGTGCACTGCATTTTGCACTTTTCAGTTAAACAGTAGCGGCAGCAAGTAACACGCATACAGAGAGTAGCACACGAACAGCGAGCGAGCAACTCGGACGCGCACACGACCTTGAATTTCCCTCACCTCACAATGGCAGCGATCGCGCAATCGTCATGCACTTTCCCACGCTTCGAGCGCTCACTCCATCAAATGGAATGGGGTTGCCCTCATGGGCACACTGCAGGTGTAAGCACATGCCTCACAATGCTCTTCCCACAAGCTCAGGCCTCAGGTCTAGAGAAATTCTTGTGACGATTCCCTCCTCCACAGATTCGCACACGCTCGTGCAAGTCAAGCGTCCTGCCAGATTTATTTTTATTTTTATTTTTAGCAGTTCTTGGCCTCGGCAACGTGGCAAAAATCTGCGATCAGAACCATATTTTTTCGTGGTCGCCGCTCGGCACATGCATTGCGACTCCTCACCGGCAGGGGACCCGATTATACAGAGACCCTTCTTTCTAGCTTCGGGCCCCCTCCTTTCACCCCTGAGGCCTGAGATTTGAAGCGCGCGAACGCCGGGCCCGTCGCTCGTACGCGCGGGTCGCACGACAAACACCATGTGGCGGTCCCCGCGATCACTGAGGGCATACACACAACTTTCCTCGGCACCTGTCGAGATGTTTTGGTTCGTTCAAAAAAGTCTCGTCGGACATTACACACTACGACAGAATAAGCATAGAAAGGGACGAAAAGGACGAACGAGGTAGGCATAATGCAAGGCAAAAGGGAGGAATATAGGAGCATAAGGTGGTGGGCATATGGGGAGAGAAAGAGGGAGTGCATATGATGGTACTAGTACACGTCGAATCGAGTCGAACATTTTGGCTTTTCCTTTCCTTAGCGAGTTGTGTATCGAAAATTAGCAAGAGGTGAGCAAGAAGGGGGCTAGAGGGCTAGGTAGTGTATTGTGCTGTGCTGTGGCGTAGGAGTGTGCGGGAGGATACAGGTGTTGACTCAGAACGAGCGCGTGCGCGTGTGCTCGGGCAGGGCGAGGAGGAGCTCGCGCGCCCAGCGCACGACGGCCGCGAGCGCGAGCGCGGCGACAGCGAGCACGTCGAACGCGCCGGGGACGAGCGAGGCGAGCCACGCGAGGGCGCAAAGCGTGACGAGGCGGTTGAAATACCACGCGGGGTCGTCTGCGAGCGCGCGGCGCTGCCACTTGAGCTCGTGGGCCCATGTGCCGAGTTCTTCGTGCTTGTAATCGTCCGTCTCTTTTGGGGAGACTGCAAGAGAGGTAAGTAGGAGTGGTGGAAGAGAGAGCATGTGTGGGCTTTCTTACAAATAAGGAACATGTTGTTTTGGCGACCGTAGGTGAGGTTGTGCAATGCGACGCCCGAGATCGTTTTGCGGTCGCGCGGTTGGAAGACTTTCCAGCTGAACGGTTCGAGGGGCTGCAAATATTAATGAAAAAAAAAAAAAAAAAAGGAAATACGCGAAGGGTTATACACACCAGGCAGGCCTGGATGCCCCACCAGAGCTTGACACGGTGAAGGTCGAGATCGCCGTTCGGCGAGAGCGGGAAGTCAACCTCGTCATCGGCGACCGCGTCATCGCCATTCTCCTGCCTGCTCGAGAACAGCTTTAGCCGGATGCACCTGCGTGTTGCGTAGAGGGGTGTTTAGTAGCGGTCTCACAACAGACTCGGACATATCGAGCGAGAGCATTGGTGGAGGAAGACCGACGAACCCAGGAGTTGCGCGGCGGAATCCGGCGCCCGTGCGGCGGATGGGAGTCCCGAAGAAGTACATGCGCACGACCTTAAGGTACTCTAGGGACGTGTTGTTGTACCGTCTGACGAACCAGATGAGCTTGCTGACGTCGTCAATGAAGGTGCTGGCGGCTCCGCATTGCTCAGTCTCAATTTCCATGTTGCTGGCAGAGATGAAAGACATTAAGGGTGTGTCAGGGTCGGGGAAGAAGAGGGCAAAGAAGCTCTCTTGAGACGACTCTCAGCAAAAGCCCATGAGATTTATAACCCATGTCACTAAACCACGAGGGCCATGGGACAACATGCAGAGATAAACAGGACGCCTGGAGGAACAAGGTTGCGAGTGCGTTGTGAATAAGGACGTCTTGTTGAGAGCGCAAAGAACCTTGTTCTCTCGTGCAATAGGAAACATCGATTTCCAAATCGGGAATCATGATTTCCATTTTAGGAACTGGGAACTTTGTCAAAGCGAATCAGTCAGTAATGCAACGCGCACATCATTTCTTCCGTAGTTGGTTATAAAGCATATGTTGTTTGAATAACGACCTAAAGAGATAACTGGACAAGCTGTATGTGATTCACTTAGTGTATAGTGAAGGCCAGCTACTCTGGCCGAATATTACAACTACCTCCGTAACGATGAGAATGTGGCATGGGTCAGCGGCGCCCCGCGGGCGTAGCTGCTACTGCTGTTAAGAATGAGAAAAAATCCCCTCCGAATGAAAACAAGAAAAACAAGGCGTACTCAATCAGATTAAACTGTACCAAGGCTACAACAAAACAAGATAGAAAAGTTGATCAGAGCGACAACGTCGAAGGAGAGAAAGGCGCTCACCGAATAGTGAGCGGCGCGGTCATAAACTGCGAATTCTACCTTCTTTTCCCGACAAAACTTCTCTAGAGAAGCCAAGACCTCTTGCGAGGCCTGGCGGGTTACACTGACGAGGGCCAAGTTGGGCAGGTCCTGTAGGGCCGTAGTCAGGTATCCCGTTTCGTCCACGCTTCTAGAATCGCCCCCTTCGACCCGCGTCCCCATGGGACGCGGGGCGACCGGGTCGAGAAGACGTAGCCGCGGCCGGCGCGGGCCCGTGGAGTGATACCTGACACGCTGCACGCTGCGAGGGAGCTGGATCGGTGCGCTGGGCAATTCGCGAAAGGCAAACTCGTTCAGCACGGTCAACGCGTCTAGGAGGCTCTGCGGCGGGATTTTGTCGACCGTCAAAACGTGCAAGGTCAGCGCGTGGGCCTGGACGTCCTTCAGCGCCCGGAATGACAGAAGGCCACTCTCAAAATGGAGTTCGCGGAGCGGCTGTTCGTCGCCGGTGGGAGCGAGCCACGTCATGAAGCCCTCAGATAGCTCATCGCGCATGCAAAGGCTGCGAAGTGAGGCGGGACGCCGGTCCTCCAGCGGCGGGTCCATGTAAAGGTTGTCTATGCGGAGATAGCTAATAGAGGGCCAGAGTGCGAGGAGTAAATATAGAACGGAGGAGGACGGACGACCTTCCCAGTTCAAGGTATGTAGGTGACGGAGGTTGATGGAGAGGAGCTTGGAGACATCCGCGGAGTCGAATTCACCGTCGATGTCGATGGTCAGCCGTGCGAGGTTGGGAGCGTGCGTGAGGATGATGATGAAGTCGCCAACCATCTGGCGAAATCGCTCGGAAGACTCATTCTTGGGCGGGCTGCGGCCCCAGGGGGCTGGGGGGCTGGTTATCTCTATTCCAAACGAGCGGATGTGTCGACCGAGGTCGGGGCGTGTAGAGAGAGAGAGGACGAGCAAGGAGCGCCGGCGATGACATAAGGAAATGGGGACATCACGGAACAACAACGCCTGGGCGGGCGTTTTCCATGCCTTGCATACGCGAGAGCAGGCCGCGAGCGTCCTAGAGTCAGCGGCGACTTTCTGAGGCTCGAGTCTAGCCCAAGCTAGAATCATGTCCACCAGCTCTCGCGGCAGCGACACGAGACAAGCCATAGCTGTCGAGGACGTCGAATGTCAAAGAGAGTGGTAGCAGCTATAAGAGCGCATACCTTGATGAAAACCGAATGTAAACGGTGATACTCTCTAGCAGGTGGGGCCAATGGAGCTGAGGATGTAATGCATACGCGGTGAAGATAACACTGTGCGGGCTAAAGCGGAGCAGACTGTTTGCGTGGTAGCTCGGGACCCCACGATGTACTCCAGAACTAGGTTTTATGTACCGAGAACCGATTTTACGTGTCGGGTTGACAAAATGTGCTGGATGAATCATGGGCCGACTCACCGGGTTTGAGCCAGCGCACCACGCAGCTGGCACGTTGTGATGTCGCTCTATTCAGGTACATTCGACACGTCAGTTAACCTTTGTTACATAAATATTAAAATATTTCATTCCTCCCATTTCCCACGACCGCACGTGAGACGGAGAGGCCACGCTCACAACGGACAGCTCGCACACTCGCACACACTCTTGACACGCAGCGACCACTATGAACTCCCTTTACACTCTCGGCGTGCGGCAATCAAGCTCTATTCAGGCAGATTTGGAGCGTCTGCGCGGTGGAGATACCTCTGCGCCGCTACTAGGTCTCTCTCTCTCACTTCTGTCCATCCGTCCGTTCCCTTAGCTGGCTCCTGGCTCACTTTTCGGTGGTCAGGGCAAATATCCGCTTCACTTGCCGGGATGAGCCGCACTATAGACGACTATGACTCTATGGCCCGGAGAGAGATCATCAAAGCAAAGCAAGAAAAGGCGACATCGTACGTGCGACGCCACAAACCCACGCTGCAGTCATATCGTCTGACGCAACGATTACTAGGCGAGTGCAAAAGTTTAAGAGCGACTACGCCGAGTTTCGCAAAGAATTTGAGCGCATAAAGGAAGAAGTGCGTAAACCTTCTGCTCCCTCCCTCCCATCTCCCAACTCTATCTATGGCCGTACCAGCGCACTGCTACGCAGCGCACCGAGCTCTTCTCCACGAGCACCGGCATGCCTCTCACGCCGGGCGCTGGAAGACGGCGCTTTGCTACAGCAGCATCGACATCAACGCAAGCAGACACGGCGGCGGAGAACCCCTTCCGTGCTAACGACGGCGGCGCATATGCGCACCTGAGTGCGAGCCGGGAGGCGCACGCGTTGCACGAGCATGATTTTCTACGTGGCGCAGAGACGCGGCTGGACGAGTTCTTGGCGCAGGGGCGGGAGGTGCTCGACAGCCTCGTCGACCAGCGCGCGGTGCTCAAGGGTACACAACGCCGCCTGCGCGACGCGGCGAACACACTCGGGCTCAGTCGGGATGTCGTTAGCTGGATCGAGCGCAGAAGGTGTGCGGTTTTTTTGTTTCCACGGCGATGTTTTTTTGACGCGGGCGGGCTTGCAGTACGCAGGATATGTACATCTTCTGGGCTGGTGCCGTGTTCACGTTCTTTTGTTTCTATCTGATATGGAGATATCTTGGCTGAGCCGTCATGCCATGCCATGTTATGTCATATCACGTCTCTTTTTATTTTATTTTGAAGGCGCCACACGACGACGACGTACTAAGCCATGTTGCTATCTGCTGCTGTAATTCCTTCTTATGCTTTCCATCCCGCTAATGATACGTTGCCCATACCATCCATTTCGACACGACATGCTATGCATGGAACAACTTGTGCACTTTGCAAGATGCGGCGACAACAATAGCGCCTTATACACTAATGCTAAACTGACATCCCAGCGAGCAAAGAAGACTCCATTACGGCGGACGAGCAGGCACCAGAGCATGTCAAGATATACACAGGCGGCTCCGTTCAAGATGGTAAAGTGGGAGCAGCGGCGGTACTAACTCAGAAAGGAGCAGTCACAGATGGAGTAGACAACTAAGTGGCGATCAAAGCGGTCAGCTCGAAACAGGACAAACCGGGCACCACATCGCGGCGGAGATAGTTAGCAGCGCGGCAAGAATCAAAAAGGAGAGAGGTAAGAAATACGCCTTGACGATCAGATGGACGGCGGGGGCACTCGAACATAAAAGGTAACGAGGGGGTGGATAAAGTAGCGAAAGAGGCTGCAGCGAGGAAGACATCGGATCAAGAGAGACTACCGGAATTGTTGAAAAGATGGCATCAGACCAGCGGTTTGTGAAATTGAAACACGTAGATCCTTCCCTCCCCTCCCGCAAATTTATCTAGAAAAACGGCGAGCAAGATCTTTCAACTGCGTGCGGGGCACATACCTCTCGACGCATACCTGCACAAACTCTGAATCAAAGCTAGCACACAATGCCCAGCATGTGGGCGCCCCAAGGAGACGTCGCAGCACTGCCTTATGGAGTGTCCGAAATACGCGCATGAAAGGTGGAAACTAAAGCCGAAGAAGGGCAGATCGGAGCTGAAGTTCGCAACCATTCTCACAAGTGAACGGTCGCTGGGGGGGGGGGGGGGGGGCTGGAAAATTACATTGTAGCAACGAAGAGATTCGAGGGCGAAGTACAGCCGATGAAGGCACATAAGAACCCGGGAGCACGCAAAGCCGAAGACCACAAGCCGGCCAAGAAGAAGTGAGCAGACGTAAGCACCACAGAACAACAGAATATCCCACGATCCGCGCGTCCATAACAGGCCGGTTCGAGATATGAAGAGGAAACGGACGACGAAGAACACGTGGAGGTCGGGAAGGATACAGGATTTCGGCTTCGACAAGACAATCAAAGCGCGACAACCGTAACACCGTATCCCGCAACCACGCCCCGATACACTCAACACTCGACGAGTCGCAAAGCCACCACGGAAACGAGGTTGGGAGGTGTAATAGTGCACGCACAGACGCACACTTGGCGCGGATCAGATAAAAGTAGACTACTGTATTATGGGAAGGTGTTACATAGGGTTATGTACCCCGAGACGCACCTAAATGGTTATCCAAAAGAAAAAAAACACTAATGCTAAGTTGCCTAGGTAACCTGAGGGAACCCGGAGCATATTTTCACAATCGGTCACTGGCACATGGCCGGACCAAGTGCGGCTCGCGCCGTTCCTGGAGCAGCGGTGATGCCGCTACACCGAGACGAAAAAGCGATGGGGTCCGCGGCGCGGCACTTTCAAGTCTTTGATGGAGCGTAGAGGATCTTGCGCAGCGCCTTCGGCATGGAGCTCTCGTCGAGCTGCCCACCCGTGCTACCGCACACGATGCCGCTGTAGGCCAAGACAAGAGTCAGGTCAAAGCGGGGACCCAAAATGGCGAGCACGCAGGCAAGCGGGAGACGGCGGTGCGTGCCACACCGGCTACGTAGTCGTCTCGCAGGGCATATACTGGTGGGCAGTGTATATTGGCGTGGTGTGCTTGGCGGTGTCTCCGTAAGTACTGAATAGCTAGTTCATTGCGTTCCGTTCGGAGCACGTAAGTTCTACTGTTCATCATCAAATATTTCCTCCAATCTGTCAAAGTCGGGCGATCCGAGACCTGTGACCTAGAGACGAGTCAAGAGTCAGCCAACGTCGAAAACGAAGGAACACAAGTCCAGCGGGGCGCACAGGATCCCACCCGACAGCAGCGGGAAACCCGATAGTATTACAGCTCGGGTTTGAGCCAATTTCAATGTTGTTGAGGCCCGGGAGTAGATCGCCGTAGAGCCGAAGGTTGAGGAAACCAAGCGGGTTCTTGCCTTGCGAAATGCGGTAGTCATTCAGCAGCGAAATAATCGAAATAATGCCTGCTACGGTCTGCACGTTATAGGTCAGCTGGGTGCCCGAGGGCGGACGAAAAGAAAGGAGGGAGGGGGGAGAGACACACGGGTGTCGAGCAGCTCGTGCCAGCCCTGGCACTGAATTCACCACTCGAGACGATCAAGAAGTCCGGCGCCTGTGCGGCGAGGTCGGGGTAGCCGCGACCATAAGGTCTAAACAAATGCAAAATTAGGTCAGGTAGGGTCAGGTTACGACAGCGAACGAACTCGTAGAAGCCTTCATACAAGTGACCGAGGCTATGAATGTAGGCGCGCACGGCGTTCGCCTGGTAGTCTGGGCGTTCAAAGTAGGTCGAGAAGCCACCTCCGGAGAGATCCGCGGCGATCTCAGGGTTGTGTTCCGTCGTACCGCCCACGGCAGTGACCCACGGACCTACGAAAGCGTGGCAGTGTTGTGGGTGGCTTGTGTCTGCGTTTTGCGTGCTACTATCAAGCAGAAAAAAAGATCGCCACACATACAGGATGCGGGGAAGATGGGGAGGGAGTGGACACCGACATTTCCGAAGCTGTCCTCGAACAAACAGTCCCCTTGACCGACACTCCAATCACCACTCCCGAAGAGGACGCTGACACCGCGTAGGCCGAGGATTAAGAAGCCTCTGCACACGGACTCTGCATAGTTCTTCGGAAACTCGTGCTCGTAGCCACCGTATGTCGTGCTGATAGTCTGCGGGATGTACTCCCCTTCAAGCAGATAGTCGAGCCAGCGAAGGTATGGATCGGAGTCCGTTAATTGCGTGCCGCCTGTGCTGTAGTAAATGTTCACGGTCGGGTACGTCATGGCCTCGGCGTACTGGAGGTTGAGGTTGGCCTCGATACCAGGGGTGGCCGAGTTGTACTCGCCACCGTTGACCCGCAGGACAATACAGGTCGCGTCTTCCCCGTCGGTGCGATATTCTTCCATGAAAGTCCTCAGGTCCTGCGGGCTCGGGTACTGCCTGTCGTAGCCCGCAGTCGCCAGCGAGCTCTGTTCCAGCGCGGTTGGCACATAGCCCATCGTATGGTACAGCAAGCGTAGGTACGACGGCGTGACCAGTTCTTGTTGGCGGCTCGGTAGTACCGCCACGGGCTTCCCCGACCTCACCTCTTTCCGTACCGCAGCTACCTCGTTGGGGTGCATGTGCCGTGACTTCCACCACGTGCGCGGAGAGCCGAAGTACGTCGTCGGCGCGACTGTTTGTATATGCCCATGCAGTGCCAGGGGGAGCGAGTAGCTGACTGTGCGGAGAACGGTGTCGTTCGACTCAACATGATAGTAGAGTTGGTACGAAGCGCGGAGAATATCGTTGGCTTGGGCCACGGGCATGCCGGTGGCCATCAGCCAAGCGCCTCCAAGCGCCGGTGAGACGGAGGAGGAGGGAATGCTGTGGTCCTCGAGCCAGGAGTTGACAAGTTTGAGCGTGTCTGGGTGCGGCGCTATGAGCTCGGCGACTTCCTCCTTGGATAGGTGCTTGCCATATCTGCAACAGCACAACAGCACACGTGTGTTTATGCGTGCGCAGACAGGTAGTGGGGGGGACGTACTTCAGGTTACTAGGATCGCTAACTTGATATAGCGTATACGCAACCAAGGTGTCCCCTTTGTGGGACTTCAGAGCCAGGTAGAGGTCAATCGCGGTGTCAGCGGGCGGGTGGCCCCGACTCTCCCAGTTCTCAGGGACTGCATCCCATGCGTGGTGCACCGTCATCTTGTCCCAACGTTGTGCGATGGGCGTCGCGAGGCAGCGGAGGGGCCCAGTAGCAAGGATTGAGAACACAGAGAGTAGGCGGTAGCGCGCTTGCATGATTATAGGACCAACCGCCGGCTAGGATGCAGGGCTCCACCTGACTGATAGCGGCATTGTTTTGGAGGATCCACGGATCCGAGTCCATCTACGTACGATGTCAATGACAAAATCGGATCCGCGGATGTTGCTATAGCCGGCCACACTCTTCCGAGTCCGAGTCCCAGTTTCGACTGCATCGACGCGACGCGACGTAATGAACGTGGGTCGTCTTCGTTCACATCATGATGGGTTTGGCCAACGTCACAGTCTATTGCGGTAAATTATCGGTGCTGTACACAATATCCCACGCCATAATAAACCCTCCGGACGGCAGAAACCACCCACTCTGGATTTCAACAGCGGAAAAAGACAAACATGAGGAGTTCATATCCTCACTACTCTCCAAAATAATAATAATCGCGGTATACCATTCCTTTACTTCCGACTATTTCCCAAAGGTTCCGCAAAGACCTTCCAGCGGAAGCAAACTCACCGCTTCTGGGACGACATCCCCACCGACCCGGATAAGCTCCTTGAAGACATTACCCTTGCAAGGAGCCTATAGCAACGTCCAGACCCGAGGTAGGACCGCAAGTCCCTCATGACCCTCGATGATCGCAGGACCAAGGGTCTCATGCATCGGCGCCTCTCTTTATAGTCGGCGGTTGACCGAACCATCTTGGGCGGCTGCCCATCCTCATGAGCTCCTCACTACTTTGTTGCCTTGCATGCATGCCAGTGGGACCCCTATCGGCAAGCGACTCGCTTATGTCGCCCGCGTTTGCTATTGCGGGCTTGTCTACTTTCTCATATCATGCACTTAGTTTGCCGTCGCTCTTGTAGCCACCGACGAGCCACTCTTCCCCAGGTGTGGGAACACCCGATAGTACTCAGGCGGAATTATGAGGCGCGGAGGGGGATGTGGGCCTGGACCACAGCGTGCGTGCGAAAAATGCTATTTTCCAGGATTCATTCGACTACAGTATTCCCATTAGTCATTGTCTAAGAGGGTTTAGCAAAACGCCCGCAGAGCCCGTTGGTGAGTTCGCAGACCACCCAGACTGGAATGTGCCGTGTTGCCATTTATCCACTGTGACGACCCATCCTTATAGTCTCTCCGTCCCACTAACGATACGTGGCTTGTACCCTTCGGCACATCCCCTTACTGAGCTCTACACGCACTGCATTTGAACGGCCTTTACTCGGCTTGGTACACTTTGCAAGATAATGCAGCCGCGACAACAGGACAACAACGACAACAAGAGCGATGACTTTACATTTACCAGAACGAAGCAAGAAATCAACGCCAATTTTCCCGACTTGAATCAAGGGGGTTAGCCCAAAGGAAGACAGCTCACCACACCTCGTTAGGATCGCCCCACGAGCTGTCCGGTCCGCCAGTGGGAATCTCAACATCGAACATCGCCTCGAGAAGACTCGCCTGAGCAGCCTGCGCTTCAGCCTGCGCTTGTGCCAGAGCATTCCTTCCCTTATTCCTCCACTTTCTCGCGCTCTTCGGCATCTTCTGCCCGCCCTCCACATTGACCCCTTTCCCACCTTTTTTGCGGCTGTCCTCCTTGGCCATCTCAGCCAGTACCATAGCAATCGGATCGCCACACTGAGTGTACGTCAGGGAGTCGCTTGAATTCGAGGCTGTGGAGGGTGTAGAAGGGCCTGCGCCCGTCCGCGCGCTCGAAGATGCCAAGCCGCGCGCTACCCACGTCGGCTGTCGCGTTGCAGGGCCCGTGTCCGAGTCATTCGCAGAAGCCGCGGAGTCCGTGGAGTCCCGGGAGCTGCCGGAGAGCGAGGGCGACTCGCCGCGCCCGCCCGCACTCGGGCTCTGGTCCGCGGCGCTGCGGGTGTCCCATGCCAGCTGCTGCGCCGCAGGGCGCGCGGAGGTCGAGGAGGCCTGCCTCTGGCCCGCGCTTCCCCAGAGTGTCGCGGAAAGCATGGGCTCCTTGCTCCGTCCCCTTGAACTCACACTTGCGGGTGGCGAGGCGGTGCCGTTCATGCCGGCCGTGCGCGACCTCGCGACGCTCGCTCCTTCGTCTTCGTCGTCGTCGGCATCATACCATCCGGCAACCGGGTCCAACGTGGGGGGCGCAGAGCCCATCGTTGAGGGTGTGTTGGTGCCTCTGGCGCTCCAGGGAACCGACCATTCCTCTTGGTCAGGCTGCGAAGGGGCACTGGAGCATTCTGTGAGGAGTAAAGATGCGGTCAGGTGCGTGTGTGAGGGTCTTCGAGCTGTGTGGATGCGGTACCTTGGTCGACCAATGTCTCGGTGTCTGATTCACTGCTGCTGCTGTTGCTGTTGCTGTTGCTGTTGCTGCTGTTGCTGTTGATGTTGCTGTTGCTGCTAGATGCATTCCCAAAGACTTGCAGCACGCTCTCGCGCCACTCGTGTATTCTCTCGCGCGTGGCATCGGTTTTCTTCCTCTCTCTTTTCAGCTGGTCTCTCGCTTTCCGCGCTTCACGCTGTCTCCTCTCCTCTCCCCACCTGTCGCGCTCCTTGCAAATCCCGGGGCCGCAGAGCGACCCATGCAGGGGGCACATCCATTCGCCCTTCTTCACTTTGGTCGGCGGCTCCAGCCTGGGCCCGTCGTACCCAGCCCACGGGTTCACTGCGCCGGCGGCTCCAGACTGGATGCCCGCAGGCACGGCTGCGTCCACGGGTGGGTTCCAGGGATCATAGTCGGGGGCGTCGAGACCCCGCGGTCTAGTTCCGCTGCTGGGAGGCTGTGCGGGGGGCGGAGATAACGATTTCGTGCTTTCGGAGTTGGCACTTGTTACGGAGGCGGTGTCGCCCGGCGCTTCCGTTTCACCTTCTTTTATGGGCGAGGGTGTAGGGCTCCCATTGGAATTTCCGGCATCTGACCATTCTGCGGAACCGACTAGCGCCGGTTTTAAAAATAAAATTTAAAGAAACAAAGCGCGTTACAGTTACCTGGTGGTGCCGGAAGGGGGGACTGCACAGGAAAACTCCCTTGCGGGAGAAGACGGCACACTGGCGCGCCGGAATTTGCTTCCGGACTTGAAGGGACGTTGCATTGTGAGGTCTTTGGATACGGATATCTAATAATGCTGAGATATGGTTAGAGTGAACTGCGAGAATGTACGCAGGATACCTTGGCACAACTCACGAATTGTCAGGGGACCATCCGTGAAACCAATGTTCCTCGATGTTGACGCGCTTCCAACCTGCGAAACTTGAGCGAGAAATCAGAGCGGAGCGATGGAGGACGGACCACCCTTGGCCAGACGGTCCGCGTTGAAAGTGGAAAAGAACACTATTGAGGACTTGTCCATTTGTTCCTTGGTCGGATTTACCAAGAACTCGGACCAGACGTGCAGACCCAGAAGTTCGTGGAACCTATCAAACTCAGGATCGACTTGTATGACGACCATTTCTGGGGACTTCGTGGAGCGCATGAGTTAGGTGTTGGTGAGATAAAAATAAAAATAAAAGGATGGACTCACGGAAGACCTATAGAACATGGCTTGCAAAATGTCCTTGCCTGCACAGCACCCCAACCAGAGCGCCAGCGCGCGCTGGTCCGTGTCAAGCTCCAGATTTGTATTGAGAGGGTACGGGTGCACTACGATCAGGTATTTTGATTTGTCCACGGGTGGCGGGGGCGTTTGGATTCGTTCGGACATCCTGTCGTGTTGGTGTGGTTGGCCGTGGAGTGGGGGTGCGCTGTAGTGTTTGATATAAGGAGAAATTTGTCGCTAAACTGCCTTCTCCTGTGTCACAGAATCTGAGAGGGAGGTACTGGGGCGAAGGGGAAGTCTTGCAAGTAGCCTGAGTCTGTGTGAGTGTGGCATGGCGCTTTAAAGAAGGGGGACGAAGCGGCTGTGGCTGCGGCTGCGCAAGTGCCTAGGCTGAAGGTAACACCGAGAAAACTGCTGTCCAAGGCCCAAGATGAATGACAATGCAGGTCGGAGTTTCCAGAAGAACGAATAAAAGGGGAAACCAAGGACTTCGTGGGACGCGCAGTAAGCAGAGAAGGGTCGATGGTACAAACTCGGAGCCGACGATAACTTGAAGGATAAAACGCTGCAGCACTACGTACTCAGCCGCAGCAGATCGCATGACGATACTGGCAGACACGTCAAGAGAGATGCTTCGACTCTGATTTCGCCCAACATTGCCGTTACGGTGACAGGGCATTGGCACACGTACGCAGCGAACCACTTGCCCAGCTGATTGATCGCAGGCCCGTGCGCGGCATCCAAATCTGAATTGCGGACCACTCACAGACATGGTTGACAGTGCCGCCCTAATGTGGAGCAGGATCGGGCGTGAGATTTACCACCTGCAGCGGGGGCCGATCCCCCCCAGAAAAAAAAACTGTTTCCGCGGTGTCAACTAGACGGCGCATAAAGCAAGGCTGCCAGTAGGTGGCACGCAGTTTATGGACGATCAAATCTATGGTGCAAGGTGGTACTGGCCCCAAACTGAAGTGCCAGTGGCCAACTTAAAGATGCAGTGCCGGGGACGCGTTCAACTTCGTGTGCACTTCTACGTCTCGGTCCTCGGTTTAACTAGAACCTTTGACGGCTTTAGTTCTATGAACTCCCACGCGCTTTCCGGGAATAGATTGTATAGTCCCCTTTTTATCTCGTGCTAGGTTTTTGAGTGCTACACGTCCGACGACGTACCAGGTCATGTTGCTATCTATCCACTTTGATTAATATATATGACTTCTCCTACTCGCTAATGATAAGTGTCTTATACCTACCCCTTCCTACTGAACACCACACGTTCCGCATTCGATTTAATTTGGTACGTACAATTTTCAAGATAGCGACAATGACATCAACAGTAACAACAACGGTCACGCCACGTACATCCGATCACAACAAGATAATTTCCCAACTTAAAACAAGGGAGAAATCCCGGGGGGGGAACGGCTCACCACGCCTCGTCAGGGTCGCCCCACGAGTTGCTCGTTCCGCCAGTGGGAAGCTCAACATCGAACGTCGCCTCGAGAAGACTCGCCTGAGCAGCCTGCGCTTCAGCCTGCGCCTGTGCCAGAGCATTCCTTCCCTTGTTCCTCCTCTTTCTTGCGCTCTTCGACATCTTCTGCCCGCCCTCTGCATTGGCCCCTTTCTCACCTTTTTTGCGACCGTCTTCCCTGGCGATGGCAATCGGACCGCCCCACTGAGTGTACGTCAAGGGGCTGTTTGGACTCACGCTCGCGGGTGGCGAGGTGCGGCTGCTTCGCGAGGCGATGCTGCTCATGTTGGTCGTGTGTGACCTCGCGACGCTCGCACCTTCGCTTTCGTCGTCGTCATCGGGGTCATACAACCCTACAACCGAGTCCAACGTGAGGGGCGCAGAGCCCACCGTTGACCGTGTTTCGGTACCTCCGGTGCCCCAGGGAGCCGACCATTCCTCTTGGTCAGGCCGGGGTGGGGCACTGGGGCCTGCTGTGGGGGTAAGTATGCGGTCAGGTGCGCACGTGTGAGGGTATTGGGCTGTAAGGATACGGTACCTTGGTTGGCCAATGTCTCGCTGTCTGATTCGCTGCTACTGCTGCTGTTGCTAGATGCATTCCCAAAGACTTGCCACAGGCGCTCGCGCCACCCGTCCTTGCTTTCGCCCACGACATCCGCCTCCTTCAATTTGGTCAGCGGCTCCAGCCGGGGCACGTCATACCCTTCCCATGGATTCACCGCGCCGGCAGGTCCGGACTGGCTGCCTGCAGGCACGGCTGCGTCCACGGGTGGGTTCCAGGGATCATAATCGGGGTCGTCTGGACCCCGCGGTCTAGTTCCGCTGCTGGGAGACTGGGCGGGGGGTGGAGATAACGGTTTTGTGATTTTAGAGCCGGCTCTTGTTACGGAGGCGGTATTTCCCGGTGCCGCCGTTTTACCTTTTCTCATGGATGCGGGTCTAGGGCCCTCATTAGAATTTCTGGCACCTAGCCATTCTGCGGAGCCGACTAGCGCCAGTTTTAAAAATAAAACCTAAAAGAAACAAAGCGCGTTACAGTTACCTAGTGGTGCCGGCGGAGGGGACGGCATAGTAAAACTTCCTTGCGGGATAAGGGGGCACACTGGCGCGCCGGAATTTGCCTCCGGACTTGAAGGGGCGTTGCATTGTGAGGTCTTTGGATACGGATATCTAATAATGCTGAGATATGGTTAGAGTGAACTGCGAGATTGCACGCAGGGTACGTTGGCACAACTCACGAATCCTTGGGGGACCATCCGTGAAACCAATGTTCCTCGATGTCGACGCGCTTCCAACCTGCGAAACTTGAGCGAGAAATCAGAGCGGAGAGATGGAGGACTGACCACCCTTGGCCAGACGGTCCGTATTGTAAGTGGAAAAGAGCACCGTCGAGGATTTGTCCATTTGTTCCTTGGTCGGATTTACCAAGAACTCGGACCAGACGTGAAGACCCAGAAGTCCGTGGAATCTATCAAACTCGGGATCTACTTGTATAACGACCATTTCTGGAGACTTTGTGGAATGCGTGGTTTAGGTGTTAGTGAGATAAAAGAAAAGGGGTGAACCCACGGAAGGCTTATAGAAAACGGCTTGCAGCACACCCTTTCCTGCACAGCACCCCAACCAGAGCGCCAGCGTACACTGGTCCGTATCAAGATCCAGATTTGCATTGAGGGGGAACGGGTGCATCACGACCAGGTATTTTGATCTGTCCACGGGCGGTGGGGGTGTCGGGATCCGTTCGGGCATCCTGTCGTGTTGGTGTGGCTGACCGTGGAGTGGAGATGCGCTGCAGTGTTTGATATAAAGAGAACTTGGTCGCTAAACTGCCTTCTCCTATGTTCCAGAATCTGAGAGGGAGATACTGGGGCGAAGGCAAAGTCTTGCAAGTGGCCTGAGTCTGTGTGGTTGGGGCACGGCGATTGAAGAAGGGGGGACGACGAAGCTTTGGCTGCGGCTGCGCAAGTGCCTAGGCCTAAAGTGACACCGATATAACTGCTGTTCAAGGCTCACGATAAGCAACAACGCAGGTCGGAGTTGCCAGAAGATCGAAAAAAAAGGAAACAAAGGACCTCGTGGGGTGCACAGTAAGCCGAGAAGGGTTGATGATAAGAACCCGGAGCTGATGGCAACCTGAAGGATTCACAATGTACATGTAGTACTATGTGCTCAGCCGCAGCAGTTCACATGACGAGCCCGGCAGACACGCCAAAAGAGATGCTTCGACTCGGATTGCGCCCAACATTGCCGTCACAGTGACGGGGTCCTGGCATACCTACGCAGCGAACCCCTTATCCACCTGATTGATCACAGGCCCGTGCGCGGCATCCAAATCGGTGATCGCGGACTACCCACAGATTAGACCGGTGACCGTTCGCTCTATGGGGGTGTCGGCTGCGCAAAGGACCCTGGAGAATCGAGGATCCTCCAGTCGCAGCGCGACCCCTCAATAGGCCTCAATCCTCATTCGAATGACTGGTCACGAGTCTACCTACAGATAGGAACGCATGCATCGTGACGGTCCTCGTCGTGGGAATCAACGGTCGACTATGCCGTCACTCACGACATCCGGCCCGCCATCGGCTCATCCGCGAGCTCCGACCAGGAACTTTTAGTTCTTTTTCTACTGTATAACGTCCCAACGAGCACGAAAGTGTCCAGCCTGAGCCTGACTCTGGGCCCGAGAGAGCTTCAGCAAGATAGGATTCCATACCCGCAGGCACTGGCACGCCACGCGTGCCAGTACTCCATTTTGGCCGCATGCTCTCAGGGGGTGTGCGCGCAGCTTGGGTCGCGCTTAAATCATGATTGCCCTGACCGTTGATCGAAAGCTACTGCAGACCCCACACGATCATCGCCTTGAAGTGGAGCAGGGTTGAGACGTGACGTTTACCACCAGCGGCGGGAGGGTAATCCCCCTTCCCCTCCAAAAAGAAAAACTGTTTCTGCGGTGTCGACTGGACGGCGCGTAAAACAAACCTGCCAGTAGGTGGCACGCAGTCTAAGGAAGACCGCATCTGCGGTGCAAGCTGGTACTGGTCTCGAACTGAAACCCGAAGATGCGGTGCTTGGGACGCTACCCCCTTCTTTAATTTGCCAACCCTTTCAACCTCGGGTGCGCTTCCATGTCTCGGCCCTCGGTTTAGCTTGGGCCTTTGATGGCTTCAGTTTTATATACTCCCCGCGCGCTTTCGGAGAGTAGATTGCATAGCCGCCATTCTGTCTCGTGTTGAGTTTCGGGTGCTGCACGTCCGACGACGTGCCAGGCCTTGTTGCTATCTGTCCACCGTGATTAGAGTATATGACTTCTCCGTCTCACTAATGATGCAGCGATACGTAGTTTATACCTTTCTACCCCCTCTTACTGAACAGTACACGTTCTGCATTTGATTTGACTTGGTACAAATTACAAGATAGCAACAACGACTTCAACAGTAGCAACAGCAATCGCGCCATGTACATCCGAACACAACAAGAAAATTTCACAACTTGAAACAAGGGAGAAAGCCCGAGGGGGGGACGGCTCACCACGCCTCGTTAGGGTCGCCCCACGAGCTCCCCGGTCCGCGAGTGGGAAGCTCAACATCAAACGTCGCCTCGAGACGGCTCGCATGAGTAACCTGAGCCTGCGCTGGCGTTCGAGCACCCCTTGCCTTGTTCCTCCCCTTTCTACCTTTCTTCGATACCTTCTGCTCGCCTTCCGCATCATCATCGCTCCCATCTTTTTTGCGACTGCCCTCCTTGGCCGCCTCAGCCAGCGCCATCGCAATCGGATCGCCCCAATGCGTGTCGGCGTACGTCGGGAAGCCGTTCGCTACCGAGGGCACGGAGGGGGTAGACGGGCCTGCGCCGGTCGACGCGCTTGAAGTTGCCGAGCTACGCGTGTCGCGCGCAGACTTCCGCGTGGCGGGTCCCGTGCTCGAGCGTTGGCCAGTGTCGGAGCCAGTTGCGGAAGCCGTGGAGACCACGGAGGGCCGGGAGTTTCCAGAGAGCGAGGACAACTCGCTGCGCCCGCTTGTGCTCTGGCTCTGGCTCGGGGCGCGCGAGAAATTTTGCGGGATCTGTGTCGGACCCGCGTTGCCCCGGGCCGAAGCGGGAGGCGTGGGCCCCTTGTTCCGCCCTCTTGAACTCACGCTCGCGGGGGGCGTAGCGCGGCTGCTGCGCGAGACGGCGCTGCTGGTGTTGGTCGAATGAGACATCGCGACGCTCGCTCCTTCGTCATCGTCGTCACCACCATCATCGTCGCCGTCGTCCGACGCGACGACCCGGCCCCACGCGGAGCGCGCAGAGCTCACCACCGACAAAGTATCCGCGCCTCTAGCATTCCAGGGAATCGACCATTCCTCTTGGTCAGGCCGGGGAGGGGCGCTAGAGTCTGTTGCGAGGAGCACAGGCACGGTCAGGTGTGCGTATGCGAGAGCTGTTGGAATATAGGAATACAGTACCTTGATCGTGGGGCGCGTCGCTGTCCGATCCACTGCTGCTGCTGCTGCTGCTGCTGCTGCTGGGTGCATTCCCACGGAGGTGCGGCGAGCGCCCCCGCCGCTCGCTGGCGCCTTCGCCCGCGGCCTCGGCCTTCTTCCTCTCCTTCTCGGCCTTCTTCGCTTTGCTCAATTCACGCTTTAACCTATCATCTTCCCACTTTTCGCGCTCTTTCTTCATGCGCTCATCGCGCTCGTACCGCGCGCGCTCCTTGCAGATCCCGGGGCTGCAGAGCGACCCATGCTGGGAGCAATTCCATTCGCCTTTCTTCTTCGATTTTGTCGGCGCCTCCAGCCGGGGCTTGTCGTGACCTTCCCAGTGATTCTCCACTGGGCCGGCTTCAGACTGGTCTTCCGCAAGCGCAGCTGCTTCCGCGGGTGGGTTCCAAGGATCGTAATCGGGGTCGCCGAGACGCGGCGGTCTAGCTCCGCCGGTGCCGTTCCTGACGGGGGCACCAGCTGGAGCGGAATCGTCGTCGAAGAGATCAGATAAAGCGGCCACCGTAGAATGTCTCGGCTCGTCCTCCTCATAGTATTCATATTTTCGCGACGGCTCAATGCCGTCGGGGTCGTAGGGCTGGCGTCGCGCGGGACCGGTGGAAACGACGCTCGAGGCTGAGCTACGAGCGGGCGGCTCGTTGGTGCGCACTGCTTCGAAGCGTTCGACATCCTCGCTCCAGTCGAAGCGTCCGGGTGCTTGAGACTGCGAGGTGAGCCTGGGACCCAGGCCCGGAGGAGCGGGCGGAGCGGCAACCGCTCTCGAGGATCGAGTGCCTGAGCTAGCGACGGTGCTGGGCGCACGTGATGTGACGGCTGACGCTATAGAAGAAACGGACGGAGGTCCGCGTTTCCCTGTAAATGAATACAGTGGTTAGGCATGTGCGTTCGCTTCTTTTTAAATAAAAATTATAGTAGAACGTACAGGCGGTATCGTTCTTGGCACGGTAGTTTGCCATCACCGATGGCGTGGGAGACGATGGCGTGGGAGACGATATGGAAGACGGAGAGAAGGACGTGGTGCTTCTGGAGCCGGTGCTCGTGACGGAGGCAGTGTCGCTCGGCGCGGCTTTTTTACCTTTTTTCGTGGACGAGGGGGCAGGGCTAGCGGAAGCATTGGAATTTCTGGCCGCTAACCATTCTGGGGAGCCGACTTATCGCACTAGTTGTCAAAGAGAAGCTCCAAAAGAAATGGAGTGTGCTACACTTACCTGGTGGCGCCGGCTGAGGGGGCGGCGCAGGAAAAGATCTTTGTGGGAGAGGGCGGCACATTGGCGCGCCGGTCTTTGCCTCGGAAGGGACGTCGCAATATGTTGTCTTCGGGTATGGATATCTAATTATGCTAAGACACGGTTAGGGTGAACTGTTTAAATGTAAGCAGGATACGTTAGTAGTCCACTCACGCATTGTTGGGTGTCCATCCATTAAACCAATGTTCCTCGACGTTTACACGTTTCCAACCTGCGAAACGAGAGTGAGCGGGCGGGGCGGGGCGATACACGGACGGACCATTCTTCTCTACCAGACGGCCCGTGTTGTAAGTGCAATAGAACACCTTTGAAGACTTGTCCTTCTGTTCATCGGCCGGCCGCAGCAGGAACTTTGACCAATTATGCA
The DNA here is from genome assembly GCA_951394315.1 of Lactarius evosmus. Taxonomy (NCBI): domain Eukaryota; kingdom Fungi; phylum Basidiomycota; class Agaricomycetes; order Russulales; family Russulaceae; genus Lactarius; species Lactarius evosmus. Next base: position 5,834,287 of record OX596124.1, read on the forward strand.
GCCCCAGCAGGTCGTCGAACCTGTCGCAGTCGCGATCTACTTCAATTACGACCATCCCTGGAGACTTTGTGGGACATGTGGGTCGAGAATCAGCGGGGGTTTTTTTTTTCTTAAAAAAAAGTGTATCTTGGACGGACTCACGGCAGGTTTGTGGAACATGGCTAACAAGTTATCCTTCCCCGTACAGCAGGCCAACCAGAGCGCCAGTGTGCGCCGATCGGCGTGAAGTTCCAGGTTCGCGTGGAGAGGATATGGGTGCACCACGGTTAGGTATCTCGGCTCATCCTCTGGCGGCGGGGGCGTCTTGATCCGCTTGGGCATAGTTCTGCGTCAGTCTAGATGACAGGTGGGCGTGGTGCAGTACGGAGGGTGGCGGCGTTTGATCGTCTTCGCTATTTGTTCTAAATCCAAGGGCTGTAGCAACACACTCCCTGGGTGGATTGGACAGAGGGTGGGGCTTAGAAGTGCACGGTTGAGGTGTAGAGACAGGGACTTAAGAAGGAGGGAACAGCTGCGGCTGCGGGCATTCCCAGTACAGGGCCAGATAGCTGGATTCCTTGAACGAGTACAAAGACGGATCGATAAGAAGCGGTGACGTAAATCTGTGAGGCATTTGGACTGCGTGGCATACGGCGTTGTCACAGAGTGCCTTCGACCGCAGCAGCTTCTACCACGCCGTCCTCCCGCAGTATTGTCCAGATGATATGGATATGTGTACAAATATTACAACACTACAACGCGGAGCGCCATTCAATCCGTTATGATTACATCAGCACAAATCCGCTGCTGGCTTCTACAAGCCCGTTCGCAGTCCCGGTAATCGTGACCCACTCAGGCAAGAAAGTACGGGCCTCCTCTAGCGCGGGGATCAGCGCACCCCCGAGCCCGTCATTCCACAAGCATGATACCCGGCCCGCGATCGGCTCATCCCCGTCCTCATCGCCTGCATCCAGCTCCAGATCCGCTTGGAACTTTTTCGTGTCCCACGAACGTGCCCAAAGTGTCAGCAGGTGGATATCCCTCTCTTTTCTTCCAGGAACGTCGAACGTGCTCCAATCCACCTGTGAGCTCCCAATAGTCCGCGCGCGGTACCGTCTGATGCTGTGGCTGTCGACGTAGATCCTACACGCGCGCGTCTGCACGCCCTCGATCTCAACGCGGAGCGAGACTGGCCCACGCTGCGTGACAGTTGCAACGAGCCATGGGTCCTCTTCCGCACCAGGAATTGACGGGTATATGACCGGAGGAACTGCCCACTCGCACCTCGTCAGGCCCAATTTGCCTGTCCCGCACTTCTCACTCGAATCGTTGCTGAAGTGCTGAAATGACGGAAGTATTTCCGTGAAGAGCGGACCGTAGCCCTCAATCAGGTTCAGCTGCGTCACAGCGCGGGTCAACTGTGGACTCGGAGTTGTTGTAGACACGTTTGTCAATTCGACCCGATGAGCGAAGAATACTTTAAGGCGAGAGTTTGGTGTGAATGGAGCCGCAATCCAAGCGTATGCAGTGGAAGAAACGAAGACGAGGAGTATGAAAAAAGTGAGCATGCGATGCACCTTGTGGACAAAGGGTGCCAACGGGAGAAGAATGAGGAAACTGAGTAGTGAGATCGGCGCGTACACTGTCGGGAACCAGTTTGTTTGGCGCTCTTACAGTGCGAAGCGCGACGCACCTATACCGACCCAACCACCGTCAGGGATCGTTTGGGGAATAGCACCAATCCAGATGGTGTAAATGGTGGCCAAGTTCACGACCGGGGCGATCGTAGAGATGATAAATTGGAATATCCACCAGAAGTATGTTTTGTCCTGGGCCGTCTCACCCAGTACCAACGAGTGAGTCGGAGAAGTGCGCTGCCGAAGTAGGGGCGTGACCTCGGAAGTTGCGCCCTCATCTTGCTGCTGCTGTCCGCGAGGGTGGGCACCCTCCTCGTCACCGCCATCGCCATCTCTTTCTTCTCGGGGAAGTATGATCCGATAGGCCATTCCAGTACCCCACAGGCCCTCAAACGCACCAAGGACTGCAGCCACTAGCAACGAGGCATTCCAGAGCACGATCCAATAAAGTCCGGTTATGATAACTCGTTGCGTTGGGAAAGTGGTTGCAGCGAGAAAGACCCAGGTGAGCCCATAGAGCTCCACCAGTATGATGGACCGCTGCCTGCTGGGGGGAATAGGTCACAGACGCTGAGAAAGTTGGAGTGGGATGGCCAAGGACAGGTAGGCGAGTGAGAGCGCGGAGAGCGAAGTAGCAACTGGATGGGAATGGGCAGTCTACGAGATGATCAGATCCACAGATTCAAGAGGGTGGGGGGACACAAACGTTAGGATTCATCTTGAGGAAGCCGACTACCAACCCAACTTGGGCACCAGCACCCAGAATAAGTGCGAGCAAGAATCGACCATATCCTCGAAAGGTTGAACCCCATTGCATTCGTGTCGGTGGTGGAAGCGAGAGGATTGACTGCTGAACGAGGGCGTATCCGAGCCCAGCAACAAAGATCGGGCCGAAAACCAGGAGTGTTATTTCGGCAACTAGCAATATACGGAAGGGGAAGGCAACGAGATAGACCCCGAATACTGGTGAAATGCGTAAGTAACGAGTCCAAAAGATTCAAAGTCACCTACACTCAAAATAGACCGCCCTTTGATTCTCCTCCGTAGCAATGTGGCCCGACTTGCCGTTGAGTATGCTATCACCAACGGAGTGTAGGAGCTCCAGCAAAGACCAAAGAGACTTCTGTGCACCACCATCGCCCATTCCTCGAATGGTGTCGTCCATGGTATGGTGTCGCGACCGTCCAGTGTAAAACGCGATGTCCGCACCTTGCATCCCGCCCCCGGGACCCACATAACCATGTGCAGTGGCGTTGGTCCCTGCCAGAGAAGAGACACCCTGGGTGCGAGGAGCAGAATAGACAGAATAATCTGTATCTGAGCGAATTATGCGCTGATCCCAAATATCCTGGGAAAGGGAATCGGCGTGTATATGCGGGGCGGATCGGAAAGCCTTGAGGATCTCATATGACGTAGAACGAAAGAGGAACGGAAGGCTGTATAGAAAAACGTTGTAGATGGTAAAAGGCAACGGAGAGCTTAAAGCATACCCGCCAGAACCCGCACCCTCGATGTTAAGAAAAGTTGATGTCAAGTCAGACCACTGATGCTGTAGAAACCTGGAGTCCTGCTATGAGAATTGAACAGAAATTAAAGGAAAGCGCACGTGTAGGCGCCGTGCAGACCATCCTCCCCCCCGTTGTTGAAGTTGAAGACTGCTGTCCGGTTCGGGCGATTCCTAGATAAGAAGTCCACCATTTGCAGGAGCGCCACGACACCCATGCCACCATCTGTTGCGCCAGGTGCCGTCGGGACAGAATCAAAGTGGGCCGAGAATAGCACCCCATTACTTTCTAATAAACCCCAATACACAACCACCTTTTGAACGGAAGGTTAAGCACGTACCCTCAGTCGCGTTGTCCGTACCGTCAATTTTCACCAGAACATTATTCCCTTGAAAGTATACAGCTCGTGAACCGTCCAGAAACGCCACATTGGTCCGAATGTCGTCGTCGACATGGACGAAGTCGTGTCCTTTTGCTATATCTTGTAACCTTTGTAGCAGGAAATGGCGTACAAGGTCGTTTTGGCGCGAATTGTAGGGATGAGGTCGTTCCGCAACCTATTGAGAAAGAATAGAAGATAGGTGGAGAATCGTATGTAGCACGAACCTACCTGTTGTAGGTCTCTGTAGGCACGGTGGACACTAAGACCTAATGTACGCTGCCTGTCGACGCTAGGAACTTGTGGGCCAGATTGGGTTATGTAGAGAGAAATGAATGTGGCCAAATAGAAGAGGGAAGCGAGCACCGTCGCCGAACCAGTGCGGAAAGAGAAGATGGTTTGTAAGATCGAGGAGATGGTCATGTCTAGATCACCAAATGGGAGGGCAGACGACTAGTGTCTTCGCTGAGTTTAAAGAATTGTGCCTGCTATTGAAAATGCTAGTCCGCCTAGCATATATTCGTTGCAAAGATCCTCGTTCACTTGTACTACCTGTAGTTCCGCAGAGTGTAGGGATATGGCGCAGCGGGAATTCAGTATATAGGGAACATGCGAATGGATGTGGTGGTCCGGAGTAGCGTGTGCGCTCTTATCTCCCAGAGTATTGTTATTATATAACCATTTACCTACGGAAATATAATGATTATCTAATTATTGAGTCTAACCTCAGGTTGTCCGCATCCCAACACAGATTATACGGACTGTCATATATATCGTCAATACATTTTAGCACAAATATTCCATAAAACTTCAAGACATTGTATTTAGTTCCTAGGCTATTGAAGGTTACATAACCACGGATAGGGTGATTCTTTTCAGTTAAAGTCGAGTCGAAGTGCAAAGACCTTTCCGTAAGAGTGCATGGTATGCACGTACCGCACCCGGCCCTATGTGAATTCCGTCGCAGCAGCTTCCACTGCGCCACACCTCTGCAGCAAACCCTTGTCCATCTGATGGATACGTATGCAGTACTAGAACATGGAACACCGTTGTCGCCACTATCATTACATCACAGCACAAATCCACTTTCCGCCTCTACAAGCCCGCTCGCAGCCTTAGTGATCGCGACCCACTCAGGCAAGAACGCGCGCGCCTCCTCTAGCGCGGGGATCAGCGCACCCCCGGGCCCATCGTTCCACAAGCATGACACCCGGCCCGCAATCGGCTCATCCACATCCTCCTCATTGCCTGCATCCAGCTCCAGGTCCGCTTGGAACTTTTTCGTGTCCCACGAGCGTGCCCAGAGTGTCAGCAGGTGGATATCCCTCTCCTTGCTCCCAGGAACGTCGAACGTGCTCCAGTCCACTTGTGGGCTCCCAATAGTCCGCGCGCGGTACCGTCTGATGCTGTGGCTGTCGACGTAGATTCTACACGCGCGCGTCTGCACGCCCTCGATCTCAACACGGAACGAGACTGGCCCACGCCGCGTGACATTTGCGACGAGCCATGGGACCTCTTTCGCACCAGGAATTGACGGATGCATGACTGGGGGAACTGCCCACTCGCACTTCGTCAGGGCCAATTCGCCCGCGCCGCACCTCTCGCTCGAATTGTTACCGAAGTGCTGAGACGACGGCAGTGTTGCCGCGAGGCGCGGGCCATAACCCTCGATCAGGTTCAGCTGCGTCACAGCGCGGGTCAACTGTGGACTTGGAGTTGTTGTAGACACGTTTGTCAATTCGACCCGATGAGCAAAGAACACCTTGATGCGGGAATTTGGTGTGAAAGGCGCTGCAATCCAAGAGTATGCAGTGGAAGAAATGAAGACGAGGAGTATGATAAAGGTGAGCACGCGATGCACCTTGTGGACAAAGGGTGCCAACGGGAGAAGAATGAGGAAACTGAGCAGTGAGATCGGCGCGTACACTGTCGGGGACCAGTTTGTTTTGGCGCTCTTACAGTGCGAGGCGTGACGTACCTATACCGACCCAACCACCGTCAGGGATCGTTTGGGGCATAGCACCAATCCAGATGGTGTAAATGGTGGCCAGGTTCACGACCGGGGCGGTCGTCGAGATGATGAATTGGAATATCCACCAGAAGTATGCTTTGTCCTGGGCCGTCTCATCCAGCACCAACGAGTGAGTCGGGGAGATGCTCTGCCGAAGTAGGGGCGTGGTCTCGGAAGTTTCGCTCTCGTCCTGCTGTCGGTGCCACCTGCCGGGATGGGTATCTCCCTCGCCGTCGTCGTCACTTTCTTCTCGGGGAAGGACTATTCTACCTGCTTTTCCAGTACCCCATAGGCCCTCAAACGCACCAAGGACTGCAGCCACTAGCAATGAGGCATTCCAGAGCACGATCCAATAAAGCCCAGCTATGACGACTCGCTGTGTTAGGAAAGTGGTCGTAGCGAGAGAGACCCAGGTGAGTCCATAAAGCTCCACCAGTATGATGGATCGTTGCCTGCTAGGTGGAATAGGTCGCAGACGCTGAGCAAGTTGGAGTGGAATGGCCAGGGACAGGTAGGCAAGTGAGAGCACGGAGAGAGAAGTGGAAACTGGATGGGAATGAGCAGTCTACAAGATGATCAGTGATCCGCAGAATCAAGGAGGGGGGGGGGGGTTAACAAACGTTAGGATTCATCTTGAGGAAGCCGACTACCAACCCAACTTGGGCACCAGCACCCAGAATAAGTGCGAGCAAGAATCGGCCATATCCTCGAAAGTCTGAACCCCATTGTATTCGAGCCGGTGATGGAGGTGAGAGAATTGACTGCTGAACGAGGGCGTAACCGAGACCAGCGAGGACGATGGGACCCACAACGAGGAGAATTATCTCGGTGACCAACAATATGCGGAAGGGGAAGGCAATGAGATAGACCCCGAATACTAGCAAAATGCGTAAGTAACGAGGCCCAAAAATTCAACGCGACCTACACTCGAAATAGACCGCCCTTTCGTTTTCCTCTCTACCAATGTGGTCCGATTTGCCATTAAGTATGTTATCGCTAACAGAGTGCAGAAGTTCCAGCAAGGACCAAAGAGACTTCTGTGCACCACCATCGCCCATTCCTCGAATGGTGTCGTCCATGGTGTGGTACCGCGACCGTCCAGTATAAAATGCGATGTCCGCACCTTGCATTCCGCCTCCGGGACCCACATAACCATGCGCAGAGGCATTAGTTTCTGTCAGAGAGGAAACTCCCCAAGTGCGAGGAGCAGAATAGACGGAGTAATCTGTATCTGAGCGGATTACGTGCTGGTCCCAGGCATCTTGGGAAAGGGCATCGGCGTGTATATGCGGGGCGGAACGGAAGGACTTGAGGATCTCATATGACGTAGAACGAAAGAGGAACGGGCGGCTGATTAAAAAACGTAACGTTTTAGGTGGTAAAGGGCATTGGGAAGCTTAAAGCGCACCCGCCAGAACCCGCACCCTCAATGTTGAGAAAAGTTGATGTCAAATCGGACCATGAATGCTGCAAAAACCTAGACGGCCGCCTCTACGAGAACCGAAGAAAGGGGTAGACGAAGACAACGCACGTGTGGGCACCATGCAGACCATCCTCCTCCCCATTGTTGATGTTGAAGACTGCTGTTCGCCTTGGGCGATTCTTGCAGAGGAAGTTGACCAATTGCAGGAGCGCCACGACACTCATGCCATCATCTGTTGCGCCAGGTGCCGTCGAGACAGAGTCAAAGTGGGCCGAGAATAGCACCCCATCACCTTCTAATAAACCCAACTTCGCAACCACCTTTTGAACGGAAGATGAAAGGACTCACCCTCAGCCGCGTTGTCCGTACCGTCAACTTTCACTAGAATATTATTCCCTTGAAAGTATACAGCTCGTGAACCGTCCAAAAACGCCACATTGGTCCGAATGTCGTCGTCGACATGGACGAAGTCGTGTCCTTTTGCTATATCTTGTAACCTTTGTAGTAGGAAATGGCGTACAAGGTCATTTTGGTGCGAATTGTAGGGATGAGGTCGTTCCGCAACCTATTAAGAAAGATAGGGGATGGGTGAAGAATCACATACGGCACATCAACCTACCAGATGTAGGTCTCTGTAAGCTTGGTCGACACTGAGACCCAGTGCATGCTGCCTGTCGATGCTAGGGACTTGTGGGCCATATTGGGTTATGTAGAGAGATATGAATGTGGCCAAATAGAAGAGGGAAGCGAGCACAGTCGTCGAACCAGTGCGGAAAGAGAAAATGGTCTGTAAGATCGAGGAGATAGTCATGTCAACCGCATTGACGTGGTCTGAACGCGCATACAGTTGGGCTTTTGTGTCCCTATAAATAACGCTTTAACGAGGACTCGTCATCACCCTTGTCATTATCATTGAATTTAAATTTGACGTGATGCGTGATGAGTGCACGTGACCCTGTCGAGTTTGGACGACTGCCAGTGCCAGTGATCGCTGGGCTGGCCCGGGTTGATGGTCGCTTGCATCAGAGCCCGTTACTTGTCTTCCTATGTTGTGCGCATCCCAAAGGCCAATATCTATCGTTTTGGAGATTCGGACAGCACACGACCTGTTCTCACCGGTGTTGACTGGACGGTGCGCGAAGGAGAAAGCTGGGCAGTAGTTGGGTCTGGTGCCGGAGAGAAGACAGCATTACTCGAGGTGAAGAAAGATATCCATCATTTCTCAACCCATATCTAGGATTACCTGTAGCGTTGGTCTGTGACCTGTGCCTCTCTCCTTCTCCTTCTCATTGAGAGTGCTGCTTGTTTACGTGCGACACACAGACCCTGCTGGGAAACACGCGAATATCTCCGCCTCCTCCTGCCGGACCCTTACCATCCCTCTCGTTGAACTCGCGTCCCATTAACGAGGCCATATACCTTGTCTCATTTGCACATAGACCACGTGCTTCGGGTGGTGCGTTCTACGACTACACCGCTCGGTATGGTGCCGTGCGCGAGGAGGATCGCCTCACCCTGCGACAAAGTATGTTCCTCGAGGAATCGGGCCTCATACGGGACTCTTTCGTCGTGGACAAATCTGCGACAGATTACGAGCGGGAAGACGCAATTTTGCGGTTGGAGGAGAGGAGACGACGATTCGAGGAGTTGACCGACAAGTTGGGACTCAAAGACTTGCTCGACCTTCCCCTAGTTGCTCTTAGCAATGGACAGACACGGAGGGCAAGAATCGTAAAAGCGCTCCTAGAACAACCCGATATCCTTTTGCTCGATGAGCCCTTAAGTAGGTGTCCGGTCCTGCGTCGGGGACAAGGTCCAACTCACGGAAACCATACAAGCTGGACTTGACTTTAAAACGCGACCTACTCTGCTCTGTGTTCTTCAATCGGTTCATGCTTCCAGTAACCCTCATATCATTATGGGTCTGCGCTTACAGGACCCAGTACCCGAGTGGATTAGTCACATTGCTTTGGTACAAGACGGACGTGTAAAAGCGGGAGAAAAAATGACAATCTTGCAGGAACTGAATGATTTTCGCGCATTAGAAGCCTCTCAATCGACTCCCCCTGTACGCATTCCAAGTCTCGAGGCTAAAGTAAAAGTGTTCGTCGACATGCAGAATGTCAATGTTAGATACCATGAGCGACACGTGAGCCACCTCGGCTTCCATACCTAATTTATAATCAATTCGGTACAGGTCCTTAGAGACATCAATTGGACCATCCGTTCGGGCGATCGCTGGCATCTTCAAGGCACAAACGGTGAGTTCTTAACAAAAAATCGGACCGCGCGTCTCATCAGGTCCCATAGGCTCTGGTAAAACCACGCTCCTGTCCGTCCTGACGGGCGACCACCCGCAGTCCTACACCCAACGAGGCCCAACGTCCACGCTGACGCTCTTCGGTTCAGCGCGGCGTGCACACGCGACGCCCTACCTCCGTGCGCGCATTGGCGTCGTCTCGCCAGAATTGTACAACGCCTGGCCCCGCGCGCGCGACATGAGCGTGTGGGAGGCTATCGCGACGGGCTTTGACGGCGGTTTTGTCCCGCTTGGACCGCGTGGGCTCGGAACGGGCCTGAACGCGAGCGGCGAGCTAAGTGCACACGAGCGCGCGTGGCGCGAGGAGCGTGTCTGGGCCGTCCTGCGTGGGCTTGGGCCGCACACGTGGGGTGGCGCGGCCGCGTCTGCGGGACCGAGTGTGGAAGAGTTGGTGGAAGAATTCGCGCTGCGCCCGTTCGCTGCGCTCCCCGCGGGCATGCAGAGCATCGTCCTCCTGATGCGTGCGCTCGTCGGCCGCCCGCCGCTCGTTCTCCTTGACGAGGTGTGGGCCGGCATGGACGACGGTATGGTACGCGCGGCGCGGGCGTACCTGCGACACGGTGGCGGTGTCGGCAAGGATCAGGCCGTGGTTGTCGTGAGCCATTGGGAAGACGAGGTGCCGTGGGGCGTCGAGGACGGGGTGAAGAGGTTTAGGCTAGAAGGAGGTGTAGGTACCCATGTGCAGTCGTAGCGTGATGCTCGCGTCCGGGCTAGTATCTTGTATGGGACATTGCAAAAAGAAACACCAATCACTTCTGGAGAGTCAATCCACCGTACTATGGCTTGTACATACTCACAGCCGATCAAATTTCTCGTCCTCTGTAGATTTTTCCTATTTAGTGTAAGTCCCTATTGTATCTTGTGAATAGGGTTGCCGAAGTTCGGTTCGGTCCAGTTCTTTGAGGTATCTCTCCGAACCGTAAACCAGAACTGGACCTCTGGGGAGGCAGTAGGTAGAACCCTGAACCAGAACCGAGAGACCAGTACCATCTCCAGACCAATAGGCCAACTTTTTGACATTGCTGTTGTTGCACACCTGCACGGATCCTCAAATTTATTTATGATCCCATTGCTACAGAACCTACAAAATGTACTGTATTTTATTTTTTTTGAGAAAAAGACATTGGGAATGTACTGATCTGCTCAGATCATTGAAAAGTGCAGATGTGCAAACACGCGTGCAACGGTACCGACACGATAGTGTCCATACTTTGCACGCAGTGTTATGGCGCAACGCTCGGCGTTGGAGTAGCCAGGGGTAGTCGTGGGAGTACACGCTGCAGAGCTATAAAGTCGGGAGTCCCCAAACCCGTGACCTATGAAGCCCGAGGTCAGTCAACGTCAAGAGACACGAGTTTAGCGAGACGAACTGGATCCCATCCTTCCGTGGCGAAGAATCCATCAGTGTCGCAGCCGGGGTTATTGCCCAGTATTATGTCGTTGAGACCGTCACGGCCCCGGCCGTATAGCCAGGGGTTGAGGAAGCCGAGCGGTGCCATGTTATTGAAAATAAGGAAGTCATTAAGCAACGAGATTATGCCCGCCACGGTCTGTACATTGGTGGTCAGCTGGGAATTTCGAGTATGGATGGCGCACTGTGGAGGAATGGATAGGCGCACCGGAGATGAACAGCTCGTGCCGTCATAATATTCGGGTTCGCCGGCGATGATAACCGCGAAGTTGAGAGCCTGTGCGGAGATATCTGGAATGCCGCGGCCATGAGGGCTGCACAAGCTTTAAAGTAAGAATAGATCATGGTCACCTCACAGGAGCGAACGCACTTGAAGAGGCCGGCATAGTCGTCGCCGATTTTACTCAGGAAGTCGGTCACCGCATCGTCCTGGTATTCCTCTCGCAAAAAATAATGCGAGAATCCACCCCCGGAAAGGGAAGCCCCGATCTCGGGGTCGTTCAGCGTCGTACCACCGACGCTAGTCACCCACGGACCTGCCAAATCGTGGCTGTCTAGTGAGCGAGTTGTCCCGTGCTTGTGTACTGCTTGAAAGGAGATAAAAATGTCACACGCACAATTCGAAGGGAACGTAGGCATGAACAGGACTTCTTCACTCTCGCCCTTGCAGTCCCCTAGGCCGACGCCGTCGTCACCGCTCGCTACGAGGATGCTGACACCCCGCAAACCGAGCAGTTTATACAGGTCGCAAATTACCGCTGCGTATTCTGGCGGAACTTGCCACTCTTCATTTCCATACGATATGCTTACTGTTTGTGGGATGTCGGCGGCCGGCAGATCGAGCATGTGGTTGAGCCACACCAAGTCTGAGTCGTCCGGGTCTGGTAGGTTGTTTTCGAGAAACGCCGTCACCCCGCCAATGCTGTAGAAGATGTGCCGGGTCGGATACGCCATAGCCACGGAGTACTGGAGATTGGTGCTCGCTTCAGCACCGGGCTGGTCCGGGTGGTTTTCGCCACCGTTGATCAGCTCGACCTCGAATGTTGCGTCCATCGCATCGGGGCGAAAGTCGTACAAGAAGTCCCTCAGATCCTCCGGGCGAGGGTACTGTTTATTTTGGCCCGTGATACCGATCTTATTCCGGTCCGTCGCCGCCGGCACATAGGTGAGTGTCTTGTATAACGTGCGCAGAAAATCCGGCTCCACATCCTCATCGTCGTCACGGCTCGGCAACACTGTCACGAGCTCTCCAGACGTCGCATTTGTCACTGCCGTTGCTTCCCTCCTGGACCACTGGCGTGGTGTCTGCTGCCGTGTACGCGGGCGAGCGAAGTACGTCGTCGGAGCCACCGTTTGAACGTGTGAATGTAGCGCCGCGGGCAGCGCGTAGCGGACCGTGCGGAGAATCGTCTTGTTCGTACCAGTGTGCCGGTAGACCTGGTATGACGCCCCGAGGAGGTCGTCCGCTTGCGACACAGGCACCCTGGTGGCTGTCAGCCAGCCGCCGCCGTGTGTCATTGAGGTGGAGGAGGACACACCCCGGGCTTCAAGCCAAGAGCGGACGAGCCTGAGCGTGTCTGGGTGTGGCGCAACAAGCTTAGCAACCTGCTCCGCAGAAAGGTGTGTGCCGTAACTGAAACGGAGCAGGGCACGTGTGAATACAGACGCAAGCGGAAGAGTGGTGAGAAATACTTTGGGCTCCCGGGAGTGCTGACAGCATAGAGCGCTTCGGTCGAGGCATCCTTGCGGTGTGGGTTGAGAGCAATGTAGAGATCGATGGTGGCGCCAGCGGGAGGGGGACCGAGACCCTCCCAGCCGGGCGGTACTGCATTCCAGCTGTGCCTCAACTGCATATCATCCCAATGTGGTGCAAGAGGCTTCACGGGGTTGATTAGGGTCGTCGCAGCGAGGACATAGAGCACAGAGAGTCTGGGGTGGAGCATTAATACAGGAGGCCAATGGGATTGAGAATGTTAGAGGACTTTGGAACATTGGGACATTTCCAAGAGCCCGGCTAGAAAGTAGAGAATTTATGGCACAGTCTATGGTATGTCCGGTACCGGATACGACCAGCGGATCATGACGAAAACAACGAGAAGATAGAGAGAGACGGAACCGAGAAGCGGCGAAGTTCGATCGAATATGCAGACCCTACGCGCGTAGAGTCCGATAATTTGAATTTGCCAGTCGAAAATAGAATCGCGCATCCTAGTACGGATCGATACGAGGTGCGTACTCATGAAACGGTCTGCTCTGGACCAACATCAAAGTTTGGTCTCCGCCCCAAACACTTGGGCTTGCTGTAAGGACGAGTATCTCTGGCACAAAATTTGGGGACACCAGCAAGAAGTCTTGTCAGCCCGGACCTTCCATGCGCCTGTAAAATTCACTAACTGTGGTACGAAAGCAGGAGAGAATCGCATCCAGGTAGTAGCTGAGACAACGGCGCAGCATTGCGGTCTCGGAGACACAGAGAGGCCAGACCGACTACTTCAGGAAGAATCATATCGTCGTCAGCTTGTTGGAATCCACCTTGGCCAAGGATAGAACATCCAACTATCGCGCGCGAGGTAGCAAGAATAAGTATGCCCGTACACATTGTTAGTGTGTTGGATTGTCCCAAGAAGGATAGAGACGAAGGAATTTGAAAGGCGTGTGGCAGGTAGACATGACCATGTATGAGATGCCCGCCCGTGGGCTGACATGTGCCCACAATAATGGAGCCATGGGGTGCAATGTTAGTAGGACATCCAGCTTGCAATGTACACAATACCTATAAGGTTAAGGCGAAAGCCCCAAACCGCTAGTTCGGCACTGTTTAGTATAACCTCAAGTTCCGTCCCCCCGCCTATCCGAACAAGCTCTCCTAGAGAGCGTGCTATCTCACTGCCACCGAACGTCTCTATCCCCAGGAAAATAAATATCGTTGTGCGACGAACAAGGGAGTTTATGGACGCTGTCAACACGATGCCACCCTCACGTGACTACGGCTCTACATAGGGATAGAACAGATCTTGGCAGGTTTTACGTGCAACCTTTGCCCCGAATTTTGCCGCAAGATAATGGGCACTATGAAAACTCTTGCATTACTGCTAGTTGCTTTGGTACTCAGTGCTGTGGCCTTCCCAGACGTCGGGAACGAGCATCGCTTCTGAGTACCACTCGCCAGTCCACTTGCGATACAGACGCAGCCTCATCGTTAACTTGTCTGGGGCAACGTTATCATCACCCGCACGACAGACACACACGGCTGGCTGCTTAGACACAAGTCGTCGTCGTCTCCGGAGTCCAATTGCAAGTACGCATCGCCTCGTGACTCGCGCTCATTTCTGTGGCTTGACCTTGCACAGCGGAACCTTCGATAACTTTGGATCATTCGTGTCACGGATGAATACTACCGCAGAGGTAAACTATACGAATGGGATCGACAAACGTGTTGTTGCATTGACGCCTTTCCTTGATTGATAGAACAAAGGTCATAACACGCTTTTCGTGGATATCGGGGACTTGCCCGACGGAAAGTGGGTACATGTTCGTTTTCTCCAGTGTTCCCATAGCTGGTGGTACCTATAAGGATGTAGGGTCCACTCGCTAAATGAGGTTCCAAGTACTCACACGCTGACTTGATGCAGGGAAACCTGTGAAATTCAAGACAACAAGGTGAGCAACACCCTTGCTCCTAGATCATTCTAAAGCCACAGGGATCGCCCCAAATGTCAGCGTTCAACCCGCTGAGATCGCGGTCAATCAGCCATGGATCCGTCATCTGCATCTCGGGCCATTTCCATACGCACAGTTTCAGGATGTTCGGGATGCAATCAAGGAACGACCCGGTTTCTTCTTGCTAATTATCGACTTGTTTGAGGGGATAACAATCACCGGCTAGACTGTCGGCAACATGTCGGTGAGGGGACGGTAAAATGGCGGTAAAACGCGATCGTCGTTATGGAGACTTGATTCCGATTCAAGGAGGGCCGTTGTGAAAGCGATACGCCACTTGCACAAGGATACTCCGATTATTATTCTAGGCGGGCATACACACACGCGGAATTACACCTGGACGGTGTTCGCCGTGATCCTGGATCTGAGATCACTACGGGCTTGTTATGTGTGCAAGTACCGTCCACTTCTATTGCAAAGATCAGAAAGAAGTCCACATAGAACGTCATAGCAAACAAATATCCGGTATTGAGAGTCGAGTTCATATCATCACGAGTCGTCAGTATCACATCACAACACAATTGTACACAAGTCTACGAAAGTAGTGAGAGAAGAAATGAGGAAACTAAGCATTTTACACTCGTAAAGTTCGTGAGTGACCAAGCACGGGTATTTCTACGCGCTCTATGACGTGCCTCGTTACTTTGCGAGCTCGATGGTGAAGATGGCGCCGTCGGTGGCGACGCTACCCATCGACGCGTCGTTTGCGCACGGAGACGTCATTTCGAGGCCGTCCTCCTCCGTCCATGCCATCAGCGACGCCCTAGAGCGTCGAAAGAATCCATCAGCCGGTGGCAGTTAGGAATACAAGAAAAACAGGTGGGGAGAACGGCAAACGCACCCGGTGGAACTCAGACCGAAAGCGGCACATGCACTGGTGAGAACTCGGCCGACCAAGTGTGTGCTCTTAACTTTGAACTTATTTTCCTTCTCAGTGGGGGGGTGGCGAATCGTGATCAATATCTTGTCGAAAGGTTGTGTCGATTGCGATGCTGCCTTTGCTGGTGATTGGACTGGGACTGGGGCAGAAGTAGTGGTAGCAGCAGGGGCAGCCGTAAACTGGGCCGGAACTTTAAGCTGCGGGTTAAACTTTGGCTGCGGAGGATCTATAAGACAGATAAGGTCAGGTTGGACTGGGCACACTCATGCACGGAGATGGCAGACAACGGACACTCGTGTTGGGCGTCCTTCAGAGCGGCTGGCGTGGGTGCCACTGGCTCCTTGGATGTCCCTGAGGAATCGTCAGAGTTGGAGTGCGCTATCAAGTTCGATATGGAGACGAACCATCGGTGCGTGACAACACATCCGGGGCAACCTGCACGGGTTTGCGCGGAGGCTTGACTGGGATACGAGCCTCCACTTGTTCTTCATCAGAGAGCGCCGGCGGCGGGGCGGGATTGCTTACGCCCGACTTGGCTCTAGGTGAAAACAGTGCGGGGGCGTGGACAGACATTCGCTGTGGTGAGGTGGCGGAGAGTCCCACACGTTTGGGTGGCGAAAGAGGGAGAATGGAGAACGACGGGTCGGCTTTGGTAGCGGTATTCTGCACCGGGTATGGGACGAACCAACCGGACCCCCGTGCGGCGGCGGCGTCTTCGGCGCGCCCGTCCTCGTCGTATTCGTCCTCGTCATCGGACTCGATCCGCGGGCGCGAGCTTGCTTTGACCTTACCCTTTCCCTTCGGCGGAGCGGGTGTATCCTCAAAATCGTCGTCGTACGAGCCGAGCTCTTCCTCGGCGAAGTCATCGGTCGGCATGCTCTCGGGGACGTCATCGTAGCTGGTGGCAGGGGGACTGAGGCCATTTTCGGATTGGGTAGCTTCGTTTGACGAACCAGAGGGTGCATTGTGCGCACGCCTGATGGTGAGGGGGCTGTTTCCATGGGTAGTACGCGAGTGCCGGAGAGTTGCATCATCCCGTTGGCCTTGCGGCGATCGGCAGGTTGGTAAGCGCGCACGGGAAGAAAAGTGCGGTAGGGACACATGCTCACCTCGAGCCCGTGAAGATCCCAGGTCCTTTTCTTTCACAATAAGAGAGCATAAGGTCAATGCGACTGCCTCCCATGTAGATGGATGAATCTCCACCGCGACGTCCTGGCAGATGTCGAGGTCGCTGGTTTCGAAGACGAAAGTTGAACTGCGTGCCATGCCAAACACTGAGCGCGTGGTTGTCAGTAGCTCCTACAGACATGATCAGCTCGTGTATGTTGATTCAAAAGATGGGCGGTTTACTTGATACGTTCGGGGTAACAGGACGAGAACGCTTCTCGACTCATGTCGCAAGACTAAGGTGTGCCTTGTGCTACTGTTGGTCGACTGGGGAAAGTTTTTTGAAGATACGAGCATGATAGCCGCGTTCGGTGCTGACTCTTTTTTCTAAGATGAGAAGTAGATTTGACAAAGAAATCGGGTCCGACGAGAGGTGGCTCGACCAACATCAACCGCCCGGTCCTGGCATGTAGCACCCACGGTCCGGAACCCCGGGAGTACAAAAGCCGCGCTGTGCACGTGACCCAGCTCTCGAGCGCTTACCGTAAGCCCTACCACGTGCTCGAGCGCAGGCTGCTTTCGCGTGTGTTGACCGTTGCTCCTGAACCTCGTCGTCATCCTCGCGGCTGAGCCCTGTGGTATCTCTCGGCGGTTTTCTCTGAGAATATTTTGTCTCCGTCTGAATGCATGAACGTAAGCCAGGCAGATGACATTGTTCGGTCATCCGACCATGTCGATTTCCGCGTCCACAAGTCGATCTTAGCTTCCTCATCCCCAATATTCAATGATATGTTTTCCCTCCCTCAACCACCAACGATGCTATCTATGGGCCCCCAATGGTCCGGCTGTCCGAGGACACGGAACTAGTTCGAGCCCTCATCACGGCGCTATACCTGACCCCTTCCGACATCCCCGCCTCGTACGACAGAATTCTGCCTCTGCTCTGGATCTCCCTATGACGTTTGAATATCGTCAAGTCGAGCTGTGACTGTTTGAAGGATATGCATTGCGCGCGTTCGTCAACTTTCGTATGCCCTACGGGGACAACCACGTCTCGTGCTTCAGATACTCCCTCAACACAGGCAGCGGCCCCTCGTAGATTTGGGTCCCTTTTCCCGTATCGAAGCCTCGTCCCGCAACTCGCGTCCTTAGATCAAAATCCTCATCGCGGAATTCATCCCTGCTTGAGGCAGTTGTACGGGAATTAGAAAATTCCTCAGGGTCATTCCGCTCGCTCCCCGAACCGACGCAGATAAGCCCGGGGGTGGCGGAGCAGGCATCCGGATCTTCCTGCGTGGCGGGCATCTTTAGGAAAGAAATTGGATGTCGGCTCTGCGGGGGCATGTTTCTACGGATGTGCACGTTCTGTTTGGAGGTGTGCACGCTTTTAAAGGTGATAAATACAACGTGGAGCTGGAACGTGCGCTAACCCAGATGCGGGTAGATGCTCCAATTAGACATCTGCCCTTTTTTGATCTGTCCGCAGACTCCGCTCGAGGTTTCTTAAGGATTATGCCCGTGCGCCAACTATCCCGGTGACTATCGCGATGTCTAGTAATTCAAGGGACACCCCCCTCTAGGGTGCTGGTGCTGGTGGAAAGTCAAGTTACGGTCTAAACTCGGACAACAGAGTCACCGGGGTGTCTCGTAGTTGTTTGTGTGTAATACGATGCCGGATGAGGTCAAAAGTTTATGGTTACGTGTACGGTAGGTTTTTAAACATCAACGATCCCAATCGTTATATTATAAGTCGAGACCGGTAATTTGGTGGCCGTGCTAAGATGAGACTGCGTAAAGTCAAATGCTGATTAGTAGCGTGGGAACTGCCTATTTCCAACTCTGAAGGCGTTGATCATGACCCAGTATTGTACGGCGGGCGGTGACTATATGTTTGCGGCGCCTGTTAGAACCCTCAACGAGTCACCCAAGCCATGGTCAGGTGTGCCGCGACGTAACTCATGGACCATCCGTGGACTTCGAACGTGACCTGGATCCTTATCTTTTCATGGCGACCATAACTCCAGACATACCCTCCCCACAAGCCGATCCTGAGACTGTTGAACCCTCCAATACACTTTTCGACGATCCCGAAGCGGATGTCATTCTCCGCTCATGTGACTCTCAAACATTTCGGGTGCTCAAGCTTTATATCATCAAGAGTTCTAGCGTGCTCGGTGATCTGATACGAGCTGCCTCCGACACCTCTGGCGCTGCCAATGTTTCCAGCAACGAAGAACGGCTTCCAGAAGTGCAGTTATCTGATAGCAGCACGATCCTTTCCAGCTTGTTCACTTTCATTTTCCCCGTGCCGCCCGTTCTCCCGTCAACCCTCGAGGAGACGATGGAGTTGCTATCAGTAGCTCAAAAATACGAGATGAGTTCCGTGTTAGCTCACATCCGGGGTTCTCTCGCTCTGCAAGACCCGCCTTTCATCCGCCCCGAGAACTCTTTCCTCGCCTACTCAGCCGCACAGAGGTACGGACTTCGTAAGGAGGCAACCCAGGCAGCGCGACTCACGTTGAAGTTCTCGCTGACGATCGAGAGTCTCCAAGACAAACTCAGGGCCATCCCAGGTGCTTATCTCCACGAACTTTGGAAATATCACCAAAGGGTACGATCTCAGCTCTCGTCGGACCTCCCTTTGCCCAATGCCGCCGCGGCGTTCAACGCCACGCTGGATGGTCTAAATTGTACTCGACGGACCTGGGTCCAAACCTACGTCCAGTCGATAATAATAAGACCTTCTCTCTTCGACCCTATTGAGTTCCAGATGGCCCTGGCGCGGCATACTACACACGCAATTGATTCCTCCGGGATTACGGTGGTCGGGTGCTCTTCCTGTACCAATATACCGGTCGAGACAATGCGCGCACTCTGGACGACCTTGTCTACCGCAGTTCATCGCTGTATGGAAAAGGTGAGCACCGCAGATGTGAACTACACCCCAAATATATTCAGACGCCCCAATAGGCCGAATCAGAGCTGTCAATCATAGAGACAGAAATGGACTCTCAAAGTCACATAGGTTTACCCGCTACCCCCTTGCCTCTGCCCGAATGCTTGGACACAAGCGATGCGGACATCATAGTACGGACATCCGACCTTGCTAGTTTCCTTGTCCACAAGTCGGTACTGGCCTCTTCATCATCGGTCTTCAGAGATATGTTTGCCCTCCCTAACCCTTCAGACAACGAAATCATTGACGGGCTTCCTGTGGTGGATGTATCGGAAGATGCGAAGCTAGTACGATCCCTCATCACAATGCTGTATCCCATCCCTTCAGAATTGCCTGCATCGTACGGCAGGACCCTGGCTCTGCTCGCCGCCGCTCAGAAATACGACATGGACGCCGTTCAGTCCTCTATCCGCGCTGAGGTCGCACGTGGACCATCTCCCACACTGGACGAGGCGGAGGCCTTTCGTGCGTATGCCATCGCGAGCAGCAGCGGGCTCGGACCGGAAATAGACAAGGCCGCGCGTCTTACTCTGGATCGACCTATGACATTTGAATATTTCGGAAACGGGTTGCGATTGTTCGAAGGAC
Organism: Lactarius evosmus; assembly: GCA_951394315.1. Classification (NCBI taxonomy): domain Eukaryota; kingdom Fungi; phylum Basidiomycota; class Agaricomycetes; order Russulales; family Russulaceae; genus Lactarius; species Lactarius evosmus. The sequence continues at coordinate 5,854,203 of OX596124.1, forward strand.
GGGCGCTACGCGAACTCGCCAGCTTTCGTGAGCAATGCAGGGACAATCTCGTCTCGTGCTTCAACTCGTTTCTTGATATTGACAGCGGCCCTTCAAAAATCTGGGTGGGCTGTCCCGGGCACAAGATCGAGTCGCAGGTTGACTCTGTTAGAGATCATCGGCGGAAGGGGAGGCACCTGGCCAACTACAGCAGCTCGGCCAGAAACGACGGGCCCCAAGAGGCCGCACCCGTACTCCCGCCATGGGTGCACGGCCTTATTACACATCAGATCAGAGAGCTGGAGCAAGCTTTCACACGTCCGCTCATCAAACCCTCGAGCATTCGCGACAAATACCTGGATGCTCTCCAGAAGCATTCCTCTCCGGATCTCTGCACGTTCTGCGTTAGGGTGCATGTTATGAAAGGGGAATGGTATTGTTCGCGGCTGAAGAAAGCACTGACCGACGCTCGGGCGAAGGCAAGTACCGCGTTTGCACTTTGAGAGAATTCTCATTCTCAGAATCTGATCACACGTCGTACTTTTCTCAAGGCTTCGGTCCTTTCTGTCTAGACTAGCATGCCAGGGCCTCTCTGGGATGCTGATACTGGGAAGTAGCCTTTTCGGTTACGTAGACTTGGGGATTGGAGGAAAGGATGTCTTTTATGTAGTAGCCTAGTGTGTAACGTAACAAACAAAAGATTATGGTCAGCGAACTGAGGTCTCTAACCTCATCAGTTCGTAAAACTGGAGGATGGTTAATTATCATAGACTGCCGCGGGTCGCTTCTCGGTTATGAGAGCATCCGAGATGAGGTCCACTGTTGCAGTGAGTATCCGCGCAAATTGCGGGGCGATCAGGGGTCTGAGGTACTAGCCAGTTCAGCCAGCAGAGCAGAGGAACTTAAAATCGATGTGTAGAGTAGAAATCAGACCATCTCATGCCTCACTGTAATGGCACTGCCGTTGTGCTTGACGAATGTGTAGATCGCTTGACTTGTTGGCAATTATTGTTATTTTCATTTTCATTTTATTTTACAAAAAATATTCCCGGAAAATCTGCCAATGGGAGTTCCCGAAACTTCATTTGCCAGAAACAAATCATTGAGTACCATTATTATCTTCGTGTCAATGGGCACCTTGGTGAAAAAATTAAGTTGGCAGGGTGAGCAGAACCAGTTATCGGAAATTTTATCAATAAGTCTTATTCTTTTTATTTTCGTTGTTTTTTATTTTCACAAATTTACAAAAAAGGAATACGGTGAATCGCCGTTTCCCCGATGGGAGTTCCCGAGATTCCGCTTTTCGATATGAAAACGACTGTAAGAACGTATTTATCCGGCCCGCTTCAAGCTTCAAACCCTCCCTTAGGCTCCTTCCTGGGCTTCCGGTAGATCATTGTCCTCCCTCTGTACATCTCATCGCTCTAGCCTGGAACGCTCTCGGATCATTTTCCGTTTCGATATTTCTGCTGTATGCCAAATGCTGCGGAGTGTAACGGCATTGTTGAAGGGTCGATCTTCTTCACGTCATTCTATTCCGGCATTTTTGTTAATGGGGAATCCCACCGGCAAGGGAAGGCTAGGTCTGATTACCAGGAGTCCCAGGACTAGACACGTCCCTCCAGTATTCTACTCTATTACTCAAGTGACCTTTGATAGTCATTGGTGATGACGCGATGGCGCTCAGAACCATGTCGCCACCTTATCTCGACTTGTTTCGGCTAGTATTATTTACGTCTCACTGACTTGGGCCGCGATGCTTGGACCCCTCTCTTAACCCGTCGTGTAATGGCTACCGGCCAACTGGTTTTTGTCATAGGTACATGCCCCAGGATGTGAATATATCAAAAAAGGGGGGAGGCAAGGTACAGGGTCCTGTCGATCCCCAACCAGCTCCTGACAGCGCTCCGACAACTCAGGTAAGTGTAAGAAGTACTTACTGGTATTCAGAGACATGGCCAATAGATCCCTGATGGGTGGACTATGGGACTCTGGCTCGTAGCTGAAATATAGTTGACAGGCTCAGTGGGTAAGTCGAGAACTGAGGTTGCAGACCAAGCCTAAACAGTATTGTTGATCAGGCGCGTAAGTGTCGTGTTCACAGGAGAATAGGTTGAGGTTTACTCCCCCCTGATGGTCCAGTATATATACTCTTAGACATCTGTAGACTACCGAGTATGTGCCGATAAGAGACATGGCAATGGGAATGGAGGGCGAGACATGACGGCAATGGAGAAGAAACCTGAGACGGTTCTCGCTTGGCGAGGTCCCCTGGTGGGAATCACTTACGCATTCTGCCAATTGTCAACAATAACAAATATACCCATCGACTGTTAAACTGCCACTGCTCTTCGTGGCAGCCACCTCGTCTTTCCCGCCCTCTCATTTAGGTCTGCGTATCATTCGTCACAGAACTCGCTCACCACCTTCTATGTTTTTCCACTCACCCCACAGCCCTTTTTGACACGAATAGAAGTGGAGTGGATTCACTATCTAATTCAATTACACTATAATTAGATACTACAAAATGTACGACCGAAAATTTCCAAAACAAGATATATTTCCCACCCTCAAACTAGCCACAAGCAGGGTTGCAGTCGACAACGTTGACACCTACCTACGTTGTGTCAAGGGTCTCACAGATACTACTAGCTGCTCAAAGCTTGATAAACTTAACATCCTTCCAACATATCTTCGTTTGGACTTCTTAGGAAGATTGGAGTGAGGGTAAAAAAAAATAGCCAAGCCTAGCGATAACGGCAACTTGATCTCGGTACTCGGTACTCAACGCACTCGGTGTCAACATGCGTCATATCCTTGGTCATCTCGGAGTATTTTCACACGAGCTGGAGACCTTGCTACCCGTGGACCACGGATCGACTATATGTCTACGTGCCTAGGTGTTGCCATAAGTTTGCGCTCCTGCTGTCCGGTATTATGGCCTGCCGAAGTGACGTTTACGCTGCCTATTATGCCCGCGACAACTGCAACCGGTATTCCATGCCGGAATTAACTTCAAATATGTCGACCTCTCACTGCCACCCGAGTCAATTGGATGGAAGGCACGCTCCGGTTGCTCCATGCGGATCTACAGACCCCAAAAAGTTTGACAAATTGTGCATCAGGTTCTTGCGCTTCTATGCAACGGTACAATTGGCATTATGACGGTCGTCTTACACCCTCATAGGCCGCAGTCGGCAGCTCGGGTAATGGACGATCGGCGCGGTGCTTTGCAAGGACCGTTGCACGTAACCTGGTTGACGTTTACCAGTCCTGATTGGTCGGGCAGCAGCAGGGACTTTCAAACGTCTTTATTTCGCAGGCCTTTTCTGGGTCTCACCTACGGTAGTTCTTCGAGTCGCAAGGCGGGGTGATTATGTCTACCTTCCGATACTCACGCAGGCCTTTGGGTTTTAATGCTCGGCCGCAAAGGAAACACCAATACCCAACATCTGAACAACTGTTGTGACTGATTTCTCGCACTCACCATGACCATAACTTTCACCAAAGAACCCAAGAGTAATGGCAGCAGCTCTGATCACATCCCAGCGAGCGAACGTTCGATCGATGATTACCGCCCCATGAAGGTCGTTTGCATCGGCGCAGGCTTTTCTGGAATTCTTGCAGCAATTCGGTGGGAACATTCTCGGTTTTATTCTGTGTACTCGGACCTGATTCAACTAAATTTGGCTCCACGTAGCTTTGCCCAGAAAGTGGCAAATGTTGACCTAACAGTTTACGAAAAAGAAAAGGGCGTTGGCGGCACTTGGTTCGTCAACAGATATCCTGTGCGTCATCCGTTCTTCTGTCCCGTCATTGGTGTTAGATTTATCTTTCCGTAACAGGGACTGGCATGCGATATACCCTCGCATAGTGTAAGCTTTTCCTCTCTCTTTCGCGTAGAACCGTGATAATGATTCTTCTCCCCATTAGTACCAATACACTTTCGAGAATAACGTGCGCCTCGTTGCTAGACCTCCGTAACCTCACCTCATCGCTGAAGCCGAATCTTAGACCAACTGGTCGGCCTTCTACGCCCCTGGGCCAGAAATTCTGGGGTATCTCAATGGCGTGGTCGAGAAATACAAGCTTATGCAATACATCAAGCTGGAGCATGAGCTCACACATGCCTCATGGGACCAAGCAACAGGCAAATGGCATCTACGGGTCCGACATGGCGACGTCGAGTTTGCGGATACCGCAGACGTGCTCTTTCTCGGTGTCGGCATCCTCCACCGCTGGTCGTGGCCTAACATCCCCGGCCTACACGACTTTCGTGGCCGCGTGCTTCACAGCGCAGATTGGGACGTCACCGATGGTGGATGGGAGGAAGGCGTGAAGGACTGGGGGGACAAGACCATTGGAGTCGTGGGTAATGTGCGTTCGCGTGATGGCCCTGCAGCATTTACTATCATGTCTGATCGACCTTTCCTCTAAAGGGTTCTTCAGGGATCCAGTTGGTCACCGCTCTTCAACCAAGGGTCAAGTCGATCGTCAACTACGCACGCTCAAAGACGTGGATCGGAGTGTCTCTCGCCGTCCAACATATGCTCCAGTTCTCTGGACGTGACCCAGCAAGCACCGACTGTAAGTGTCTTTATTTTATTTATAGAACTCGCTGTTTAGCTGACATTGGTTCAAGATCGCTATTCAGAAAAAGATCGCGAGGCACTCAAGGATATCAAGACCTACAAGGAATTCAGGCATGGCATTGACACTGACCTCAACGTATGTTGTTCCGTATTATGAACATACTGCCGCCAAATTTTGAACTGGAACCGGTCCCTAGTCATTTTCTCCGGTTGCGCAACGGAACTCGGACTTGCAGAAATTTGCTAGGGTCTATTTCAGAGAACAAATGGAGAAGAGATTGGCCCCACGTCCGGAGCTCTTAGAGAAAAGTGAATCGACTCTCTTCGCCACACTCAAAGTATTGACCCGTGCTTGCAGTCGTCCCGCAGTTCTCTGTGCTCTGTCGCCGCCTCACACCTGCACCAGGCTACCCGGAAGCTCTTTGCCAGGAAAATGTGAGCTGACACGCTGGATATGTGCCTACGTGCGCCGCTGATATGTTATTTCTCGCAGGCGACACTCGAGACGACTCCAATTACACGCATCACGCCTACAGGCATCGAGCTTGAGGACGGACGTACACATGACCTCGACGTTCTCGTGTGCGCGACGGGATTCGATGTGTCTTACCGCCTCGCGTTCCCCATCATTGGGCGTGACGGCGTGTCGCTCAACACCCGCTGGGGCAACGATGCCGAGGCGTATGTCTCCGTCGCTGTCGATGGCTTCCCGAACATGTTCTTCAGCGGCGGGCCCAACTCTGCGGTCAATACTGGCTCACTGCTCGTCATATTCGAGCAACAGGTCACATATGCTGTCAACGCCACCTTGAAGCTGCAGCGCGAGCGGCTGAAGAGCATCGAGGTGAAGCGCGCCGCGATGGACTCCTGGCGCGCATACATGGAGGTCCGTCTGCCCCCTGACTTCCCCCCAGTTTCGCCCGTGATGGACGCTGACTTTCTGTGGTCCGCTTGTAGTCATACTTCCCAAAGGCAAGTTCTCCTCCTTTCGTCGAGACGACTTCAGTTGACATGATTGGGCTCGTTCTTGCAGACGGTCTACACTGAGTCTTGCAATTCGTGGTACAGGAATAAAGAGGGACGAGTAATTGCCCTGTGGCCGGGTATGTTCTCTGTCCTCTGCGACTGTACTACTGTGAAACTCATCGTATGTATGCTAAACTAAGGTACCTGTCTCCACGCTGTGCGCACACTCGCCCATCCGCGATGGGAGGATTACGAGTATGAATACCTCGACGGCCCGAAGAACCGCCTAGCCTGGCTTGGCGATGGAATGACGCACAACGAGAAAACAAAAACCGGGGACCGTAAGTTTCTTTTTCTTATCCCTTGTGCTTGAGGCATGTCCGGCTGATACGATTTGGGGATTCCCTCGCAGTTGCATGGTACTTGGATGAGAGGGTGATCGATTACCCACCTGGTATGTACTCTTCCGGTGCCGATTTATGTCCAGATAACTGACCCAGAAGCACAGTGCCGGAGTAGATAGTGCTGTTTCTGTTTTTATCTTGTCATAGAGCGAAGATACTGTACTCGTTTGTACCAGCTAGTATTGGGTAGATGATGTGTTCCTGTTTTTGGTTCAGTCTTTAGGGAAAAATTTGATCTGACTATAATGCTGTTTTACTATCCCTGAATCCGAGCTGGCGACCTCTGGGATGTCCCAAATTGAATTGACGACTTTTGGTTGGTGTCCTATGCTCCCAGGGTATAGCTACGGGTAGTCATAAGCCGCTTTCTTGAGAGCCGTCTCACAAAAAGAGGGCAATTACATCCCCTGATGACGCTCGTTCACATTCAAAACGACTATCTTCTCGCTACTGTGGTCGGTCTCAGCAGCTTGGGGTTAATTTTAAAACACGCACGCACCGAGCACCTTCCTATAAACTGTTTTTTTTTTCTTTTTCCTTATCCGATTTAATTCTGGGTCTCTGTTGACATTTTACCAAGATACTGTTGTCACTGCGGGCATTTTAATGTAATTCAATTCAGCCGGCTATTTTGCGAAATCTGATTGGTCAGATTTTTGCAAACTGAATTGGATTACATTGTAAAATGCCCACAGTGTGTGTACATATTTACTATCACGAGAGCAAGCGCCAAGCGCGCGGCTCGTGCTCGTACCTGCCCACTGACAAATGCTTTAACTGTCTCGTTCCTTATTAGTCCAATATAATATACAGCTATTGTCTTCAAACATTCAGTGGTGGTGTCAACATGTGAACTTGGAGGTGAACGGCTTACTGAGGCTGAGGCAGTGACTCGGAAGACCTGGGAAAGTCATCCGCAAAATGGACTTGACTTGCAGTTACTAGAGGAACCTAGCATGCACTAGATTTGGTGTCACTAGTGCCAGCTAGTGCCAGCTAGTGGCCCCTAGCAACATTCCATTTTCCTGATGGTACAAGTTCACGCGTTCACGCGTTCGAACGTTCACGGTCGAGGTTGGATCCAGTCAGAAGGGCGTAATAACAGCGACCAATGCGGCAGCCTTCATGCATGGCTCGTATGTGGACTTCGAGAGCGCCCTTATCTTTTCATGGCCACCGTCATTCCAGATACCCCCTCCCCCCAAGCCGGTCCTGTTAAATCCTCCAAAGTACTCTTCGACGACCCTGACGCAGATGTCATTCTCCGTTCCCGTGACTCCAAGACGTTTCGGGTGCTCAAGCTTTATATTATCAAGAGTTCTGCCGTGCTCGGAGATCTGATAAGAGCCGCATCCGATGCATCTGGCGCTGCTGATTCTGCAAGTACTCAAGCACAACTCCCCGAAGTACAGCTATCTGAGAGCGGCGCGACCCTCTCCAACCTTCTCACTTTCGTTTTCCCAGTAGCCCCCATTCTCCCATCAACGCTCCGGAAAAGGATGGAGCTCCTATCGGTTGCTCAAGAATACAAGATGAGCTCCGTGCTAACTCACATCCGGGGTTCGCTGTCTCGACAACACCCGCTTTTCATCAGTCCAGAGAACGCATTGCTCGCTTACTCACTCGCACAGAAGTATGGACTCCGGGAAGAGGCAGCCCAGGCCGCGCGACTCACGTTGAAGTCCGTTTTGACGATCGAGACTCTCAGTGACAAGCTCGCCCTCATGCCAGGGGCTTATCTCTACGAACTGTGGAAATATCACCAGAGAGTAAAGGCCCAGCTCAGGTTGGATCTCCCCCAGTCTGCTATCGGTGCGGCGCCGAAAGGTTTCAACTGTTCGCAATATGCCACTAGTGGTAACCCGTACTGGATCGAGTTATACATCTGGTCCATAATAGAAAATCCTTCTCTTTTCGATCCTATTGAGTTTCAAATGGCGCTCGCGCGGCATACCGCAGGTAGCGGCACAATGCGGTGTGTATCTTGTATCCTTATACCGGTCGAGACGATGCGTACCTTTTGGACGACCGTGGCTGCCACCGTTCATCGCTGTATGGAGAAGGTGAGCATTGTGTACGCGAACTACACACTAAGAATATTCCGACACTTCCGCAGGCCGAATCAGAGTTGTCAATCTTAGGGGTTGAATCGAACCCGCGGAGTCATATGAGTCCACCTGCCGTCCCCTTGCCACTGCCCGAATGCTTGGACTTAAGCGAGGCGGACGTCACTGTACGGACGTCCGACCTTAGTAGTTTCCTTGTCCACAAATCGGTTCTAGCCTCCTCATCTTGGGTCTTCAGGAATATGTTTACTCTCCCTCGGCCTCCAAACAATGAAACGGTCAACGGGCTTCCTGTGGTCGATATATCGGAAGACGCGGAGCTAGTACGATCTCTCATTACAATACTTTATCCCGTCCCTTCCGAAATCCCTGCATCATATGACAGAATTCTAGCTCTGCTTTCTGCTGCGCAGAAATACGACATGGATGCTATCCAGTCCTCTGTACGTGCCGAGGTCGCACGCAGACCGCCACCTGTACTGGACGGGGCGCTGGCCTTTCGTGCATATGCCATCGCGAGCAGCAGTGGCCTCACACCGGAAATGGAAATGGCTGCGCGCCTCACTCTGGATCAACCTATGACGTTCGAACATATCGGAGACGAGTTGCGATTTTTTGAAGGACAGGCGCTACGCGAACTTGCCCGCTTTCGCATAGGCTGCCGGGACAATCTCGTCTCGTGCTTCGAATCGTTCCTCGATATTGGCAGTGGCCCTTCGAAAATATGGCTCGATTGTCTCAAAAAAGAGTTGCCTGTTACCGGTTCTCTGTTCTCTACCTCGCCCATCAACCAGCCTAAAAGTGCCGTACCTACACTTCCCACATGGGTGTCCAACATTGTTCGTCTACAGATTGAGGAATTGAAACAAGCATTCACACATCCACTCATCAAACCCTCAAGGATTCGCGGGATATACTTGGAGGCTCTCCAGAGGCATGTCGCTCCGGATCTCTGCACCTCCTGCTTAAGGGTGCATGCTATGAAAGGGGAGTGGTATTGCGTGCAGCTAGAGCAAGCGCTGGCCGAGGCCTGCAAGAAAGTATGTACAGCGTTCGCGACTCGAGAGTATCCTTAGAGTCTGACCACACGCTACTCCTTTCTTAAGACACTAGTCGTTGCGATGGGAGGTCCGACTATCGTCTAGTTGTCCCCGTGACGTTGTGCATATGTGTGTACAGTTTACTGTAGTTCGCTGGAGTTGAATCCTTTTGCTACTGGTCGGAATTTGGCTGAATGTTCCCAAGACGCGGTATAACTACAATCCCTAAGCAAATATCATTTGCGCAGGTTGATTTAATAATGGGGCCGGGAGAGTCTCCTCAAAAAGTACCAGTAGACATCAACGCGCGCGGTGGGAGGCACATATGTGTCGTTTCCAGGACCGCTTTCACGTATCATATCAACATATCAAGATTCGGACCATATGATGACTTGGTTGTGGAGAAAGGACGTCTCTCAGACAGCATCGATTCATATCGATGTGCAGTTGCCAATCGGAGAGGGGCCGTCACGTAGAGGCGATTTTCGCATGCAGGGCTATGGGTACAATATCATAGAACAGCGCGGAGTCATCTCAACGTGTGGGCATGGTCAAGTCGGCTTCAAGTTGATCGATAAGGGGAATGTACGAGTCTGAGGCGCCGCGTCGATCACGTAGATGCAATTTTCCGCACCTCAGCTGACTTCGAGTCTTCAAGAAAACGATGGAAACCGCACGTAGGGAACGATGTTTCGTCGCGTCCCTTCCTCCCATAATCTATCTTGGCTCTCCGAGAACACACGGGTGGCGACAACGGCCACGAAACGTTCTCCTCTCCGGCGTGTAGTGTAGCCAGTAGGTCAGCTATGCAGAGGATTTTTTGATATACCGTCTGGGTATTGGCGCTGGTATTGTACGCAACTGTATACAGAACACCTTTTGTACCTAAGGCGCTCATACGATCCGAAAAAAAAAGTGTGACCGGCACAAGTCCAGCGGTGAGTGCGGTAAATTAATTTTATGGTTAAAATATTAGTGATAGGGTCGGTGCCCTCTTTGGAGTGCGAACTTAAAGCTTGAAGCTTGAAGCTTGAAGCCTAGCAAGGCCAATGGATGAACGAGGACGAGGGGGGTGGGAACTGTCTCGTGGCTCTGAACTCTGTCACGTTACTACCATTCCCATTGTCCATTCGTGGATATTGAAGGTTCCCTAGACCCTAGACCCTTGTCTTTCCATGGCTACTATCCCTCCAGACACATCCTGCCTGCAGGCCGAGCCCAATGAATCCCCTCAGATACTCTTCAACGATCCTGACGCAGACGTCGTTCTCCACTCCGGTGACTCCCAGAAGTTTCGGGTGCTTAAGCTTTATATCGTCAGAAGTTCTCCCGTTCTCGGCGAGCTGATACGATCCGCTTCCGACACCTCTGGCGCTGGAAATTCTGCCAATGGTGAAATACGGCTCCCCGAAGTTCAACTCACTGATAGTGGCACAACCCTTTCCTGTCTGCTCACTTTCGTCTTTCCCGTACCCTCAGTTCTCCCGTCATCTCTCGAGGAAAAGATGGAACTTCTATCAGTAGCTCAAAAATACGAGATGAACGCCGTGATGGATTACATCCGTGGCTCTCTCTCTGCAAGACCCACCTTTCATTCACAGAAAGAACGCTTTCCTCGCATACTCTCTCGCCCAGATGTACGGACTGCGTCGCGAAGCAATCCAGGCCGCACGGCTCACGTTAAATTTCACTTTGACAATTGAGAAGTTTGAAGACGTCATGCCGGGTGCTTATCTTCACGAACTTTGGAAATATCACCAAAGAGTCCAGGCTCGGCTCAAGTCTGACCTCCCCTTTTCCGGTGCCGGCGCCGTGCTGGGTGCTTTTAAATGTTCAAGTTCTCAACATGCCACTGGTCCACCATATTGGGTCCGCTCATACATCGAGTCGATATCAGAAAATCTCGCTTTCTTTGATCCCATTGAGCTCCAGATGGCGCTGATGCGGCATACTGCGAGCGCAGTTTACAACTCTGGGAATACCATAGCCGGGTGCACCTCCTGTACCCGTATACCAGTCGAAACGATGCGGACCTTTTGGACAACCCTGACTGCCATCGTTCATCTCAATATGGAAAAGGTAAGCGTCGTATATGTGGGTTGCACCCCAAATGTATTCAGACGCTCACACAGGCCGAATCAGCGCTGTTGATCTTAGGGACGGAAACTAGTCCTCGGATTCATACGGACTTCCCTGCTAGTTCCTTTCCCCTTCCCGAATGCTTGGACATAAGAGAGGCAGACGTCGTAGTACGGTCATCTGACTGTGCCAATTTCCCTGTCCATAAAGCGATATTAGCCTCGTCGCCAGTATTCAGGGATATGTTTTCTCTCCCCCAGTCTCCGAACAGTGGGACGATTGACGGGCTTCCTGTGGTAGACACATCGGAGGACGCGGAGCTCGTACGGTCCCTTATTACGGTCTTATACCCTATCCCTTCCCAAATCCCTGAGTCATATGACAGAATCCTGGCTTTGCTCGCCGCCGCACAGAAATACGATATGGGCGCTGTCCAGTCCTCTATCCGTGGCGAAGTCGCACGCAGGCAACCGCCCGTACTGGATGGGGTGCAGTCTTTCCGCGCGTATGCCATCGCGAGCAGCAGCAGGCTCATACCAGAAATGAAAATCGCCGCCTCTCTCACTTTGGATTACCCGATGACGTTTGAACATCTCAGAGGCGATTTACGACTGTTTGACAGACGGTCACTGCACGAGCTCGCCAATTTTCGGAAAATTTGCAGAGACCAACTAGTCTCGTGCTTAGAATTATTCCTTGATGCTCTCAATGGTCCTTCAAAAATCTGGATCGGTTGTCACGGCAGCAAGGCCAAGCGACAGACTAAGCACGCACCCGCACTCCCCACGTGGGTGAGCGACTGTTTCACGCAACAGATCAAGGAGCTGGAGCAAGGTTTCACACGTCCACTCATCAATCCATCGGTCATTCGTGTGAAATACCTGGAGGCTCTGCGGAGGCATGCAGCTTCGGGACGCTGCACCCTCTGCTTAGAGAGACATGCCACGGAAGGGGAGGACTATTGCGTGGAATTGGAGAGGGCAATAGCCTGTGCTCGGGAGAAGGCAAGTCCCGCGTGTCGAGAGTAGCCCTGTTCCAGGTTCTAGTATAAAAGCCTAACGAACCTCAGCCCTCATGGAACTGGAGACTTCGATATATTAATTACCTAACGATCTAGTAGTTGTCAATAACGAAGTACCGTAAACAATATAACGGACGAGACTTACCCTCAGTCCTCGTGGTGCTGGGGAGACTGAGGGAAAACAATGTATGAATAGCAGTACGTTCCTCCACGTGATGTACTATGGTAGGTGTCTGATTCTAATATCTAGGAACCGGTCATGAGGCATCCCTTTTTGCCCTTTGATGGTGCTCTGGTGTGGGGCTTGCGACCTCTGGGCTCTCCCCGGGGATGGTCGCCGCACCTGGCGACGGGGACTGCCCCCTCTTAACTCAGACCATACTCTACAGGTCTAGGCTCCACCACGGTCGAGAATCGAGCCTTCTCACTCATTCTCCCTTTCCCTCCCTCCTCCTTCCCCAATGGAACCCCGCCTCACCACACCCCTGAGCTTGGGTGTAGTGTGAACTAGGGTTCCCAATGGAATCCCCGTGCTCCGCCAACCGGTTCGAACTCCCTGGTCCCTTGGGTTTGGGTGGCCCCTTGGTTGTAGACCTAAAAGTTTGGCGTCGTGGCATGGGTACCCGGTTGCGACCGCGGCCGGGCCCCCCAGTATTCGGGCTCTGCAACCGCATCCCCGGACCAGCTTTGGGTTGACTCCCGCAGGTACTCTGGGAAGTACACTCACCCTAGCCAGTGCCCCTCAGCAATGGGTGTCGGTCGGGTGGGTACCACAGCAAAGTTGTGGGAGCAGGATTGGAAGCCCAATTGGCACTTGAACCCTCACATGGGGTCGCGCCCCCCTAACCGCAAGGTCTGGGCATGCGACCAGCGCCTCTGCCCCAATCTCATTCTCCTGGGCTTTGGCCCACATTCCGACCTTCCCGCTGTGACCCTCTTTCCCCATACGGGCCGCACGCATACCTCCTGCGGCTTTGGCCCTGTTTCACCCGGTCCCCTCTAGGGTATCACATTTGGGGGCGGGTTAACTTTTCCCGCTCCTTTCCGATTTTTTCTTTTTATGGGGGTTAGGTGGGGGCATTATTGGGCCTTTCGGTCTCGTTCCCGCTCTTCTCCACCCCCTTCAACCCTTCCCTACGTGATCACATTAGTCTACTTATTTTTGTCTACGGCAACCTAGGGTCCAACAAAAGTCGAATGTCGGCCACCGGCTTTGTGGTGGAGGGGAGAGGTAATATTCAGTGCCAGATCTGAAGAAGCCCCCCAGGTGGTGCGGAAGGAAGAGGCTCGAGGACCCAACGTGGAAACTAGTTTACGTACAAAGTAGGTAGCGTGCGTGTCGGACCGGTCTTGTACCAGTACTGTGCCGATATATAAATTAAAACCCCCCCCCCCGGTTATGAAGGTTGATGGGACCCTTCCCGACGGACGAGAGAGATAGAATGGTCATGGGCTCGAAGGTCGTAGTTGTACTGGTGACAGTTGTATGTACATGTATTGTGTAGGTTGTGAGTTGACTGGGAACGTTTTTTGAATCCCTTCAGAGTCGGGCGCTCCAGCCGAACCGTTTCAAATGCATACTCCACAAGAGTCGCTCGAGCTACGACCGGTCTTTGTTCTCTGGCATGTATCCCGGAATATTACAGTAATTGATTTTTATTTTTATTTTCTAAAAAAACAACGCGGTACCAACTCCACTAGTTGGCCCCAAGTTGGCTTGATGGCCACCACCATTCGTGCTAGCAACAAACGTGTTGGCTCTGCATGGTTCACCCCACTGAAAAAAAAAAAAAACAGCAGCGGACTTTCACAAGGGAGAACATTGCAAGTTTTGTGGCAAGACACTGGGGAGGTGACGCGGTGACGTGTTGACACGTGGTGGCGCGTGGCAGGGCGTCGAGGTAAGCGCCGACCCATGCACACACGCCTTGAATTTTTATTTGTGCACATGGCCCGGTGTAATCGATTGCGCAGTAAGCGGTTCTCTGCACATCGGATCCACAAGCGTTTTTTTCAGTCGGAGGACGGAACCCACGATGTGATGGATGATGTTCTGCCGTGCCCAAATCGCTCCCCTAATCGATCTTGCCTCTCCCCCCGACGACACGCGTGTGTCCGAATGCGAGGCGTACTTGCTTGTACTCTTCTTCTACAACAACCGTTCTCCTCTCTCATGTGTGGTGCGGCAAATGGGTCAGTTGTATGGAATATATTCGGTATACTGTCCGGGTACTGGTACATATAACAGCTCTTGTACTAGAACATGACGTGGCAGAGGCCCACACGAGTCACGTTCAAAAGGTGTTCCGATCCGTACTGCATCTGTTCGCGTTGACCCACATGTCCCGCATTCGGGGGCTAAGGGATCAGTACTAAATGTTTGGAGCTTGTAGGCGTCCGACTGGGTCTAACATCGTCTACGCATTCGCCATCCACTGCGCAAATAGTCATAGTCTGATTCGGGAGAAGGGACAAACACAGTACGTGACCAATACACTCGTTCGGAACTAATCTGGGGACCCCTTATAGTACAGTACACATACAAAGAAACGAAACGAGACCGAAACTGATCTAGTAAAGGCCATCACTAACAAACAACGGAAAGATAGGAATCGTCCGTGGCGCCACACCGCAAACACACGCATGCGATGGGACCAGCGAAAGGAAGAAAAGAAAAGATACATCTGCTATTAGGGTCTTGCGGCTTGCGAGTTGCTACCTTCCGACTTCATCCTCTTTGATGAGAACGACTTCTTCGACTTACTCGGGAGCTCTACCTTGGCGATCGCGGCGAATTTAGGACCGAGCTCCTCCCCTGTCCTCAGACAATACTCCACCCTCGCCTGGAAATCCACCAAGAGCTGCTTAGCCTTATGCTTCCTCCACGCTGCCTCCTCTGGCGTCGTCCCACAGCACGCCTTCGTCGCTGAATCGTTGTGGCGCTTCTTCGAGTCTTGGCGACCGAAATAGATCCCGCACCGCTCGCAGCACTTGATTTCGGCAGGGTGCTCCTCGCAGTCCCTGCAGTGGCGGCAAAAGCACGCCCATGTTTTGAATCCCTCGGTGGGGCACAACCTGCACTTGATGACGCTGACGGCCCCGCGCTCCACGTCGGCCTGGGTGGTCTGGAGCAACAACCGCTGCCACGCTGTCAGTGTCTTTGGAATGGCGTGGAGGCCTTCTGGGCCTTCGGCGATCTCCGGATATTGTGGTTTGGTCTGATGCGGCAACGTGCTGCTCGTGTCGTGCCGTGTCTCCTCCTGCTCTCTCTCCTCGATCCAAGACGGCTGCCCCTGCAGAAGAGCTCCCACCGACCCTTGCGGAACACTAGGTCCCAACAAGGATCGATGGTAAACTCCCCGTGCTGTCGTGGACGCGAGCCTCCCCGCTCCGCATCCCACCGCCTTGGATTTACCGTTGATTATTGTTTGGGTCCTGATGGCAGGTGTCCGACGGGTCCTCTTCGTGGACCCCGCTGCCTCCAAGACCCCTTCTGTGGTTGGATTTCCCCTCGTCTGGGGTAATTCATAGCTATTGCTATCTCGTCATCGGGCCCTTCAGAACGATTACGATTGATTTCATACCTTTGCCTACTTCGCTTCCCAAGAACAGTCCCAGAGATCCCTATATCCTCTGTGCTGGTTGCCTCCATTGTCGGTGACACGTCGGCGGGCGTCGTCATGTCGAGGTTGGTCTCATTATGACTAAGTAAGGATGAATATTGACATCAGAAGAGTGAGATTTTCTCCGGTAAGCAGAATCATAGTAATAAAGGTTACATACGTGTTCCTGTACATGCCCACGAGGTCGGGGATCGAGGTGTAATCCGGCTGCCTCTGCCCGGTGAAGTCAAAGCCATCCCCAGTGAGCCAAGTTGGGGGTATCCAGGCGGCTTGTTCTGGCTGGAAGATGCTGGCGAAATCGAAGTCTGGTAGAGGGATGACCGATGATGGAACCTGTAGAGAATCATGGTAAGCGAAGCTCTTTGCGTTGGTGCGTTGCACTCACGAAATGTGAGGCCGCTGCCTCGTTGGTAGGGGTGGGGAGTAGCTGGTCCCCGGTGCTGTCGCTCTGCGGGGATGTGGCTGAGCTAATATCTGTCAGCTCTTTGGGCCGGTGAGTAAAGACATTTGCGGAAGACGTGAAGCGGAGACATACCTGGGGTGAGCGAGAGTGTGGGGTCCCACTCCTGTGGCATTATAATGTGAGCAGAATTACCAGCTAACTACCATTCATGCGTGCTTACCGGTAGGTCGAAGAGAAAGTCGTTCATATAGTCAACATTAGCGGGGAGCGGGGGTGGGGCCGGGACGGGGGCGGTCGCCGTGACACCTGTTGCAGCGAGATGGTCGAGGGTGGTGCTATTTCCAGGCATGTCCCCGGCTACTATGGTGGCCCAGTCGAGACCCTACGAAAGATGTTAGTGGGTTACTTTATCGTGGGAATGAATATACTTACGAGGCAGCCTCCAAGCTGAGCGTCCGGAGCCGGCTCGGGGAGCGTGCCGCGTTGCTCCCAAGGGAAGAATGTGTCCAGATTCCCAAAGTCGAAATTGATTCCATCAATCGGCTCGGGCTGGAGATACCCAGCGACTTGGGCCCACTGTGCCATTGAGTCGTCCTCTTTGGGAACGTCCGGCAGAGGTGCGGACGGGCGGGGTTCGGGAGGGCTGGGGTAAGGTGCAGGAAAGACCATTGTGGCTGGGATGTTGTCTGTGCGAGTGATTGTGGGATGTGAACAGCTGATTTCTCGAGAGGAATTGCGGAGGGGCGTTGCGCTTTTATCGAGTTCCGGTCATCCCACAGAGGCATCGCTTGCATGTTAAGCGAGGGCGACCACAGCTACCACAGCGCGTGGCCTTCACGCGGCCAGGCTGGGCGTCGCCACCCCGCTTTGATATAGCCATGTGTGGTCTCTAAATACCTCATTTCTTTGGTTCCGCTGTGGTTGGAACTGCCTCGTGGCAGTCGCGCTCAGATTCCCCTTCACCAAGTATAAGATGTCCGCCGGTGATGGTGATCGGTGGCGTGGGAGATGGATTATTAATGTATCCTTTAAGGGTCTTATCTGAGGGGATTTCTCAACCCGAGAAATTTCCTCAGTGGACTTTGTGTCCTTGTTGTGTCTTTTGGCTTGTATTTTTTCAAAGACTGGCTCGTCGCAAATTCGGATAATGATGGCCCTTTAGAGGGTTACCGGTACGGAACAAAAGGTCCTGGCAAACTGGGACCAAGGCCCAAGCGGCCTGTAGGAGACCTGCAGCTTCAAAGCGCTAAGGCCGCAAAAGGCTGTTCCTCACACCAGTCCACGCCCCAATTTTTTGGCATGGCCGAGTCCGTCGGGAAGCTGCAGGGAACAGACTATTTGATACGATGGTGCTTCGTCATGGTCCACCGATCCCCTCATCATCTATCGAACAAACGGGGAGAAGGCAGCAGCGTGAGGCAATTTTTCTATTTTAGAGCTGTTGCATCCTCTCGCTCGTTGTTGTCGCTTCTGATTGGGGGGAGTAAGGCTGTAATGGGGTTGACGGGCACTGTGGCTTTACTGGTAGCTCTCTTCGTGGTGATCTAATACACGGTGAAAAGGTGCGGGTGGGCGCTCTGGAACTCATTGGCAAATTAGGCGCGCGCAAACTTAAAACACGTACCCGGATCATTCCACCCCTAAAAGTGCTGGGTGGTGCGTCGAATCTGGGATTTGTTTCGTCAGTCGCACAGAAGTGCAAAAGGCGACCCGCCTTGTTGTCCATCATTGATTCGTCAATTCTGCAGATAGCTTCGCGCGTTCCACCACATTCTAGATGAATTAAGTTATCTTTGTGCTAATACCATGCTCCCGCTGCCAAGTGCGAGTGCAGGCTAAACACCAACTGACTTCAGCCTGTGTATCTCGATCCACGTGAGTCGTGAGAAAGCTTCGACGCGGTCACGTTATAGGAGATCTCAATTTACAACTGAATCGTGTCTCCTAGGCTCGTATCTCCACGTTTCTCCTTTCAAAGGGCATCAAAGTACGGCTACTACCAGGATTCCATGTCCTTCCGTCCCATTGATAAAACTACGTGCCCCTTTGACTGCATGGTATGCCTAATATGGAAGCCGTGGTTCAAACGCGGCACCAGGGACCCGAAGCAAAGTATCACCACGTGGGATAGCTGCGCGCATGAACAACAAGAAGGTATTTTATGTCCGTTATGGTAAGGCTTTTTTTTACGCTTACAGTGACTCGGAATATAGAAAGTCGGCTGTGTCCGGTCCCGGACACCATTGGCTGCACGGCCATGCACTACTTACCAACACAGCACATTGCTATTTTTCGACTGAGACAACTAAGCACTCCCTCTACGACCCTAAAGTGAGGGAGGCTCAGATGGTAACCTCCACATATAGATAGATAGCGGTCATATTGACGTTTTGAGCGATTTTTAGAAGCAAATCCAACTCGACTCATGATCAAGCGCACGGCAACAGCACATGTCCATTCGTGACCATCGCGTGTGTATCACGGAGTTAAGGCGCTCGTCCATCGTATGCCCATTCTTCAGCTTGGGACGATAGTGTCGGTGACAGTGTCAGTTCGTGTCTATGGAGACGGTCTCTCCAGAAATGCCCTGTGTTCCATCTGACTTGAAGATGGACCCTTTGATAGGCCATTTGAAAATGTGAACGCGGATATTATTCTTCGTTCCCGCGACCGCCAGGAGTTTCGGGCACAGAGCCTCTACATTACCCCCGATCTCTCCAGTTATCAGCGACCTAATGCGAACCGCTTCCACCGCCTCTGACGTTGCTAATTCCTCCGACATTGGACGCCCCCTGCGTGGCCTCACCTTCTTATCCTGAAAATCGCACGAATAAAGTAGAAGTTTACGAATCCGGCCAATGTCTTTAAAGACGAGACTCAGAACCCCAGATGATGCGCAAAAAGCAAAAAATACTCTCAATACTCTTTACCAGTCATGGTGGCATAGCAATCTGTCAGCAGGAAGGGAAACTCGAATTCGGCTTCAACTGGAACCAACTCAGAGCAAAAGACACCGTAAAAAGTCGGAGGATCCGCGGCTGGGGTCGTAAGCCTTTGGGCCCACATTCCGTACGCAGAGGGTTCTGAGCGTTACAACTTGAGCGTCATCGTTCGTCAGAGTTGCCATCCAGGCCTCCCTTCGCCTGTACACGCGTGGCGGAGTCCGTCAGCGACTACGCGCTATTCTTGCGTAGTGTCGAAATGTGCGAAGAACCAACGAACCGCCCACAAGTCACGCGAGCAGCGAACGTGCTCGATTTTGGGCTCGCAATTTGCACTTGGCTCGGTTTCCAAGGAGCTAAGGGTCTTCCTCGCCACGTCCCCTGTTCCGTGGAAGTAAGGTGCCTAACCACCAGCATTTGGAACTGATGTGTCGGACAACTGATAGAATTACTTATCTATCTGTACGGTATGACCATGTCTGACGCTTTCAGCCATAATTATTATGATGGGGAGGGAACATGAATACGGCGATAAGCCCGAGTCGAACTTGAATAGCTTGAATGCTTGAAACTTGAAGTTTCCTGGGTGGCGACTGCGGTGTGGGAGATAATTAAATAATCTTACAGTAATTGCTCCTTCGTGTTCGTCAAATCAAAGAACATATTGACTTCAAGCTTCACGCTTCACGCGTCACGTTCTGAAAGGCGACCCCCCTCGATATCATTTAGCCACAAAACCTCGGTTGACCACTTACACACATGCCCCGGTATACAAGAAAAAAAAAAAAGTCAGCCCCTCTTGAAGCGTCCTCGCCCCAGTGTCACCCACATCCCGATGGATCACCCGAGTGCATACTCCACAATGACCCCGATGCGGACATCATCCTTCGCTCATGCGACCTCCGGGAGTTTCGAGTACAGAAACTCGATATCATCAGGAGCTCCTCCATGCTTGGCGACTTGGTGCGATCATCTACTATCGAATCTTCTGATTCCTCTACATCCGCTCGCGCTGAAGGTCTCCCATGCATCCAACTATCGGAAAACGGGGACATCCTTTCCAGTCTTCTTAGCTTCATTCTTCCCGTATCTCCTGTCCTTCCTCCAACAGCTGGACAAACAATGGAGCTCCTCTCAGTAGCCCAAAAGTACGAGATGGACCACGCGCTGACACACATCCGAGGTGCTGTCGCCTTACAGGATCCACCCTTCATTCGGCCAGAGAATGCCTTCCACATTTACTCTCTTGCCCAGAGGTATGAGCTTGGCCAGGAAGTTGCCCAGGCGGCGCGCATGACGTTGGCTTCCCCGATGACCATTGAAGATCTGGAAGACAAGTTCGACATCATGCATGGCGCTCACCTCCAGGTACTCTGGAAGTATTATCAGAGAGTTCGGATCAGCCTAAGATCGGACCTTGCGGCGTTCACGTCCAGAACTTATGGAGCACGAAGTACGCTGGCGGGACTGACTTGCCAGATTTACAACAGCTCCGGCATCCCAAGCTGGCTGGATGCTTATATTGCGTCCATAGGGGAAGACCCTGCCCTCTTTGACCTCACAGAATTCCATATGCACTTGGCACGCCACACACAACGGATGTGCACATCGTGCAGAGCTATGCCCACTAAGATGGTACGCAGTCTCTGGAAAGGATTGGCGGCTGTTGTTTACAGTAGTATGATAAAAGTAGGTGTTACCAAAGTATTCGATATTACTGGGCGGGCAATCGGAACACTTACTTCTCTACAGAGTGAACAAGATCTCGTACTTTTTGGAGACAAAACAAACTGGCAAAGCCACACAAACACGACTAGAAGTGCCCCGGCCGCTAATGAGGACGGTTACTTGGACCCGCCCCATGCAGACGTAATGGTCCAGTCGTCCGATCTCGTCAACTTCCGTGTTAACAAGGTCGTTTTATCCCTGTCATCCCCATTCTTCGCCGACATGTTCTCCCTTCCCCAACCTAACAATGGCGAAGTTATCGACGAGCTTCCGGTAGTGCGCTTATCTGAGGACGCAGAAACCCTGAAAAGTCTCCTCATGATGTTATACCCAATTCCTTCTGTGGTCCCCGGAAGTTACCACAAAGCCCTACAGTTGCTCGCTGCTTCTCAGAAGTACGATATGACTGGCGTCCAGTCCTCTATCCGTGCTGAAATCGAACGCCGCGGACCTACCGGACTGACGGGGACTGCAGCCTTCCGTGCATACGCTATCTCGAGTCGTGCGAGACTCCTTCCTGAGCTGGAGACGTCAGCCCGTCACACTTTGACTTTCCCAATGACACTCGAATATCTGAGTGATGAATTGCCGCTATTTGAAGGTTGGGCATTGCGTGATCTTGTCCGTTATCGCAAGCGCTGCCGAGACCGTCTTTCCTCTGTACTTGACTCGTTCCTTGACACTAGTGCCGAGCTGTCGAATGGCTGGGTTGTCTGCACTGCAGATTCCCTCGATTCATATTCCCAATGGGAAGTGTTTCCCAAGTGGTTGAATGAGCTCCTATCAACACATAGCCAAAGGTTACAACAGACATTTACGAACCCTTTCCCGAACCCTTCGAGCATCCGCGGGGAGTATTTGGCCGCTCTTAACACCCACATCATCTCGCAAGACTGTATCCCTTGCATGAGGGTGCACACTCTGGAGGGAGAGGCATATTGTGAGGAGTTGGAGAACCAACTTACGCAGGCACTGGACAAGGTGAGTACGCCATCCATCTCGTGAAAAGTTCTCTGTCGTGCTCATTCACTTATCCTAGGTATGCTTCTCTCAGGACACGTGTGCAATATATTCATTCGCTGAATGCGCTTCTAGGAATCTGTGGCGTCAAGATAGTACGAAGTGGAGATATGGTCTCTTGTGCTTTGTAGAGCTGTGATGTACTGTAGGTGTGTTGAGAAGGGAGAATTCGACGTAATTTGGAATTGGTAGGGGTGAGCGCCCTGTATCTACTTGGCTCGGGGACCGACCTACTGCGCGCCCACTTCCTTTCAGCTAGACTTCAACTCAGTCGTATCACACTCCTGCCCTCGCCCTCAAGCTCTCGCATCCTCTCAGACTTGGAGGATGCCGATTATCATGGATTGTAACGGAAGGCGACACAAATGCAGTTCTACCTGGTCACGGAACGTGTAGGTGAAGTTGAGTGTATAAAGTCTTTTCTCCGTCACTAGGAATTAGGCGCGTCGGAGAATTGAACGGAAGAATTGTTGTTCACACCACCTTGGACCTTGGTCTTGTGTGGCGTAAAAACTGAGATTACTCCCTCTTGCATATGTGAGACGCCACGTGGCCTATGTGTGGCTTCATGCCTCATGCCTAGGCCTCAGACGTGGGATGTAGAGGTGCAGACTACATAGGTTCATCGCAGAAGACCCGGAATGGCCGCGCACTTCGTGAGTCACGCAGATGGGATAGTTTTCTGCGTAGTCAATAATGTGCGGCCTACGCAGCCCTGATATCGTCCTGGATCTGACACACGTATTGGCCCTGATGTCATTCTGTAATCGGACTTCTGCTCGAAGCTAGTGCGTGAGGCCGTGAGGACTGTGGTTCACGTTAACTACTGTAGGCGGCCCGGGTGTTTTCAGTTGACGCTTGGTGGACCTTGTGTTTGGCGTCCAATGGCCAACCAGTGCGAGCGCTGGGCGTCCTCGCCCTCATGTCATCCCGCGCCGCCTCCCGGTTCATCTACCAAATTTTGGTTTCGCTAGCCCTCAGATCTAGATTCTGTAACTGATGCTCACTCGAGCTTATCGATCGAACACTGAAGTCTCAGCCGATGCTATTACCTCGGGTTTAGCCAATCGCGATCCAGCCTCAGGGTCGCTATTGGAAAGACACAGATCTTGTCATGGCCGTTCGATCTATAAACAATACCCCGAACTACCGCTATTGGTGGCACAATCAAATCGATAATTCGGGTCTCTGGAAACAATAAAAAAACAGCTATTACCTCGAAAAAAATAAATAATAGCTCTTATTACATGATGCCATTGACCCATTGACCATTCGTCGCTTTCTCAATCTCAATGGCGACAGTCCCGCCCGAAGCGTCCTCACCCCAGTCCCACTCAAATCCTAATGTATCACCCGAGCCCATGCTTCTTGATGACCCTGACGCGGATATCATCCTTAGCTCACGCGACCTCAAGGAGTTTCGAGTATTGAAACTTTATATCGTCGGGATCTCCCCTGTGCTCGGCGCGTTAATTCGAGTGTCTACCGCTGATTCCATTGATTCTTCCACCTCCACTCGCACAGAAGTGCTTCCACACATCCGATTATCTGAGAGCAGCGACATCCTTTCCAGCCTTCTCAGTTTCGTTCTTCCCGTGCCACCTACCCTCCCTCCAACCGCCCAGCAAGTTATGGAGCTCCTATCTGTGGCCCAAAAGTACAAGATGAATTCCACTCTGGCTCACATCCGAGGGGCTGTCGCCTCACAAGATCCACCTTTCATACGCCCGGAGACTGCCTTCCATATGTACTCGCTCGCTCTGAGGTATGGACTAAGACAAGAAGTTGCTCGGGCGGCGCGCATGGCGTTGACCTTCCCGATGACCATTCAAGGCCTGGAGGACAAACTTGATACTATGCCTGGGGCTCATCTCCACCTACTCTGGAAGCATTACCAGAGCGTTCGAATCAACCTCAAATCGGACCTTACGGCATTCAGAACGCAAGAAGCACACAGTGCGTGGGCGGGACTGACTCTGACCTGCGGGAATACCACCAGCTCTGGTATCCCAAACTGGTTGGATAGCTATATCGCGTCCATTGGGGAAGATCCGGCCCTTTTCAGCCTTTTTGAGTTTCACATGTGCTCGACCCGCCATCTTCTGGGATGTAATTGGTGTAGAAATAAAACCTCCGAGACGATCTGCGCTCTTTGGAGGGCACTGACTACTGTTGTCAACAACAGTATGACAAATGTAAGTCTTCACGAACTATTCGATAATAACAGACAACAATTAGAACACCTGCGCCTCTACAGGGCGAAGAAAATCTACTTCAAGTCATGGAGGGGAAAGCGGAGTTTCTAAGTCACCCAAATTCAAGTAGAAGTGCCTCACCCAGCCCGGAACCCAGGAATGCCTACTTGGACCCACCCCACGCAGATATAATTGTCCAGTCGTCCGATTTCGTCAACTTCCGTGTCGACAAAGCAATTCTCTCCATGTCGTCGCCATTCTTCGAGGACATGTTCTCCCTTCCCCAACCGCCTAATGACGAAGTAATCGATGGGCTTCCAGTGGTGCGATTATCTGAGGATGCGGAAATCCTGAATAGTCTCCTCACGGCGCTATACCCAATTGTTCCTGTGGTCCCCGAAAGTCACCACAGAATTCTACAGGTACTAGTCGCCTCTCAGAAGTACGATATGGCTGGCGTCCAATCCTCTATCCGTGCCGAAATCGAGAGCTGGGGACCTATCACGCTAACGGGGACTGAGGCCTTTCGCGCATATGCCATCTCAAGCAGTGCAAAACTCCTTCCCGAGACGGAGATCTTCGCACGCCACACATTGGGTTTTACAATGACACTCGAGTATCTGAGTGATGAATTACCGTTTTTCGCAGGTTGGGCATTGCGTGATCTTGTTCGTTATCGCAAGCGCTGCCGAGACGGTCTTGTTCCGACCCTCCAATCTTTCCTGGACTCTAATGCCGCACCATCAAATATCTGGGTTGTTTGTACCGCAGAAAGGTTTCATACATATGACAAGAATGTTGTTTTTCCCAGGTGGTTACAAGACTTTCTTTCACTCCACATCAAAAAGTTACAAGATTCATTTACGGACCCTCTCCTGATGCCTTCAAGCATCCGTGGGGCGTATTTAGCTGCTCTGAACACCCACATCAGCTCGAAAGATTGTGTCCCCTGTATGAAGGTTCACGCTTTGAAGGGGGAGACATTCTGCGCGGAGTTGGAGAGCAAACTTGCACAGGCACTGGACAAGGTGAGCTCTTCATCCATTTCACGAAGGGATCTCTGACACGGCCATTCACCCGTCCTAGGTACGCTTCACTCCCGACTTGCGCGCAATGGATCCACTGACCCCATTTCTAGGAATCGGTGATGGCATAGGGACCAAACTAATGAAGAGAATATATAGTAGTATGATGGGCTTCGTAAGGCCATCGTGTATTTGACAAGAATTCGTATGTAGTCAGAATTTCGACAATTTTCTTTGGGTATGTTGGGGAGGGAACGACCAACTGAGGCGAGGGTCGCTGGCTCAGATACTACTAGGATTCGGAGACCAACCCACGGTCCTGGGCCTGTCCTACCCTTGCTCACACCCTTTCATCGTGACTTCAGCTTAGTCATCTCGTGTTACGGTCTTACCCCTAGCTCCCTCCTTCCAGACATCGAACCCTCCTAGATTCTAATGAGGTGAACCGGAACGTGCCATAGATGGCCTGCGGTTCAAAAAATGGGTGGGTAGTGTGCTTCTCTTGGTCGTCAGTGTGTAGGCGTCGGAAATGGAGAAGTAAACGCTGGCAGTATGGATGGGGCGCCCCACAGGCAGTTGGCCTTGGTCATAGCTTACTGCAATTGGTAACCCTGGGGTCCCCACTGTTGGAATATACCTTGTAAGATTCAGATTATATTTGTTCGTGCCCGGTTATCCCGTTCCCGCGTGGTGCAAACCCGCGCATTATTCGTATCGTACTTATGTCTCGATTGTCCGTTATCTCTTGATCTCGCCTCTCGGTCCCTCGGATCGATATCCCGAACCATCGCCCGGTCGTACCAGTTGACCGCGGGTTCGATACAGTGTTTCTCTGCTTCCGCAGATCATAAAACTTACTGCTGTATAGTTCTTAGTTTATAACTTCGCATTTTCGTACTGTAGGACCTCAGTCGTTGCCTTCTAGCGTGCGCAAAGACCGAGGCGAGTTACTTACTAGTTCTCGTACGTTACGCCTGTACTTACTCGCCCTAGAGGCGTCGTTCTATCGTGCAGACAACGCCCGCGCACAAGTATACTCACTAATACATTTGTTCACACACTCTTTACATTCCGAGTCGTCCATACCCTTCTACACCCACGACATATACAGTAGTACCAGCACCTCGTTCGCGAGCCACCCTTCATCTCATAGGAGGGGGTGGTTTACCGGCCCACCTCTGCCTCAAGGCACCAGCTTTTGAAAGCTAGAGCCTGGTTCTCGACAGCCTAGGCAGGCCATGGCTTTGTGCAACAGCTCCATATAGTCATGCTAGTGAAATTGTTATAGAAACGAAGTGACTTCCCCCCTGCACAGGCAAGATTACGTGCAGTTTCATTGAAAGCAGCAGGAACAAGTAGGAGGTTCGTGTAGGATGCTAGTAGCGAAAGTAAGGCTGTTCCGCTGAGAGTCAAAGCTCAAGTCGAAGAGGCTCTCGCCCGACCGAAACTTCTTTGCACTGCAAGCACAACCTAGCGTCGAAAACGACAAGTAGATTAATTTTGACGGTTATTTCTGTGGGAAAAAACCTCGGCATGGGTCCCATTTAAACCCCGTTATGCTTGTAATGGAAACGGCAAGGGGAACATTGAAGACGATGGCCGTATAGTGAACTAATAAGGTACGAGATAGTAAATCATTTGCCAGTGGGTCTGCAGTTACGAGCCGCGCAACAACGTGTAAGTGTATGCTTGGAATGCCCCCGCTATCTCACCTGGCGGAAGTTCTTCGGCATCGAACAATCCCTCTCCCACGACCTCTCCGTCCTGATGGGCTGTGCCCCCATGGAGTACTACGTGCGGGAACAAAACATCCACCCGGATTTGAGCACGCCGCGCAGGGCAGCTCAATCCTTCATCACGTTCCTCCAGATGTCCAAGGCCTTCTCACGGCCCGCCCCGGAACTTCCCGAACCATCGGCCCAGATCTTTGATCCCGGCTGACTCTGCTCTTGGATCGGTCCCCCGTCCGCAAGGGCAACCCCTAGCGTGTGAGTCTTTTTCTTTCTATGACGGCTCTGCCCGAACCTTTTCGTTTTGGTCTTCTCTACTCATGGACCGATTACATACCGACTGCGTGTTCGGCCTTACGGCCAGCCTGCCTTATCATGTGACCCTTTGGACGGGCCTTACTATTAACATACCTTACTCTCGTTGGACGCTTGTCGCCTTTGCCACCAACCCACTCAAGTTTTGCATATTATGTAAAGACCGGCTTTGTAACTAGTTACTGCTCCGGAATACAAATTGTTTCAAAAAAAAAAAAAAGTGTATGCTTGGACTCGCGCACCTGGCGCTTGCTCTCGTGATAGTAAATACGTACGCCGCAGTTTTTGTAAAGTGTCAGCACAGACCCAGAATCAAATCAGACAGGGAAAAGGAAAAATATATTTCATGGGAAGGTGCCCGCCGTGCGCATGCTTTATAAATACCCCCAAGCCGCTGAAACGGACTACAGTAGCGAGAAGGAAGTAATTTGAATGCGAACGAGCATCGTCGGGGGAGGTAATTACCCTCTTTTTGTGAGAGGGCTCTCAAGAAAGCAGCTTATGACCGCTCGCTGTTAGATCCTGGGGAACATCCAAGAGGCGTCAATTCAATCAGGACGTCCCAGAGGTCGCCAACTCGGATTCGGGGCCAGTGAACAGCTTTATAGTCAAATCAAGTTTCTCCTTTAAGACTGAACCGAAAACAGGAACACATCGCCTACCCAACACGAAGCTGGTGCAAATAACGGGTACAGCACCTTCAAGATAAAACAGAAACAGCTCTATCTACTCTGGCACTGTGCTTCTGGGTCAGTCATTTGGACTCAAGTCGGCACCAGAAGCGTTAATACCAGGTGGGTAATCGATCACCCTCTCGTCCAAGTACCATGCAACTGTGGGGGAATCCACAAATCGTATCAGCCAGACATAACTCAAGCACAAGGGACAAGAAAAAGTGAACAAGTAAAAAAAGAAACTCACGGTCCCCGGTTTTTGTTTTCTCGTTGTGCGTCATCCCGTCGCCAAGCCAGGCTAGGCGGTTCTTCGGGCCGTCGAGGTACTCATACTCGTAATCCTCCCATCGCGGATGGGCGAGTGTACGCACAGCGTGGAGACAGGTACCTTAGTTTAACACACATACAATGAGTCCTGCAGTAGTGCAGTCGCAGAGGACAGAGAACTTACCCGGCCACAGGGCAATTACTCGTCCCTCTTTGTTCCTGTACCACGAATTGCAAGACTCAGTGTAGACCGTCTGTAAGAACGAGCCCGGTCATGTCAACCAAAGCCGTATCGACGAAAGCAAGAGCGCTTGCCTTTGGGAAGTATGACTACAAACGGACCACAGAAATTCAGCGTCCATCACGGACGAAAAACGGGTCTGATAATGGGGGGGAGGTCAGAGTGCAGACGGACCTCCATGTATGCGCGCCAGGAGTTCATGGCAGCACGCTTCACCTCGATGCTCTTCAGCCGCTCGCGCTGCAGCTTCAGAGTTGCGTTGACGGCGTACATGACCTGTTGCTCGAATATGACGAGCAGTGAGCCAGAAATGACCGCCGAGTTGGGCCCGCCGCTGAAGAACAGATTCGGGAAGCCATCGACAGCGACGGAGAGGTATGCCTCGGCGGCGTTGCCCCAGCGGGTGTTGAGCGACACGCCGTCACGCCCAATGATGGGGAATGCGAGGCGGTAAGACACATCGAAGCCCGTCGCACACACAAGAACGTCGAGATCATGTGTACGTCCGTCCTCAAGCTCGATGCCTGTAGGCGTGATGCGTATAATTGGAGTCGTCTCGAGTGTCGCCTATGAGAAATATCGCATCAGCGGCGGCACACGTGGGCACGTATTTAGCGCGTCAGCTCACGTTTTCTGCGCAAAGAGCTTCCAGGTAGCCTGGTGCAGGTGTGAGTCGGCGACAGAGCACAGAGAACTGTGGAACGACTGCAAGCGCGGGTCAACACTTAGACTGCGGCTAAGAGTGAGGCGATTCACTCTTCTCTAAGAGCTCCGGACGTGGGGCCAATCTCTTCTCCATTTGTTCCCTGAAATAGACCCTAGCGAATTTCTGCAAGTCCGAGTTCCGTTGCGCAACCGGAGAAAATGACTAGGGACCGGTTCCAGTTCACGATATGGCGGTAGTATGTTTATAATACGGAATAACATACGTTGAGGTCAACGGCAATACCATGCCTGTATTCCTTGTAGGTCTTGATGTCCTTGAGTGCCTCGCGATCTTTCTCTGAATAGTGATCTTGGAACAATGTCAGCTGGACAGCGGGTTCTACAAAAAAAAGTTTGACACATACAGTCGGTGCTGGCTGGGTCACGTCCAAAAAACTGGAGCATATGTTGGACGGCGAAAGATACCCCGATCCACGTCTTTGAACGTGCGTAGTTGACGATCGACTTGACCCTTGGTTGAAGAGCGGTGACCAACTGGATCCCCGAAGAACCCTTAGAGGAAAGGTCGATCAGACATGATAGTAAATGCTGCAGGGCCGTCACGCGAACGCACATTACCCACGACTCCAACGGTCTTGTCCCCCCAGTCCTTCACGCCTTCCTCCCATCCACCATCGGTGACGTCCCAATCTGCGCTGTGAAGCACGCGGCCACGGAAGTCGTGTGGCCGGGGATGTTAGGCCACGACCAGCGGTGGAGGGTGCCGACACCGAGAAAGAGCACGTCTGCGGTATCCGCGAACTCGACGTCGCCATGTCGGACCCGTAGATGCCATTTGCCTGTTGCTTGGTCCCATGAGGCATGTGTGAGCTCATGCTCTAGTTTAATGTATTGCATGAGCTTGTATTTCTCGACTACGCCATTGAGATACGCCAGAATTTCTGGCCCAGGGGCGTAGAAGGCCGACCAGTTGGTCTAAGATTCGGCTTCAGCGATGAGGTGAGGTTACGGAGGTC
This sequence comes from Lactarius evosmus, assembly GCA_951394315.1. NCBI lineage: Eukaryota > Fungi > Basidiomycota > Agaricomycetes > Russulales > Russulaceae > Lactarius > Lactarius evosmus. The sequence goes on from OX596124.1 coordinate 5,884,195, forward strand.
TAGCAACGAGGCGCACGTTATTCTCGAAAGTGTATTGGTACTAATGGGAAGAAGAATCATTATCACGGTTCTACGCGGAAGAGAAGAAAAGCTTACACTATGCGAGGGTATATCGCATGCGAGTCCCTGTTGCCGATAGATAAATCAATCACTAACGATGGGACGTAGGAGAGCAGATAACGCACAGGATATCTATTAACGAACCAGGTGCCGCCGACGCCCTTTTCCTTTTCGTAAACTGTTAGGTCAATATTTTCTACTTTTTGGGCAAAGCTGCGTGGAGTGAAGTTTAGTTGACATAGACCCGAGTGCGCTGAATAAAACCAAGAATGTTCCCACCGAATTGCTGCAAGAATTCCAGAATAGCCTGCGCCGATGCAAACGGCTTTCATGACGCGGTAATCATCAATCGAACGCTCGCTAGTTGGAATGCGATCAGAGTTTCCGAAGTTACTCTTGGATTCTTCAGAGATAGATGTGGTCATGACGAATGAGAGAAATCAGTCACGACAGTTGTTCTGATGTTAGGTATTGGTGTGTCCTCTGTGGTAAACCCAAAGGCCCGCGTGGGTATCGGAGGATAGACATAATCATCCCGCCTTGGGACTCGGAGAACTACTGTAGGTGAGACCCGGGAAATGCCTGCGAAAGAAACTCGATTGTGAGTCCTTGCTGCTGTGACCAATCGGGGCTGGTAAATGTCAACCTGGTTACGTGCGATGGTGCTAGTGATGCACAGAGCCGATCGTTCATCATCTTGAGCCACCGATCGTGGCCTACTGAAAGTGTAAGATAACCGCCAAAATGCTCATTGCACTTCACAGAATAACAAGAATATGATGCACAATTTCTAGGGCCAGTAGAACCGCACGGAGCAACAGAAGCGTGCCTTCGATCCAGTTGCCTCGGGTTGCAGTGAAGAGTCGACATATTTGGGGTTAATTCCGGCATGGAATACCAGTTGCAGTTGCCGCGGGCATAATAACCAGCATAGGCGTCACTTCGGCAGGCCATAGTACCGGACAGCAGGGACGCAGAATCATGGAAACACCGAAGCATATAGACACATAGTCGATCGTGATCCACAGGTAGCAAGAAGGTCTCCAGTTCATGTGAAAATTTCACCGAATTCACCAAGATCTAAGCCTACAAACATCACAAATGATTACCTCCAGATACAGGACTTTCTCCTTAAAAGGGAAACACTCAACCACCGACCAAGGGTATGACACGTGTCGAACTGAGTGCGTTGAGCACCAAGATCAAGTCACCATTATTGCTAGGCTTGCCAATTTTCACCCACACCGGTGCTCCCAAGAAGTCCGAACGAAGATACGTTGGAAGGACGTCGAGCTCATCAAGCCTTGGTCAGCCAGTAGTATCTGTGAGACCTCTGGCATAACGTAGGTAGTAACCTATTACTATAAATTAGGTGTCGACTTTGTCGAATGAAACCTTGCTTGTGTCCGGCTTGAGAGTGGGAAATGTATCTTGTCTTGGAAATTTCCGATCACAATTTGTGCGGTATTTAATTATAATGTCAGTGAATTGGATGATGAATCCACTGCACTTTCATTCGTGCAGAAAAGGGCTGTGGAGCTGGCGAAAAAATATGAAGGCGCACCACTGGTCTGACGGTGTCACGGTGGCCGTATGGGTATATTTGTTCATATTTGCAAAATGTCAGAATGCTACAGGTGGCTCGATCGCTGGCAAGAACTACGAGCGCGGCGTCACTGGTCCGGCCGTGTCGATATTTTTGGTGTGCTGGGTACGTGGGTATATTTTTCCACGCTTACATTTGGCAGAATGCTTATTGTGGTACAGATGGCTCGATCGATGGCGAGTACTACGATCGCGCCACTAGTGCAAACCGCTGAGCGCTGCCCAGATCCCTCATCTCATGTGATCCCGCACCCCCCGGCCCATCTACCAAAATCAGGCTTCGCTAGCCCCCATGATTCGGCCTCAGGGGTCACTATTGGAAAGACACATGGGTCCTGTCATGGACGTCCTGCATAAAACAATACCTCGAACTACTGTGATCGTTGGGCTTTTTCAGAATCAAATCGATAATTTGAGTCTCTGGCTGCAAGGAAAACCTCGGAAAAAATAAATAATAGTTCCTATTACGATGTCATCGACTCATTGACCATTCGCCACTTCCCCAATCCCAATGGCAACAGTCCCACCCAAAGCGTCTTCACCCCAGTCCCACTCGAATCCTGATGGATCAACCTAGCCCATACTTCTTGACGGCCACATCATTCCTAGCTCACGCTACTTCCAAGAGTTTAGAGTATTGAAACTTTATATCGTCAAGAACTCCCCTGTGCTCGGCGCGTTAGTTCGAGCATCTACCACTGGTTCCACTGATTCTTCCACCTCCTCTCGCACCGAAGTGCTTCCACACGTCCAACCACCTGAGAGGGGGGTAAAAACTTTCCAGTCTTCTTAGTTTCGTTCTTCCCGTGCCACCCTCTCTCCAACCGCCAAGCAGATCATGGGGCCCCTGTCTGTAGCCCAAAAGTATAAGATGGACTCCACTTTGGTTCACTTCCGAGGAGCTGTCGCCCCACGAGATCCACCTTTCATACGCCCTAAGACCACCTTCCATATTATTCGCTTGCTCTGAGGTATGGACTTAGTCAAGAAGTTGCTCGAGCGGCGCGCATGGCATTGACCTTCCCGGTAACCATTTCGTTGCTGTTATTACGTCTTTGGTGAGCCGCCTATTGATCACTTTGAGCCGGGCGGCTTCGGCTTCTCCCACGGAGTGGTTCTTCCCTTGGATTACTCTTTCGCATCTCATCAAGCCATCCTTCATCAAACGGAAGTGGTGATTTACCAGCAGCCCTGCTCGGCCCAAAAGCCCCGGCTTTTGAAAACTGGAGCCACCAGCTCTCGACAGCTTAGGCCGGCCATGGCTTTGGGCTACAGCTCCATACAGTCATGCCTGTGAAGGTAGTAGAGAAAAGATATGACTCCTCCCTTGCACAGGAAGATTCCGTGCAGTTTAATTGAAAGCAGCAGGAGCAGGAATATAGGAGGTCTGTACTTGATGCTAGCAGTGAACGTAGGACTGTTCCGCTGAGAGTGAGAGCTTGAGTCGAAGAGACTCTCACCTGACCAAAACTCCTTTACACGGCAGGCACAACCTAGCGTTGGAAAGAAAACTACAAGTATATTTATTTTGTATTTGCTACATTAGTTTTTTGTGGGGAAAAAAAAGTCGGCACGTGTACCTATTCAATATTCAATCCCCGCTATGCTTGTATTGGAAACGCAAGTGGCTTGTAGCGGCAGACCTTTTTCTTCCTGATGGAGGCGCCTGAACCCCACCTAAACCCAGACGGATCCGAGCTCTTACTCCTTTCGGATCCTGATGCGGATATCGTCCTTCGCTCATGCGACCTCCAGGAGTTTCGAGTATTGAAACTCGATATCATCAGGAGCTCCCCCGTGCTCAGCGACTTAGTACGATCATCTACCATTGAATCTTCTGATTCCTCTACATCCACTCTCGCTGTGGCGCTCCCATGCATCCAATTATCGGAAAACGGAGACGTTCTTTCCAGTCTTCTTAACTTCATTCTTTCCGTACCTCCAGTCCTTCCTCCAACCACCGAGCAAACAATGGAGCTCCTCTCAGTAGCCCAAAAGTATGGGGCGAACCACACATTGACCCACATCCGAGGTGCTGTCGCCTTACAGGATCCACCTTTCATTCGGCCAGAGAATGCCTTCCACATTTACTCCCTTGCTCAGACGTATAGACTTGGTCAGGAGGTTGTTCAAGCGGCACGCATAGCGCTGACCTTCCCGATTACTATTCAAGACCTGGAAAATAAGCTCGACACCATGTCTGGAACTCATCTTCACGCTCTATGGAAGTATTACCAGAGAGTTCGCGTCGACCTCAGATCGGGCCTTCAGGTGTTCAGAACTCATGGGGCTGACAGCACGCTAGAGGGTCTGGTTTGCAGGGTTGCCAACAGCTCTGGTATCCCGGCCTGGTTAGATAGTTATATCGCGTCCATAGGGGAAGACCCTGCCCTTTTTAGCCTCACTGAGTTCCACATGTGTTTAACCCGCCATCTTCTTACCTCGGAGTGTGTTTCGTGTAAAGGTACAACCGCCGAGATGATATGTACCTTTTGGAAGGCGTTGACTACTGTTGTTAACAACAGTATGAAAAACGTAAGTATTAGCGAACTATTCGATAATGTTAGACAACAACCAAACCGCTTGTGTCTCTATAGGGCGAACAAGATCTCCTGCTTGCAGAAGAGGAAGCAAAGTTGCGAGGTCACCCATATTCAATGGGAAGTGCCCCACCCGGACCTAGGAATGGTTACTTGGGCCCACCTTGTGCGGATGTAATGGTCCAATCGTCCGACTTCGTCAACTTCCGTGTCAACAAAGTCGTTTTATCCGTGTCATCCCCATTCTTTGCTGACCTATTCTCCCTTCCCCAACCATCTGATAATGAAGTTGTCGACGGGCTACCGGTAGTGCGCTTATCTGAAGATGCAGAAATCTTGAATAGTCTCCTCACCGTGCTATATCCAGTTCCTTCTGTGATTCCCGCCAGTTACGACAGAGCGTTAGAGTTGATCGCTGCGTGTCAAAAGTACGACATGGCCGGCGTCCTATCTTCTATCCGTACCGAAATCAAAAGCTGGGGACCCATTGCACTGACGGGAACTGTGGCCTATCGTGCATACGCTATCGCAAGCAGTGCAAAACTCCTTCCTGAGATGGAGACTTCCGCTCGCCACACTTTGGATTTCCCACTGACGCTCGACTATCTAAACAATGACTTGACGTTATTTGCAGGCTGGGCATTGCGCGATCTTGTCCTTTATCGCAAGCGTTGTCGAGACGGTCTTCTCTCAGCTCTTCAGTCTTTCCTCGACAATAAAACTGCGCCATCAAACGTCTGGGATTCTTGTATCAGGACCACACAAGGGTATCACATCGGCAATGACGGTTATGGAAACAGAATCTATATGGGTTTTCCAAGTTGGTTACAAGACATGTTTTCCAAACACATACAGAAGCTACAAGAGTCATTTACCGACCCCCTTCTGAAGCCTTCAAGCATCCGTGGAGCATATTTTGCCGCTCTAGTTACCCACGTCAGCCCGAAAAAAAAGTGTCAAAAGTGTTTGGAAGTGCACACTTTGGAGGGGGAGACATTTTGCAGGGAGCTGGAGAGCAGACTTGCGCAGGCACTGGACAAGGTGAGCACTTCATCGTAATGGGTTCTTGGGAATCTAAGTCACTCACCCGATCGGTACAGGTACTCTCAATCTTAGAAACACCGGGAAAGGATTCGCTCACTGGACCCGTTTCTAGGAATCCGTGACGTCGACATAGGGACAGAAGATACGAGTGGGAAATATTGGTTTCGTAGAGCCGTCACGTCGTCACGAAAGATTGATATATGGTGGGTGTCTAGGTGGTTTTGCTATGGAAATGTTCAGAAGGGTGCGATCGACGTAGCACTGGCAGTGGCAGGCGCCACTGGAGCGGACTGTACTCAGGTAAGGCATCTTTTCAGCGTGCCGTCACCATAGTCGTCTTGTGGCGCTCATCACACCTTCGCCCTTCGGCTCGAGCGACTCCTGAGAGATTGTAAGACTGTTAGGTTCTAACAGAGGGTTACTGTAAGTGGAAGGCAACGCGGATATAATTTCGGCGTGCCGATACCGGTGCACCCTGTAATGATCCTTGGTCGCACATAAGTGAGACCGCCCCCCTTTCCCCGCGCAGGTGAGATAGTGGGTGATTAGCGTATATATTTCCCGGGGCCTAGTAGCATTCGTGGGATGAGCGTGGTACTTTTCAGCAAAAGGTCAGATCTGGCTTGGGAGCCTGTCAAGGCGCAGGAAGGTCGCGTATCTGTATTCCCAAGCTTGGGAAAACCAAATTGAGGTGAAAAACCCAGATAAGGAGTGGCACAAGTACTGCTATGAGAAGAGACTTCAAGCTAAGGATCTGCACACCTCTGTGGTGTTGAGTCGGTTGTCCCCGTTTTCCCACAAGCGTCCATTGGTGCCGGCCCGGGGCTGGGTGTTCACCGATGATCCAGTCCGAACCCCGCTTCAAGCGTCTTCTATGTCTACAATCACTACCACCTCTCCTGTCACGTCTTTACCAGACCTTGGGAAGTTCTCACGCCCTCCTCATGCGGACATTATTCTCCGTTCTTCCGACTCCCATGATCTTCGAGTCCAAAAGCTTTATGTGGTCGACAGCTCTCCTATTCTCGGAGAGCGAATAATGGCCGCACTATCCGATGTAGGGCCGGAAGGTATTCCACAAACCGTCTTCTAAAAGAGATAAAAACGATTAACAGCTACATCCGAAGCCTCTTGTGGGGTTACTACTGTGGATGATGAAACCAGGGGTGAACCTTTACTTCCGGTTGTTCAGCTTGCAGAGAACCATGCAATTATTTCCAGCCTCCTAACTTTCGTGTTCCCCATACTTCCCGTTCTTCCCCCAACCATCGAGCAGATCTTAGAGCTCCTTTCTGTGGCTGAAAAATATGAAATGACCACTGCCCTAATTCGAATCCGAGATTGCGCTTCTAGGCATGACCCACCCTTTATCAGTCCTGAAACCGCATTGCATGTTTACTCTCTTGCACGGAAGTATGGGCTCCTTAAAGAGACGGTAGAAGCAGCGAGAGAAACGCTCAAATCCCCAATGACTATCCGGGATCTCGAGGACAAATTTGACGTCATACCTGGTGTCGTTCTTCACGAACTTTGGAAATATCGTCAACAAGTTCTTGAAGATCTCGGTGTGGGCCTTGGCATCAATTCAAAAGTATACCAAATCTTGTCTGGTGCCGGTCTAGACTGCGTGGAGTTTAGCGACTCTCCTGGAGTCCCACAGTGGCTATACAAATACCTTGACTCCGTCCGAGGAGATCCCGCTTGTGTTGATCTCACTACATTTCATCTCGCCCTGTCTTCTCATGTCTCACCCACGGACACTTCTGATGGTTGTGAACATTGTGCATTCATTTCCAGAGAGACTATTCGTAAATTTTGGACGGCTTTGACAGCTACTGTCCGTGAAAGCACAAGAAGAGTAAGCTTATCACCCTGTATGTGAATCGTGACGATTCTCAGCTCATCCATAGGCTGAATCGGATTTCTCACTCGCAGAAGGGGAAATACGCTTTCAAAGTTCTACCTCTGCAACAACAAAAGCATCACCTTTACCTGAAGGCCTAAACATGCAAGGAGCGGATGTCGTCCTTCGATCGTCTGACCTCGTTTCCTTCCGTGTCCACAAGTCGATCCTCGCCATGTCATCGCCATTTTTTAATGATATGTTTTCTCTCCCTCAACCACTTGATGGCGAAGTCATCGAAGGCCTTCCCGTTGTACATGTACCCGAAGACGCAGAAGTGCTACGCAGCCTCCTCACATTGCATTACCCTATCCCCTCCGTCACACCTGACTCATATGAGAAAGCTTTGGCTCTTCTCGCCGCTTTGCAGAAATATAATATGGCGACGGTCCTATCTACAGTCCGCTCCGATGTAGGCCACCAACTGCCAACCACGGAGGCTGCCTTTCGTGCATATGCTATTGCGAGTAGGAAACAGCTCACCCCAGAGACAGAAACGGCGGCCCGTCTCACTCTCGATCATCCCATGACGTTTGAAGTTATCGTGGATGTCTTACCATTGTTCGAGGGCTCGGCTCTGTCCGACCTGGTCCGCTTTCGCAAGCGTTGCCGCGGCAATCTCCTCTCATTCTTCGGGGGCTTCGTTGACAGAAACGACAACCTATCAAAAATGTGGTTTGGCTGCCATGGGACTAAACTCACTTTCTCCTCCATTCCAAGTAGAAAAAATATCCATGCTGAGTGGTTACGTGATCTGTTTTCGCAACAGATCAACGCTCTGCAAGACACATATTCCTGTCCATTACCTAAACCTTCGTCCCTTCTCAAGGAATTTGTTGCGGCTTTCCGCACTCATGTGTCTAAGGTCAAATGCTCCTCCTGTCTAATGGTGTACGCTACGGAGGGGGAGTCTTTCCATAACCAATTGTACCATGCAGTATCGGAGGCACGGGACAAGGCATGTATCTCCCCTCCTTCATGGGATTGTGGGTCACATATTTTGTGCAGAAACCCTTCAGGCCCGGCGGTGGGGCATCAAAATCATCCGGAGATTAGGAAACACCGATCCCGGAAAGTAGGCATCACATGGCGCTTACAATAGTGTCCTACGATATGAACGCGATGGTGCCACAATATATACATGTCCAATCTACCGGTGATGATGGGTGTGCACATAACGACTCGGGATTCTCCGTCTTGGTCTCAATCGATGTGCGCTGACACAGCATTCGAGTCCAGGTAGGAAGGGCCTTCAGCAGTGTCTGCCTCAGATTCCGGGAGAAAACCGGTGTCTATCCTTGAAAATAGGATCGGCTGTCGCCGTGCACATGCCTAAAAGTATCACTAAAATAACCGGGAGCTAGCACTCGGAGAATGTATACTGACTTACGGCGCCGGGTTAGTCATGTGACATCTTGGCGAAAGGCTGAGACGGGTGACTGTCTGTATTTGAAGGGTAAAACCCGCGATATACCATATACAGGCTGGCCACGAGCCTAGGGACAAGGGACCACACTCGGTGAGATGCGTCGAAGACATGCGACTTCCAAGTTGCAATGCCTGGGTTTGTATTTGGCCCGTTCCGAGTGACACTTCGATCGAAGAGTCTGTCTGTGCCGCTGTCTTAGTTGATGCTCGAGAGAACGAATGCAGGTGTGTTTTTCATTCTCGTTATCTCTTTTTCTTTTTCTTTTTTTTTAAATTCCTGGATACATTTTCGTTATCTCCTCTATTTTTGACTATGCAATCCGGTCATCTGGACGGTATCGACTCTATCCTCGATTGTCTGGAAGGACACTTCCTTTACGGTGGCAGCACGCTCCCCCACAACACTATATAATTTCAACCTGAAGGCGGTTCTGTGAGTACATTCCTCCTGCGACGGAAAGCCGCTAACATCTGTCATAGAATATCGACCGGTCTACCACTGTTGCCGCCGGAAACATGTCCGTCATCAGCGGCTACCTCGGAAGTCTCACCACGACAGATGCCACGAGATCTGTTTCCGCTGCCGCCGTGCCTCTATCCACTGACAATGGCGCATATACCCATGGTTTTGATTTTATCTCAGGACCTCTTGTGGGTAAACCAGTGAATGGTGGCCAGCCGATCATATCGCTCGCCTTATCACCACACAGGACCTGGAGCTTTTTGCCTCTCTCATACCGTGTAAGTCTCTACCTCGCGTCTGCCACGTCTTGTACTCACCTAGTCCGAAGCTCTGACAAATTTCAGCTCTATTCTATCATCACCGATGGATGTCCCGTAAGGCGCTGCACAGTCTAATAACAACGACAGCGGAAACTCTGGATCACTGCAAGTGAGGAAAGTTAAGCGCAAGTTGTATCCTGAAGGAGGCAGAGGGGTCCACAAAGAGGACCCACCTATAGCCGCCACCGGGACCCAATACCCGGACAGCAACGTAATACTGACAGCACGACGCGGAGCAGAGAGACTCGCGTCATAACAGTTCAAGAACTACATCCTTATCCGTTGCTGGGACCTAGAGCCGCGCAGGAGATGGTGTGGTCCCCTGAGTAAGAACAGTTCGAAGGCAGAGAGTAGTTGGAAATGCGACAAGACTCGCGCAGCATTGTGCCAGAGCATATTGAACTACAAATTGGGGGGAGCGCCGAAGACTGGGAATGACTCTGCAATCCCAAATACCTTGACGGAGAGGCAGCGTTTGGTGCTCCAGACCACCGAGGACGACGTAGTGAGTGGAGCAGTCCGTGTCAAGTGCAAGCTATGCCCTGTCACAGAATTAAACTGACCCCAGGTAATGCTTCCGGCGTCACTGTAAAACGTCCGAAGACCGCCCCACCGAACTCACCTTCTGCGATCGAAGCGGGGACTATTTTGGGCGCCGAGACTCGGAAAAGCGCTAAAAAGCGGGGGAAAGCACCAAGAAGAATGCCACACGATGGCGCAAGACCAGGCTAAGTGGAAGAAGATAGTCGAGCGGTTCTTCGAGGACTTCAACGCGAAGATGGAGCACTGTCTAAGAACAGGAGAGGAGCTCTGTCCCCGTTTCGCCGCGATCGCCCAGGCGAAGGTCCCGACTACGTCGAAGAACGTGAGTACGCGTGAGTCACGGAATTTGTTAATAGCACCATATAAATACCTTGACTTTAATTTTCCTTCCTTCTGCTGGCTCTATGCCTGCGAGTGCACGCAGGGTGGCGCCATGGGTGACCCTTTTTCTATGCAGTTTCTGTCTCTACTTGGTTTCGTCTCATGACTTGTATACCGCACTAAAGAGAGAAGATCGGGGATCAGCTTCGGGTTGGTGTATTGGTCACGTACTGGGTTTGCCCTCCTTCCCCAACCAGGCTACTTGCATAATGGATGGAAAGGCGAATGGGAGACCTCTCAATACGCCTGGCGAGTCCTAGGAAGTTATTTTTTACTCCCAGAATGCGGGAAAGTTTTGTAGAACAAATAGACACAGGTATCAGTCGAACCTGTAGATCGCCTCAGGCGGTGTACAAGGGGTGTTATATATACCACATCCTGGACAAAATACCGTCGAAGGGAGGTCACAATCCAATGTTAAGGAAGGAATGGAAAGTTGGAGGCCAGCGTAATCGATTGTAGCTGTCTGGGGGGTTCGGTGTGCGGAGGCGACGACCGATGTGTCAGTTAATTTGCCACAAACTTACGCTGAGACCCCGATAGCACACTTCACGGGAACCGATACTACCGCCACCTCCGTGACTCCACCGTGACGACCACAACCGTTTCCGTCTCTGCTCGTGAGACACCTACCTTTCGAACACAGTATGTTTCTTCATCTTTATAACTTGGGAGGTCGTTCCGAGTCTGTAGTAGTACAATCTGCGACATAATATTACTAGGATCCGTTCGTTTTCATCTCAGATCGGCCAACCTGTATGGGTTTCACTCTGGCCCAAGTTAGACCTGAGCGGGTTTGCTTAAGTCAGAGTCGATCCTGTTCGGGCTGGGGGAGGGATGGATTAAAAATTCTTCTACGTCGCTGGCTATGTTGGGACCCAACAACATATAAGTTGTGTCACCGCACTCCGAGTCCTCACGCGCCTACGGATTGACTATGACCCCAAGTGAATGTTACACATTTGCACAATCTATATGTCGTGTACAACCGAAATTATCACTGAGCTTGGTTGTCGTAAGTCCGCACGATTCAGTAGGTGGTGTCAGGAAACTCGAGAATTCCGAACAGAAAAACCAGCCTTGCTAATTCCTATACTCCGAACACAATACGTCACCAAGAGTATTTTTAAAACCCTTGAACAATAGTACTTCATTCAACTACCGCGCCAAGATTGAAGCGCCATAGAGCCTCCAGGCTTGGGGATTCTACAATCGAAACACATTTCACCTGAAGTCTATTCAGGAAGGATGCCTTTGCAAATGCCAAACCAAACCATCTTACCTGCTTTCCACGAAGCACCCAGCGTTTAGTTTCCTTTAGGTTGGCGATCCTTCAAAATAATAAGATTTTAGAGAAGTGCCCTCTGACGGTGACTAAGACGAAGGCTTACGAGTACTCGAGTTGATTGTCCTTCCTGGATTCAGGAATAATCTTCCAAGTGGTAGCATCCTCTGACACAGAGATATTACCTTCGTCGTCCGTGGCGTATTTATCACCAAAGCGAATATGATAAGCTTCAGGTTCTGTCGCGCCGTCTACACGAGAAATCTTGAACTGACGGGGAAAAAGACTTCCGTAACCGAGCATTCAATGGTGCTGAAAGAAAGGGCACATACCACGGCACCCTGACCATAGACTTTGACAACGCGATTGTCGGCTCGGACATCTATAGCATCATTCCCTCTCGTGATTCTGTAATCGTTTTCGACGATGGCAGGGCCAAACGGGATACGAAAACCGCCCGTCCATTTCATAACATTATCAGGGTCGTACTTCGTCCGTAGCGTAGACAGGTCTGTCAGATTGTTCTGATATATCTGCTGAGGCGTAGTGTTGTCGAGGGTGGTGTTGCAATATACAGGCGCATTGGGCGTGGCGCACCCCTCGTTGAGTGCGGTCTGGTAGATTCGACCCAAGGAAGCCTTCATATGTTCGATCCATGCGTCGTCGTGTTTCTGGTCTTCCCACATGAAATATACGAGGAGGAATTCGTTGGGCTTTTCACCCCCGTGCGGCCATGCTGAATCGACGCTGTTTCCGTGCATCGTTGGCAGGAAAGGCCATATTTCGTACACGACCATCCTCCCATTGTGATCTTTCATGAGTTTTTCGGCCTCCTAAAAATAAAATTAGGTCTTATGAACGTATAATTGAGGGCATAGCGATTAGTTTATTTGCCTTGGCTTCGTTTCCGATAGAATTGATGAGCCCTTGCGTATACCCGGACACCATGACGTTTCCCCATCGAGATCTAGCAACAAGTGAGAGAAATTTTCACTGATACCACACCGACAATGACGCACCGAGCATTCATAACGCTAAGTCCAATGACGGGGCCGGGGAAAGATCTCTCATGGCTCCCGCTGCCCCCATACACGGAAAGAGCCGTACTCGCCTCAACATCCAACTGCACGTGTTCGTAAAGCAGAGTCGCAGTGGTATCCAGCTTCGTATATGATGAGTTCTTGAGTTCGCCTTGGTGAGGGATGATGTCGAGGAAGCCTTGAAAAGGGTCAGACTGAGGTTTTTCGTCATCGTAAAATGCAAAGACTGTGAATTTGAACTGTCGGAGCAATTCCGGTTAGTAAATGCGATCTCGAAATAAATTGGTAAGAGAACCTCCTGAGTGCCTTGGTTCCGGAAGAACCTGAAAGCAGCTTCAATATTGGCTTTGGGGTCATCCCTCTTAATAAATTCAAGAATGGCCACTTTGACGCGTTCAACATCAGTCTCGTTATATGTAAGGATCCCGCCCTAGAAATGAGTACCATGAATTGAATGAATACCGCACGTAAATCAAGTGACCTACATAAACGAATCCATTGGCATTGGTACCTTGACGATGGGTTTCCAGAACGAACTCGGTCACTATACCAAAGTTATTTCCGCCGCCCTCAATTCATAGCCGCGTCAGTCGATCGATGTCCACTCATAAACCAAACTCGGGACATACTCTAATGGCCCAAAAGAGGTCACGGTCAACCCTGTCTGACGCAGTCACCACCCGGCGGCCGTCAGGAAGAACGACCGTAGCCTGGACTAGGTTATCGATTCCAAGGCCGAACTGGTTAGTTTTGTTCGAAAATCCTCCTCCCATCATCCAACCGCCGATCCCCACGTTTCCTGCTCCACCGACGATGTTGCGCTTATGCGGTCGGACGAACTTGTAGATCTCGTCAAACGTGCATCCGGCACCGACGGTCAGCTGGGTTTTGTCATCGTTGAAAGCGATCCTGTTGAAACGCGACATAGAGATCTGTATGCCCTCTGTCGAACTGAACCCTGGATTGGATGTGTGACCGCCACCCTTGACCTACAGCATGATAGTCCGAGTCGGGGTAGGCTCAATGACCGCGAGTTTCAGTTAGATGGTTGGACACTGACCGCAAAGGGAACGGGGTGCGCTTTTATTACTTGCATCTTTTAGAGCACACAATCAGCAGATCTGCGGCATCGAGGACAAAGTCCATACGCGCGGACGCACAATTTTGGATAAATCATCAGCGGACCCAGGCTCGACTGAAAACCTGGCGTCCTGAGAACTGGTCTCGTAGTGGTGCCTGATACTGTTGAGATGGCCTTGGCTGCCTATCGACGAGTTATGAGAAATATAAACTCAGGAAAAGGAGATGTACTCACCAGAACGAAACAACTGGGAGCGGCCAGTGGATTCGTCACAGATGGCTTGAATCTTTCTGAGAGCCTCGCTCAACTGCTGCTCATCCACAGGCAATGGGTCAGAGGGATGAGTGGACATTTCTAGATGTTGACAGCCCGACTCTCGTCCTCATCATGATATTTATATTGCGATGATTGGGAGCAGGGTCATTAGTAGGAATAGAAATCGAACGAGGGCTACAAACACAAGGAGGTCATCTGAGCTTCTGTGAGGCACGGATGGGTGATCCGAGGTTCACGCCCGGATCAGTGAAAGAGGTTACACGGTCTGGGTCTCTTCTGACTTGCAATCTCGGAATACAAACGGATCAAAAAAAAAAAAAAAAAGAGGTGAGCGAAAGAGGAATCTGGACTATTCAAAAGCTTGCAAACGCAGCACGCACCGATTCGAACGTCTGATTGACATGACGTTGACCTTTTTTTTTGTGATCCATTTTCATTCCGGGGTATAGGTCAGTGACCCAGACCGGTCGCAGTGTGTACCAACTACATTTATGTAAACCTGTAGTCTGAAAGGTGCCCCTTGCATAGGTGGAAAGAAGGGACCAGTAGTTTTGCAAAGGTAAAAGGCACCCGAACTCGGGTAGCCCTGTCTCGCGGCCGGTTAGGCCAAAAAGTTCGGTTACGTGTTGTGATCAACACAAAGGAGCGAGAGGGGCTCCCAGAGGTAGACTTACCTAGTTGGTTTCGGGCGGCACTTCCAATGGCAGTGGACCGGTTTCGACATGACGTTGATCTACGCCCCCAAGCTTGGCCCTTCTTGCGCCTAGCCTGAGAACGATAAATTGCATCGTTACTTCAATGTGACAGCGACACATATGTTACAATGCACCCTAGCGATGATATTACGCTGTAGAGATATTAGAATCACCTAGGGAATTCGGCGACACCGGGACCTTCTGGTGGGTGCGCAACGAATAATGGCCAGCTGAACACATCGCTCACCTTGAAGGTTCCACAAGACCTAGAGGACCCTTACCCCGAGTATATACTATATGTCTCCGCCTTGCGTCCGCCGCGACGTCTTGTGTGTACCTGGCAGGAAGCGCTGACACATACCAGCTCGGCGCCGCCGGCGCCGAGTGATTTGATCGGAGATCGGATACTCCCCTGACAGGTACGAGATGCTAATGTCAAACGTGAGTGCAGGTAGTACGGACGCAAGGGATGTTCCCCACAAGCCCAATTATCGGACTTCCTTCACTCAAACCTTAGTTCCCCTGGCGTCCTCTATCTTGAGCAGGTCTCCCGTGGACCCCACCCTGGCGAGATAACATCAGCTCCGCCCAGCAGATGCAACGGGCTTACGCCCCGTCCTTCGCCCCCGCGAAAATGTCTGGGGACACGTCGAACATATACTCTTTGCCACTTTGGTCCGCTTACAGGAGGAAATGTTACACACCAATTTGATGTCAATTCTGAGGAGGGCGCAAATAACGGGGAATGCATCTACGTGATCCCAAATGCCTTAACTGAGATGGTGACTGACGTTCCAGGAAGCACATGCACACGTCCTACGTGGAGCGCAGAGTAGTTGGTGTCGTTGAGGGAAGCCATGCCCTGCTAGGAATTAAGCCCCTTGCAGTGCTTTTGGTGTTACTCTAAGACCATCTGTCGAACTCACCTTCTGCGATCGACGAGGGGACTATTTTGGTCGCCAAGACTCGGAAAGCACAAAGGGGAAAGGTACCGGGAGGGATGCCACGCACGACGCCACTAGACCGGGCCGAGTGGAAGAAGACGGCCGAGAGGCTCTTAACGCGGAAATGGAACATTGTCTAAGAACCGGAGAGGGGCTCTGTCCCCATTTCGCTAAGGTTTCCAAGCGAAGATCCCGACTACGTCAAAGAAGGTATTCGGCATTAAGAGGATACGGTTGGAAGGAGGCTCGTGAGTTGCTGGCACTCATTAATATCACCATATAAATACCCTGACTGTACTTTTCCTTCTTCCGCTCGTCTGATACGTGTGAGTGCGCCGCGTGGCGCTGTGGACGGTTCCTTCTTGGTGGGAGCCTACACAATTTCTGTCTCTACTGGTTTTGTCTCGTATAGCGTACTAAAGAAAGAGGTTTGGATATCGGCTTCAGATTAGTGTATTGGTCACATACTGTATTTGTCCCTCCTTCCCCAGCTAGACCACTTGCGCAATAGATGGGAAGGTGAATGAGGGAGGATGTGGACCTTGTAATACGTCTGGCGAGCTCTGGGAAGTTATTTTCTTTTCCCCGAATGCGGAACAGCGTCGCAGAAACAAAAAGACACAAGCACCAATCGAAACACCTGTAGATCTAGAGTGGCTTCCGCCGTGTCGGGTTCTAGTACAAGAGGTGTTAAATATACCAGTACCTGGATACCATACCGAATACATTTCACATTACTGACCCGCAGGCCACACCACAGGGAATGGAGGGTCGTAGATAAAACAAACGAGCAAGGGCCGAATTGATGCACATGTGTGTCGGAGGGAGAATCGCAATCGATTTCAAGGGGTGATGGACTTGACAGAACGTCATTACATCTAACTAGCGTGGCAGGCCTCCTACTACGTCACCCAGTGGCGAGAGGCGCAAAAGGGGGCGGAGCCATGTTGAGAGATCGGAACGAGGGTGTTGTATAGCCTCGGGGAGTTATAATGGTGAGAGAGCGCCCGTGAACGGCTATGCATCGAGAAGTCATGCAGTCATGGGGCGCCGAAGCGCTCTGAAGCGGAGTAACTTAAGTTCGTGGAGTGCTATCGGAGTTCGCCTGCTGGTCCTGGTCCGAATGCGCACGACCGTGACACCTTGTTGGTGAGGAGACACTTCCGTGTCGGGGGTCATCGGCAAGCAGCGCCGGCGTTTGCCATGATGACCGACGTGTCTCCTCATTCGCATTCCCAGCATTCCCCTTTGACGGTGTCTCCCTTTGTTTTTTTTGGTGGGGAGAATTGGAACGATCGTCAGGCAGACCCAGGGCCCCCATATTGGAGTTAGCGCTGCCCTGCACCCATTGCCTCTTCACGCTTCCCAGTTATCTGCTGTGCATCGGTATACAACTAGAGCTGCAGGCGATACATCATCCTATCAGTGTCCACAACAATATTCAAGTATTTACATACCTGATTTTGACACTCGCCTGAGAGGTGTCTGCATAGTTCATGCACGCTGCGCGCGCTGAAGCATTGCCGACGGCTGTCTATGCCTACCCACTAGTTTGTGTGGTCCCTCCAGCTTCCGACCTCATCCCCATGTGTCCCACATCCAGAAAGGTACGCGATACTAACAAACTTTTGGACGACCAGACGCAAGCGAACAATCACAGATGGACCGAAGCAGATGTAAATCCCCTAGTTGTGATTACTGTCATAGACGCCTTGAGAGCCCCAGTTGGAGTGTCCGGCTGGCACACACATATCTACACACGGCGGTCAAGACAATTCCATCTCCCACCAGAAAATTAACCAGAACCGACCGGGGTCGCGGTACCGTCTATGCGGAAGCGAATGTCGTCTCCGGAAAAGTGCAGCATGTGTTCAAATAGTATTGAAATGAGAACGCCGCACATGCCTTCTACAGAGCCGCTCACAACTAGCTGCATGCAACACCTTTCCCCTTTCAGAGTGCGCACCTCTACGCAATCTGGAGCAGCGTACCCTCGAACAGCCTCTGGGTACTATTCCCATGAGTGTCTGCTTCGGCTCTCCAATCTATTACACCAGAACGACTTGCATCTACAGGGGAAGTATGGGCACGGCCATTTTGGACTCGTCGTTTCAAGGTCAGGCGCCGTGGTTGACCATCGGGTTCGCTGGCTGTTAGGAACAAGCAATATTCTACGGTTGGTTTGTAACCAACATAAAGGGTGACGAATCAATAGACGGCCTAATTATGTGTCTGGGACATCCAATTCGCATTTTGATGGGCTGCTGTAAACTCAAGAAACGGTCCGAAGTACGAGACGAGTCCGTACTTGCGAAGCTGGATAGCACGTGCAGCGTCCATCCTTCGAGCAGTCGAAACTTGTCATGGAGAAATCCATGGCGACAGTGTCCACTGCTAGTGCCAGTCCACTGCTGTTGGAAATGGCACACACACGGAAGGCCTGCTCTCTGCTGAGTTTGGGTAACCTAGAGACGAATGTCGATTATCTAAACCACTACGCCCAACAGTACAAGTCATCTGTGACGTTGTGACTGACGGAACTAAGTGCGATGATGACGCAAACGGTACACCTCAACCGAACCTCACTGAACCCCTAGCATGAACTTATCTCAAGCAAAGAATTGGCCCTGATGTCTAACACTCATGTCACGCCTTTTCTCAGCCCATTTTTATCAGAGAAGTTGCTGGAGAAATTCTCGATCCTTTCCTATGCAGACACTATTCTCCGTTCTTGTGACTCTCATGATTTTCGGGTCCCAGGGCACTACATATTTGACAGCTCTCCCGTGCTCGGAGAGCAGATAATCACCACAACTTTTTTTTTTTTTTTTTTTTTTTTTTTTGAAACAATTTATATTCCGGAGCAGTACAAGTAGTACAAAGCCGGTCGCCGGAGCATTTACAGAGTTGGTACATAATAGACAGGCATAAACATCGCGGAGCGGCAGCGGTCAGCAGGGTGTGTGTAAGGTACAGGTGGCCTCCCAGAGGTCACGGGTGATGCAGGCTCGAGAACGTAAGGTATACATTTGAACACGCGAGGGGTATGTAAGCGGACCGAGAAGAGAAGTCCGAAACGAAGATAATGGGGCGGAGCCGTTAGAAGAAGAAAGACTCACACGCTAGGGGTCGCCGAAGTGGGGGACCGGGATCGAGAGCAGAATCACCCGGGATCAAAGATCCGTGGGGAGGGATCGGGAAGTTCCGGGATGGGCCGGGAAAAGGCCTTGGATGTCTGCAGGAACATGATGAAGGATTGCACCGCACGGCGGGGGGTGGAGTATTCCCTGTGGATGTGGTCGGCGTGGGTGTTATAGTACGACATGGGGGCACTTCCTATGATGACTGAGAGGTCGTGTTCTTCCATGCGGTCGAGTTTGAATTGTCGTCTAAGAGTCACGTAGCGTGGACATTCGTAGATGACGTGGTAGGTGGTGAAGGGTAGGCCGCAAGGGCAGATGGAGTCCTCGGGAGGGAGGTCCTTTCGGTGCTGGCTGGTGTAGTTGTGGCTGAAGGAGTGGTATACTGCGACCTGCATAGCTGCGCAGTGTGCAGCGCGAGTGATGTGGATGTCTTCGTGGGGTTTGGGCTTGGCCGCCGCAAAGAGTGGGTGGTTGGCGCCGTCGGGCAGGTACATAAGTGCGTACTCGTATGCCCTGGGCTGGGTAAGGGGGTTGGCGAGCTCCTTGGTGCAGGCGTCTTGCCATTCTTTACCCCATGTGATGAAGGCGTTTTGGCGTGCGACTTGTTTGGCGTAGGCCGGTGAGTCAACACGCTGTACGCGGTGGGAGGGAGTGTGTGTGCAGGCTTTCAGAGCCAGCCTGCGAGCTCGTGTATCCTCTGCTCTCTTGCGATCTACTGGGGTCCACACCAGCATGACGCTGGTGTCCCTATGTGCGCTGAGTGAGAGGAGGAGTGAGTGGTGAAATAAAAGCCGCTCCGACTGGTTCGTCAGAGGGCATGGGTTCGAAATGGAAGTGACTGTAGCCAGGTCTGAAGTAAGTAATATGACGGCGTACGGTTGTGATGTGATTTGCTGCCACTCCGCTACCCATTCCATCGCCTTTCCAGCTACAAACATGTTGACGTCGTGGTGGAGGACGTTGTTCCCTAGGCACCATGACTGCTCCAGTTGTTGAGGCGGCCCTTCCCCGGCTGGGTATAGCATTATACTGGCTGCGCCACTGCCCACCAGTTTATCGTCGGCACGTCCCTTGTTGGAGATGGTGCCCGTGAGGCGAATTACTAACTTACTCACGCCAGCTTGGGGTTGGTAAAACCCGTCTACCATGTGCTTTCGGTCTTGGGGTCGGTCCCTCCCCAGTACCTTCAGCCGGTCTCCGTGGTCCGTGACCTCCCACGGTGGCACAGCCGTCGGGTCAGCCCGCGGTCCAGTTGGATCCGTATGCAAGCTGAGAGCCTCCAAGGCAGTGGGGTGCTGTTTGGACAATCCAGACCTTGCCTGGCGGTTAAGTGTCACCTCCCCGAGCCGAGGCTTGTGAGGGCTGCTCTGGACCCCACCCCAGCCTGGTCCGAGCCAATGCAGTACCTGGGAGGTGAGGGGGACACGGAGTAGTCTGAGGGAGGAGGTGGTGAGTATTTTCTCAAAGAAGATGTGCGCGGGATATATCCACGTCAGTTCGTGGAGTGCGGTGCGGGTCGCCGATCTGAAGGCACCCGCCACCATATGTACCCCGTCGTTCATGACCTTCTGGATAAGGTTGAGCAGCGTCTTCTTGTGAGGGGCGTTGGCCCAGAGTTGGCAGCCGTAAAAGAGAGTGGGTAGGGCGATGGCGTTGAAGGCAAGCCTCCAGTTGGCGGAGGAGATGCCACGCCGAGAGTTCCCTAAAAAGGAGAGTTGGGTGAGTGAGGTGCGGGTTCGGTTACACATTGTGGTAACGTGGGGGCGCCAGTCTAGTTTTTGGTTAATAAAGAACCCTAAATAATGTAGGGTGGGTTTAGGATATACAGCGAAGTAAGAGTTAATGTCCGTGTCACGTAAGTAAATGAGGGGGGGGGGAGGGAAGGAAAGGATAGTGGATTTACATGTACGGGGTTTGGTAAAGTAAATGAGCTCCGTCTTATCCGGCTCTATGAGGAGGTTCGAACGGCGTAGCCACTCGTCGCACTCCTTGTAGGCGTTGCGGAGCTTGGTGTTGATCTGTCCCCAGTCCTCTCCTACCGCGCATAAGATTCCGTTGTCCACGTACATCCCCAGGGAGAGGCCGTGTCGGGAAGCGAATTTGTAGAGGAGAGGTGACATGTAGTATGCTGAGAGGACGGGTGATACCGGCGATCCCTGAGGGGTGCCGACTGGTTGGGGGCGGTCCGGGAGGATGATGCTGTTGAAGTGGAGTGCCACCCTGTGGTCCGTCAAGAAAGAGAGGGCCCAGTCCGCCAATGATCGGGGGAAGCCTCGGTTGAGCAGTATCACATGCAGCCGATTCTTGTGCACGTGATCAAAGAACCCCTTGATGTCGAATAAGAGGGCGCCCATGGACTGCTTGTTGTAAAGCCCTAGCTCGATGTCGTGCATGAGGCTGAGTCCGGCATCTACTGTGCAGGAGTGCGCACGAGTGCCGAATTGTGTGGTGGGGAGGAGGGAGAACCTGTCGGCGTCGTATAGCAATCGCTTAGACACCACCTTTTCCAGCAGCTTGCCCATGCAGTTCAGGAGCGAGATCGGCCTGTAGGCTTTCGGGGCGAGGTAGTCGGGGCAGTCCAGCTTCGGCAGTACAGTGACGACGGCTTTCTTCCAGATTGTCAGGTGATAGCCTAGCCGGAGACACCCAGTGAAGAGGCGAGCCCAGTGGTCTAGAACGGTGCCGCGGAATGACTTCATCAGCTTCCAGCTGATTCCGCTTTCACTGGGCGCCGAACTGTTTGACGTATCGATCAGTAATGGTTCGATCTCATCTGCCGTTACCTCTTTCAGCTCCCACTCGGTCACAGGGGGAGGGTTGTCGGGCTGGTTTGGTTGAATGGAGCCTCCGTCCTGCAGGAAGAACCGGGCTGCGAGGGTGTCACCGATCTCCGGAGTGTCGAACATAATGGTGCCATTGGCGCGTCTCATAGCGGGTATACCCGCGAGTCGTTGGCCTAGTCTCCATTTCGCCACTTCCCACAGGTCTCCGCTCTCGATGATCTTGTCATAATAAGACCACTTCGCCTTTCGCGTAACCCTTTTCAGGGTTTTGCGTCCGGCGGTGCGGCCCTCCTGGTCGTCGCCTGGTATGGCTCTCAGGGTTGTTGCTGCCTCCGTGCACTCCTCATTCCACCATTTGTTGGGGCGTGCTTTGCTGGGGAGGGATTTGGTCATGTGCTCGTCACACGCCATGGTGATCGCCTGGTGAATGTCAATGGTGAACTGTTCCAGGTCGGCGTGGTCGAGGAGGGGGGTGAGTAAGGGAGGGAGGTGGCCATCAATGGCCTTGCACCACGCCTTCTCCGCTTCTTCATCGTCGAAGTCCATCTTGTATGCCGCGACCTTCACCTGCTTGGCTCCAAGGTACTTCTTGTTGAGGAGCCATTTGGTGCGGATGCCGGCGTGGTCGGAGCCGATGGAGGCTTCCCAATCGACGACGGGGGGTGTGAGGGAGAGGAACTGTTCAGCGGCCGCGTTGAACCACGTAAGGTCCAAGGTGCTGGGTCATTCTCTGTCTCGACCTCTCCTGGTGACTACTCCGGGTTCGCTCTGGAGTACTAGGGTGTTTTGGGCAGCCCATTCCTCGAAGCGATCCACCTGAGGCGAAGGGGCGATTCCCTCTGGCGACCAGGTGCGCGAATGTAAGTTGAAGTCCCCGCACACTACGGTGGGGACTGCGTGGTCTAAAACGAGTGAGGTTAGTGTAGTGAATGCTGTAGGGTTGTCTACATCGTTGTAAAAGTTAACAACTCTAAGGGTATTATCGTCAATATGAATGTCCATGATAAGGAAACAGGGGTGTTTTGCCAAGTCCAGCCTAGGTATAGCCTTAGCGGGGTGTAACCTACATGTGGAAGTGAGGCGTGAATGTTTTCGGGTATATATTAGTACTTTAGCTCGTTGTGTGTCCATAAAGTAGGGGTACCAAATATTCCAGTTACCGTGAGAAGCACCACCGAGAACGTCTACGCCGCTGCGGGCATCGTTCGATCAGGCTGTACCTATATGGTTAAACCAAGGTTCTTGCAGTAAAAGAATGTCGTCATTCTCGTTGGTGGAAAGGAGCATGTGTGTGGCCGCGTTCATACGCCTTAAGTTAGCGGACAGGATGCTTGTGGTGTGACCTGTCATTTAGCGACAGCGAGGGGTCAGCTTCAATGCGGTGATCAGTCCGACTGGCAAGATCTGTCAGAGGATACGTGTGGTGGGTGGGGCAGAGCTGATCATCTGCGCTCCGGTAGAGCCCTTCAGGAACTGGGCTATGACTTTACCGGCGGCTTCTTCGGTCATCTCTCCTCGGTTTGTGATCATGTGACCCACGGCGTGGGTGCGGCGTTTAAGCCATCCCACGTTGGGCGGGTCTTGTTCCTGGACCTCCGCGTGGATGCCCATGTCGATGGCTGCCTTGGTCGCGAGGTAGATGTATCGGAGATGGGTCTTGGCTTCTTCCGAGTTCATCAGCAGGCTGTCTGGGATCATGTTCTTCACTACTTGTTTCACACGGTCAGACAGATTGATGTTTGTGATGGTGTGGGCCAGGTTTTGTTTCAAGATCTCTACCACAGCCATTCCGTCGCCATTACCGCAGATGGCCATGTCGAGGTCTCGGATCGCTACCCTAAACGGTATCTCTTCCGTGATGTTGAGAAGAGTCTCCATTACGTCCTTCACCGTGATTTTGTAAGCGTTGACTGGGTTGGCTGCGATGGGAGTACTGAAGAGTTCGCGCATGAGCGCGGTTCCCTGTGTGGGGAGCTCTATTTCCTCAATCATCAGCTCGTCTTCCAGCGACTGGAAATGGTCAATGGCGTGCGCTGCGTACGCGTAGGGTGTGATTTCCCCGTCCCAGTGGGTCGCGACTCGCTGCACTACCTCGTCCAATTTCTCCGGCTTTGCTCCCAGTTCGAGGGCCTTGGCGCGTATGTTCTCGATGGTGTCGTTCACCGTCAGCGGCCACCCGTGCTGTACCGCAATGGAGAACAGGTTGTTGTCTGAGATTAGGTCTTCTTCCTTCTCCATCTTCCACCCAGCCTTGAAGCTCTTCACCTCCAGGGGATACCTAGGGTTCTCCACGTCGCAGGGGATGGCTTGGTTCATTGCCTCATTGGCCGCCTGGGTCAGTAGCATCTTGTCCTTGGTCAGGACCACGGCCGGTTTGCGTGGCGCAGTGACCTCCTCGATGCTGGCTGAGGGCAGTGGTGGGGCGGTAGGGGCTTGCGTCGTCTTCTTGGTCGCTGGGGCCGGGCTGGCGTGGGGAACGTCCGCTGTGAGCGCGGGTGCTCCGCCTAGCGATTGCTGCTGTTTGCGCGCCTTCGCATTTTGGCGCTGATGGGTCCGCTTACCGACGACGGTGGTGAAACCATCGTCTTTAGCGGCTACCGGTCGCGCGTGGTCTGGAAGGCTGCTTGCGGTCAAGGGCTCCCTTTGAGTCGGGACCTCCTTGTCCACATCGGGGTTTGAAGAGCGTGTGGCCAGAGCGGGGCTGGCCGTGGTGGCCGCGGTGTCCCACGGTGGGACTGCTGCCCGCTGTGGGCACTTGGGGGAACACGCGTGGTGGGGGCCTTTGCACAGGAGGCATTTGAACGGGCAGTTGCACCGTCCCGGCGTCTTGTGGTTCTGGTGGGTCACACAGTAGATAATCACCACAACTTGTCGGGCGGCAGAGTCCAATGGTAAGCCTTGTTGTGTCACCCACCGGATTCCAACAAGAAATTTAAACAAATAACAGCTAATTTCGAAGCTTCTTGCGAAGCCACCACTGTGGATGGTGGTGGGACTTCGCTCCCAGTTGTTCAGCTGACTGAGAGCCACACAATCTTGTCTAGTCTCCTGACTTTTGTGTTCCCCGTACTCCCCGTTCTCCCTTCAACCATCGAGGAGACCTTGGAGCTCCTTTTCACGTGTCAGAAATACGACATGACCACTATCCTGATTTGAATCTGAGATTACGCTTCCCAACATTATCCAAGTCTTATCTGTCCTGAAAATGCACTGCATGTTTATTCTCTGGCACAAAAGTATGGGCTCCGAAAAGAGGCACTTCTGGCAGCAGAATCTACGCTCAAATCCCCAATGACCATCCACGATTTCGAGGAAAAACTCAACATTATGCCCGGTGCTGCATTCTGTGAACTTTGGAAATATCGTCAACGAGTTTTCTTTAACCTCAAAGAAGGGCTTGCAGCATTTATCAAGATTGGAGTACGAGAAGTCTTGGGTGATCTATCCTGCATGGCGCTCAGCAGTGCTAGAATTCCTTGGTGGCTCGGTGACTACATTGATTGCGTCGCAGCAGATCTCGCTTGTCTTGATCTCACTCATTTTGATCTTGCCCTATCCTCTCATGTCTCACGCATCAGCAACCTTAATCTTGGCTGTAAGAAATGTATGACCATTCCCGGAGGGAAGATTCGTGAGTTTTGGACTGCCTTGACAGTTTTCGTCCGTGATTGTATAAGAAAAGTGTGCTCCACTACCTTGAATGCGACATATGGTGAATCTCGTATTATTCACAGGCTGAATCGGATTTCTCCCTCACACAGTGGGAAACACACTTTCAAAGATCTACCTTTAATACAACAAAAGCATTGCCTCTGCCTGAAGGCCTTAACATGCAAGGGGCAGATGTCATACTTCGATCGACTGACCTTGTCTCCTTCCGTGTCCACAAGCCGATCCTAGCCATATCGTCACCATTTTTTAACGACATGTTTTCACTCCCTCAGCCACACGATGGCGAAGTCATCAATGGTCTTCCCGTTGTACATGTACCTGAAGATGCAGAAGTGCTACACAGCCTCCTAGTGGTGCTTTACCCCATCTCAAGCCCTCCCATGATACTTGACCCCTACGAGATAACACTGGCTCTTCTCGCTGCTGCGCAAAAATACGAGATGACCACCGTCCAATCTACTGTCCGTGCAGAAATCAATCATGGAGAACGCCAACAGCCAAACACTGTCGCAGCTTTCCGTGTCACGCTACAGCGGAGCGTGGTCTGAGTACGTTCTGTAATAGCCCTGAGCCTGAGACTAACAGCGGCTAAGTTGGTTCGGCACTGCGTGCAACGACACCTAAGATCTCTGGTGGCCTTGTTATAGCACAAGTCACAAAGCTTCGGGGGGCTCCCTAACAAGGCGAGCGATAAATGGGCCAATGAAGGCTAGGAGAGGATTCAGAGATAGACGAGTTCAACAAGCTGTGAATTGACGAAGCCAAAGCTAAGGAACCAAGGCCTATGGGTACAAGCTAATATACTCAACTAGGTGGTCCATGCGTATGTGGTCCGTGCACCAGAGGGCTTAAGGCCATTGGTGGATAAGTTAAAGGAACATCACAGAAGGGAATGGAAGGAAATGACAGCGCGTGAAAGAGAAGACGTGTCATGGGAACAAGAGATAACTAGAAGTCCGCTCTGATAAGGGTTTAGGATAAGATGAAGATGAGATCGAAGATAAGATAAGATAAAAGAAGAAAAAGAGTGCGCAGCAAAGAGTTCGTGACATTCCGTGCATATTCCATTGCAAGGAGCAAGCAGCTCATCCCAGAGATAGAAGCTACGGCTCTCCTCACTCTAGATTATCCCATGACGTTCGAAACTATCGTAGATGCTTTACCATTGTTTGAGGGATCAGCACTGCATGACCTCGCTCGCTTCCGCAAGCGCTGCTGCAAAAACCTCATCTCAGCCTTTGAAGGTTTCCTTTTTTTTTTTTTTTTGAATCAATTTATATTCCGGAGCAGTACAGATAGTACAAAGCCGGTCACCAGAGCATTTACAAGTTTGGTACATAATTGACAAGCATAAACATCGCGGAGCGGCAGCGGTCGGGTGTGAGTGTGTAACGTATAAGTGGCCTCCCAGAGGTCACGGGTGATGCAGGATCGGAAACGTAAGTATACATTTGAACGCGCGAAGGGTATGTAAGTGGACCAGGAAGAGAAGTCCAAAACGAAAGAAGTGGGGCATGACCGTTAGAAAAAGAAAACTCACGCGCTAGGGGTCGCCGGAGCGGGGGACCGGGATCGAGAGCAGAATCACCCAGGATCGAAGATCCGCGGGGAGGGATCGGGAAGTTCTGGGACGGGCCGGGAAAAGGCCTTGGATGTCTGCAGGAACATGATGAAGGATTGGGCCGCACGATGGGGGGTGGAGTATTCCCCGTGGATGCAGTCAGAGTGGGTGTTGTAGTATGATATGGGGGCACTCCCAAAGATGACTGAGAGGTCGTGTCCATCCATGTGGTCGAGTTTGAACTGTCATCTAGAAGTCGTGTAGCGTGGGCATTCATAGATGACATGGTAAGTGGTGTAGGGTAGTGTTACGGTCAACCCCTCGGACTTATCGAAGTAATAGTGATGTCGTGATTCGGAGTTCCGGACTCTTACTTACCAGTTGTGGCTACGGTAGTAAGTAGTAATTAGTCACGGACTTGTAGTCTCAGTCAGCACTCAGTGATCGCATGTGATTGCTGAGTGATTCCTAGGATCGGTGTAGTAGGGTTCGAGCTACTTACGCCATAGGATAGTTACCATTGAAGAGGCGCTTGAAAGCCCTCGAGTATCTGTATAAGTAGTAGCTGCGGAAGACCAAGAAACGCCATCTTGGTCTTCTTCAATTGCCATTGACTTTCCAACTCGCATCCTCTACTCTCTTCTCGTCTCCTTCATCGTGGTGTGCAGTCGTCACCTAGTCCGGCATATACTCCGGCAGGTTGAAGTACATTTGGGCCGACGTGACTTAGGGAATCCGTTGCTAGCCCTGTCATCGTATTGAGGAAGTCGCCTCTACGTTTGACTCGTTTCACGTTTACTGTCTCTCGCCTAGGAATTCGTTCAAGTCGAACAAGCGCTACGGCAAGGCGTAACATTAAGACCAAGATCTACCATCGTGGCGAGAGTAACAACCTGAGAACAGTGGGAAATCGACGGATTCCATCCGTACAACTTATCATGACGAGGCATTCGCAATGTTCCAATCCGATATCTGAAGAACGCCTACTGGAGCGACCCCAGTGGAGTAGAAGGATATGTCATCGAGACGCGAAGGGGAGAACACCCAGTTGAGTTTAGTTTCGACCATCTGTGTTGGTGCGTGGTCGACTACATCCTAGACCAGTGGCAGGTTATTGCCCCATTACGATCCCATCACCGCTGTGATATATACAACGACGAAGTAGTCCCACGATCAGACTGGGGACCCCTTGACGGAGAAGAAAACACAAGCCACTCCGAAAACACTCACGAAGTATCAGAAGACGCGTCCGACGCCGAACCACTTCGATCTCCGTCACCAATAAATCAAGAAGAGGCCCGCCTTATCGAACAGGCTGAGTCTATCACTATTCTACCACCAATGGCCACTATCACTGAAGAACCCCTAACCCAAACGCAAATGCCCAGGAACCCCGTCACCGGGGAACCCCTGACCGCCGACGATGCAGCCATTATGAGGGCTATAGGACCAGACCATCCAGACCCACCCGGAGGAGGAAGCCTGGGAGGAGGAGGACCGCCAGGAGGAGGATTACCAGGCGGAGGACCGCCATTCGGGGGAGTACCACCAGTTGGATCCCCTCACAGACAAGGTCACTCTGATAAATTCGCAGGAAATGCGCCCGAAGTATTCAAAGGGGACCGACACAAATCGGAAGAATTCCTCACGCAGTGGGAACTGTATTGGGGAATCAACAACAACAACCCCATCATGGCTAACGCTTACAGGCGTTCCATGCTCTTCCTCACCTACATCCAAGGAAAGGATGTCAACGAGTGGATCACTCACACCAGCCGATGGCTCAACAGGCAGGTTACCGGGGGAATAAATGATTCCGATCCACGATTGTGGCATGAGGTCATCAGCGCCTTTACAAGACGTTTCTCCAACACTCTAGAACGAGAACAGGCCCAGGCGGCACTGAAAAAGGGGATACGGATGACCGCCGGAGATATTGACACGTATGTGACCAACTTCAAAACCCTGGCACGACAAGCTGGCTATCGCCTAGACTCCCCATTAACACTCGACATCTTCACGAACGGGTTACCACGAGACCTCTACGAAAAGGTCTTCACCATGGACGACCCACAAACATTTGAAGACTGGAAGACCGCAGTCATGAAACGACAGCAGCAGTACATCCATATGAGGGCTCGCCTCGAACAACACCGAGGGCCAGCGGGGGGGTCAGCCCCGAACCGCGGTAACCAATCACGACGAGGAGGCGGGGGAGGAGGTCCAGGATGGAACCTTCCAAGAGACCCCAACGCCATGGATACCTCGGCAGACCGCATCCGAGGACGACTCGCTGATGCCGAAGAAATACTAGAGCAGTACCGCGCCAAACAACGGCCGCATGGAGGGTTTATGGAACGCCGAGGAGGGCGAAGGGACTTTTCCCAAGTTACGTGTTACACTTGCGGAAAGAAGGGTCATATCAGCAGACAATGCCCACAGCACACCTATAATCGACGGACTGAAGCTGACCGATATGAACCAGAGGAACAACCCATCCAGGCCTCTCGAGCTCAAACCCCATGCGAGCGGGCTACAAACTGGATGGCGGGAGTAGCTGCGGAACCCGACGAAGTGAAGGACATGATCTTGAAGGATCTCTGGAAACAAGAGGGTTTTCAGGACGCCTGAACCCATCGGCCTGGGTGAGGGCAGTCAATTGTAATTCGGTTATCATCACGCGCTATCGTTCTATGAAAATTCCAGTTTCGATTCGCACGAATTACGCTATGGCCGACATAAGAGCACTGGTGGACTCAGGAGCCACCGACAACTTCATACGTCCCGCATTTGCCAAACGCATGCGCTTGGGCATACAAGCCCTTGAACGACCAAAAAAGATATGGAATATTGACAATACGGAGAATAAAGCGGGACTCATCACCCACTTTATAGATCTAGATGTCCAAACGAAAGGTGTACATCGAACCCTTCGATTCCTCCTCACCAACATTGGGAATGAAGACATCGTGTTAGGATACCCCTGGCTCGCCACCTACAAACCCCAAATGTCATGGAGGTTCGCCACGATCAAAGAAGACGCACTTCCCATCATACTACGATCAATCCAACCACCGCGGGCATTCCTTACTGCACGGGCGGCAATCACCACGAAGGAAAAAGAAGAAGCTGTCCAGCAACTCGAAGATGAGGGGCTGGCCACGCTGCGAACCACGTCTACCGACTTGGCCATTAAAGCGCAGCAATACACTACGAAAGCAGTGCTACCACCCGAGTACGACGCATTCACAAAACTCTTTAACGAAGAGGCCTCTCATCGGTTCCCTCCTGCACGAGCCTGGGATCACGCTATCGACTTCAAACCTGTGGCACCAGACGCCCTTGATTGTAAAATCTACCCACTTACACAAGAAGAAGATAAGGTGTTACAAGCATTCCTCACAGAACAACTACAGAAAGGGTACATCCGCCCTTCTAAATCACAGTACGCATCCCCCTTCTTCTTCGTCAAAAAGAAGGACGGGAAGCTACGCCCAGTACAGGACTACCGACGCATCAACGATTTTACGATTCACAATCAATATCCCCTTCCACTCATCACCGACCTTATCACGGACCTAAGCAATGCCCATATTTATACCAAGCTCGACGTACGTTGGGGCTACAACAACGTTCAAATCAAGGAAGGGGATGAAGGAAAGGCGGCTTTCAAAACGAAATATGGGCTCTTCGAACCCACGGTGATGTTCTTCGGCCTCACCAACTCACCCGCCACCTTTCAAACCATGATGAACCACATTTGTCGAGAGGTCATTGCGAAGCATGAACGACTGGGCACGACGATACGTGTTTATATGGACAATATTGGCATTGCCACTCACATCGGCCATAATCTCGCAGACCACATCGCCGCCATCACAGATATCCTTACCCTCTCCGCCGAACACGACCTCTACTACAAGCTTGAGAAATGCCTCTTCCATGCGCCTCGTATGGATTACCTGGGGGTAATCCTTGAAAAGGGGGTGACACGCATGGACCCAGTCAAAATCACGGGCATCAAGGACTGGCCGACACCCACCAAAGTCAAGGATGTCCGCTCCTTCCTTGGCTTCTGCAATTTTTACCGCACATTTATCCGCAATTTCGCCTCTCACGCCAAACCTCTCAATCACCTAACAAAGAAAGACACCGAATGGCAATGGGGGCCAAACGAAGACAAGGCGTTTCAAACGCTCAAAACCCTCATAACGTCGGAGCCAGTACTAGCACACCCCAAGCTGAGTAAACCTTTCGAACTAGAAGTTGATGCCTCCGGATTCGCAACAGGAGCCGTACTCCTGCAGCGGAAGGAAGACAACAAAAGACACCCCATCGGTTACTATTCATCCACACTCAACACGGCTGAACGAAACTACGACATATACGACCTGGAATTACTTGCCATCGTCAAAGCCTTCCGACACTGGAGACCCCTACTCGCAGGAACCCCCCACCGTACCAAGGTCTTCTCGGACCACCTGAACCTGCAATACTGGCGATCGCCACAGAAAATCAGCCGACGAGTAGCAAGGGAAGTGTTAGAACTCTCCGAGTACAACTTTGAGATTCACCATATCAAGGGAAAGGCAAACGGGAGAGCCGACGCCCTCTCACGACGACCGGACTACGACCAAGGGGAGTCAGACAACGAAGGCATCACGGTCCTGCCCGACAAGGTCTTCGCGCGGGCTCTAACGACGTTGCAAGTCACTGGCGGGGAACAAAAGGACCATCAACATGAAGCAACGCTCCGACCATGGGTAGACGGACATAACCTTAAAAAGATCTCAGGGACCTGGTACAGGGATGGACGACAACAAGTTGTCACCGGCGGGTTGGACGACAAGAGAAGTATCATTCGCACCTTCCATGACTCGCCCGTTCACGGACACCCAGGGATACGACGGACAGGCCATCTGGTGGAACAACAGTACTGGTGGCCGGGACTGCGGAGGGATGTTATGGACTACGTCAAGGGGTGCGCAGAATGCCAACGGATCAAAGTCAACACCCGACCTACACGGGCTCCCCTCCAACCTATATACCCCAAAATTGACGCCCTTCCGTTCGAGACTGTCGCTATGGACTTCATTACTAAACTTCCCTTATCGCAGGGATATGATTCGATACTCACAATCACCGATCACGACTGCAGCAAGGCCGCGATATTCATACCCTGCGTGGAGGAAATCACGTCGGAGGAGACTGCCGGATTATATGCCAGATACGTGTTCCCGCGTTTCGGACTACCCACTACTATCATCAGCGATAGAGACCCTCGGTTCGCAAGCAAATTCACGAGAGAACTATGCAGGACGCTGGGGATCACCCAGAACATCTCAACAGCCTATCACCCACGGACGGACGGACAGTCCGAACGAACCAATCAATGGCTGGAACAGTATCTACGCTTCTGGGCTAACGAACAGCAGGACAACTGGTACCACTATCTGCCAATGGCAGAATTCACGCACAACAACTGGCCTCATGAGGCCACGAAGATGACACCTTTTGAACTCCTTATGGGGTACCACCCGCGGGCTGATTGGACCGATAAGCCCTCCTCCATTCCACACGTAATGACCCGCGCTAACCAACTGAAAGAAGCAAGACAACGGACACAAGACCTTATCGTGAAGGCGCAGCAGTCATGGGTTCGCGCCAAGACAGCGCCCAGATATCAAGTAGGAGACCAGGTGTGGCTAGAGGGACGTCATCTCCGGACCCATCAACCAACCGCAAAATTAGCTGCAAGACGCCACGGACCATTCCGTGTCATAAAGGTGATGTCACCCGTAAACTATCAACTGGAACTTCCCACGCAGTGGCAGATACACCCCATCTTTCACACCGACCTTCTCACGCCTTATCGTGAAACACCCACGCACGGACCCAACTACCCACGGCCCCCACCGGACTTGATCGATGGGGAAGAGGAATACGAGGTCTCGAAGATTCTAGACCACCGGCTCCACGGCAGAAGACGAAAATTGCAGTACCTCGTGGCCTGGAAGGGATATCCTGACTCCGACAATCAATGGGTTGATAAGGAAGACGTATTTGCCGAAGAAGCCGTGGCGGAGTATGAACTAGGGCGACGAAAGGATAAAAGGCCCATCCAACGCGGCGAGTCCTCCCATCTCCCTTCCTCTCAGATACTGTCTACCCACACCAACCACCCTTTTTTCATGCCATTCACACCCGATGCCTCCCTCTCGCAGCTCAACCAGTACTACCAAGGCACCCCCAAAAGGATTTTTGCCGTCGAGCTGGAGGAAGAGCGCGCATCAGATGCCCGAAACGATACCAACCAAGCCGTCGTGGCTGAAGAAGACCGAGGGGGACGTGATACCCCCATCACCCGAGCTGAGTTCACAGCCGTTGTCGAGCGATTCCCTGCTCAAGCAACCCCAGCCAACGCCGCCAGGTTGTCAGATGACGATGGAGGTCCCCTCTGGGACATCCTCGATGCCGACGGCCTTCCCACCTCTCCGGTCCCTTTCACTACCCGCGAGATCCAACTTCTCGGGGACGCACTGGACCGAGGAGCCGCGATTCGCGCAG
Source organism: Lactarius evosmus (assembly GCA_951394315.1). Lineage (NCBI taxonomy): Eukaryota > Fungi > Basidiomycota > Agaricomycetes > Russulales > Russulaceae > Lactarius > Lactarius evosmus. Next base: position 5,917,529 of record OX596124.1, read on the forward strand.
CTCGCGACGATAATGGACGGGCCGAGTCCCCACCTCTCCCAATACCTCCGAGGGTTGGGACCGACCAGGCCCTGGCAGGAGGTGGTAGCCAAATGGAGGGATCAACAGTTGTTGGAAGCGAAGGCCAGGAGGCAGGAGATGATCGCGAGGAAGGAGAAGTTGAGAGCGATGACGAGTGGTACTCAGATGCGCATGACCACATTTCCTACGGACGAGATGCTGACACCCCATCCAACACCACGCCACACGCCCTCACCACCGCCGGCGACACTGTCTACCGAGGAGACATTCGCCCCCAGCTCGACGACCGGGCCGTCTCCACCGTCCGTGCCACTCACTGCCCACACGGGTTCAGGGTCAATCGAGGACCCGATTACGTTCACTTCCCCATCACCACCTCTGACGGCGTGACGCGCCCTGCCAAATACGTCCAGGTCATCTTCGGACCTAACCCCATCGTCCTCGGGCTCATCGACGAGTCCGACCGCGTCTTCCCCAAACTGTTGTACGCGCATCCCCATCGCTTCGGGCCCCATGAAGAGCGGCCCTCCTACTCGCGCGAGGATCTTATGATCCTCGACGGCGGGTACGACGAGGTCCACCGCATCAACCGCGCCCTCCGCGAATGCAAGGACGTTTCGCTCGTGGTGGAAGTCCAACGCTACCGCGCGGTTCGCTCCGCGATCACCAGGATCGAACAGTGCATGGGGGAGTTGGAGCAAGAGTGGGGACGGCTAAGTACCGAGGAGCTGGGGGTTATACACCGCATGGAGAACGCTAACCTGATGGACAAGGTGGAGGGACGCATGGGAGGATGGATTGGGTTGGGCCAAGGTACGAGGAACTGGCCACGGTTGACTTAGCTGCAACGTGGGCGTTGCCCCTTGAAAAGGGGGTGATGTTACGGTCAACCCCTCGGACTTATCGAAGTAATAGTGATGTCGTGATTCGGAGTTCCGGACTCTTACTTACCAGTTGTGGCTACGGTAGTAAGTAGTAATTAGTCACGGACTTGTAGTCTCAGTCAGCACTCAGTGATCGCATGTGATTGCTGAGTGATTCCTAGGATCGGTGTAGTAGGGTTCGAGCTACTTACGCCATAGGATAGTTACCATTGAAGAGGCGCTTGAAAGCCCTCGAGTATCTGTATAAGTAGTAGCTGCGGAAGACCAAGAAACGCCATCTTGGTCTTCTTCAATTGCCATTGACTTTCCAACTCGCATCCTCTACTCTCTTCTCGTCTCCTTCATCGTGGTGTGCAGTCGTCACCTAGTCCGGCATATACTCCGGCAGGTTGAAGTACATTTGGGCCGACGTGACTTAGGGAATCCGTTGCTAGCCCTGTCATCGTATTGAGGAAGTCACCTCTACGTTTGACTCGTTTCACGTTTACTGTCTCTCGCCTAGGAATTCGTTCAAGTCGAACAAGCGCTACGGCAAGGCGTAACAGGTAGTCTGCATGGGCATATGGAGTCCTCTGGAGGGAGGTCCTTTTGGTGCCGGCTGGCGTAGTCGTGGCTGAATGAGTGGTATACCACGACCTGCATGGCCATGCAGTGTGTGGCGTGAGTGATGTGTATGTCTTCGTGGGGCTTGGACTTGGCCGCTGCGAAGAGTGGGTGGTTGGTGCCGTCGGGCGGGTACATGAGTGCGTACTCGTATGCCCTAGGCTGGGTAAGGGGGTTGGCAAGCTCCTTGGTACGTGTGTCCTGCCATTCTTTTCCCCACGTGATGAAAGTGTTCTGTCACGCGACTTGTTTGGCATAAGCTGGTGAGTCGATGTGCATGACGTGGTGGGAGGGAGTGTGTGTGCAGGCTTTCAGAGCAAGCCTGCGGGCTCGTGTATCCTCTGCTCTCTTGCGATCAACCAGGGTCCACACCAGCGTGACGCTGGTGTCCCTGTGCGCACTGAGGAGGGAGAGGAGTGAATGATGAAACAAAAGCTGCTCCGACTGGTTTGTCAGAGGGCGCGGGTTTGAAATGGAAGTGGCCGTAGCCAGGTCGGAGGTAAGTAAGTAGAGAATGTACGGTTGCGATGTGCTTCACTGCCACTCTGTTGCCCACTCCATCGCCTTTCCAGCTATGAACATGTTTATGTCGTGGTGGAGGACGTTATTCCCCAGACACCACGACCACACTAGTTGTTGAGGCGGCCCTTCTCTGGCTGGGTACAGCATTATACTGGCTGCGCCACCGCCCATCAGTTTGTCGTCGGCTCATCCCTTATTGGAGATGGTGCTGGCGAGGCGAATTATCAATCTACTTGCGTCAGCTTGGGGCTGGTAAAGCCCGTCCACTAAACACTTTCGATCTTGGGGTCGGTCCCTCCCCAGTACCTTCAGCCAGTCTCCATGGTCTGTGACCTCCCACGGTGGCACAGCCGTCGGGTCAGCCTGTGGTCCAGTTGGGTCCGTACGTGTGCTGAGAGCCTCCAAGGCAGTGGGGCGCTGTTTGGACAATCCAGACCTTGTCCGGCGGTTAAGTGTCACCTCCCCAAGCCGAGGCTCGTGAGGGCTGCTCTGGACCCCACCCCAGTCCGGTCTGAGCCGATGCAGTACCTGGGATGTGGGGGGAACATGGAGTAATCTGAGGGATGAGGTTGTTAGCAGTTTCTCACAGAAGATATGTGCGGGGTATATCTGCGTTAACTCGTGAAGTGTGGTGCGGGTCGCCGATCTGAAGGCACCTGCCACCATATGCACCCTGTCGTTCATGACCTTTTGGATCAGGTTCAGCAGTGTCTTCTTGTGTGGGGCGTTGGCCCATAGCTGACAGCCGTAAAAGAGGGTGGGTAGGGCAATGGCGTTGAAGGCGAGTCTCCAGTTGGCGGAGGAGACACCTCGCCGGGAGTTCCCTAGAAAGGTGAGTTGAGTGAGTGACGCGCAGGTTCAGTTACACATGGTGGTAACGTGGGGGCACCAGTCTAGTTTATGGTTAATGAAGAAGCCTAAGTAATGAAGGGTAGGCTTCGGGTATACAGGGAAGTACGAGGTAATGTCCACATCACGTAAATAAATGAGTGGCGGTGGAGGAAAGGAAAGGAGAGTGGTTTTACGTGTATGGGGTTTTGTAAAGTAAATCAGCTCCATCTTGTCCGGCTCTATGAGGAGGTTTGAGCGGCATAGCCACTTGTCGCACTCCTCATAGGCATTCCGGAGTGTGTTGTTGACTTGTCCCCAGTCTTCTCCCACCGTGCATAGGACTCCGTTATCCACGTACATTCCAAGGGAAATGTCGTGTCAGGACGCGAATTTGTGGAGGAGAGGCGATGTGTAGTACGCCGAGAGTACGGGGGATACCGGCGACCCTTGGGGTGTGCCGACAGGTTGGGGCCGGTCCGGGAGGATGGTGCTGTTGAAGTGGAGTGCCACCCATCGGTCCGTGAGGAAAGAGAGGGCCCAGTCTGCTAGTGATTGGGGAAAGCCTCTGTTGAGTAATATCACATGCAGGTGGTTCTTGTGTATGTGATCGAAGAAGCCCTTGATGTCAAACAGGAGGGCACCCACCGATTGTTTGCTGTAGAGACCCAGCTCGACGTCATGCATGAGGCTGAGTCCGGCGTCCATGGTGCAAGAGTGCGCGCGGGTGCCAAATTGTGTGGAGGGGAGGAGGCGATACTTGTCAGCATCGTAGAGTAAACGCTTCGACACCACCTTCTCCAGTAGCTTGCCCGTGCAGTCCAGTAGCAAGATTGGTCTGTATGCCTTAGGAGCGAGATAGTCGGGGTGGTCCGGCTTTGGCAGCACTGTGACGACGGCTTTCTTCCATATCGTCGGGTGGTAGCCTAGCCGTAGACACCCAGTGAAGAGGCGAGCCCAGTGGTCTAGAACGGTGCCGCGGAACGCCTTCATTAGTTTCCAGCTGATTCCGCTCTCTCCGGGCGCCGAGTTGTTTGACATGTCAATCAGTAACGGTTCAATCTCGTCTGCCGTTACCTCTCTCAGCTCCCATTCCGTCATCGGAGGGGGGTCATCAGGTTGGTTCGGTTGGATGGAGCCTCCATCTTGCAGGAAGAACCGGGCCGTGAGAGTGTCGCTGATCTCCGGAGTGTCGAATGTGATGGTGCCGTCAGCACGTCTCATAGCGGGTATCCCTGCGAGTCGTCGGCCTAGGTGCCACTTCGCCACTTCCCACAGGTCTCCACTTTCTATAATTTTGTCGTAGTAGGACTGTTTCGCTTTTCATGTGACCCTTTTCAGAGCTTTGCATCTGGTGGTGTGGCCCTCCTGGTCCTCACCTGGTATGGCTCGTAGGGTGGAAGCCGCCTCTGTGCACTCCTCATTCCACCATTTGTTGGGGCGCGCTTTGCTGGGGAGGGACTTGGTCATGTGCTCATTGCACGCCAAGGTGATTGCCTGATGAATGTCGATGGCAAATTGTTCCAGGTCAGTGTGGTCGAGGAGGGGGGTGTGTAAGGGAGGGAGGCGCGAATCAATGGACTTGCACCACGCCTTCTCCGCTTCTTCGTTGTCAAACTCCATTTTGTAGGCTGCGACCTTCACTTGCTTGGCTCCGAGGTATTTCTTGTTCAAAAGCCATTCGGTGCGGATGCCGGCGTGGTCGGAGCTGATGGATGCTTCCCAATTGACGATGGGGGGAGTGAGGGAGAGGAACTGTTTAGCAGCCGCGTTGAACCATGTGAGGTCCAGGGTGCTGGGTCGTTCTCTGTCTTGACCTCTCCTGGTGACTACTCCGGGTTCACTCTGGAGTACTAGGGTGTTTTGAGCTGCCCATTCCTCGAAGCGATCCACCTGAGGTGAAGAGGTGATTCCCTCCAGCGACCAGGTTCGCGCGTGTAAGTTAAAGTCCCCACACAGTACGGTGGGGATCGCGTGATCTAAAACGAGTGTGTCACGGCCGAGATTTCGAGCTCCCGAGAAAGCACGCCGCCAAGCTGCCCGAGCCAGCCCGCGTTGGACAACTACGAGCGAACCCTGGATTCCGAGGCATTAAGAGAGGCCTTGATGAGAAAGGGCAACATGAGCATGTGGACATTGCATCCCGAACCAGCTAAGTCCTGCACTCCTGTTGAGAGCAGCGATGAAGAAGCTGACGACCCCTTCGAGCAAGACGAAGCTCGCGCGCACAAGATGTATGCGCACTTCTATGGGCGTGACAGCCCAGAGTCACGTGACTCATCACGTGAGGCGTCACCTAAGCGTGTATGCCTCGGGTATGCTGCAGCTGGTTATCCGATTGATGACGACATGGACTAGGCCTTTGTGCCTGCTTACTGATGGACTTTCTGATGGACGCCTCATGTACTGTATGGGCGCAGCCTCGTGTCTGATGGATGTCGGTGCCTTTATAGGCCGGTCCAATCATGTTTCTCCTTCATGTTTCAGCTTGTGGAGCCAGAGCCCTTATGGCTATTGGCTAGAGATAAGGACTTAAGGTTCATGCTGAGTCCGAACCTTATCTACTAGTAGTATAAGTACTAGCTTGTCTTCACATGTATTCGCTATCTTGAGTTTTTCAACAATCCGCATCACAGTTCCCTCCTGCTTTCTAAGGGCCTTAGTTGGTCTTCTCTACCAAACCCTTAGACGTCATCTTGTTGTGCCGCTTCTTAGCGAGCCATTTCCCTTGGAGTTTTCCTCTTTGTCTCTCAGTTACAACCACTATTGCAGTGGTTTTGCCTTGGTTGTCGTGTGCAATACAAGCATTCTGAGGAACCTAGTTCAAGTCGAACTAGACGGCCGGTGCGACCATAACAGAGTGTGGTTAGTGTGGTAAGTGCGGTAGGGTCGTCTACGTTGTTGTAGAAGTTCACGATCCTAAGAGTATTATCATCTATATGTAGGTCCATGATCAGTAAACAAGGGCATTTGGCCAAATCCAGCCTGGGTATAGCTTTAACTGGGTGTAGTCTACGGGCGGAGGCGAGGCGTGAGTGTTTTCGGGTATAAGTAAGTACTTTAGCACGTTGGGTGTCCGTAAAGTAAGGGTACCATATATTCCAGTTACTGTGCGAGGCACCACCGAGAACGTCTACGCCACTGCAGGCATCATTCGATCGGGCTGTGCCTATTCGGTTAAACCAGGGCTCCTGCAATAAAAGAATGACGTCACCTTCGTTTGTGGAAAGGAGGGTGTGTGTGGCCGCATTCATGCACCTTAAATTAGCGGAAAGGATGCTTGTGACATGTCCTGTCATTTAGCGATGACGGGGGGTCGGCTTCAATGTAGGAATCAGTCCGACTGGTAGGACCTGTCGGAGGATACGTGTGGTGGGTGGGAGTGAGCTGAGCATGTGTGCCCCTATAGAACCTTTCAGGAACTGCGCTACGATGGTGTCCGCGGCTTCCTCTGTCATCTCTCTGCGGTTAGCTATCATCTGGCCTACTGCGTGGGCTCGTCGTTTGAGCCATCCGACGTTGGGCAGGTCTTGTCCTTTAGTGGCAGCCCTGATCCCCAAGGTGATGGCGGATTTGGTGGCGAGGTAGGTGTATCAGAGATGCGTCTTGGCTTCCTCTGTGTTCATCAGCAGGCTGTCGGGAATCGGGTTCTTTACCACCTGTTTCACACGATCAGACAAGTTGATGTTGGTGATGGTGTGTGCCGGGTTCTTCTTCAAGATCTCCACCACTGCCAGTCCATCACCGTTACCGCGGATGGCCATGTTGAGATCCCAGATTGCTACCCAGAACGGAATTTCCTCCGTGATGTTGAGAAGGGTCTCGGTTATGTCCTTGACTGTGACCTTGTACCCGTCGACTGGGTTAGCTGCGATGGGGGTACTGAAGAGCTCGCGCGTGAGCACGATCCCCTGCATGGGGAGCTCAAATTCCTTGATCATCAGCTCGTCTTCCAGTGATTGGAAATGGTCGATGGCATGTGCTGCGTACGCGTAGGGTGTGATCTCCCCGTCCCAGTGGGTCGCGACTCGCTGTACTATCTCGTCGAGGTTCTCCGGCTTGGCCCCCATCTCCAGGGCTTTCGTGCGAATGTTCTCGATGGTGTCATTCACCATCAACGGCCATCCGTGCTGTACAGCGACGGAGAACATGTCGTTGTCAGAGATAAGGTCCTCCTCGTTCTTCATCTTCCATCCCGCTTTGAAGTCCTTCACCTCCTGTTGGTACCTCGGGTTCTCAGCGTCGAGGGAGATGGCGTGGTTCATAGCTTCGTTGGCATCTTGGGTCAGCAGCATCTTGTCCTTGGTCAGCACCACGACTGGTTTACGTGGTGCGGGGGCCTCCTCGATGCTAGCTGAGGGCAATGGTGGGGCGGTCAGAGGGGCTGCGGTTTTTGCTGGGACCGGGCTCACGCGTGGGGCATCAGCTGCGAGCGTGGGTGCTCCTCCTAACGATTGCTGCTATTTACACACCTTCGCATTTTGCCGCTGACGGGTCCGCTTTCCAACGACAGGGGTGAAACCGTCGTCTTTAGCGGGTACCGGTCACGCACGGTCTGGAAGGCTGCTTGCGGTAAGGGGCTCTCTTTGTGTGGTGACCTCCTTTTCTGCATCGGGGTGAGTGGAGCGCGTGGCCGGAGCAGGACTGGCTGAGGTGGTCGTGGTGTCCCACGGTGGGACCGCTGCCCGCTGTGGGCATTTGGGAGAACGCATGTGGTGTGGGCCTTTGCACAATAAGCACTTGAAGGGACAGTTACACCGTCCCAGCATCTTGTGGTTCTGGCGAGTGGTGCAGTAGAATGCATGTGATTTGGCTTGAAGGTTTCCTTGTTGACGACTATATCCAAGAAAAATGGAGTGGCTGCCGGCACAAGCCTAATCGCCCACCCCCCATCCTCTAAAGAGGGACCCACAAGGGCACCCTCACTGGGTGGCTACATGATTTAATTTCACGATTCATCAGTAGCATGCAGGCGACATTTACCTGCTCACTCCCCACGCCCGAATCACTTCGTGTGGGATATTTGTCGGCCCTCCGTTCTCATCTCTCTCAGACTAACTGCTCCGTCTGTTCAGTACAGCACACTATGGAAGGGGACGCCTTCCATGACCATTTGCACCATAGAGTATCGGAGGCACGGAGCAAGGTACGTGCGATCTCCCTCCTTCCTTAGATTGTGACGTTGATGACACGTGCAGGAGTTCCTCAGACTTGATGCAGAGACGTCGAACTCATCTGAAGATTAGGAAATTGTCCTGTGGCCAACGTTTGACAGTAGGCACAAAGCAGCGCTTACGATAGTGTCCTACAATGCGAACACAATGGTGCGATAATATTTACTAGTGCTGGGTTAGATTGCTATCGGCCAATATTAGTTATGTGAGATGGGTTTGGCCTTTTCGGTGAGGTGAGATACTGAGGTTACTAACGGTTATATTACGTAATCAACTTTTTTGCGCATTCTGAGGTCCACTATGCAGACAACAAAGTCGGGATGCAGGTACAGGCTCCTCCCTGGGTGAAAAGGTGCCCTACTGTTGCTGTACTGACTAGCAATATCTAAAAAGATAGGAGGATGGGGGAAATGGGGGAGAAGTAGATAGTAAAAACGAAGCAAAGACGCAGGAATTAAGGGGTGCTGATGCGTCTCTGAGCCACTCCTAGGTCAATGTGGACACTCTCCTGGCAACACGATAAGTAGAAATGGGTTTAAAATATATGGTAGTAGAACTAACCAAGAAAACTGGCAATATCCCATTCCCCAGGATTGCCAGCAACAGTTTGAGTTTGCAAAGACAGTTGCTTTTCGGGAAAATGTGCACCAGGCCCAAGTTTGTCAACGTTTTGGACCAACTTCCTAAGGTTGTCATCATCGAACTTGATGTACTCCGCAATGTCAAATCGGGTTGAAGTTCAGACCACAGTAAGGAGAGAGGCATCCACATGATCTGTTTCAGCAAGGTCATAAGGGTCAGGATTTGTGAACCACCCCTTTTCTAACTTGGTAGTGTTGATATCTTGTGGTTCAATATTGTCGGAATTGAGGAGATCCATCAAGGAGGGTGCTGAATGAATAGCAGGTAGTGAAGAAGGTGATTTGGTGACAGTGGAGAGGTGAACGCGTGCATGATGGTTTGATGGGGTGGTGTCGGAAAGTCCATGAACATACATATCATAAAGTTTGGCTGAGTCAACGAGATTTTCAGGTGTCATTGAGTTACGGTGGGCAGTGTTAAACCATCCAAGACGGGAGGCAGTGCGTTCATCACATATTTCAGATGGGCTGATTGAGAAAACCTTGATTGCGACCCTCTGCAAAATATATATAGCTCTATTTCAAAGTTTTATAATCAGAAAGACTCACCGAAAGCAGGCCCGCATTTGAATCCTTAGACAACTGCTGCCACCATCTGAGGGGTTTAGTCTCTCGTGACCATAAATGGTTTCGGAAAGGGTCCTTATAGTAGGCATAGTTGATAAACTCGGAAATGAGTTGAGGAACAACTTCTTTGCCTGAATCTTGAAGGCGGTGTTGCTCACCCTGAAATATGTTAAGTACTGACTCGAGAAGTGTCCTAAAGAGGGCTGGGTATTGGGTTGACTTTAGTGTCTGATCCCGGGCAAGGATAGGCATTGTCAGTTGAAGACCTCCATAGTGGCGGAATACTAAAGTGATTGAGATGACTTATAAGTGTGAATAAATCAGAATAGACTTACATGGGTGAAGGTAGTAAGCAAGAAGAAAAACCTTGTGTGAAGACTCGGACATCATTTGTTTAAACCGCTGATTATAGATTCCAACCACTTTAGGTCGAAAATGGGAAACACCAATAGTTGGTGATGCGAGAACATCTTCGAGGTGAATGCTGATGCACATCCAGGCATAGAAAATGTCGGCACAGGTTGTGTTTTGCCCTTCGAGAGTATGGATAGCATTTGCGCCAGACTGCATCAGTTGAATAATTGCTGTCATCTGACTCATGAAATTGAAGTGTTGAGCACCATCTTCGAGATATGGAAGGAGCTTAGTCGTCTGTTCAAAATAAATGACAATATCTGTACGAGTAATAAACTGACTCACAGCTGGGGTATCAAATTTTAGCACGCCCGATTGAACACACTTCTTAATGGAGTTCATGCACGAATACACAGAGCAAACTTGTTAATAGCTTGATGAGAATCGTGTTTCTGAGGCAGACTTAATGCCTTCAGATACACCATCCTGCTTCCGTTGCTTGTTAAGATAATAGGTCCCATAATTTGACTTTCCAAAATAGTTAGCAATGCCCGCAACTGTGGTAAGTGTCTATATAAAGTCAATACAAGTCAACTTCATAGGAGAAATATACTATACCTCTTTAAAAAGTTGACCAAGATCCTTTAGAAATAAATTGAGGTTGTGGCTCGGGTCGTAGATATTGAGAATCCAGGGATACTGTAAAGTAATCTTGATTTTTGCTAATCATACATTCGGGCCACCATCCCCTGCAACAGCACTATAATGAGTAGGTCCATAAGTTGTTAGCAGCTGGTATTCTGACTGAATATTAGTATGATACAGTGGAACAATAAAAATGATTTAAAACCTCACCCAAACTGCTACATCGCAAAGAGCTACACCTGTGACTGACACTCCCTTGAAAACGTGACCATGTGTGAGAAAGGATTGACGCTTCTGTGTGGTTGTATGAAATGTGTAAATCTCGTCTTTTGAACGAGTGCTCCAACCATCAAACGACAATGTTAGATGAGATTTCCCCACTAGAAATTCCTTAAACCTTTCACTCCAGATGGCAACTTCTTGACCAATATGCTTTGAAAAAAAGGCAGAGCGATCGGGAACAGTAAAGTTTGGAACCATAACATTGACCCAGTCAATGAAAAATGGGTCATCCATAGGTGTCTATGGGAGAGCGCATGTGATGAACATTCGGAACATGTATAACTCGATCTTGATCTTGTGGTTCTCAGAGAGTCTTGCAGAAGGCATAAATGTTTGTATGCTAGACTGAGTCGCTGAAGGATTCCTGAAACCTAGTTGCCCTAGTGCCCTAGATGATCCAGGATCCTGGGCAGCATCTGCTCTTTCCACTAGTGCTGTGTGGGAGCGTTTTGCAAGCACTCGGTTGACATCCACATATAATGTCGGAAATTTCCTTGCAAGTTCCTTTCATAGTATCACTTAATCAGTTATTTTTTGAAATGTTAAAAATGTGATTATAATATACATTACACTGGTGTGCATGTTTTTTAATACGATTAGGATCCCGGCCACTAGCAGCTTTATCACAGCCCACACAATATACAAACACCTTTGGCACCACATCAGGCTTTCTGATCTCTTGAAACTCGAATACAAGGTCATCAACTAGGGTGTCGCGTGGTTTCCCACCCTTCTTGCGCTCCTCAATGGACTTGGGTGTTCGGGCAGGTCCTACTCCTTGGCCACCATCAACTCGGAGCTTAAGCTCTGCACGCATCTGGTCACGGAGCAATTTTGCCTCTTCTGTTCTGCCATCAAGTGTCTTCTTCCCTTTTGTGGGCACAGAATCGGCAAAGCTAGTTAAATCAGCAGAATTGTCGTGTTGTTGTTGCAAACTGCCTGAAGGTGGCTATGTGCCAGTATGAAGGTGAGTGCCTATTAACATCAGAAATGTGACAAACCTTACCTTTGGCCAAGGAGTAGTCTTTCCCTCCATGTAAATTTCTGTCCAGACTTCATTTAGCTGATCTATATAGGTGGTCCATTCCTTCCAATCTGGGCTTTTGTGATCAGGGATTGTTGTGTTGACGGCATCAACCAGATAGGCAAGGGTGAAGGATTCATTGGAACTTATAAACTTTTGACAGAGATCAAGTAAAGTTGTTCTATCGGCCTCAGGGATCATGTCATAAATCTGTGAGGTGGGTAGGGGACAGTACACAGTTCAAGCGACAAAAACTTTGTTGATTAATCAGAATTTGATATTAGGTATCTCGCAGTATATCACACTGTATTTTCGACCCCTGTTAGTTAGATATGTTAATAACCTGCTAGTTACATGTGATATACTGGCTGGTTACTAACATACACCTAACAAACCCAGCACTAATATTTACACAATGTAAATATCGATCATTCGGTAGGCATAGAAATGAAATTGTCGGCACGCACGTAATTGCTCGGGAGTCGGGATCCCGTCATCGTCTCTGCCAAGATGCGCTGGCACAACACTTCGAAAGGAGACGGAAATCAACCTTAAGCGGGGTACTAGTTTATGACTTTTGTCTTCTGTCCGCTTTCACATTAGGCTCCTGACTACTTTACTGCAATTCTCAAATTTATCAAAACTCTTGCACTTGCATGTAGTGAATCGATGTGCGTACTGTCCCCGAGAACCCTCTAGGTGCTTGCTAGAGTCGACCCAGCGAATGAAAAAAAGAGTGCCCCCAGTATGAATTCTCCACTCGCATTCTACACCAAGATTTCACGCTCAAGCTTGCGCTCAAGACAACGACACAACGGCACAACATCGCCACTCGCTTTGAAGTTGAAGGGGGTGATTACGTTATTATCTATCGAACTAAAATGGTAAGCTTGATTAGGTCATCGCATCGCCCACGCCGCAACACCCAGCATTTGCCAGTATTGGATTTGTTGCGACCCCGCATCACCACGAGTGACCCACGCCTCTACGAAACCCTCCAAGGCAGAGGTGGATTTGACTCAGACCAGCACATCCATGTCGACAACTTCACCCTCCGAGACACTGATATCGGTCCCATTCCTGGATGGGCCTTCCAGTGACAAACTCATCGACTCCTACCCGGCCGCTGACATTATCCTTCGTTCTTCCGAGTACCATGAGTTCCGAGTGCCAAAGCTTTACATTATCAACGTCTCTTCTGTCCTCGAAAGGCTGATACGATCTTTATCTAATCCTTGCGGTATGACTGCCTCTGTGGGTCCTGAGCCATCCCCTGCCACCATCCAGCTTAACGAAAACTCCGTCATCCTTTCCAGCCTCTTCACTTTCATTTTCCCCGTTCCCCCTTCACTCCCTCCTACCATTGAACAGACAATGGAGCTACTCTCGGTGGCCCAAAAATACGAAATGGACATTGTGCTGACCCATATCCGTGATCATATCACTCGACAGGATACACCCTTCATCCACCCAGAGAACGCCTTCTATGTCTACTCTCTGGCCCAGAAATACAGACTTCGGGTCGAGGCGCTCCAGGCGGCGCAAATGACGCTAAAAAGTACAATGTCCATTGAAAATTTAGAAGATAAGCTCGACATCATGCCGGGCTCTTTTCTTCACGAACTCTGGAAGTATCACCAGAGAGTCCGAGGTAGTCTGATGTTGGATCTTATTGAATTTCGAAGGTCTTGTGCGCGCGGCACGCTGAAGGACCTGCGATGCAGCAAACTTGGCTCTTTTGGCTATCCTAGTTGGCTAGATGACTACTTTGAGTCGATAGCGAAATCTCCAGCTGCTTTCGATCTAACTAGGTTTCACATGGCCCTAACGCGTCATTCCACACATTCCACACTAGGAGATTTTTCCTCCAGTTGTTCACACTGTGCATCTATTCCTATCGAGACAATACAACTGTTCTGGGCTGCTTTGACGGCTGTCGTCCATAAGAGTTATAGGAGAGTGAGTAATGACGACTCGACTATGCTACCGCAACGGCTGACTTTTTTTGCAGGCTGAAGCAGATCTCTCTCTTGTGGAAGAACCACACACTCAGAGGCACATTGAACCAACGAGGGAAGCCTCACCTCCACCAGAAGATTTCAACATGCGTAACACGGATGTGATACTCCGATCGTCCGACGGTGCCAGCTTTCGAGTCCACAGATTAGTGCTTACCACGGCGTCACCGTTCTTCGATGATCTCTTTTCTCTTCCCCAACCCGCCGAGGACGAGACGATCGACGGGATCCACGTGGTTCGCCTACCTGAGGATGAGGAGGTTTTGCGTAGTCTTATCACAATGCTGTACCCAATTCCATCCGTATTGCCTGGCTCGTACAACAAAGTTCTAGATCTCCTTTCTGCTTCGCAGAAATACGACATGGCCGCCGTCCAATCTTCCATTCGCGCCGAGGTCAGCCGCAAGTCATACCCTACCCAAACGGGAGCCGCAGCTTTCCATGCGTACGCGATCGCGAGCAGTAAAGGGCTGACCCCAGAGATGGAAAACGCCGCCCGTCTCACGCTGGATCACCCCATGACGTTCGAGTCTATCGGAGACGAATTGGAACTGTTCAACGGCTGGGCACTCCGCGACCTTGCCCACTTCCGCAAACGTTGCCGGGACAGCCTTGTCCTGTGCCTCGAGTCGTTACTCGATTACTATGATGGCCCATCAAAGATCTGGACGTGTTGCCTCCACTCGAATTTCCTCAGCTCGCAATTGCAGGCGCCTGACCAAGGCATCCTCGCTAGGTGGCTGCGCGACTTCATATCGCAGACGATCAAAGAACTGAAACAGTCGTACACGGCCCCCTTGCTCAAGCAACATAGTTTCCGTAGGCAATATATAGCGGCGCTCCAACAGCACATCAGAGAAACGAACTGCCTCTTCTGCCCGAGGGTTCATAGTATGGAAGGGGACACATACTGGGGACAAGTAAAGAATAAATTGACGATGGCGCGGGATAAGGTGAGCTAAACTACCTTTTTGAGTCGGACTAAGAGCCTACTCGCTCGAATTGTAGGTCTCTGTGCTGTCCAATTAAGCCCCGTATGACGGTCGAGCAAAAACTCGAGGGACGATGCTGTATCCTTAAATGCACTCCGTTTTTGTATTTGTATTGTTTCCTGCCTGGTGGTTGATACCCATGCCGATCTTTTTTTTTTTTAATTATTATATGCTGGGGGCATGTACTTAAGACTAAAACTGGTCCCACAAGGCAGAGGACAAACGAAAGGGGTCCCAAGAGTGTGTGTCTGCAAGTAGAAGCGAGTGTTAGTGCACACCTCTCATGGGCAGGCCAAGCGGGCGACTGGTTTGGCGGCTTTAAGGCAACGGGACCCAGTGAGCTTATGCACGAGCTGATAAATGAAGTGGGACGATCAAACCCCGGTAATCATTAAAAAAAAAAAAGTTTGCGGGGAAGGAGTCACGTCAGCGAGCGGATGGAAAGGTTTTTCTTCGCAAAGATGACACCCCATTACTATGAAGAAAGAGAAACAACCGTGCTACGCCATCTAGAGCTCCAATCCCTCAGGGCTCAGGCTTCAGGAAGTATCCATGTTGATGCTGTGGTGGCAGGACCTTTCGTGCCACGAAGTCGGCGGGCGGATGGTCTCGAGCGCTTGGGGGATTTGGAACCTCCGCTACTTTCGCATCAAACTTTGAAGTGGGGAACTTCTGTTCTGCTCCAGTGCTTCGTTTTTGCCGCAGCCATGTTCCAGTCTCAATGACACACAGCGGCAGCGCTGCAGCGCTCACCAATGTACCCATTTCCTAAGCCAACGAACTTCTCGGCGCGTCATATCGGCTCTACCATCATGCTAGGACAAACGAAACTATTATTGGCTCAACGAAAAAAAAAAACGAAGCCATTGTTAGCACGAGAGGCTATGCACTCCCTGTTGTGTTGCACACATGTTCAAACCGTAGGTACCGTTGTACCTACGATATTTTTTCGCTTCACGCACACGCTGCGGCAGACACCTCGCAGGCGCCCCATCGGAGAAGCAGCAGCGCAGGCGAAGCCGGCATCGGGGAGGCTCGCGGAGGTGCTGTCGAGCCACGAGGACGTGGCCAGGCCGTCGTACCTGCACTGGTTGTACAAAAACATTTGCACATATGCCCGCCGCGACGGACCGGAACGTGCTCGGGATTGCGGGCTACTTGAATCAGTACCCGAGCCAGGCGGGTCTGACGACGTTCATGACCAAATTTTTCACCGACGCAGAAGCCGCGAACTCGCCGTCGTGCGGTCAACGGTGGCGGGTACTGTACGACCCGAGTCGCCATGCCAAGAGGATACTTAGTACGCCTCTGCCATGACGTAATCAACCCCGCACATCTATTCGCACCAGTGCCGAGACGCAAATGTGACTCGATGGCGAGCCAGCCCCGGGCGACTTTTTCCCCGAGTGGCTTAACTACGTGCTCGGAAAGCAGAATACGAATATCCCGCAGATTCGTACGGTACTGACGAGAAAGATTACCCGCTGGAATATGCGAATGCTTTGTGCATTTCGTTCGCACATTTCGGTGCACGTGGCATCAGCGTCCTCTTCGGGAGCAGTGACGACGATATCGGCCTTGGAGGGAGACTGCAAGGGTGGAGGCGGAAAAGTCCGGTTTGTCCCCCTGTTCCCTGCATCCTGTAAACATGGTATTTTATTTATCCTTGCGAGCAGTACACAGGCGCAAGTGCAAGTCGCTCACCAGATCGCAATGGTTTCGCAGGTCCCAGGGCCACCAGTCTTGGGGGCGTGACGAGTCAACTCCCTGAATTCGCGGCGTGGCCTCTCCGTGGGTGGCCTCTCGAACAATTTTCCGCGCCAGAAACCTCGGCCGCCGGTATGTAGGCTTCCTAGGTCATGGGTCTCGGGACGCCGGACATTTTTGAACTGCGGCACGTACTGTATCGAGGACCTTTTTTCGATTCCGTTTGAGTGCGCCTCGGGGTACGTGACCCTATGTGGCACTTTACAAACACCCATCTACTAGTCCGCTTTCCACTACCCGATATACTACTTCCCATTGAAGAACCTCCCCGCTTCAGTCGGAAGCGGCTTTGCAACGCGTCAAGTATCGAGTGTATCGGGGCACGTGTATGCCAGGATGAAGGGGCGAGTTTGAATTTTGAGCTATGCGCGCGGATGTGCGGCGCTGTCGCTGTGGTCCGCTTCGAAAAGTATTGGGAACTCGTAGGCGGTGCATGACAGTGGGATAACACGTTCTCGGGGCCGCTGAATTCCACAAAAGCGATACGGAAGTTCCTCTCGTGGACTACATACATACACACCACAGGCCAATTCGACACACCTAAGAAATAGGTTTTCGCGTCAATGCCTCGACCCTAGCGTCGACCATTCAGGGCGTGGGAACCTTTTCACACATTTAGGGTTATAGATATTCCCACGTCACATTACTCTCCTATATTTTCCTATACACATGACTCGGGCCTCCTCGTTACCACTACCGGTAGACCATCTTAAAAAGCCACAGAGCTGCTATTAAATCTCCTGGAAGTATCAAATGGATCTGGTACAGACACGAATAGGGACATGTCGTTTACCGGGGAGGATGGCGCTTCCTATGAGTATTCTCTTCCTTATATGTAACGAGGGTTCCGAGCAGCGCGGATCACACTGGTGGTATTCTTCTCTGACACGATGTGTACATTGACCCAATCGTAGGTATCCCCACCCGTTTCCCGCCTTTCTGGATCGTGACTCTGTTAGTGCCGAAGCAAACACCTGCTCGTGCTCGGCCTAATCACTTGTATCTGTTCTGCTGTTCTTGCAGCACCGTGGATGATACTCAAGAGTAGTCAGAGAACACTTGCCGTACTTCTCGGTCGACTTGTCATCGGATGAGGCGAATGAACTATGCTTGTATTCCGGGAAACGACGTGTTTCAGGTGCGTATCCATATCGACGTGCATCTATCCCTTGTCAGGGTCTTTTCGAAGGTGTTCTGGTGAACAAAAGCAGGAAAAGAATCCTTGTAAACGGGAAAGGGCGACGGAGATCATCGGGACGATGCTCACCCCGTCCCGTGTGCCCCTGGTGCTTGGGATGGGGTTTCCGTGAAGAAGAATAGGTCTCCGCATCGTTCACAGCCACGAGCGCTGCGTACTGGCTCGCATCTCTCTCCAGTGACATCTCCCACGTTATCTCATCTACCAAATTCGTCAAGTTTGATCCACACTCTTGACTAAATTCCCACACTGATCACCGAATGGAGGCAAAATTGCATGTTCCTAGCCCACGTCCTAAAGTTACTTGCGCTCTGTCATAAGACGAAGATTGGTTTCGCCTCATCGTTTTCCTGTGCCAGTCTTGGCACTCTGGTATGGTTTGAACACGCTGCACGATACGAACCAGCATATTTTACTGGCGTTTCTAGGTTCAGCCCGTTACGTCTCCACTTCCTCTTTAGTTCAGACCAGCTCTTGTGCGAGTGGCCCATCAGCGCCCATCCGTTAAAATTGGTCCGGGCATAATTGACTGTCTACTCCCGGCGTGGTTATGGTCACCGGCTTTGCCGCGTGCCAAACAGCTTGGATTGATAGTTCGGTTAAGCCACGGTCCTTGACGCAGGTGTCTGAAGTGGCCTCCTTTTTGGTCACACTCTTGTCGAAAGTATTCTATTCTCGTTAAGAAGCTGTTGACCAGGTATCTATGAGGCGACCAAGCTTCCTTAAACGGCCGCAGTCGGCCCACAGATGTCCCCCGATAAAAGGTGGCAACATGTTCCCTGTCATAATGAGATCAGATGTTTGAGGGTCCAGTGGCCAATATCAAAATCTCCCGTTCCCCTTCGTGCCTCCGTACGTTGGATTGAGTGGTCGGATCAGAAGGTTCGCATCAGCTTGACGGGTACTGTAACATAAGCTCGTAGTGCTTCTAGAAGATGAATGGCAACACCTAACATCTTTGGGTTCTGTTCTTCCAAATTTTCCGACTCAAAAGCCGTGATTACTATCTCAAGACGATTCAGCAACAAATCACGCGGTTACTTGTGGATGAGTTCTAGCCGGGCATATAACCGGTCACCCAATCCTGATCTGCCGGTCTTGGGAATGGGCCGTTATCGTCCCTGGAAAAACCACACGTTGTATGGCTGATGCGTTGGTGAGCCGAGTCACACAATACAAGTATGGACATCGAGGGGTATCGGCACGCCCCTCCGTAAGCTGTATGACGACACCACTATTGCCAAGAACAACTTATTAATAGCTTTGCGCTTATTAATAGCCTTTCCCGCGTAGCCTCCAAACCCGAACACACGCAGCAGCGCGGGAAAGTGCGACTAAGTACACCAAGAAGCACACAGTACCGTAAGTAAGAGAAACACCCGAGACGTGGCGTAAGCTACTAAACTCAGCGTTTTGGGAGAAACGGCTAAGGATGGCTGCTAGTTACGAGGTTAGCAATAAGGAAATAAATTTCTCAAGAGTTGCCGGTCTAACCGGCCCGACGCCTCCATGCACGGCTGAACGTTGAACCTTCAACACTGCCGCCTGAGATTGGTTGCAACTTTCCTCATCCCCACTTCAGCGACCCGCCCCATCCACCGATTATATTGGTACCTAGGACCCTGTCTTACGTCCTGTTGGTGACATATACATATCACTTTACGTCTCATGCCATGCATTTACCAATTCCTCCTAGTATTGGACTTCAGGGGTTTCTTTGGATTACGATACAAAACGACCCTGCTCCGTAGACGACCGGTCTTTATCTTTTGGTATTCGGTAACCGCCGCGTCGAGGGGCGCCCATGTCCGTGCTTGTTGGACAGCCCTGACATGAGCCTGACAGTGTACTGTATTGCATCCGCTAGCACCGGCTTCTGTCTTTGGTACATGCCCCACTACTTATACAAATGAAGTCGAAATAAAATGACGTGCGTCTGAAAACCTACTGACCTGGACCCAGACTTGGACCTTTACTTGAGAATGCCCTTTGCTATTGCGACTGAAGGCTCTGGATCTGTTGCAGCAGGGTCATCTGTCTTGGATCACCCCCATGCAGACATTATTCTTCGCTCCTGTGACTCCCGTGAATTCAAAGTGCCAAGGATATATATCATCGATAGCTCCCCTGTCCTTGCCGCGCTAATACGAGCCCCTCGTCCCGACACCATCATCCCCAATCCTTCCGGGTCCAATGCCGCATTTCGTACTGACCCTTCAAAAGCATCACTCCCAGTATACCAACTCCCAGAACGTGGTGACGTCATTTCGAGCCTCCTCACTTATATCATCATCTCTGCGGCCCCCAATCTTCCACCAACGATCGAAAAGGTCATGGAACTCTTATCAGTGGCTCAAAAGTATCAAATGAGCTTGGCGTTGGCTCGCATCCGAGATCATGTTTCCCGACAGAACCCACCACTCATCCGGAAATCGACCGCTTTTAATGCCTACTTTCTTTCCCGAAACCACGGCCTTCGTCAAGAAGCGCTTCTGGCAGCGCAACTTACGCTGAACTTCCCAATGACCATCGAGAGTTTGGAGAGCACCGCAAAGTTGGACACCGTGCCCAGCCCATTCCTCTATGAACTTTGGCGCTATCACGCAAGAGTGCTGCAGTCCCTTGAAGACGGCCTTGCGGCGTTTAAAAGATCTGGAGCGGCCGCGCGTATAAATGTTCGGTGTAGGAAGCTCGATAATTGCGGGGTTCCAGTCTGGCTCGGTGTCTATATCGACTCTATAGCAAGATCCCCAGCTTTTTTCGACCTCTCCGAATTTCACATGACCTTGGCGCGCCACATCATACCTGCAGACCCCCAATCATCCGGATATTGCCAGTCTTGCGCCTCAATAGAAAGCAAGACAATAGACGCCTTTTGGACAGACTTGAAACGCGTTGTCCAGAGCAGCATGGAAGATGTGAGCATCTCCTTCCCGAGCATGCTGCATTACAGATGTTTAATTATTTTACAGGCCGAAGCAAATTTCGTGTTGGAGGGAGAAAGACAGGAACCCGGTTCTGCCGATTCGAAAGTTTCGCCTCCTGATGGCCCGCATACTCGTGGTGCCGACGTCATACTCAGGTCGTCCGACCTTGTTGATTTCCGCGTTCACAAGTCAACATTATCCGTGGCTTCCCCGTTCTTCAGCGACATGTTCTCCCTTCCTCAGCCACCACTGGGGCAAGATGAGGTGGTTGATGGGCTTCCCGTGGTCCAGTTATCCGAATGTGCCGAAGTTCTACTCAGCCTCATCACTATGCTCTACCCCATTCCCGCCGTGATACCTGACTCGTATGTCAAAGCCTTGGCCCTTCTCGCCGCTTCCCAGAAATACGACATGCCTACCGTCCAATCGGCCATCCGTTCCGAGATGAAGAGCAGAAACATCACTACGCCAACCGGTGCGCTGGCCTTCCGTGCGTATGCCATCTCCAGTAGCCATGGGCTCATCCAGGAAATGGAGATTGCGGCTCGCCTCACACTGGAATATCCCATGACGTTCGAGTTCATTGGAGAACATTTGACCGCGTTCGGCGGATTAGCGCTACGTGACCTTGCGCGCTATCGCAGGCGCTGTCGAAATAACCTCTTCTCGTCTCTTGAATCGTTACTTGATTCTCGCCTTCCCCCATCCGATATATGGGCCGATTGCCCCCATAAAATTCAAGCCGACCTCCCTGTGTGGTTGCACGGCCTAGTTTCACAGCACCTCAACTCGCTGAAAGGGACATTTACGTGTCCTCTGCCTCGGCCTTCCAGTTTTCGGGCAGAATACCTTGCAGCTCTTCAGGGTCACATCACTAGAACCGACTGTTCGTTCTGCTCGAGGATGCACACCATGTGCGGGGAGACGTACTGTGAAGAAGTCGAGACCAAGCTGACGGAAGCACTAGATGGGGTGAGTAACCCTGTACATTCTCTTTGTGGAGCCCTTAGTGACGATCACTCGTAGATTCGCTTCGACCCTAACTCGACGTCAACGCTTGACGCAGGGCGCGATTCAGCAGCCGGGTTTCAGCCAAGTTTCTGCTGATCATCTGTTGACGCTTTACGAATAGTTAGAACGCTATGCTAGACGGGTCTGGTACTGTATTATGGATCTCGCTGCCACACGCCACACACCGATTACTCTTTCACATCGCACATTGTCCACACTTTGACAACGCCCGACTCTTGGCTGAGATCTATTTCCCCGATCCAGTGATCCAGTCCGCCCAATGGGATAAAGTCACATCCCTATTCCGCTCCAGGAAAGATGCGCATAACTACTCGCTTTCCTACAGATGAGCCGGGCTGCGGCCAAGCCCGAATCCGAACCCCATCCAGGAAGAGTCACCCGAAGTAGACAGGAGTTTTACCCCGCTGCCATCCGCAGTAATTACATACCAACCTCTTGGCGCCCGGCGCCCATGCTACGCCTCAGCGTTTCGCATAAAGGAAGTGGCTCGGCTACTTATTGTTTCCTTGCTTCTCCCTTGGTATTACGGTACATGGGGACATCTTATACACGTTTCGCAATATAGTTACCCACGGTCGGTCTTGGTCTTGGGCTTGTCACCGGAGTTCAAGTGGATTCCTAAAAAAAAATTATGTGGTGCCCTTGGTGATGCCACTTGAAAATTTAGCGAACTTTGGTAGCAGAATCCACCGATGAGAAGAAACGAGACGCACGTCATGTGTCGATCTCCAGCGCACCAAGATTCTAATGCATTCCTAGTACGGATAGACGCCACACCCGAACTAGCTGAAACCAAAGCAGAAAATATCTTGTATGGGCAGGTAGTTCGGATCCAGTAATTTTGATGGCTTTCGTAACGGTTATTCTCCCAGACAAGATAGAAGGCTTTCTGTATCTCCAAGTTGCAGCGCATCATGTCGTGTTCTTGGCCACGTCTTGTCCCACGTAACATTTCCCACGACTGCCCTATCAAACAGGTCACAGCAGGTAAATCTACTGTGCACTCCCAGCGGTCGGTGCGACGAGACACTCTCCTCCCCGTCTAACCGACTTGGACGGACGGCTGAAACCAGCCGCCGCCCTTGTTATCGTTTCTGGGGGATACCCCCCGATGATATTAGTAAACCCTTCCGTGTCTGTATGACCAGCCCCGCACATTCCAAAGCAGCTGTCACTATGATCGATAACTCGGACGGGCCCAGTGGTAACTCCTTCAGACGCAGAGCATCACCTCAGCCGATTCGCCTGGTCTGATCCTATGACGTCAGACAAGCTGAAAAACACTCTGACTCACTCGCCATACAAGTCATCTCGGGCGGGTCATACTGAAGTTCGTTGTTGTCAACAGTAGCTTATTGAGCCAACCGTGGTCATTTATGTGAATCCCCCTGATTCACAGTGGGCAGAAAATAAGTAGAGAGCAAATATCTTGGCAAATCTTCCCGGGATATTACGTAACCAATGTTCATCTCCATTGTTGTCATGTAGATAGTGGGTTAGATCAGTACTAGTGCACATACATAGAGCACCTACTTCGCCATTATGAGGCGGAGTGAGAAGCAATAAATTGAATTTTTTTTAAAGAAAAAATTGAGAAGCAAGACGTAGTCTTCGTGAGTGTGAGCCCCTCGTCGGGCCAATCCTTTCAAGGGACTCTGAGCAAACGGATATGGCGGTCCGTGTCTTCTTTCCCACGTCCGTCACTACTCAACGTTCTCGACCGTAACCAATCCACAGGATCAAAGCACTTGTCTTTCGTCTGCCTGCCGCACCCAGAAACTACCATAGGATAGGTGGTGAGGCCTCCGCCTCCACCCCTTCATCAACTCGCTCCTCGGGTAGGCCCACCCGGCCTTGCCTCTGACAAGAGACACCTCACCCCCAATTGAGAGGCGCTCCGTGTTTCCGCCCAACATCTAGCTGTTCTCGCGCGTCCGAGCTGCCCTTTTCCTCGCTACTTCTTCCAGAGCTTAAAATATTATTATTCGTCCTCCAGCGTGCTACATTCATAATACCTTTCCCTTCCGCCAGATCCCCAACCAGCTAAGGGGTGGCCCTCAAAGGTCATTGTATCTGCCTACGACCCCCTTCACTGCGACGTGGTTCGGGTCTCTGTTACGGCGGTATTACGTGAGGTGTAGCATTTTAATCATATTACCATAAATACTCCACCGCGGCGGATGATATCCAAGTCGACTGAAACTTTTACATCCGGCGCAGGTGACGATTACGAGACGGGAGAACGCGTCTTTACTTTCTGTGCTCCGCCGCCGGCGCGAATTAGGTGGCACCGCCGGTACTTCCATAGTCCCCGAGAAGTCACGCAGCCAATCCTAGAGAAGTATCGTCCGGTTCTCTGCTAGGTCCAATCTCAATGGAAGTCGGTTGGTGAGTGCTGATTGGCCTGGTGCTGTAGCATGACAACACATCGCGTCGTGGATGTAGGGATGTCAGCCTCAGTGTCAATGCGCCGGGCGCACGATCGCGGTTCCATTCTCCTTATCTCCTAGACGCTGCCAGCGCATAGTGTGACACGATGTCCATTATCGCGAAAGTGGGGTTCGATTCATGCTGGCAAAGACGCCGCTATTCGCGTGCGACACGGAGCAGGAGACGTTTACAGCAGCAGCACCTGCGATACTGACTCATCGGTCCATCCGTATATACCCCCTCCCTTCCCACCCCCCCGGAGCATGCCACCCAGTGAACAGGATTGCTCAACCATTTCTCAAGAGGTGACGGCCCCCGACGAAGCGCTTGGCCCGGTTGATGAACTCCTATGCCGCTTTGTTAGTGGCTAACTTAGCTTGGCGCGGAACAAGGTTGTTAATGACGATAGGGGGGGCGCCCATGCTGATGCCACCCTGGGCCCTCATTAGATGGTACTGATACCGTGGAGTGGGATGAGTTGGAATTCAGTATGATCTTCCATCAAGCCACACAAGCAGTCGAAATCAGTTGCGTTAAGGATCCAAAAGAGAATGGGCTATTTACCTTGTCCAGTGCCTGCGCCAACTCGTCCTCCAGCTCTCTACAGAATTTCATCCCCTCCATGGCATGCACACGGAAGCAAGAATCGCAGTGCGTGTGATTCTTGAGAGCCGCTAGATACCCCTCGAGAATATTTGAAGGCGAGCCAATTGCATGCATAAAACCCTTCTGCAGTTCAACGCTTTTGCTCGAAAAGAACTTGAGCAGCCAGATGGTGGGAGCTTCCCGGGCTTTCGATTTCATGGGGCTGTCCCGTGAGGTCAATTCCTGGCAGCCTGCCCAAATCTGGTATCTGGAACGAATATCCAGGAATGAGTCTAAACATGACACGAGGTTGTCTCGGCAACGTTTGCGATAGCGAACCAGCTTGCACAGTGCCCGTCCTTCGAACGACTGCATTCCTTCTCCAAGGAATTCGAATGTCATGGGGTATCCTAAGGTGAGACGGGCTGCGCTCTCCATTTCTAGAGCGAGCCCCATGTTGCTCGCGATGGCGTATGCACTGAAGACTTCAACCCCAACTGGCGCAGGAAATATTCCACGTTTGATCTCTGCACGGATATGGGACTGAGTTGATACCATATCGTATTTCTGGCAGGCAGCAAGCAAGGCAAACACCTTTTCATAAGAGTCGGGGATGACGGGGGGAACGGGATAAAGCAGTGAGATGAGGCTGTTCAGCAGCCCAGCGTCCTCGGACAATTGGATTACAGGAAGGCCTTCAACAAGTTCGCCGTCGGATGGTTGGGGGAGAGATAGCAGATCTTTGAAAAATGGTGAAGACATGGCAAGCACCGACTTGTGAACGGGGAAGTTGGCTTGGTCGGACGACCGAACTATGATATTGGCATCGGGTATGTCCAAACACAATAGCAGGGGTGGAGGATCTGAGCTTTTGGAGGTTGGCTCTTCCTTTACGAAAGCCGGAGTCAAATCCGCCTGCAGGTGTTCACACTCGTCATCACGAAGAAGCCTAGTCAGACCAGCTCTACGTACCTTTTCTATCGTCCTCTGAACAACAGCCGTCAGAGCCTCCCAGAAAGCGCGTACAGCCTGGCTGGATATGATCATACATGAACATGCCGTAGAACGACAAGTCTCATCTTTGATGTGGCGTGCCCGTGCATTTTCGAATTCGATGGGATCGAAGAGGTGAGGAGCTTGCGCTAAGGACCCGATGTAGTCATCAAGCCATTGCGGGATAGGGTTAGGGGCACTAGAAGAAAGAGTTGCACAGCGCAAGTTTTTTACGATATCCGGTGCACCAGCCCTCCTAAACTCAAGAAGGCTTGAGGCAAGCTCCTTTCTAACTCTCTCGTGATACTTCCAGAGCTCACGAAGATAGACTCCTGGCATGAAATCGACCTTGTCTTCCAAATCCTCGATGACCATTGAGAGGCGCAGGGTACTTCGTGCGGCCTGGAGCACCTCTTGGTGAAGTTCATACCTTTGTGCGAAGAAATAAACGTGGAGTGCTGTCTCAGGGAGAATGAATGGTGGATCCCGTCTAGAAATAGCGCCTCGGATATGTGTCAGTACTGAGTCCATTTGATACTTCTGGGCCACCGCTAAGAGCTTCATGACATTCTCCGTGGTCAAAGGAAGGACGGGAACTACAGGGAAAACGAAAGTGAGGAGACAGTGAACGATCTCCCCGCTTTCCGATAGTTTGACCACCGGAAGCGGTTCTTGTTCTTCACGATTGGCGACGTCGGAAGTACTCTGAACGCCTTGGATGAGCTCTCGAAATACCGGGGAGCTATTAAGGAGGTAAAGCTGGGGCACGCGAAAATCATGGGAGTCACACGAGCGAAGAATGATATCGGAGCCAGGGTAGTCGAAGTGTAATGTCTCATCTGGGGAGATCTCATTCGGTGCAGGGGTTCGAGGGGGGACTATAATCATGGCGTTAGAATTGTACGGTACAATGTCAATCCACTCAATAACTTTTAAAGATCCAGTACAACGCCGCCGCGTGCCATAGGACGAAGTAATGGCCGTGTCACTTTCCATGTTCGATCCGCTCGTACACAGGGGCCGTCACAAGGTTCCGTGGCGAATCCATGCAAACAACCTCGTGCGAGCTCAACCTTCGCAAATAGAAAGACCATTTCCGCATCGTTTGACATGTCTGCGGGTGCGTTTTTTTGAGAGCCCTGTTCACAGACGGGTATCATTAGAATTTTGCGCCAGACCACAGGGAGCCATGTGAGCCATGTCATTGAGTCATACTGCAGCCGAGGCACCACGGCCGTCATGATCAGATTATGGCGACTCCCGGACCACGGGAAAAATCTCGTGGTTGCCATTATTATCAAGAAGAGAAGAGGTGGGGACCAGGGGACGAGTGCCGATAGCTACTGCTAGTGTGCGACACGCAGAACTTTCATTGCCGCAAACGATCGTAAGATTTCAACACGACTCGCCTCGAGGCAGCGCTTGGCTTGCAAGAGCGACATTACCCTATGATCATTCTAGGTCCAAATCAACGATGGAACTTGTATGGCCCAAACCAGGCCAAAGCACTCCTCGACTAGCATCGCAACTTCTGCAGGAGGCAACGCATGTTCAAGTTCTCAGAATCCCGGTATAACACGACGGTACACAAAGCACCATGATGGTCTTCCCTACGCGGCGGGACATCGTGACGGGGCTCGTAAGCGGTTGCCTTGTCAGTTGGTTTACCCTTCGAGACGAGTGTACGCCATCAGCCTCACCCCCATTCCCACCACCACCACAGCGACACAATCCTCTACGCCTTCTCCAGTTGTGCAGTCCCCCTCCCCCTCCCCAGTTTCCCAATCCCTGAGTATGTGTCCGAGAATCAACGATTTGAAGTATCGTGTGTTTGAAACCGAGAAGATCACGAGACTCGGAGTTGGCGTCCACGTGCTGTGGCCCGCAGGAGGCCGCCGCAGAGCCCCGGCGTCTCCACTTGCGGTTGCGGATCCCTTTGATATTTCTTCCAATTTTTCGGACTCCTGTTACTTTTGAATCTCGTTCACCACCTTCGGGTATAGGATCATGAATATAGAAACTGCGGTCGTCCGATCTCGCCGGCCCTCGGGTTCACGAATCAACGAGATCCATATCGTTGCCGCTCTAGCAACATGTTCTCCCCTCCTCGTCTACCCCTGGAAGGCGACAAGTTAGTTGGTGGTCTTCCCGCTACCCAGCTATCTGAAGGCACGGTAGTTCTACTTGGCTTGCTCTTGCTGTGACACGCTTCAAGTTGGTGACACGGTGACACCTAACTCGTATGACTGGGCCGAGGCTCTCCTCGCCGCGTCTCCTCGATAAAATCTACCACCATCGGTTCCGGGATAAAATGTCGCTCCACAAATATGGTGGCGGTATTTTGTGCGTAAGCTATCGCCAGAAGCCATCTACTTGACCTGGGGATGGTGATCACGGTTCGCCTCAGCACTCGCTCTGGATCACCCAATAACCTCCGCTTTGCTTGGAGAGTAATTTGACCATGTTCGGTGGACCGGCACTACGAGACCTCTCACGCTCTCACAAGCGCCGTCGAGATACTCTTGTCTCGTGTCTCGTGTCTTGAGTCGTTACTCGATTCTCGCCTCCCCCCATCGGATATATGGGTTGGATGTTCTAATAAAACTCTATCCTCCTTTCTGGGCGGCTGTGCGACCTCCTTTCGCGGCATATCAAAACTCTGCAACAGACGTTTACCCACCCTTTCCCCAGTCCTTCAGATCTTTGCACGAAATACCTTGCTACAATTCAGGTAAACAGACTGTATTTTCTGTTCGAAAGTGTACACCATACTTGGGGAGACGTACTGTTAGAAAGTCGAGCCCAAAATGGCGCAAGTGCTGGATGGAGTGAGCACTCTGCCACGCCTACCTTTTATTCGTTGATTCACCCCGAATCTCAACGGGACATACTGTATTGAATGTATTATGGATCTCGCTGCCGCACGCTGATTACAATTCCGTGTGACTACTGCGCGCACGCATGTCTAGCAAGCCACCCCGGTAGGCCCCGCTGGCAGGAGGGAACGAAATGGGCACCACACGCGTTCGATCTCCTGCGCTATACTTTGGGCCTAATGAATTCGTATTGTTAGACATTGCACCCGACCTTGAACTAGCTGAATCAGAAGCAGAAAATATCTTTCATGGGTAAGCGGTTTAGACTCAGTAATTTTAATGACATCACGGACCGTCTTCTCAAGCTCTTACAACGGTACCTCTCTTACGCAGAGTAGAAAGTTTTCTATATCCCCACTTCGTGCTGTGTCCGTCTTGTATTGCCCGTGTAACTTTTCCCACTCCCACGACTGTCTTGTGGAACACGTAATATGTAAATATATCGTACACTCCCGGCGGTCTGTGAGACCAGACCCCCCGCTCCATATCTGACTGACTAGGGCGGACAGTTGAATCCAGCCACTGACCTTTATCAATGGAGGATACTCTTCTCCCGAGGATACTTGGTGATCCTGTCACGTGAATTCTCAGACAATGTCCGTCTGACACGTGTCAGCTAGCTGCAGTAATTTCCATAGCTTGAGTATCAAGAGACCCTGATCTGCTCGCACCGCTATGCCCCAGGGGCTATCCCCTCCAACACCGAGTACGTTTCAAGGCCCGATTTTATTGTGTAAAAATCATATAAATCGACCCTTAAAACTGAGCCCGCATGCCCT
This sequence comes from Lactarius evosmus, assembly GCA_951394315.1. Lineage (NCBI taxonomy): Eukaryota > Fungi > Basidiomycota > Agaricomycetes > Russulales > Russulaceae > Lactarius > Lactarius evosmus. The sequence continues at coordinate 5,946,671 of OX596124.1, forward strand.
GTCGCGGTGCCATCCAAAGTCCCATCAGCGGCCAATGCGCAGAAAACTACTAGTAGTAAGTGCGTCGATAAATAAAACAAGTGACGGTGTCAGACTTGGACAAGCCGAAAAGCGCTCGCCATGAGACATCTCGTACCAGAGAACCGAGCTTCAATTTCGATAGCAACTACTCGTGTATTTACTACAGGCCGTACATAGAACTCCAATCTGTACGTACTAATTATCCGCCGGCGGTCCTACGATGGTTCAAGTCCATACCATAGTGTGTGACGTGCCGTGTAGCATTTTAGTGCTTTCGCCATGACCGCTCCACCACGGGACCTTATTAGACGGCGCCGATACCTAGGAATACTAGTAAGATGAATTGGAGCTTGAGTGTGATCTCCCGTCAGAGCATAACTGAGTCCTACGAGCAGTCGAGATCAGTTGCGCATAAAAGGTCCAATATGGAATGAGGTATTCACCTTATCCAGTGCCTGCGCCAGCTCGTCCTCAAGCTCCCTATAGAATGTCTGCCCCTCCATATGCACGCGAATGCAGGAATTGCAGTCATCTGAGTAAGTGTGATTTTTGAGAGCCACTAGGTACCCCTCGAGAACATTTGAAGTTGAAAAAATTGCATGCGTAAAGCCCTTTTTCGGCTCATCACTCTTGCTCGTAAAGAAGTCGCGCAGCCAGCGGGTGAGAGTACTCCGAGAGTTGCGGGGCAAGGACTTTACCTCACAGCTGTCCCAAATCTGGCACCTGGAATGAACATCGAAGAACGTGTCTAAACACGACACAAAGTTGTCCCTGCAACGTTTGCGATAGCGAACTAGGTCGCGCAGTGCCCGTCCTTCGAATGACCGCAACCCTTCTCCAAGGGATTCGAATGTCATCGGGTATCCCAGGGTGAGACGAGCCGCACTCTCCATTTCTGGAACGAGTCCCATGCTACTCGCGATAGCATATGCACGGAAGGCTTCGGTGCCAGCTGGCGCAGGGAATGTTCCACGTTTGACCTCCGCACGGATATTGGATTGAATTGATAACATATCGTATTTCTGGCAAGCGGCGAGTAAGGCAAACACCTTTTCATAAGAGCTGGGAATGACAGAAGCAACCGGGTAAAGCAACGAGACGAGAGCATCCAGCATTTCAGCATCCTCAGACAATTGGATTACAGGAAGGCCGTCGACAAGTTCGCCATCGGGTGGCTGGGGGAGGGAGAGTAGATCGTTGAAAAATGGTGACGACATGGCGAGCAATGACTTGTGGACACGAAAGTTGACTTGATCAGACGACCGAACTATAATGTCTGCATCAGGTACGTTCAAACACAGAGGCACGAATGGCGGCCCTGGGATTTCGGGGGTCGGCTCTTCCTTCACGAGAGCCAGACTCGAATCTGCCTGCGGGTGTTCATATTCGTCATCACGATGAAGCCCAGTCAGACCAGCTTTACGTACCTTTTCTATCGTTCCATCAACAACAGTTTTCAGAGCCTCCCAGAAAACGCGTATGTCCTGGCTGGATGCAGAACTGTAGGGCCCGTCCTTGATGTGGCGTATCCATGCATTTTCGAACTCAACGACATCGAAGAGGTGAGGAACTTGCGCTAAGGATTCGATGTAATCATCAAGCCATTGGGGGATAGGGATAGGGGTGTCAGAGGGAGGAGTTCCCCAGCGCAGATCCTTCACGATATCTGGTACACCAAATTTCTTAAACCCAAGAAGGCTTAAGGCGAGATCTTTTTTAACTCTCTCGTAGTACTTCCAGAGCTCACGAAGATAGGCCCCTGGCATGAAATCGATCTTGCCTTCCAAGTCCTCGACGGTCATTGTGAGGCGCAAGGTAACTCGCGCGGCCCGAAGCACCTCCTGGTGAAGCTCATACCTTTGTGCGAGGAAATAAACGTGGAGTGCTGTCTCTGGGCGAATAAGTGGCGGATCATGTAGAGCGATGGCGCCTCGGACGTGTATCAGTACTGAGTCTATTTGATACTTCTGGGCCACGGATAAGAGCTTCATGATGTTCTCTGTGGCTGAAGGAAGGACGGGAGCGACGGGAAAAATGAAAGTGAGGAGGCTGTAAAGGATCGCCCCGCTTTCCGGCAGTTTGACCACCGGAAGCCGTTTTTGTTCTTCAGAATCTTCGCTCTCGGAAACGTCAGAAGTACTTGGAACTCCCTGTATGAGCTCTCGAAGGACTGGGGAGCTAGTGACGAGGTAAAGCTGGGGTACCCGAAAGTCATGGGAATCCCAGGAGCGAAGAATGATATCCGAGCCAGGGTAGTCAAAGTGTACTGTCCTGTCTGAGACGACCTCATTCGGTGTAGAGGTTAGAGGGGGGACCATAGGCATAGTGTTAGAATTGTGCGATATGTCAATCTGCCCTGGCTGTAGCCTTTATAGAGCCAGTACAGCGCAGCCGCAAGCCATAGGACGTAATGACGGTGTCACGAGTTGTTTTTGAGCCGCTCGTGCGCAGCAGGTGCATAAGGTCTCGCAGAGAATCTATGCAAAGCAGTACCTTATATTGATAGAAGTTGGATTTGGAAGGGGCGTTGTTGAACGGTCGATGTGACGTACACCGCAGTCACAGGTTCATGACAGCATTACCTAACATATAGCAGAGTGGCAGCAATGAGGTGAACCACTGCGCAAATAGTAGAGGTATATTCATAATGCGCAGTAAAGGATCTGGATAAGATAATAATTAGGCGCGCGTCCTCGCGCGTCCAGTCTTTCTTTATGGTTGGCGCCGGTCAAAATCTGCAAAACCTCCCGAAAAGGGGGGCACCTTATTACTAGGAAAATTAGATGAGCTCTCATGCGGATGCCTCGAACCTAATACGAACGGAAATAGCATCCTAGAAAGCAAAGAGATTACCTCATCAAATCATTGGTTATCAATAATGCGCCTCAACCTTCATTTACGCCCAACTTAGTGTGTCACATTTCTGGTTCCGGTTCCGGGACCAATTTGAGTGCTGCACTCTTGCATTCTCGCACCTTCAAATCGAGCTGTGTCCACCCCATCTAGATACTATTATTATGACCGTCGTGGTCAGGTTGTGATGACTCAGGTTTCTGGCCTGGCAGCAAGATCAATCGCATGGTCAACTGTGGTCGCCGGAATCAGATATTGGGCATGGGAATGAGCCAAGATAACAGAGGCGCCAGTACGGCACCGATAGCTACCGTGTTACGCGCTGAACTTTCTTAACTGTGATCGATCGCCGGCGGATACATCTCAACGAAGTGCTTAGCGCTCCAGTACTGACATCACCCTCACAGTAACTTACAATCAGCGACGTTGAAGCCGACAAGATCTGTACGGTTCGTGTTTGATCTCGGCACGGGTATAGGACTGGGTCGATACCATGTCGTATTTCTGGAAGGTAGCGAGTAAGGCAAACGCCTGTTCATAAGAGTCGGGGATGACGAGGGGAGAGGGGTAAAGCAATGGGATGGTGCCATTCAACAGCCCAGCGCCTTCTGACAATTGGATTATAGGAAGGCCTTCAACAAGTTCGCCGTCGGATGGTTTGGGGAGAGAGAGCATATCTTTGAAAAATGCTGATTGGACGCATGGCAGTTCTTTGTCTTCCGAACGGGGAAGTTGGCTTGGTCGGATGACCGAACTATAATATTGGCATCGGGAATGTCAAAACACAGTAGCAGGGGTGAAGGATATGAGCTCTCAAAGATTAGCACTTTCTTCACGAAAGCCAGAGTCAAATCCGCCTGCGGGTGTTTACACTCGTCATCATGATGAAGCCTAGTCAGACCAGCTCTATGTAGCTTTTCTATCGTCCCCTGAACAACAGCGGTCAGAGCCTCTCAGAAAGCACATATGACCTGGCTGGATATGCTCATACATGAACATGCTGTAGAACAACAAGTCTCATCTTTGATGTGGCGTTCCCGTGCATTTTTGAATTCGATGAGATCGAAGAGGTGAGGAGCTTGCACTAAGGACCCGATGTAATCATCAAGCCATTGCGGGATAGGGTTAGAGGTATCAATGGGAAGGGTTCCGCAGCGCAGGTCATTCATGATATCTGGTGCACCGACCTTCTTAAACTCAAGGCTTGAGGAGAGCTCCTTTCTAACTCTCTCGTGATACCTCCAGAGCTCACGAAGATAGACTCCTGGCATGAAATCTGCCTTGTCTTCCAAATCCTCGATGGTCACCGGGATGCGCAGGGTTTTGTTTCAAGCGTGATCATTCCGTACCGACTCAAACAGGGGCTCTTCCTTCTTCATCGCTTTCCGTCCAGAGACCTTCCGTGTTATAGCCACTCATGCACAGCAGGTGCACAGGGCCACACAGGGAATCTATGCAAATTAACTTGCATTGGTTGAACTCGGTTAATAGGGTAAGTTGTTGAATAAGGTCGGTGTGGATGTGCACTCAACATTATAATTGGACTTCGTGGTTCGGGGGAAACCGAGGACGAATCGCCGGCCCGGGAGGCCAAGACAAGCCGAAACCGAAACTGAGAGCGATGGTCACATGAATGCCTGGAGGGGGGACTAAAATTCGCTGAATCGCTAACGACTGCAGAGTCGATAGTACCTTGCCAGTCCAACTAAACAATAATAGTATTCGTTGCATAGCTCTAGCACCGATGTACCCATAACGGCCCTGTGTAGAGAGTATCCACGTAGGTGGTTCTCTCTCATTTGCAACGTGGTTCAAGCCTTTACAACAGCAGTATTACTACGTGCCGTGCAACCTTTTGGTAACTGTTATCACAACTGTCCCACTGCATCTAACGGGCGATATCTGAGCCTCGAAAAAAATTTACTTCTAGCGTGGCTTGCCCCGCCGCGGGTCCCTATTACACACTACCGATACCCCGTACGATGTAAGGTCGACCCACGCGCTGCGTGAGCAACGACGTCAAACTGCTACCGCTTGGCACGCTCGCACGCCCACGACGACTGAGCCACATCGGCCTCGATACCCGATCCCCAACAGTTGTACATGTTGCATTCGTAATCATGAATTATATCTCGCATGTGCTCGCACCCATTGTATCATGCCTGTATCCATTGTGTCTCGTCTGCGTCCTGTAGCTCGCCATCCATGTATATATAGTTTCGGTTCTTGTGTCTCAAAAGAATCAACCCATATTGCCTCTCTCGAATTCGAAGTGTCACAGCCCGACGCGCTGCCACGCTATATCCGTACTTCGCACCCGACCCGAATCCGTCTAGCGTCTTGCGCCCCTATAGCCTCGCTTCGTCCTATTGTTCCGTACCTCGCCTACTCTTTTTACGCCTCCCCTTTTGGACGACAGGCTCTATAACCAGCACCCTCACCTATAACGAGTAGTTGAGATCAATTGGCTTAAGGTTCCAAAAAGGAATGAAGGGTTCACCTTGTCCAATGCCAGCGCCGACTCGTTTTCCAGCTCCGTGCAGAACTTCTCCCCTTCCATGACATGTACACGAGTGCAGGATCCGCAGACGTACGTTAAATTGTGATTCTTGAGAGCCGCTAAGTACTCCTTGAGAATAATTGAAGGCGAGCTAATTGCGTGCGTAAAACCATTTTTCAATTCGGTACTCTTGTTCGAAAAGAAGTTGCGCAGCCAGACCGTAGGTGCTTCCCAGACTTTCACAGGGACGCCGCCCGGCGTGTTGTATGGTTCCCGACAGCCTGCCCAAATCTGGGACCTGGAACGAACATTGAAGTATGAGTCTAAACATGTCATGAGGTTGTCTCTGCAACGCTTGCGATAGCGAATCAGGTCGCACAGTGCCCGCCCCTCGAAGGACTGCAATTCTTCTCCAATAAACTCGAACGTCATGGGGTATTCCAGGGAGAGACGAGCTGCATTCTCCGTTTCTGGATCAAGCCCCTTGCTGCTCGCGATGGCATACGCGCTGAAGGCTTCTGCCCCAACTGGTCCGGGAAACGTCCCAAGTTTGACCTGGGAACGGATATAGGATTGAACCGACGCCATGTCGTATTTCTGGCAGGCGGCGAGTAGTGCGAACACCTTTTCATAAGTACTGGGCACTGGAATGACGGTGGAAATGGGGTAAAGCAACGAGACGAGGCTGCTCAGCAGGTCAGCGTCTTCGAACAGTTCGATTACAGGGAGGCCGTCAACAAGTTCGCCGTCGGGTGGCTGGGGGAGAGAGAGCAGATCTTTGAAAAATGGTGATGAGGTGGCAAGCACCGACTTGTGGACACGGAAGCTGACTTGGTCGGACGATCGAAGAATAATATTCGCATCGGGTATGTCCAGACGCGATGTCAGGGATGGAGGGCCCAAGTTTTCGGAAATTCGCCCTTCCTTCATGAGCGCCAGAGTCAAATCTGCCTGTGGGTATTCATATTTGTTATCGCAACGAAGCTTACTACCAGCTAGAACAGCTCTACGTACCTTCCCCATAACCCTATGGACAACAGCTGTCAGAGCCTCCCAGAAAGTGCGTATCGTCTGACTAGATAACCCCACACACGGACATGCCGCAGAATGCGGAGGCTGACTCTTGATGTGGCGTGCCAGTGCACCTTCGAATTCGATGAGATCGAAGAGGTGAGGAGCTTGTGCTATAGACTCGATGTAGTCATCAAGCCATTGCGGGATAGGGTGAGGTGTAGGGTGAGGAGTTGCACAGCGCAGGTCTTTTATGACATCTGATACACCAGTCTTCCTAAACTCAAAAAGGCTTGAAACGAGCTCCTTTCTAACTTTCTCATGATACTTCCAAAGCTCAAGAAGATAGGCTCCTGGCATGAAATTGACCTTGTCCTCCAAATCTTCGACGGTCATTGGGAGGCGCAGGGTAACCCGCGCAGCACCAAGCGCCTCTTGGTGAAGTTCGTACCTTTGTGCGAGGAAATAAACGTGGAGTGCTGTCTCTGGGAGAATGAACGGTGGATCCCGTCGAGAGATAGCGCCTCGAATATGTGTAAGTACAGAGTTTATCTGATACCTCTGGGCCACGGATAAGAGCTTCATGATGTTCTCCGCAGTCGAAGGAAGGACGGGGGCGACGGGGAAAATGAAAGTGAGGAGACTGTGAACGATTTCCCCGCTTTCCGACAGTTTGACTACCGGAAGCTGTTTTTGTTCTTCAGAATCTTCATGCTCGGCAACGTCAGAAGTACTTGAAACTCCTTGTATGAGCTCTCGAAGGACTGGGGAACTAGTGACGAGGTAAAGCTGGGGTACCCGAAAATCATGGTTATCCCAGGAGCGAAGAATGATATCTGAGCCAGGGTAGTCAAAGCGTAATGTCCTGTCTGAGACGACCTCATTCGGTGCAGGGGCTAGAGGAGTGACTATAGGCATGGTGTTAGAAATGTGCGATATGTCAATCTACCCTAGACGTAGCTTTTATAGAGCCAGTACAGCGCCGGCGCAAGCCATAGGACAACGTAATGGCCGTGCCACGAGCTGTATTTGAGCCGCTCGTGCGCAGCAAGTGCACAAAGTCTCATAGAAATTCTATGCAAATTACCTTACATCAATGGAAGTTGGATTTGGAAGGGGCGTTGTTGAACGATCGATGTGACGTACACCCTTCATAGGTTCATGACGGCATCACCTAACACAGCAGACTGGCAGCAGTCAGGTGTCAGGTGAACCACTGCGCAAATAGTAGAAGTATATTCAAATTGCACAGCAGGGAATTTGGATAATATAATAATAAGGCACGCGTCCCCATGCACGTCCAGTCTTTCATTATGGTTGAATCCGCAAAACCTCCCGAAAAAGAGGCGCAAATAATTTCTAGATATTGGTTTGGTAGCTTCGCAAATTAGATAAGCTATTATGCGAACCTAATACGGAAATGGCATCCTCAAAAGCGCCTCGACCTTCTCTTACGCCCCACTTAGTGTCACATTTCTGATTCAGGTTCTGGAACAGATTTGAGTGCTGCACTGCTGCTGCATTTTTGCACCTTCAAATCGAGCTGTGTCCAGCGCATCTAGATACTATTATTATGACCGTCATGGTCAGGTTGTGATGACTCAGGTCCCTAGCCTGGTAGCAGGATCAATCGCATGGTCAACTGTGGTCGCCAGAATCAGATATTGGGCATGGGAATGAACCAAGATGACAGAAGCGTCAGTATGGCACCGATAGCTACCGTGTATGCATGAACTTTCTTTACTGTGATCGATCATCAACCGAATACACCTCAACAAATGCTTAGCGCTCTAGTACTGACATCACCCTCACCGTAACTTACAACCACGTGACGTCGAAGCCGTTGAGATCTGTACTGTTCACGTTTGTTCTCGGCACGGATATAGTACTGAATTGATACCATGTCGTATTTCTGGAAAGTAGCGAGCAAGGCAAACACTTGTTCATAAGAGCCGGGGATGACGGGGGAAACGGGGTAAAGCAATGAGATGAGGCTATTCAACAGCCCAGCGCCCTCGGGCAATTGAATTACGGGAAGGCCTTCAACAAGTTCACCATTGGATGGTCTTCGAAATACCGGGGAGCTATTAAGGAGGTGAAGCTTGTGCACGCGAAAATCATGGGATTCGCACGAGCGAAGAATGATATCAGAGCCGGAGTGGTCGAAGTGTAATGTCTCATCTGAGGAGACCTCATTCGGTGGAGGGGTTCGAGGAGGGACGATAGGCATGGCATTAGAATTGTGCGGTACAATGTCGATTCACTCAGTAGCTTATAAAGATCCAGTACAACACCGCCGCGTGCCATACACCACCAAGAAGGCGACGCGTCCTGGGGACGATCAGCCCTATTTTAAACTGGTTATTAAAATAAATCAAATTAGGGACCATAATCGCAAGTAAATGAGGTTAAATTCAATGTGAAATCTGTATGATTTGGGTCAAACCACTGGACCAACCTGACCGTTGCCGGACTTCTCCCGTTGCATAGTGGCAGGGTTACCAACCGACCTGTCATCCGAACCCATCCGATGCATCCTCAGGATGCGTCAGCCATGTCCTCAGGTTAATTGTCCCCTTGCCCGGCATTGTCCGTGCTCAGATACCATGTGCCGGTTGAAAAGTACCAAGGTTTCTCCCTCAGGCAGCCTAAGGTGAATGACTCAGCGAGCTGAGGCTTACAATAGCAACCATCCTCTGGGTGTGACTGCCACGCCCAAGACTCACGCCGTCTATGTCCGCCACCTCAATTGAAATCCCTCCGTCGGCTCCAGTAGTTGGGGACTGTGCGTGTGTTATCATAGTATTTGGCCTACTGATTGGCTAACCTCAGGCTAGGTTGGTGGCTCGTTGAACCAGGGAAGTGGACTTGTGAAATTTGTAAAGACAGCAAACCATGTTCCTAGCGGCACTTGAAAAAACACCTCTCCACTGCGACCCACAAGAGGTCCATTGAATACTCCACATATGCTCATCGGGCCACATCTGAGCTGCCCAACGATGGTGACCATCAAAGTACCCCACTGCAAGCCCCACGTGCACCTGATCGAGTCGATGATATCGACTTCGACATTGATGCATCATCCAACCTGATCGATATTTCAGTGGATGTACGATTAGGGCCAATATGTGTGTGGCGTTCTGCTAACCCTCTGTGAAGGATGGGGTACCGTCTGATATGAACGATTGGCTTACGGATGTACGATCCTGGCCAATATGTGTGATGGATTGCTAACGCTGCTCACATAGGATGAACCATGGTTTGGGGTTGTCGATGGCGGGGGTGGGTCAGCCGATGGGGTCGTGGATTCATTGTGTCCTGGCCAGGGAGGTGCGTCAATCCTCACTCAGTATTTTAGGATCAGCTGATAGATGGCAAATGATCTCAAAGATAATGAATGGCTCGAAAGTTCAATGCCTACCCAACGTCCCGCGTCAGACGAATGGTACCCATGGTGTCGTGATCCGGCTCACCATGGACTTTCTTTTCTCTTTTACTACTTCACTTTGACACATGCTCGGACTTCCTTGGAGTACTAACTTGTTGACTCATTATCATGTACGCCTTCCTACTCCGATTTCCCTTCTATCTCTCTCCCCTTTCGCGTTTCCTATTGTTCTCCTTTGATCCCCCCTTCTCCCCCTTTCCCCTTTTGTGTTCCCTTTGTTCCCTTTCAGTATCCCCTTCATGGGACGGACCTGGAGTAGATACCTATATAAGCTTGACCGTGTATACGCTTATTCCTCAGTCTTGTCTTCGTTTATCATACTAGCGAATACCAGACCTGTCCACTCCTCTCTGTGTGCTCCCTTCTCGTCGTCTCATCACCATTGTCGGTCTTCCCTTAGTTGGGAGCCACCTCGAAGCTTTGCGCTTGTGCTATAACAACGCGCACACACAGACCCTAAGTCGCTCGACTTAGTCCCTCGTACTTCGGCCGTCTGACCGAAGCCCCTTGTACCTCGTCACTAAGTCTATTGACTTACCCCTCGAACCCTTGCTCCTTGGTCGTCCCTCGCGGACCTTCGTCTCTCAGAACTCCCTCGGCCTTGGTTGCCGTTTACCAAGCACCTTGTCCTTGTACCCTGTCCTTGTCCCCCTCATACCCTCGGTGCACGTCGCACAGCAAGGCCCCGCTAGGCCTTAACATAAGACAAGACTCTTCTACCTTGTTGCAGTAACTCCGCTTGCTGCTCCCCCGTACCCACCGACCCACAGCACCCTGAAAACACCGTGGCTAGTCTATTCATCACCTTAGACCCCGTTCACCCCACCAGAGTACCCCGTCGCCTCAGAGCAGACCTCCCTGCCCACATCGTTGGCTCCGCCTACTGGACTACTTTCCCTAGCGATCCACAAGGAGGATATTACCTTAATCACGACGGAAAAGCAGTTCCGGTTGAATTCATCAACCACCATTGGTACCCACTCACCAGAGAAGGCGCAAACTTCTTCGCCTCTCCAGCACACGCTGTCCCAGCAGACCCAGCAGACCACGACCTAGGACTTGGTTGGTATTTACCCACCGATCCCAATAACCCAGACAACGCACTCCCCACCATCGAACCACCAGTTCTTCCCTCTATTCCACGCGTCCCCACTCCTGTCACAGCACCCACTACCACCACCCCACCGGTGCCACCCACAACCACCGCACCAGTCACAGTTCCTACCACCATGACCACCCGCACCATCACATCGGGAGCACTCCGATCAGTCGCTCCAAACACCTTCACTGGTGACCGCACCCTCAGCGGCACCTTCCTCAGCCAGTTCCATCGCTACTGGGCCCTCAATGACAACATCGACATCATGGCGCAACCTTACCTGCGCATCCTTACTGCCCTGTCTTATATCCAGGGACCCCTCGTTGCTGACTGGGTGGAGGCCCAAGAGAAAGGCCTCATCGCTAAAGTCAAACACTCTACCACCCCCATTGCCCGCACTGACGAAGTTTTATGGGACGCCTTTGAGGCTGACTTCAAGAGTGCCTGGGCCGACTCCACCCGCGCCCAATCGGCCTATCAAAAACTCATGAACCTTCGCATGAAGGACCTCGACATTGACACCTACATCGCCACCTTCGAGCGGCTCACCACCGCTGCTGAATGGGAACCCACCGCCAAGGGCACCATCGCCCAGTTCAAAGCCGGACTCGAAGAGTCCATCCACCGTCGTGTCCTCTATAGGGATACCTGGCCTGTCACCATGGACGAGTGGAAGAACGCAGCACGAAGAGAAGTAGAGCGAACGCGCGAGCTGCGCAACTCTAACCTCCTCCTCAACAAAAAGAGGACCCAGTTCCAGTCCACTACGCACACTACACAACCCCGACACACCCAGTCTCACAACCATGGCGTCGTCCCCATGGACGTAGATGCCACCACCAGCACCCCCCAAAAACTCAAGAAGCTTACCCCAGAAGAACGTGAGAAGCTAGCAAAAGAAGGACGCTGCTTCCGTTGTCGTCGTCAGGGACACATGTCCCGTGAATGCCCCCAGCGCCAGAGCACCTCCAGTGCTCGCACCACCTCCACCTCGTCCACCACTGCCCCCTCTACCACCGCTTCCACCACTCCCTCTACCAGCGTCCCCAAGAAAACCAAGGCTCAACAGATTGCGGCTATCATAGCCAGCATGACTGAAGAAGAGCGAGGAGAATACCTGGATGACCAGGATTTTCACGATGCCAAACTCTAACAGCCGAGAGCAAGGCAACCATTAGCACCATGTATAGTATGAAGAATGATTCAATGACAATCCCCGTTCAAATTTACATGTGGCACGGAAAGGCTGAAGTAGAAGTCCTCCTTGATAGTGGGGCAACCAACAATTTCATCGACACTCGCACCGTCTCAAAGTTACACCTTGGGACACAAGAACTACGCACCCCCCGCCTCGTCCACAACGTGGACGGAACCCTCAATCAAGCAGGCTCCATTACCCACCTCACCTACCTCGTCATCAACCAAGGGGCACAAGCAGTAAGAATGCCCTTATACATCGCCAACCTCGGGCACGACCGCCTCATCCTAGGTCACCCATGGTTTAAACGATTCAACCCCAGAATCGACTGGACCACCAACACCCTCAAAGGAGGGGACCTCGCACTCCACTCCGTCTCTTATCACAAACACGTCCACCCCCAGATCAACAGCATCGCTCAGAAATGGGCTGAGAAGGCTATCGCTTCTAAAACCCCACCAGTAACCGACATTCCCTCCGAGTACCAGCGCCATGCCACAGTCTTCTCCGAGAAAGCTGCACAACGCTTCCCCCCTGCCAGAGAAGATGACCATGCCATTACCCTCAAGCCAGACGCTCCTGCCACCATCAATTGCAAGGTTTACCCCCTCACCCCGGTCGAAGAAGACGTCACCAAGGAGTTCATTAAGGAACACTTGGAGAAAGGCTACATCGTCGAATCTAACTCCCCCTATGCCTCCTCCTTCTTCTTCATGAAAAAGAAGGATGGCAAGCTACGCCCCACTCAAGACTACAAACCCCTCAACTCATGGACCATCCGCGACACGTACCCTCTCCCACTGATTAACACCATCCTCGAACAGCTCCAGGGGAAGAAGATCTTCACCAAGTTCGATATCCGCTGGGGCTATAACAATATCCGCATCAAAGAAGAAGATCAGTGGAAGGCCGCGTTCAAGACACCCTTCGGCCTCTTCCAACCTCATGTCATGTTCTTCGGCCTCACCAATTCCCCCGCTACCTTTTCCTGTACCATGAACCGCATGTTCCGCCACCTCAAGGACAAATACCCCAAGGAACTCTTCATCTACATGGATGACATCCTCATCGCTACTCATGACAACCTATCACGCCACCGCACCATTGTCCATGAAGTCCTTGACCTCCTAGAAATCGAATCTTACTTCCTCAAACCCTCCAAGTGCGCCTTCGAACAACCCTGCATTGAATACCTCGGCATCATCGTAGATGGTGACCAAATCAAGATTGACCCTGTTAAAGCAGATGGCCTCCGCGACTGGCCACGTGACCTCAAAACCCTCAAGGAGGTCAGAAGCACATTGGGTGTCTTAGGATACCAACGCCCCTTCATCCCGAACTTTGCCAACATTGCCCGCCCCATTACCGCACTCCTGAAGAAGGAGACCCCATTCCGATGGACTCCCGAATGTCACCACGCCCTCGACGCCCTCATCTCCCATGTACTCTCCGATCCTGCCCTTTCCCAACCAGATATGTCTAAACCCTTCCAACTGGAAGTCGACGCCTCCGCATTCGCCACTGGGGCAATCCTTTCTCAGAAGGATCATAGGGGAAAATCCCGCGCCATCGGCTTCCACTCAAAGACGTTCACTGAGGCAGAACGGAACTATGATATCCATGACAGAGAACTCCTGGCTGTCATTCGTGGCCTGGAGAACTGGCGTCACCTCCTAGCAGGATCTCCCCATCCCATCACTGTCCTCACTGATCACAAGAACCTCCAATACTACCGTAACCCCCAATGCATTAATCGTCGCGTTGCCAGATACCTCCCCAAACTGGCAGATTACCATTTCACACTCGTTCACCAACCTGGAGCCTCCAATAAGGCCGACGCTCTTTCCAGGCGCCCCGACTTCTATGATGGCTCAGCGGACAATGACCAGGTCACTGTCCTCCCCCCTTCGCTCTTTGTCAATGCTGCCCTCTCCTCCTCCCTCGATGATTGTGCACGAGCCCACCAACTTAAACAGCCGGACCTTCTCTCTAGATGGACGCTCTCTCACAACCTCACTCAAAAGGAGGGCTTTCTCTGGAACGGCTCACGCCTTGCCATCGTGGAAGATGACAATCTAAGGAGGGGGGTAATTTCCCTATATCACGACTCTCTCACAGCCGGACACCCCGGAATTTCCAAGACCCTTTGGGCTATCTCACGCGACTACTGGTGGCCAAACATGAAAAGCTCCGTCACCAACTACATCAAGGGCTGTGCCACCTGTCAATCACGCAAAAATAACCCTACCAACCCAAAGCCACCGCTCTACCCCATTGCCACAGATCCCCACTCCCTTCCTTTCGAAACCATTGCCTTGGACTTCATTACAAAGCTCCCCCTATCCTCCGACTACGATACTATACTTACAATTACGGACCACGACTGCTCCAAAGCCTCCATATTCATCCCCTGCAATGAAACCATAGATGCTGAGAAAACAGCATTACTTTACGCTACTTACGTACTTCCCCATTATGGACTTCCCAAACGCATCATTTCAGACAGAGACCCTCGTTTTACTTCCGCATTTACCAAAGAACTTTGCAAATTACTTCACATCGATCAGAACATTAGTACCGCTTACCACCCCCAAACTGACGGCCAATCGGAACGCACTAACCAATGGTTGGAACAGTACCTCCGCATCTTCACCAATTACAAACAGGACGACTGGGCGTCCTGGCTCCCCCTTGCACAATTCGCACACAACTCCTGGCCCAGCTCCACCACCAAGAAGACCCCTTTTGACCTCCTTATGGGACACACCCCACGCGTTCACCAAACCTTCCGCTTCTCCACCGTCCCCTCTGTTGACCAGCGCATGCAGCAGATAAAGGAAGCACGCCAGCAGGCACAAGACGCTATCAAGCGCTCACAGGACCTCATGACTAGGTCACACACTCGTTTCACCCCCTATTGTGTCGGAGATAGAGTTTGGCTCGAAGCCCGGAACCTTCACACCACCCATCCATCTGCCAAACTATCCCCACGGCGTTATGGCCCCTTCCTAGTTACCGCTGCCATTTCACATACCTCTTACCGTCTTAAGCTCCCTCCACAATGGAAGATACATAACGTCTTCCATGCTTCCCTTCTCACCCCTTTCAAGGAAACACCCGAGCATGGTCCGAACTTTACGGAACCTTCCCCTGACCTGATTGATGGGGAACTGGAGTGGGAAGTGGAGCAAATTCTAGGGTCACGACGCAGGCGCAACCAACTGCAGTATTTGGTCAGATGGAAGGGCTTCTCCGAGGCCCATGACTCATGGGAACCCTCGGCTCACATTCATGCCGACCAACTTGTTACCAACTTCCATCGGCAAAACCCTAGCTCTATCCGCTCCCTCTGGGATGGACACGGAGTAACTCCATATTTAAACCCTACCTTTTCCCCCACTCCACTCATCATCCGCTCTATCACTCTATCCCCCACTACTGCCACCACTGCCACTATGTCTGTCTCCCCTGCTACCACCAACGACCGCTCTCTTGCTGACCGCATCGGCTCGCGTGCTGCATCCCCTGTCCCCTCTGAGGGAACCTTCGGTGCTCCTGGGTCTCCTCTAGGCAACCCCCTTCCACTGGCTGACCGCATCCAGTCTCCGGCACCATCCTCTGAGCCTCTCCATGTCCCCCCTCGCACCAACTCCCCTGCCTATCTCCATCTCCGTACCCCTGAGCCTCGTCGCCCCCTCACACCGTTCTCTCACCCCCCATCACCTGCCTCTTCCATCGACCTGGGCAATAACAGGTCCGACGACGACCCCCCTGCCAGCTTCATGATCTACGACTCACGACGAGCCAACCATGCTCGTTATTCCTTCTCAATCACTGGGCTGGATGGTACCCCAAAGCGCCCCCATTACATTCGCTATGAATGGGACCGTGAGGGCCACAACCACTATGTCTTAGAACGCCGCAGGGATACTGGCCACTACCAGGACTACGGAGCTCCCCTCACCGCTGCCCCCTTCCACGGACCCCCCCCTGCCTACCCTGATAACGCCGACCTCTCCCCCTTCCACACCGACCACCCTGACAAGGAGGCCGTTGAAACCGGCCTCAGGGTCCTCAACGATGTTGGGGTCAATGCTGACATCGACAGGTACCGCTTCCTAGAAGAGGAGCACCGCGTCCTGCTGGAACGGGAGAGGGACTTGGCAGACGCTTGGAATGACTGGAGAAGGAGGTCAGGAGTCATCCGGCAGAGGCTGGTTACATCACAGGCGCGCACGCGCCTTCATCCTTATCTTATGGGGAATGCTTACATCCCTCACCCACGCTACACCGACGACGCAATGGCGTCCTCTGGTATTCCCATCAGGGAGTATCTGGAGGACCAGCACCCAGGAGGGGAGCGTTACACCCGCTTCCCCATGCCATGGCTTCATGATGAAGAGAAGCCAGGCGTGTCCCGCTGGATCCTGACCCAGGGTCGCGAGTCCCATGCCTCCCAGAAGGCCCCCCTTCCCAATCCACAACCTGTCCGCCCCTCTGCCCTCAAGTGCACCAAGTGCCGCGTCCCCAATGTCACCCACTCCTCCAAGAACTGCCCCATGTGGCAGCGCTGCTTCTACTGCGACAATGTTGGTCACCCAGCATACAAGTGCTTCTACCCGCACTCTAGATGCTTCGATGGGGAGCGGTGCCGCGTCCCTCCAAAGCACAAACACTTCAACGGGGGTTGTGAGTGGTATTTCAAAGCCTGGCAGTCCTTCTACAGGCATGATACTCATGACAACGACTACGACGTCTACGACGACGTCAATTGGGAGGCAGAGGACCAAGGTGATTGATGCGTGGAAGCATCCACCAAGAGCGGGGGTGATGTCGTGATCCGGCTCACCACGGACTTTCTTTTCTCTTTTACTACTTCGCTTTGACACATGCTCGGACTTCCTCGGAGTACTAACTTGTTGACTCATTATCATGTACACCTTCCTACTCCGATTCCCCTTCTATCTCTCTCCCCTTTTGCGTTTCCTATTGTTCTCCTTTGATCCCCCCTTCTCCCCCTTTCCCCTTTTGCGTTCCCTTTGTTCCCTTTCAGTATCCCCTTCATGGGACGGACCTGGAGTAGATACCTATATAAGCTTGACCGTGTATACGCTTATTCCTCAGTCTTGTCTTCGTTTATCATACTAGCGAATACCAGACCTGTCCACTCCTCTCTGTGTGCTCCCTTCTCGTCGTCTCATCACCATTGTCGGTCTTCCCTTAGTTGGGAGCCACCTCGAAGCTTTGCGCTTGTGCTATAACAACGCGCACACACAGACCCTAAGTCGCTCGACTTAGTCCCTCGTACTTCGGCCGTCTGACCGAAGCCCCTTGTACCTCGTCACTAAGTCTATTGACTTACCCCTCGAACCCTTGCTCCTTGGTCGTCCCTCGCGGACCTTCGTCTCTCAGAACTCCCTCGGCCTTGGTTGCCGTTTACCAAGCACCTTGTCCTTGTACCCTGTCCTTGTCCCCCTCGTACCCTCGGTGCACGTCGCACAGCAAGGCCCCGCTAGGCCTTAACATCATGCGATTGTCGATGAAGCAGGACAAGTCGGAAATCTAAGTAAGATTAAAAACCACAAGACTACCACAGGCATCAAAGATACATTTCTGGAAGTATACCTCGCGCGTATGTATCTCTCGTACAAGGACAAGGCTAGCAGATTCGAGAAGCAGCTGTCCCTTGATAATTTCAAGGCGACGCTGCCTGCAAATATCTTCAGCCCTGTGTGGCGGATCAGAGGTAAGATCCGCATTCCCGATACCATGTACTTCACAAAAGTGATTTCACCAGGTCTCGATCCCCACATGGACACACCCGTCGAGATCCTACACACAGTACTGCTGGGTTTTGTAGAGTACTTCTGGAGAGATGTTATACACAATCAACTGAGCAGCAATCATCAGAAGGATCTGCTCAAGACGCGGCTTAATTCCCTTGACATATCGGGCCTTCTGATCGGACAACGCCTTGCCGGAAATACTCTTGTCCAGTATGCTGGTTCTCTGACTGGGCGGGACTTCCGTATTATTTCTCAGATTGCCCCATTTGTGCTGTATGACTTGGTGCCTACGGCATGTTTTGATGCATGGGTCTCATTATCAAAACTTGTACCCCTTATCTGGCAGCCACAGATCGACGATATTGATGAATACATTGTAAGTACTTACATCTTCGACTTTAGCGGCCCCTGACGTGATCGCATTTTCAGCCACGTCTCGAATCTGCGATCCAAGAGTTTCTGTTCCGTACGATCTGCTGGACTCCACACTGGTTCAATAAACCTAAATTTCATCTTATTCTCCACCTGCCTGCTCACATCCTGCGCTTTGGTCCCGCTGTTCTATTCGCTACAGAATCGTTTGAGTCTTTCAATGCTGTTATCCGCGCCAAGAGTGTGCATTCAAATCACCTTGCACCATCACGTGACATCGCATATGCGTTTGCACACAACAACCGTGTGCGCCATTTACTCAGTGGATGTTACGGTTGGACTCTCGGGACGGACTTTCGGAGTAGGAGTAAGCAGTATAACGTGAGTCGGAGCTTCGGACTCTTATATACCGGTTGTGACTACGGTAGTAAGTAGTAATTAGTCATGGACATATCGTATCAGTCAGCAGTAGTCATACTAGCTTAGTAGTGATTACTGATTCCTAGGATCGGTGTAGTAGGGTTCAAGCTATTTACGCCATAGGATAGTTCCCGTTGAAGAGGCGCTTTAAAGCCCTCGCGTACCTGTATAAATAGTAGTCAACGAAGACCAAGAAACGCCATCTTGGTCTTCTTCAATTGCCATTGACATTCCAACTCGTATCTTCTACTCCCTTCTCGTCTCCTTTGTCGCAGTGTGCAGTTGTCACCTTGTCCGGCACATACACCGGCAAGTCGAAGTCTACTTGGGCCAACGTGACTTAGGAAATCCGTTGCTAGCCCCGTCATCGTATTGAGGAAGTCGCCTCTACGTTTGACTTGCGTACGTTTACTGTTGTCTCACCTAGGAATTCGTTCAAGTCGAACAAGCGCCACGGCAAGGCATTACAGTGGAGGGCGACACTTCTTCCGAGATAGTGAACAATCTCGGAAGTACTTCGATGCCTTCAGGTCCCTGGCTGCTGATACTGACAAAATCTCCATTTGTGCTAGCAAGGCAGGGATCTGGCGACTGGTGTCCACTGCGACCCTTTCACTGATCGATAACAGATCTCCCATCGCTAGGTACATGTGTCTTGTTGATAAGGACGATCACACCGTTGGTAGGTACAATTTTGGATTTTTTATGAGGGGTACTGACGGGTATGAAGGCATATGTAACCTCGATAAGCGAGATCCATGTCCATATGATCACACAAGGACAGCCTCACATTTCCCCACCCTCATTTCCCCAGCAACGTTGCCCTGCCGGATGGGTACATCCGTAGTACTGATGAATGGTGACATCTGTAATATAGGCAGCTGGGTACTATTCAAGTCCAGCGCAAATGGTGCAGCGGGGCCTGCACTTGGGCGTGTCCACGAGATCGTATCCTTAAGCGCTGCTGGAGGGCAGGAGCCCACACATCCAGTCATCTTACTGCAATGCGCAGACATTGCTGTGTGTGCCGAGCCCTACCAGATGCCGGCTATCCACCTCAACAACAACTGGGTGATAGGAGACCTATCAGTGAGTAGTTCTCAGATGTCATGATAATGTGCTCATCCCCCCACAGCGTATTATTTGTACCGCAAACGTCCAACACTGGTGCCATGATCACCACTGTGCCACATCGGGATTGGAGCGGATCTATCAGGAATGGCAGGTATCTGACCAAACTCGGCCGGTTATTCTGCACCACGCCCCAGATAGTCTGGTCCTCAACACTGCACAAATGCGCGACGCCAGACATTTTGATCAGCTACGTGTGTACACGTGTCCCGATCCTCCAGATCTCTCCTCGGCAATTCTCCGTGGTGTGCAGCTAGAAGTTGATGGGCGCAAACGGCAAACGAACCAAACTGGTGGGGGGCTTCAACAAAGGCGTCGCATTGGCAGCTCATTAGGGTCCAGCCGTGCTAGTTCACCAAGCCAGTATGGGTCTGCAGAATGATACAATGTATTTCGGTCTGCAATTCGTCTGCATTCAAGTGCATCCCTGTGAGTGCGTCCGTGCTGTGATCGACTGGCTTGACTGCACCCGACTCTATTAAACCGTGCCCGACTTTCACTCACTGTGAGCTAGTGTGAAGCATCGCCCGTATTGTGTCTATTGGTAGTTATTTCCCCTTCCCCTGTATTCTATCTAACTCTCAGGGGGAAGTCCGCATGAACACCGGAGGTGTTGCTACTGTCCGGCCTCCCTGCGCGCCCGAACACAGATCCGACAGTCGCAATAAAAACCCGTCGGAAATCGCAGCTTGGTAAACTGAACGATTTTCTATAATCACAGGTTAAAATGTGTGAGTGCAATGTGTTATGTACCTTGTCTGTGAGTACATTACCTCACGCGTTTCATCATCCATACCCTCCACAACAAACCCTTTATCCTCCAGGTTTCGGACCCTCTCCATCGCACTGTATATGAGCTTGCGACAGTTTCGATCGTATTCGGTCTGTTCCGGTATCGGGGAGGGCTTGCGCTCGACTGTTGTGGGCAGTTTTGTACGCTGAGGACGCATTTTCGCGATGCGCTGGGACACCCGCTTTTGCACCGTGCCCTGAGACCTTCACAATAAATGTAAGTCTTTATGCGCATGAATATATTCACATACTTACACCACTTGTTTTCTCTCTTTCTTTCTCAGTTTTGGTGACCGTTGAGCGACCATGGATTTCGATGTGGGAAAAAAGACAATGAAAATAAAATGTATGGGCATTTATCAGGGTGCGAAAACCTGTATATTTCGCTTTTATTTTCTCGGACCTGAATTGGGCTTCCCCTTCAACCCTGGCAGAACCCAAGCATCTCCCTTCCAACCCGCCCCCTATGTTCACATGGCCTGCGTCTGGGTAAGTTTTTCCTTCTCACTGAATATGCACCCTACGCATCTCCCTTCCAACCTGCCCCCCACGTTCACATGGCCCATGAAATACCTGCATGTAACTGTAGATACTTTTTTCTCTATGTACGGCCTTGTATTAGGTACTGCCCCAGTATAAAAATGGCTCAAAAAAAAAAGGCGCATCCACCCGATCGCGCAAACTCATAACCACCATTTCCACAAAAGGAAAAGAAGAGATGTAAACGTACAATAAATTCATATACAATTTCCTGATTTCCTGACAAAATTATGCCATTTTCGCTTTATACTTATCCATATTAGGATGATAATAATAAATTTTCTATTGGCAACCATAAAATAAAAATTAGTTTGGCAATTGCCGAGCGTCATTTTTTCAGCAAACAGCAACACACTTAGCTGTAACTTGATCACCGCAAGCTCGCGAGGCCAACACACATGACTTCTCAGTATAACTTTGATTCTCTTTCTTCCACCCCATCAAATGTCGACAGAACCAATCCTACTAGCTTGCTAACCACGAGTGGTTTTCCTGGGTCTCCACAGCAGCTCCACGTTCGACGCAGGCAAGTCTCAGCTCGACCAATGACGCCGACTCCTGCCAGACATTCTCAATGTGCGTACCATCGCTTGTCTTTAAACTAAAAAATGTACATTGACATGTCACCGCTGTCAGCTTCTGAGCAAGTCAACCCCGTGCAGCATCAACCTGCTCAGTCACTGACATCGCCACCTGTCAGACACTCTCCATGTGAGTTTTCTCTTTTTTTTTGGATGTGCCAAACTCAAAACTACATGTTGGCATGTCACCGCCATCAGCTTCCACCATGCCCACTCCCGCATGGCCCCAACCTACTCAACGACTGACACTGCCATTTGTCAGACGCACCCCACGTGAGTCTTCAATTTTATTTTATTTTGGATGTGCCGGACTCAGACCTATGCGCCGATGCGCCACCCCCAGCCCCTGAGCACGCCACTGCATCAGCTCCTGCACGACCTCAATTTCGACAACTAGCACCGTCACCCATGTACCCTGGATCTCCCAATAACACGCAAGACCCTGATTTTGACATGGACGTTGAGCCTGAGGTCCATCCCAGATTCATCGAAGAGGTTGGCCGTTCAATGGGGTTTGTGGCAGCGGACGATGAGTATCGAGATAGCCTTCACACCATCCCGAAGGCATTTATATTCACTACACCATGTTATATCAAATGCTGACGTGTGGTCAGATGGGGAAGAGAACACCTAAAGGGCAGATGCAAACTAATATTTTCCAGATTGGCCTCCTCTTTGCATTACTAAAAGAGTGCCGCTCCATCTCTGAATCCCTCCACGTGAACCGTGTAATGATGGCCGACATCCACGCCCACCTTGAGGAGACGTTCTCCCTCATAATGGAACATAAAGTAAGTTCTTGGTTCATAACTTAGCCGACAGTCGACTGACGCATGCAGATGAATATATGCCTCGTTGCCAGGGAAATACTGCTAGATCACAATCGCGTGTTGTACATGAAGATGCATGTCAATGTAGAGGTAAGTTAAACATGTTTATTCAATGCACAGCCAGTTGTGTTGACACTTGCTGCGTGCAGGAGAGGCTTTGCGAAAAACAGACGGAGCTATGCTTTGTTAATATATTTGGCAACTTATCCCGACAACGACTACTAGGAGTGGTAGTTCGGCGTACTTGTTCCAGCTTGCAAAATGCGTACCGGGAGATGGTAAGGACGGCTTTTAAACCTGGCAATCTATTGACATGCTCCAAGCTGCGTGATAGCGTGATCGGTACCAACACTTTGCCGTTAGACAACTTCGCAGGCAATGTGGTTAACCAATTTGGAACTGGTCGGGTCCCCATTGGACGTTCAATCGTCAACCACATTGCTCTGTTGGTGAGTATATGATTACCATACTGAAACTAATCTGATGTTACTATGCAGCGCCGGTTTGCCTTCGAAAACCCCTATCTCCTGGATCGCGAGGGCAAAGACAAGGATGATGATGAAGACTCTCAGAGCTTCAGCTAGGGTACAAACACACCATCGGAGATCATCGACCCTGAAGAGATCTCGCGACCACCCAGTGCATTGTCGGCCGCTCCCCCACGTCACAAGAAACGCAAGCGCACTGCGCACACACCTTCTGTTGCTGTGTCACACAAGGGCAGCGACTTTTGGTCCATGGTCGATAAGTGGTTCATCGCTCGCATGCAACCAGATCAATTGGGAACTCCATGGTCGTCGCCAGGGTGGATAAAGTAAGTATTATCATCATGAGATAATATCCGGCTCTCAGTGACATTACCACCACAACAGTTACATTGATGAAACTATAGAACGTGACCGCGCAAAATTCAAGCCCACTCCAAATGTAAATCCCTTCCTTGACAACAACCCAGCAAATGATGTGGGCGATTATACTGGCAGAGGTGTGGTTGGGAATACCTTGGTCCCTGCGATCGGTAGCACAGTAGGGTTTCTCGACTACATGTAATTGCGTCGTTATTTTTGTTCGGATACCAAATACACACATTTCTGGATATCATGGTGTGACAATATTGGGCCAAAACGTACTGTAAACATCATATGAGATATCTGTGACCCTGGTTGCAGGACACAGCCAGGAGGTCCCCCAGAACACAGAATGTGCATCCTGGGGCCATTCAACGCCTTGTCCCCTGTGTGCCTGCTGCTGCTATCAGTTCCCACGACAGGGCCAGCCTGCAGAGACACCAGAATATACCCCCCAATATCCAATACGCCTTGTCCCCTGTGTGTTTGCTGCTGCTATCGGTTCCCACCGCATGGCCAGCCTGTGGAGACACCAGAACATACCCCCAATATCCAATACCAGTACCAAGGGATTGGGGTATAATAGCCGGCGGTAATTCCCTTTTAAGACCGAGTGCAGACTCACAGCATGCCGAGGGCAGATGCAGTGCAACCTCAGGATGCTTCGGCTCCTGTTACCAGGAGGACTTAAGGACATTGCCGTGGTTCCATTGAGTCTGTCCACCAGACGTGACATACATACTGACCTGCTTCATGTTTCACTGGTTTCCGGGCAAATTTTGGAGTATATTCAGGGTCAGTGTCCGGCCACGCCGGGACACACTCAGTAATTAACTCAGTTTATGGACACTAAGTACGGCGGCCGGCCTGCTCATTTTGAATTCATTCCCACTTTTGGTGCAGCCGGCACACTGTCATAGCCGAGCCGTCCTTAGGATACTCAGATTTCCTGGCGGTGTAGGATGAAGTAATGGCCGTGTCACTTGCCATGTTCGATCCGCTCGTATGCAGGGGCTGTCACAGGGTTTCATGGCGAATCCATGCAAACAGCTATGTGCGAGAGCAACTTTCGCAAGTAGAAACACCATTTCCGCGTCGTTAGATATGTCTGCGATTGCGTCTTTTTGAGAACCCTGTTCACAGACAGATGTTATTTTGCGCCAGACCACAGGTAGCCAAGTGAGCCATGTCATTGAGTCATGCTGTAGTTGAGGCACCACGACTGTCATGATCAAGTTATGGCGACTCGGACCATGGGAAAAATCTCATGACCACCATGGCTGCCAAGAAGAGAAGAGGTGTGGACTGGGGGACGTGCGCCGATGGCTACTGCCAATGCACAACAGGCAGAACTTCCATTGCTATAAACGGTCGTAAGATTTCAACACGACTCGCCTCGAGGCAGCGTTTGGCTTGCAAGAGCGACATTACCCTACAAGCATTTTTTGTCCAAATCAACGATGGAACCTGTATGACCCAAATAGAGCCGAAGCACTCCTCGACTAGCATCATGACTTCTGCAGGAGGCAGCGCATTTTCAAGTTCTCGGAATCCCGGTATAACACGATGGCACACAAAGTACGACGATGATCTCCCCTACCTGGCGTGACATCATGAAGGGGCTTTCAAGTGGTTGCCTTGCCTATTGGCTATCCTTCGAGACGCGTACATGCCATCAGCCTCAAAAATTGAGAGTATGTGTTGGAACGACGATTTGAAGTGTTGAACCAAACCGAGAAGAATCACGAGACTCTGAGCTGGCGGTCACGTGTGGTGGCCCGCAGGAGGAGCAGAGCTCCGGGTTGGAAGGGTGTCTTGCGGATCCCTTCACTTGCGGTTGTGGATCCTTTGATACCTCTTCCAATTTTTTGGACTCCTGTTGCTTGTGAGTCTCGTTTACTACCTTCGGGTATCGGATCGTGAATACAGATACCGCGGGCATCCGACCTTGCCAACATCTGGGGTCACAAATCAACGACATCCATTTCGCCGCCGCTCTAGCAACATGTTCTCGCTTCCTCATCTACCGCTTGAAGGCGACAGGTTAGTTGGTAGTCTTCCAGTTACGCAGCTGTCTGAAGGCGCGGGAATTCTACTTGGCCTGCTCTTGCTGTGACACGCTTCAAGTTGGTGACACGGTGACGCCTAACTCGTATGACGAGGCCTTGGCTCTCCTCGCCGCTTCTCAGAGATCCAATCTACCATCATCAGTTCCGGGATAAAATGTCACTATACCAATAGGGTGGCGGTTTTCCATGTGTAAATCTATCGCCAGAAGCCATTTACTCGACCTGGGGATGGTGATCACGGTCTGCCTTAGTGCTCGCTCTGGATTCCCCCATGACCTCCGATTTCCTTAGGGAACAATCTGACTATGTTCGGTGGACCGGCATTACGTGACCTCTCACGCTCTCGCAAGCGCCGTCGAGAGACTCTTGTTTCGTGTCTCGTGTCTTGAGTCATTTCTAGATTCTCGCCTCCCCTCATCGGATATATGGGGCGAATGTTTTAATAACACTCTATCATCCTTCCTGGGCGGCCGTGCGACCTTCTTTCGCGGCAGGTCAAAACTCTGCAATAGAGGTTTACCCACCCTTTTCCCAGTCCTTCAGGTCTTTGCACGAAATACCTTGCTGCAATTCAGGTTCACATAAGTAAACAGACTGTATTTTCTGTTCGAAAGTGTACACCGTACTTGGGAAGACGTACTATTAGAAAGGCGAGATGAAACTGGCGCAAGTGCTGGATGGAGTGAGCACTCTGCCACGCTTACCTTTTCTTCGTTGATTCACCTCGAATCTCAAAGCGACATACTGTATTGAATGTATTATGGGTCTCGCCGCCGTACACCGCAGATGGATTACAATTCCATGCGATTGCTGGGCGCGCGCAAATATAGTGACTCACCCCGGTAGGTCCCGCCGGCAGGAGGAAATGAAATGCGCATCATACACCTCCGATCTCCAGTGTTCTACTTTGACCCTAATGCATCCGTACCGTCAGATACCGCACCCGAACTTAAACTAGCCGGATCCGAAGAAGAAAATATCTCGCATGGGTAAGCGGTTTAGACCCAGTAATTCTAATGACTTCGCGGTCCGCCTTTTATAGATTTCTCAAAGGTATCTCTCCCAAGCCGAGCAGAAAGTTTTCTATATCCCACAGTCACGGCACATCCCTACCATCACGATGCCACGGCCCCACCTCGTACCGTGTCCATCGTATTTTACACGCGTAACTTTTCACACGCCCACGACTGT
Source organism: Lactarius evosmus (assembly GCA_951394315.1). NCBI lineage: Eukaryota > Fungi > Basidiomycota > Agaricomycetes > Russulales > Russulaceae > Lactarius > Lactarius evosmus. Next base: position 5,973,361 of record OX596124.1, read on the forward strand.
CCTTCCACAGGACATGTAGATTTATCGTACACTCACGGCGGTCGGCGTGACGAGACTCCCCACTCCACATCTGACTGACTGGGGCGGACAGTTGAATCCAGCCACTGACCCGTTATCAAGTCTGGGGGATACTCCTCTCCCGTGGATACTAGATATCACGACGATCAATATCTTTCATGGCTTAAATATCAAGAGACCCTGATCTGCTCGCACCGCTGTGTCCCAGGGGCAATCCTCTCCGACACCAAGTACGAGAAGGGTTCAAGGCCCAACCTGATTGTGTAAAAACCGTATTAATCAGCCCTTTAAACAAAGATTGCATACCCAATCGCGGTGCCATCCAAGGTTCCGTCAGCGGCCAATGCGCTGGAAAGTACTAGTAGTAAGTGCATCGATACAATCAATGTAGACGAACGTAGAATTAAAACAAGTGATGATGCCAGACTTGGACGAGCTGAAAAGCACTCGCCATGAGACATCTTGTATCACAAAGAACCAGGCATCGTTTTCGATAGTATCTACTCGCGCACTTACTACAGGCCAGGCTGTACTTAGAACGCCAATCTGGACGTACCAACTATCTGCCGACGGTCCTACGACGTGGTTCAAGTCTACTATAGAGTATGAGGAGCCGTGTAGCCTCTTAGTAATATTGCCATGTCCGCTCCACCACGGGACCTTATTAGATGGCACCGATATCTGGGAGTACTATTGAGATTAGTTTGAACTTAAGTGTAATCTCCCGTCAGAGCATACCTGAGTCCTACGAGCAGTCGAGATCAGTTGCGCATAAAAGGTCCCAAATGGAATAGGATAGCCACCTTATCCAGTGCCAGCGCCAACTCATCCTCCAGCTCCCTGCGGAATGTCTGTTCCTCCATATGCACACGAACGCATAAATTGCAGTTAACTGAGTGCGTGTGGTCCTTGAGAGCCATTAGGTACCCCTCGAGAATAGTAGAGGGTGAAAGAATTGCATGCGTAAAACTCGTTTTCAGCTCATGGCTCTTGCTCGTAAAGAAGTCGCACAGCCAGCTGGCGGGAGGTCCCTGGGGTGTGCCCCACGGGTCCCTTACCTGGCAGTTTTCCCAAATCTGGAACCTGGAATGAACATCGAGGAACGTGTCTAAACATGACACAAAGTTGTCCCTGCAATGTTTGCGATAGCGGATCAGGTTGCATAGTGCCCGTCCTTTAAATGACCGCAATCCTTCTCCAAGAGATTCGAATGTCATAGGGTAACCCAGGGTGAGACGAGCCGCACTCTCCATTTCTGGAATGAGCCCCTTTTCACTCGCGATAGCATATGCATTGAAGGCGTCGGCGCCAGCTGGCGTAGAAAATGTCCCACGTTTGATCTCCGCACGGATATGGGATTGAATTGATACCATATCGTACTTCTGGCAAGCAGCGAGTAAGGCAAACACCTTTTCATAAGAGCCGGGGTTGACCAGGGTGATGGGGTAAAGCAGCGAGACAAGGGCATCCAGCAGTCCAGCGTCCTCGGATAATTGGATTACAGGAAGGCCGTCGACAATTTCGCCATCGGGTGGCTGGGGGAGAGAGAGCAGATCGTTGAAAAACGGTGACGACATGGCAAGCAATGACTTATGGACACGAAAGTTGACTTGGTCAGACGACCGAACTATAATATCTGCATCGGATACGCTCGAAAACAAAGGCACGAATGGAGGATTTGAGTTTTCGGGGGTTGGCTCTTCCTTCACGAGAGCCAGAGTCGAATCTGCCTGCGGGTGTTCATATTAGTCATCACAACGAAGCCTAGTCAGACCAACTCTATGTACCTTTTCTATCGTCCCGTGAACAACAGCCTTCAGAGCCTCCCAGAAAGCGCGTATTTCAAGGCTGGATGCAGAACTATAGGGCCCATCCTTGATGTGGCGTACCCATGCATTTTCGAACTCAACGACATCGAAGAGGTGAGGAACTTGCGCCAAGGACTCGATGTAATCATCAAGCCATTGCGGGATAGGGCTAGGGGTACCAGGGAGAGTTCCCCAGCGCAGATCATTCACGATATCCAGTATACCAAGCTCCTTGAACTCAAGAAGGCGGAAGGTGAGATCTATTTTAACCGTCACGTGGTACCTCCAGAGCTCAAGAAGATAGGCCCCTGGCATGAAATCGATCTTGTCTTCCAAGTCCTCGATAGTCATTGTGAGTCGCAGGGTGACTCGGGCGGCCCGAATAACCTCTTGGTGAAGTTCATACTTTTGTGCGAGGAAATAAACGTGGAGTGCTGTCTCTGGGAGGATGAATGGTGGATCCCGTCGAGAGATGGCGCCTCGGACATGTGTCAGTAATGAGTCCATCTGATACTTCTGGGCCACCGCTAAGAGCTTCATGACATTCTCCGTGGTCAAAGGGAGGATGGGAGCGACAGGGAAAACGAAAGTGAGGAGACCGTGAACGATCTCCCCGCTTTCCGAAAGTTTGACCACTGGAAGCGGTTCTTGTTCTTCACAATTGGCGACATCGGAAGCACTCTGAACGCCTCGAATGAGCTCTCGAAATACTGGGGAGCTATTGAGGAGGTAAAGCTGGGGCACACGAAAATCATAGGCGTCGGACGAGCGAAGAATGATATCAGAGCCAGGGTAGTCGAAGTGTAATGTCTCATCTGAGACGACCCCATTCGGTGCAGGGGTTAGAGGAGTGAATATAGGCATGGTGTTAGAATTGTGCGGTATGTCGACCTGCCCTAGCTATAGCTTTTATAGAGCCAGTACAGCGCCGGCGCAATCTGTAGGACAACGTAATGGCCGTGCCACGAGCTGTATTTGAGCCGCTCGTGCGCAGCAAGTGCACAAAGTCTCATAGAAATTCTATGCAAATTACCTTACATCAATGGAAGTTGGATTTGGAAGGGGCGTTGTTGAACGATCGATGTGACGTACACCCTTCATAGGTTCATGACGGCATCACCTAACACAGCAGACTGGCAGCAGTCAGGTGTCAGGTGAACCACTGCGCAAATAGTAGAGGTATATTCGTATTGCACAGGATAATATAATAATTTGGCACACGGACCCATGCACGTCCGGTCTTTCATTATGGTTGAATCCGCAAAACCTCCCGAAAAAGAGGCGCAAATAATTTCTAGACATTGGTTTGGTAGCTTCGCAAATTAGATAAGCTATTATGCGAACCTGATACGGAAATGGCATCCCTCAAAAGCGCCTCGACCTTCTCTTACGCCCCACAGTGTGTCACATTTCTGATTCAGGTTCTGGAACCGATTTGAGTGCTGCACTGCTGCATTTTCGCCCCTTCAAATTGAGCTGTGTCCAGCGCATCTAGATACTATTATTATGACCGTCGTGGTCAGGTTGTGATGACTCAGGTCCCTAGCCTGGTAGCAGGATCGATCGCATGGTCAACTGTGGTCGCCAGAATCAGATATTGGGCATGGGAATGAGCCAAGGTGATAGAGGCGCCAGTACGGCACCGATAGCTACCGCGCTACGCGCTGAACACTCTTTACTGTGATCGATCGTCGACCGAATACACCTCAACAAAGTACTTTGCGCTCCAGTACTGAGATCACCCTCATCGTAACTTACAACCACGTGACGTTGAAACCAACGAGATCTGTACTGTCCACGTTTGTTCTCGGCACGGATATAGGACTGGGTCGATACCAGTCGTATATCTGGAAAGTAGCGAGAAAGGCAAACACCTGTTCATAAGAGTTGGGGATGACGGGGAGAACGGGGTAAAGCAATGAGATGAGGCTATTCAACAGCCCAGCGCCCTCGGACAATTGGATTACAGGATGGCCTTCAACAAGTTCGCCGTCGGATGGTTGGGAGAGAGAGAGCATATCTTTGAAAATGGTGACGACATGGTAAACGCTGACTTGTGAACGGGGAAGCTGGCTTGGTCGGACGACCGAACTATAATATTGGCACCGGATATGTCCAAACACAGTAGCAGGGGTAGAGGATCTGAGCTCTCGGAGGTTGGCTCTTCCTTCACGAAAGCCAGAGTCAAATCAGCCTGCGGGCGTTCACACTCGTCATCACGATGAAGCCTAGTCAGACCAGCTCTACGTACCTTTTCTATCGTCCCCTGAACAACAACTATCAGAGAATCCCATAAAGCGAGCCACGGCTAAGAGCTTCATGACGTTCTCCGTGGTCGAAGGAAGGATGGGAGCGACAGGGAAAACGAAAGTGAGGAGACTGACTGATCTCCCCGTTTTCCGATAGTTTGACCACCGGAAGCGGTTCTTGTTCTTCACGATTGGCGACGTCGGAAGTACTCTGAACGCCTTGGATGAGCTCTCGAAATACCGGGGAACTATTAAGGAGGTAAAGCTGGGGCTCGCGAAAATCATGGGAGTCGGACGAGCGAAGAATGATATCAGAGCCAGGGTAGTCGAAATGTAGTGCTTCATTTGAGGAGACCTCATTCAGTGCAGGGGTTCGAGGGGGGACTATAGGCATGGCGTTGAAATTGTGCGGTACAATGTCAATCTACTCAGTAGCTTTTAAAGATCCAGTATAACGCCGGCGCGTGCCATAGGACGAAGTAATAGCCATGTCACTTGCCATGTTCGACCCGCTCGTATGCAAGGGCCATTACAAGGTTCCGTGGCGAATCCAGGCAAATAGCTCTGTGCGAGCGCAACTTTCGCAAGTAAAAAGACCATTTCCGCGTTGTTAGATATGTCTGCGGGCGCGTTTTTTTGAGAGCCCAGTTCACAGACGGATGTCATTTTGTGCCAGATCACAGGGAGCCAAGCGAGCCATGTCATTGTGTCATAGTGTAGTTGAGGCACCATGGCCGTCATGATCAGGTTATGGCGACTCTCGGACCACGGGAAAAATCTCATGGTCACCATGGTTTCCAAGAAGAGAAGAGGTGTGGACCAGGGGATGTGCGCCGATGGCTACTGCCAGTGTACAACACGCAGAACTTTCATCGTTATAAACTGTCGTAAGATTCAACACGACTCGCCTCGAGGCAGCACTTGGCACGCAAAAGCGACAATACCTTACGAGCATTTTGAGTCCAAGTCAACGATGGAACCTGTATGGCCCAAACCGAGCCAAAGCAATCCTCGACTAGCATCACGACTTCTGCAGGAGGCAACGCATGTTCAAGTTCTCGGAATCCTGGTATAACACGATGGTACACAAAGTACGACGATCTCCCTTACCTGGCGTGACATCATGACGGAGCCTGCAGGTGGTTGCCTTGTCTGTTGGCTTACCCTTCGAGTGGCATCAGCCTCAAAAGTTGAGAGTATGTGCAACGATTTGAAGTGTCGCGGTTCATGATCAAACCGTACTCGGAGAGGAATCACGAGACTCTGAGCTGGCGTTCACGTGTTGTGGCCTGCATGCGGCCGCCACAGAGCTCCGGGTTGGAAGGGTGTATTGTGGATCCCTTCACTTGCAGTTGCGGATCCCTTCGATACCTTTTCCAATTTTTGGACTCCTGTTACTTGTGAGTCTCGTTTACCACCTTCGGGTATCGGAACATGAATACAGAGACTGCGACCCTGATCTGCTCGCACTGCTGTGTCCCAGGCAAGAGGGGGTTCAAGGTCCAATCTGATTGTCTAGTAATCATATTCATCGGTCATTTAAACAGAGCTTGCATGCCCAGTCACGGTGCCATACAAAATTCCATCAACTGCCAATGCACAGGGAACTACCAATAGTAAGTGCGTCGATACAATTGGTGTAAATGAACATAGAATCAAAACAAGTGACGACGCCAGACTCGAATATTTTGAACGAGCTGAAAAGCACTTGACATGAGCCATCTCGTACCACAGAGAACCGAGCTTCATTTTCGATAGTGACTACTCATGTACTTACAACCGGCCGTACGTAAAACGCCGATTTGGACGCACCAACTATCCCCCGACGGTCCTACGACGTGGTTCAAGTCTCTATCATAGCATATAACGTGCCGTATAGCTGTATTTCTATGAGCGCTCCATCACGGGACCTTATTAGACGGCAAATATGTCTAGGAAAACTAGTAGGATGAGTTGGTGTTCAAGTATGATCTCCTGTCAGAGAACACCTAAGTCCTATGATCAGTCGAGATCAGTTGCGTATAAAAAGTCCGAGACGGAATGGGGTACTCACCTTATCCAGTGCCTGCGCCAACTCGTCCCCAAGCTCCCTGTAGAACGTCTGCCCCTCCATATGCATATGGACGCGAACGCAGGAATTGCAGCCACCTGAGTCCATATGATTCTTAAGAGCCACTAGGTACCCCTCGAGAACATTTGAAGGCGAAAAAATTGCATGCGTAAAGCCCTTTTTCAGCTCAATTCTCTTGCTCGTAAAGAGGTCGTCTAGCCAGCTGGTGGGAGAGTTGCCCCGCGAGTAATTTGCCCGACACCTCTCCCAAATCTGACACCTGGAATGAACATCAAAAAACGTGTCTAAACATGACACAAGGTTGTCCCTGCAACGTTTGCGATAGCGGACCAGGTCGCACAGTGCCCGTCCTTTGAATGACCGCAGCGCTTCTCCAAGGGATTCGAATGTCATCGGATATCCCAGGGTGAGACGAGCTGCACTCTCCATTTCTGGAATGAGCCCCATGCTGCTCGCGGTGGCATATGCATTGAAGGCGTCGGCCCCAGCTGGTCCAGGAAATGTTCCACGTTTGATCTCTGCGCGGATATTGGACTGAATTGACATCATATCGTATTTCTGGCAAGCGGCGAGTAAGGCAAACACCTTTTCATAAGACGCGGGGATGACCGGTGCAGCGGGGTAAAGCAACGAGACAAGGGCATCCAGCAGTCTAGCGTCCTCAGACAGTTGTATTACAGGAAGGCCGTCGACAATTTCCCCATCGGGTGGCTGGGGGAGAGAGAGCAGATCACTGAAAAACGGTGACGATATAGCAAGCAATGACTTATGGACACGGAGGTTGACTTGGTCAGACGACCGGACTATAATGTCTGCATCGGGTACGTTCAAAGACAAATGCACGAATGGAGGATCCGAGGTTTCGGGAGTTGGCTCTTCCTTCACGAGAGCCAGAGTCGAATCTGCCTGCGGGTGTTCATATTCATCATCGCGACGAAGCCCAGTCAAACCAGCTTTACGCACCCTTTCTATCGCCCCATGAACAACAGCTGTCAGAGCCTTCCAGAAGGCGCGTATGTCCTGGCTGGATGCAGATTTATAGGGTTCATCCTCGATATGGCATGCCCATGCATCTTCGAATTCGAAGAGATCGAAGAGGTGAGGAACTTGCGCTAAGGATTCGACGTGATCATCAAGCCATTGGGGGATAGGGCTAGGGGCGTCAGAGGGAGGAGTTCCCCAGCACGCATCCTTCACGATATCTGGTATACCAAACATCTTAAACACAAGAAGGCTTAAGGCGAGATCCTTTTTAACTCTCTCGTGGTACTTCCAGAGCTCACGAAGATAGGCCCCTGGTATGAAATCGATCTTGTCTTCCAAGTCCTCGATAGTCATTGTGAGGCGCATGGTAACTCGCGCGGCCCGAAGCACCTCTTGACGAAGTTCATACTTTTGTGCGAGGAAATAAACGTGAAGTGCTGTCTCAGGGCGAATGAATGGCGGGTCCTGTCGGGAGATAGCGCCTCGGACATGTGTCAGTGCTGAGTCGACCTGATACTTCTGGGCCACGGCTAGGAGCTTCATGATGTCCTCTGCGGTCGAAGGAAGGACAGGGGCGACAGGGAAAATGAAAGTGAGGAGGCTGTAAAGGATCTCCCCGCCTTCCGATAGTTTGACTACCGGAAGCAATTCTTGTTCTTCAGAACCTTCACGCTTGGCAACTGCAGAAGTACTTAGAACCCCCTGTATGAGTTCTCGAAGGACTGGAGAACTAGTGACAAGGTAAAGCTGGGGTACGCGAAAATCATGGGAGTCACACGAGCGAAGAATGATATCCGAGCCAGGGTAGTCAAAGCGTAATGTCCCGTCAGAGACGACCTCATTCGGAGCAGGGGTTGGAGGAGAGGCTATAGGCATAGTGTTAGTGTTAGAATTGTGCGGTATGTCAATCTGCAGCCATAGGATGACGTAATGGCGGTGTCACGAGCTCATGCGCCATGGAGAGTCTATGCAAATTACCTTACATCGATGGAACTTGGATTTGGAAAGGGTGTTATCACAACTGTCCCACCGCCTCTAGCGGGCGATATCCGAGCTTCCTAAAACTAAAACATTTACTTCTGGCGTGGCTCGCACCGCCGCGAGTCCCTATTACACGATATCGATACCTCGTACAATGAAAGGTCGACTCATGCGCTGCGTGCGCAACGACGTCAAACCGCCACCGCTTGGCGTCGTACGCCTACGGCGACTCCGCTACGTTTTACCTTTCGGACGCCCCACCCTAAAACTCGCACCTTCACCTACGATGAGCAGTTGAGATCAGTTAGCTTACGAAAAGGAATGAAGAGTTCACCTCGTCCAATGCCAGCGCCGACTCGTTTTCCAGCTCCGTGCCGAACTTCTCCCCTTCCATGACATGTACACGAGTGCAGGAATTGCAGCAGTACTGTGAATTGTGATTCTTGAGAGCCGCTAAGTACTCCTTGAGAATTATTGAAGGCGAGCTAATCGCGTGCGTAAAACCGTTTTGCAGTTCAGCGCTCTTGCTCGTAAAGAAGTTGCGCAGCCAGACGGTAGGAGCATCCTGGACCAGGACACTTACAGAGACGCCCCTCGGAGCGTTGTATGGTTCCCGGCAGCCTGCCCAAATTTGGAACCTGGAATGAACATTGAAGAATGAGTTCAAACATGTCACGAGGTTGTCTCTGCAACGCTTGCGATAGCGAATCAGGTCGCACAATGCCCGCCCCTCGAATGACTCCAATTCTTCTCCAATAAACTCGAATGTCATGGGGTACTCCAGGGTGAGACGAGCTGCATTCTCCATTTCTGGATCAAGCCCCTTGCTGCTCGCGATGGCATACGCGCTGAAGACTTCAACCCCAACCGGTCCGGGAAACGTCCCAAGTTTGACCTGGGAACGGATATAGGATTGAACCGGCGCCATGTCGTATTTCTGGCAGGCGGCGAGTAGTGCGAACACCTTTTCATAAGAACTGGGCGCTAGAATGACGGTGGAAATGGGGTAAAGCAACGAGACGAGGCTGCTCAGCAAGTCTGCGTCCTCGGACAATTGGATGACAGGGAGGCCGTCAACAAGTTCGTCGTCGGGTGGCTGGGGGAGAGAGAGCATGTCTTTGAAAAATGGTGATGAGGTGGAAAGAACCGACTTGTGGACACGGAAGCTGACTTGGTCTGACGACCGAAGTATAATGTTCGCATCGGGTATGTCCAGACGCGATGTCAGGGATGGAGGACCCCAGTTTTCGGAGGTTCGCCCTTCCCCCACGAGTGTTAGAGTCAAATCTGCCTGTGGGTGTTCATAGTTGTTACCGCAACGAACCTTACTACCAGTCAGACCAGCTCTACGTACCTTTTCTATCGCCCTATGGACAACAGCTGTCAGAGCCTCCCAGAAAGTGCGTATCGCCTGGCTGGATAATCCCACACACGGACATGCCGCAGAATGCGGAGGCTGACTCTTGATGTGGCGTGCCAGTGCACCTTCGAATTCGATGAGATCGAAGAGGTGAGGAGCTTGCGCTATGGAGTCGATGTAATTATCAAGCCATTGCGGGATAGGGAGAGTAGAAGGTTGAGGAATTGCACAGCGCAGGTCTTTTACGGTATCTGGTACACCAGTCTTCCTAAACTCAAGAAGGCTTGAAACGAGCTCCTTTCTAACTTCCTCATGATACTTCCAGAGCTCACGAAGATATGCCCCTGGCATGAAATTGACCTTGTCCTCCAAATCTTCGATGGTCATTGGGAGGCGCAAGGTGACTCGCGCAGCACTAAGCGCCTCTTGGTGGAGTTCATACTTTTGGGCGAAGAAATAAACGTGGAGTGCTGTCTCTGGGAGAATGAACGGTGGATCCCGTCGAGAGATGGCGCCGCGAATATGTGTAAGCACCGAATTTATCTGATACCTCTGGGCCAGAGATAAGAGCTTCATAATGCTCTCTGTGGTCGAAGGGAGGGCGGGAGCGACGGGGAAAATGAAAGTGAGGAGGCTGTAAAGGATCGCCCCGCTTTCCGACAGATTGATCACCGGAAGCGGTTCTTGTTCTTCGCAATCTTCACGCTTGTTGGCAACGCCGGGCGTACTTAGAACTAGCTGTATGAGTTTCTGAAGGACCGGGGAACTAGTGACGAGGTATAGCTGCGGTACGCGGAAATCATGGTCATCCCGGGAGCGAAGAATGATATCCGAGCCAGGGTAGTCAAAGCGTAATGTCCTGTCTGGGACGACCTCATTCGGTGGAGGGGTTAGAGGAGTGACTATAGGCATGGTGTCAGAATCGTGCGGTATGTCAATATGCCCTAGCTGTAGCTTTTATAGAGCCAGTACAACGCAGCCGCAACTTGAAGCCATAGGACGACGTAATGGCTGTGTCACGAGTTGTGTTTAAGCCGCTCGTGCGCAGTAGGTGCACAAGATCCCATAGAGAATCCATGCAATCTACCTTTCGTCGATGGAAGTTGGACTAAGAAAGGGCGTCGCCGCAGTCACAGGTACATGACGGCATCACCAAACGTACACACCGTGGGCATTTTACTTTGTCAGTTGTGGGAATCTAACCAATCAGATTTCACGAAATAGCCAACTGGATTGAATTACATCCTAAAACACCCACAGTGATAGCAGACTGCCAGAAGTCAGGTGAACCACTGCGCAAATAATAGAGGTGCATTCGTATTGCGCAGCAGGGAATTTAGATAAGATAATAATTAAGCACACGTCCCCGCGCATCAGGTCTTTCTTTATCGTTGGCTGCGGTCAGGGTCCGCGAAACCCCCCCGAAAAAAGGCGCAACTTATTACCAGATATTGGTTAGGCACTACACAAATTAGACAAGCCCGCAGGTGGATGAACAAGAAAAGCATCCTTGAAAGCAAGGGATTGCCAGGATCAGGCATGGGAACGAGCCAAGATGGCAGAGGCACCAGTACGGCACCGATAGCTACCGTGCTACGTGCTGTACTTTCTTTTACTTGTGATCGATCATCGACCGAATGCACTTCTCCTCAACGAAATGCTCAGCGCCCCAGAGCTGACACCATACCGTAAACTTACAATCACGTGATGCTCAAGTCAACCGAGATGATCACTGCCAAGTGCAACGTACGTCCAGGTCATCTGCAACCCCCGTGGGGCGCAATACATAATGATCTTTCAGATGTAGCAGAGCAGGGGGGCTGAGCAGGGGAAGGGTGGTTATCTTTCGCCACCTCCGTCTGTCCCAATACGAACAGATTTTGCCCGTGTTTCAACCGTGTCCGGTGGCAAACGGAGACGATCAGTCCTCGGTGCCGATTTATATCTTGGTCCCGAGGGTCAAGGAATCTCCAAGTTCCAAGTTCGGGTCTGGGAAGGGCAGGTGGAGGCATCTATGGATGAGAATGATTTGTGTTTGTGCTGCATAATAAATGGTTACAGCAAAGCTTGCAGGTCTCAAGTGTACAGTAAACAGTGCACATACCATGCATCACAATTCCGCGTTGACTTGTGACCTTGTGAATCGATCCGGCGACTATTTGGGTTTATGTTGAAGATCTCGGGGTAAAAAAAACCCCGAGTCGTATACCGGTGCCATGACAGCGCCTGATTTCGTAGAAGTCTACAAATCTGGACTTGGATTCGCTCACGGTGCACCACCCGCGGTTTAAAATGTATACGGGAAGCAGCCCCTCTTCCTCGAAGTGTTGTGGGTACTACTGAGTTGGACATAAGTCTCAGTGGAAAGAGGATTGGAGGGCGTACCGCCACTACAAGCCCTCACAACTGCGAAATATAGGATCCAATTACGCCTCGCCAAAAGCTCTTCCAGTGATGAGGCCTGCATGCGTTTCCATAGGGGTCCCGCGAACAAAGTGACACGAGGCGAACAAGCTGGCACATTGTTTCATTGACGATGGGATGTTTAGGGGAGTCAACACGTGTTGAACGGACTCGGAATAGCCGGTCCAAGAATATGTTACCTGTCACCGAGATAGGAAACTGCCATTTTAATATTTAAATAGCCGAACCCGAGCTCGTCCTCACACTTTTGGCACACGACGACGACCACCGATGGACACAATCACCTATCGCACATACAGCGGAGAGCATGAGCTCCCCCATATCATATCCCTCGTCCAGGGTGAGCTTTCAGAGCCCTACGTCGTCTACACCTATCGCTACTTCCTCCACCAATGGTCCGCACCGCTTTCGCTTACCCCACATCCGCGCTATGCTGACCCTCTCCTCCCCAGGCCCCACCTTTCCTTCCTCGTAAGAATACATGCTAGCACGCACCCTCCTTACCTCGCAAAGTACTTACGAATGAACGTAGGCATACGCCCATGGCGTCGCGAACCCCGTAGGCGTTATCGTCTGCAAGCAGTCGCCCCACCGTGACCGCTATCTGCGGGGGTATATTGCTATGCTCAGCGTTGACAAAGGCTACCGCAAGCGCGGAATAGGTATGCATTCATCCCAACCCCTTCTCTATCCTCTCCGCTTACAACGTCCTACCTGGACAGCATCTACGCTAGTCCGCCACTCTATTAGTGTCATGAAGGCTAGTGGGGCACAGGAGGTAAGTCGCCTCGCCCACCCCACGTTACTTCCCCATAGCCCTAACCCCACACGTCCTCGTGTCGCACCATGTACCTCGCTCCAGTTCCGAGCCGGTTCACCCCAACCCCTTACTTCCGTTCCATTCATTCATCCTGCTCCCATTTCTGACAGCGTCTCTCGGACTCAATAACTAATGATCCGTCTTTTCTCCCCCTTTTCCTATCACAGATTGCCCTCGAGACCGAATTCGACAATGCGCCCGCGCTCGCGCTGTACACCTCCCTCGGCTTTGTCCCTGAGAAGCGCCTCCACCGCTTCTACCTGAATGGCAAAGACGCGTTCCGCCTCGTGCTCCCCCTCGCCACCGCGGGAGATGCCGCGCCCGCGCCGCACAAGCTCCTCCTCTCTAGCTCCTCCTCCGCCTCGTCCTCGTCTTCGTCCCTCCTCCCCGTGCCGGCGGACGGCGCCGTGGTGGTCACGGGGGACGACTCGCCTTTGTCAGACGATTATGCCGAGGATACGGCGAAGCTCGTGCGTCTGCGCCGCCGCGTCGCCGAGCTGCGCGCATGCCGCATGATCACCGTCTGGCCGGCGGACGACGACGACCGTGTGTCGGGCCGCTGAGATGTTTGCTTTTTTTGCTTTGCCTCGGTCGTGGACCACTTCCTTATCGTAACCTGCATCTGTTTTTCCGGCTCCCCACTAACGCCGTCGTGCCTCTCGCCCCTCGCCCCTCGCCCTCGCCCCCTATCATGGTACCCCACGCCGCCGTGTTGTAATTCAACTCGCTCAACGGAAAGAACGAATTCCTCCTCTGCGAGTCTCCTGTACGTAATTGTTTTTTTTTTTTTTGATGTTCTCGTCCTCCCGTCGTTCTTTTACATCTTGGTTCTCCGCCACATCCGCTCTCATACCTTAAAGCCAATCATCGTTCCATGCCCAATGTTTCCTCCTCACTGTTCCCATACGCTGTAACTACTGCTACCCGCCTCCTGTTTTGTTATATACACACAAGATATTAACGATGCTTTTCTCTTTCTCTCTGTACAATGCAATCGAAAGAAACGAACGAGCGAGCGGCCTTTTCGACGTGAAGCTTCCTATCTAAATGAGGATGCAAATTGGACGGGTCTAGTGGACTACGGAGAACTCCGCCAGGCGATGATCGCACGGCCTTTAGCGTTTAGAGTAAGAGTAATCTGAATCCGTCCGTCCGTCCGTCCGTCTATTCGTCGTCTGTGTCGCCCATCGTCCGATGGCAAAAAGCCGTTCAGATTCTTAACTGGCCACGACGGCGTCTCGCATTGATTCACTCCACGCAAAAATAAAGATAGACCACCACCTTCTCTGTCTGTTTTGTTTCTCTGTTTTTACATAAAAAAAATTGTTTTGCAACCCCGCACTAGTGCCTGCCAGCGACGTGTGTGTGTGTGTGCGCACGGTAGTAAGTATCTATCAACGTTTGGAGTTTTGGGTTTGGCGGTCTAGCATTTGCATAGCTTATCGAGCTCTTGCTCCGGGAAGAGCCAGCTCTTTTTCCCGTGTGTTCGTTCGAACATCCCCTGTGTGCTGGCATTGATACGGCGCCAAAGTTGCGAAGGCTGGCGCGCCAGTGCACGAACGATAGGGGCGCGAAGCACGCACTAGCCCCCCCTGCACACGCACCTCCATCTCTCAAGCTCCGCCAGAGCGGGGTACACACACACACCAATCGTCGCGTAACACGTCGTCGCCTGCCTGCCTACTGCGCGAGGAGCGACCTTGCGGCACAATGCGTGAACGCGTGGTAAGGCAGCTGGGCGGCACAGGATGAGTAGATCGTGCAGTTACCCACGTGCTCGGGACACCCTTTGACTATTAGGAGCTTTTCAGTTTACACACCACTCAGGGGCTGTGATAAACGGATCCCGAGAACGCTATCAGGGCCTTTCCCCCTGTGCTTGTGGAAATATTTGACACTTTGGCGAGAGGGTGCTAGGCATCGTGGGAATAGCGGGCCTGAGAATGTATGTAGAAGTGGAGTGCAAGCAGACTGCGGTGGCGCAGGGTCGGACAACTCGGCCATCGGCTGGCTGTCCACGTGATGTCATCCACGAAACGCGCCGAGACGCAGAGCACTCGAGAGTCGAGTCGGGCCACGACCTCACTGTCACCACCATGGACCCTTCCGGACAGCCGGTTAACTTGAACAGTACTCTAATCGTAGCGATCAGGTATCTGCAGGTTTTTTTGCGGGTGTACGTCAACTAATATGTTCAAATAGAATCGGGCTCCTCGCAACATGCCGCAGATTCATCGACCGAAGTCTTTACGATGAGCTCAAACAGATTTCTCAAAGCTCCCCAGTAGAGCTCGACACGTTACCACAGCCAACCGCTACTCAGACATCGACATCTGAACAAAGGTCTTCTAGCAACATCCCTTTCCATACAGTCTTATCAAGGACTCTCTTCTCCGTATCCTTTTCCGAGAGTTGCACCTTATTCCTCCTGTTGATGTGTCAAGCATTAGATATATTTAATACCCGGTGAGCTAATTCGTTCGCTTTCCCCCGCTTCGCCCTTCGTTCTTAGATGCATCCAGCACGCGTATCCTCAATTTCCGAATATCCCTCTATGTGCTCTTGCTCAATATCATCGTGATTATTCCGGTATCGTTATGTGTGGTCTCCACCACCCCATCGAATTCAGGTGAGTCGCATGCGTGTATCGTATCAGGCATTCCCCACTTACTTCGCAACCTACCTACAGCTTCTCCCACCTTCTCCCGTCGCCGCATACTCGCCATTCTGGCGCCGCTCTCTGCTTACTTTCTTCTATTATCCTACGTCCCACTTCCGGCTGTCATTATCTCCGAAGAAAATAGCACATTCACACTTGTTACGGCGCGCTATAACGTCCTTGGGACCGTTATTTTGGGAAGCCTTTCCGGCTTTGGGTCTGTCACGACCGCGTGGGGTTATTTCCCGCTCAGCTGCGGCAAGAACAGGCACGTCAATTTTTACCTGAGTGACCTTGTTCACCTCAATAACTCCGCGAAGTCTAGGAAGACTCCAACACTGGCGGAAGTCAATCGCGTGGAACAGAGTCTTATTCGGATTCGCGCCGATCTTGCAAGTAAGAGCGAAGAGGTGCCTCTGTTGAGAAGGCGAGAAGCCTCCCAAGCTGAGGTCGCGTAATCAGAGAGTGACTGCGACGCGTCCCCTAACCTCAATTTCAGGGCGCTCAGAAACCATCCTGGTTGAGCCGCGTCGCGCCCAATCTCCGCGGCGACAACGGTCTGTTTTTTGGTCTCACCACATCTCGCCCCTGCTCTTGGCTTGACATGTCCCAGAACTTTCGAACGCAGAGACTGAGCTCTCTGCTCTGACATCGCTCGAAGAGAACATGTCCTCAGAACTGCGATACCTGCAACAACGGTACGCCGAAGCGACCTTCGACAGAACATGGCGCGGCCGGCTATTCGTTCTCATGCGTCACGCCACCGGGTTTTACTGCATATTCCGCAGTCTCGTCGTACGTGCTCGTACAGTCGCCCCTCGAGCGTGCCCCCACGCACCCTTCTCACAGCCGCTCTCTCTTCCGCCAGTCCCTCTCGAACCTCGTCTTCTTCCTCCCCGCCTCACACCCGACCACCCCGTCTGACCACCGTCCAGGGCCCGATCTCCTCGCGTCCATCCTCCTCCTGCTCGTACCGCACGCGTCACCCGCCACAGAAGCGAACATCATATACGCGACGCGGCAGGCGAACCTCGTGCTCGTGGGCGCGATCATCGTCGGCTCGATCCGACGCGTCCTGCAAGGCGCCGCACGGGCGCTCCGCGCGACGCCGGCGTCGCGGAACCGCGTCGCGTCGGCCGTCCTGCTTGTGCTTGCGCAGCTGATGGTATGTCGTGCGCGTTTTTTCGTGCCCGGTTTTTCACCGCTGCCGCGGCATTGCTGACGGTCAAGCGGCCACAGGGCATATACCTCCTCTCGACGCTCGTGCAGCTGCGCACGTCGTTCCCGCCCGCGGCAGACGACGGCGCGGGCGCTGGGCTATTCGCGGCGCTGCCTGCGTACGAGACGTTCGGGTCTGTGTTCGATTGGAGCTTCCTTGTGAGCGCTGGCCTGGCGGTGGTGGTCGAGTGGATGAAGGGGCGCGCGCGGGAGCTGTGATTGTCCCTCTGACTGAGGATCGTACACTCTGTAGAAAATCGTCGCTGGAGTCGAGTTGATTCTTGTCTGTCCCCCCCTTTTTTTGGTGAGGTGTCAACCTGGTAAAGACCCTGGGGTCCTCGTGGTCGTTTTGTGCCGGGCTTACGGCCTTTCTCATTCCTGTCATGGTTGAAGTGTGCGGTCGTCGTCTCGCAATGATTCTGTTGCCATCATTACTCCTCTTACTTACTTTTCGTGCTCTGTGCCATCGTTGTATTCCTTCCACACGCAAAGAATTCTCCCCTCTATCGAGGTTCTGCGAAGCCGACACCTCATGGAGGGAACGGTCACGGGATCAAGGACAAACCGATAACACCGATCTCATCGTATTACCAAGTGAAACCTTCATACGACACACTGAGTATGCCCACTAGCGCTTTGACGGAGTACGTTCTCGCACACCAACGCAAAGATAGTGCCTGCATGAGAAAGTCGCGGCAACGGTATCGATTACTTGGACTATCCTCAGATCGGGGATTTGTCACGTCGCAGGGCCAACTAGTAGTCACCGTTGGATGTGGAATTACATTGAAAGATCCCCAAAACATTCCGTGATAGTGTGACCACCGGACATCCAGGCCTAGACAAGACTCGAAGAACCGTCCCTTGTCATTACTGGTGGTCTGGCTTACGCGAATGGAGTGCTCGCTATGTTCAAGGATGCGCAGTCTATCAATTTTAACGCGCCAACGAAAGCACCCCTCTATCGCATCTCTGTCCCGGTGAACAAACGTGACTCCGTTCGAAGTCATTGCGCTAGACCTCATCACGCAGCTGCCAGAAACCAATGGAAACGATGCAATCCTTACTATCGTTGACCATGGCTGCACTCGAGCAGCCCTCTCCTTGCCATGAAAAACCACGAGCAGATCGCGCAGTCGTATCTCACGCATATCTATCTATGGTTTGGTCTTCCATCGAAAGTAATTTCCGACCGCGATTCACGCTTTACATCCCACTTTATGGAAGCTGTCTACAGATACAACAGAATATATCCACGGCCTTCCAGCCTCAGACGGACGGTCTGTCAGAAAGAGAGAATCAGTGGGTCGAGCAGCGTCTTCGATTTCTCAATCGCGTGGCGCAGCACATCACGACGCCGCAGTACCAAGTGGACCAAAAGGTTTGGCTGGAAGGAAAAAAAATTCACCTTCCGTACTCAAGTAAGAAGCTTTCACCCAAGAGATGCAGGCCTTTCTTCGTCATGAAGGCGGTAGGCGCCGTGGCATCTCGCCTACGGCTCCCCACGGCCTGGAACATCCATGATGTGTTCCACGCCTCGCTTCTTTTGCTGTATCCTGAAACCGCAGCTCACGGCCCCAACTATGTACACCTCCCTCCAGAAATCGTCGATAATCAGGAAGAGTTCAAAGTCGAGAGCATTCTCTATCAACGCTACTTTGGTAAGAATCGCAGCCTGCAGCACCTCATCAAATGGAAGGGGTACCCTACTGCAGATAACACTTGGAAGCCAGCCGAGCAGGTGTTTGCGCCGCAGCTCATACAAAAATATCGCCGCATTCGTCCTCTAATTATACCGCCCAGGTATAAGAAGAGGAACATGAAGATTTTGAATGGCAGCCCCAACCGCACAACGATCCAAGCATTAACTCATGGACCCAGTTCTCATCCGACCCATACCACCCCGCACGATCACGGGCACCCCGCATTCCCCTCGCGAAGGAACCTCGCACTCCGCATGCACGAGAGTTCTCGACCATGCCCTCCTTGACGATGCGGGTTACCACTCTCCAACAACCACTCCCCATAACCTTCAAGGGCAACCCAACGGCCATGAATCACCAACGACGTTACGACGGGGCTGTCCAACGAAGCATCCGCACAGCCCTGGAGCGCATCAAATCGGAACGGCGGTTCGAGAGGCCTAACCCACCGCCTGGGTTCACCTTCAATGAAGGGCAACTCCCACATTTCGTCGTCGCGGACGGAAACTACCTCTACCAGGCATTGTACATCGATCAAGGGGCCCCTAACAACTCGCTCGCCTATGGTACCTTGGGAGGCGCCAATCTCATTTACACGATCGAATAATACGCTCAAATACGCATTGACGCCGGCAATACCGCGCCGCCCCCTGAGAGATGGCTCGTCCGTACCTTGCAAAGCTCGTTGGATATGCACCGTCACGCTTCGGATGGTGCCCACGCCACGCAAGGCTGGGGGCTATCGACGGGAGTGCGCTCCTGTCATGAATGGAAACCAGCTTGGTGAAGCCACGACAACAATGCACAAGCACAAAGATCAAGTATATCGTACACATCATCATGAAACGTGCCTCGACTACGAAACTCTTGTTCCACTCTACATTTGACCTATTTATCCTCCCCTGTGGTGTTCCCCAACTCCGGCAAGGAGATAGACTTGCGTGTGAATAATCGTTCCCAAATCCGTCGAAATCGATCATCTTTTCCATGTACGTGTGTTTTTGACACAGAAGTCAGAGATGACACTGAAAACTTGATGAGGCATTACCCTAACGAATGCACGACTAAACAATCCAATATCAGTAGCCATAATAAAACCCGCAGATAGCTCAACAGTGTGCTCTTCAGAAGAGGCTGTGAGGAATTCTTGAATTCTCAAGTCAATATTCGCCTCCCTATATTCCAGCTCTGCGCGGGTGAGAGCTGATTTATGTGATGGGATCTCGAGTCTTAAGAAGGTGGCATGCTTCAAGATAAGGACAACAGCTTCTACAGTGGTTAGATACGCTCTAAAAATAAAAAAAATAAAAAAATACCAAGGACGAAGTGACGACCGCTAAAACCGGTGGTGGTGAACTAGAGAAATAAATATCATAAGTCACAGAGACAGTCGACTGTAATAAGGAGATAAAACATTGTGGATAAAGGGTAGCGACATAACCCGCTTTACCTTATAAAAGAAGTGAGATTTCAGCTTACGGTGAGTGAATGGACGAGGAGCGCTTACAGTCTGGAGAACCAAAGGTGGACATCGTTAGCAAGCTTGAAAGGAGAACATGCACGAACGTTCTAGTAGATCAGGGATGTATGATCAATGGGGAGCGAAGGGCAGGGGCCATCAGTAGGCGCAAAGCGCAGCAAGGTGGGCAATCACTGACAGACTAAAAAATCGAGGACAGGGGTCATCAGTAGGCTCGAAATAGGGTGAGGCACTGCAGCCATTCACATTCTGGAGAGCCGAGGACAGGGGTCATCAGCAGGGTTGAAACGAGGCGAGGCACCCCAGCCACTCACAAACTGGAGAGCCGAGGACAGGCGTCGTCAGCAGGATTTAAACGAGGCGAGGCACCCCAGCCACTCACATTCTGGAGAGCCGAGGACAGGCGTCGTCAGCAGGCTTGGAATGAGGCGAAGCACCCCAGCCACTCACTTCCTGGAGAGCCAAGGACAGGCGTCGTCAACAGGCTCGAAACGATACGAGGCACCCAAGCCACTCACATCCTGGAGAGCCGAGGACAGGCATCGTCAGCAGGCTTGGAATGAGGTGAAGCACCCCAGCTACTCACTTCCTGGAGAGCCAAGGACAGGCGTCGTCAGCAGGCTTGAAACGATACGAGGCACCCAAGCCACTCACTTCCTGGAGAGCCGAGGACAGGGATCGTCAGCAGGCTTGAAACGATACGAGGCACCCCAGCCACTCACATCCTGGAGAGCCGAGGACAGGTGTTGTCAGCAGAATTTAAACGAGGCGAGGCGCCCCAGCCGCTCACATCCTGGAGAGCCGAGGACAGGCGTCGTCAGCAGGATTTAAACGAGGCGAGGCACCCCAGCCACTCACATCCTGGAGAGCCGAGGACAGGTGTTGTCAGCAGAATTTAAACGAGGCGAGGCGCCCCAGCCGCTCACATCCTGGAGAGCCGAGGACAGGCGTCGTCAGCAGGATTTAAACGAGGCGAGGCACCCCAGCCACTCACATCCTGGAGAGCCGAGGACAGGCGTCGTCAGCAGAATTTAAATGAGGCGAGGCACCCCAGCCACTCACATTCTGGAGAGCCGAGGACAGGCGTCGTCAGCAGGCTTGAAACGATACGAGGCACCCAAGCCACTCACATACTGGAGAACCGAGGACAGGCGTCGTCAACAGGCTTAAAACAAAGCGAGTCACCCCAGCCACTCACATACTGGAGAGCCGAGGACAGGCATCGTCAGCAGGCTTGAAACGATACGAGGCACCCCAGCCACTCACAAACTGGAGAGCCGAGGACAGGCGTCGTCAACAGGCTTGAAACGAGGTGAGGCACCCCAGCCACTCACATACTGGAGAGCCGAGGACAGGAGTCGTCAGCAGGCTTGGAATGAGGTGAAGCACCCCAGCCACTCACTCTCTGGAGAGCCAAGGACAGGAGTCGTCAGCAGGCTTGGAATGAGGTGAAGCACCCCAGCCACTCACTCTCTGGAGAGCCAAGGACAGGCGTCGTCAGCAGGTTCGAAATGATACGAGGCACCCCAGCCACTCACACCCTGGAGAGCCGAGGACAGGCGTCGTCAGCAGGATTTAAACGAGGTGAGGCACCCCAGCCACTCACATACTGGAGAGCCGAGGACAGGCGTCGTCAGCAGGCTTAAAACAAAGCGAGGCACCCAAGCCACTCACAAACTGGAGAGCCGAGGACAGGCGTCGTCAGCAGGCTTGAAACGATACGAGGCACCCCAGCCACTCACATACTGGAGAGCCGAGGACAGGCGTCGTCAGCAGGCTTAAAATGAGGCGAGGCACCCCGGCCACTCACATCCTGGAGAGCCGAGGACGGGCGTCGTCAGCAGGTTTGAAACGATACGAGGCACCCCAGCCACTCACATACTGGAGAGCCGAGGACAGGCGTCGTCAGCAGGCTTGGTATGAGGCGAGGCACCCCGGCCACTCACATCCTGGAGAGTCGAGGACAGGCGTCGTCAGCAGGCTTGAAACGAGGTGAGGCAACCCAGCCACTCACATACTGGAGAGCCGAGGAGAGGAGTCGTCAGCAGGCTTGAAACGATATGAGGCACCCCAGCCACTCACTCTCTGGAGAGCCGAGGACAGGCATCGTTAGCGGGCTTGAAACGAAGCGAGGCACCCCAGCCACTCACATCCTGGAGAGCAGCCCACCGGTCAGTCAACCCAAAAAGTATGAGCAAGAGCTGGCACTCACAGACTACGAGTTGAGCGACATCAAGCATCATAAGGATTGTATCACAAATCAAGACTTTATGAAAACTTGCCCAGATGTAAGGAAATGGGATAAGACATTCATGAACGACACGTCTGATCTCCAACCCAGCACCAGCACGGGAATAGGCACTGTAATATTTGTTGAGATTGTCGGTCGCCTCGCCTTTTCAACTGGCATACTCACCGCTTTAGAGCGCTTTTGACACTCAATCCTATGTTATCCCTTTGCACAGCTAAAAGCATCAACGCTGCGACATCCTCGTTCAATGCTGCAGCAGTCTCCACAATAAGTTCATCGCAGCGCCTATTTTTCATGTGCATTTCTGCCGGAGAAGGTCAGCGTGTAGCCAGAATCAGACCTCTAACCTACTTTCTAATCGCACAAATCTAACACCATCACCAAGTGGACGTAGGTAATACTCTTGAAATTGTTCCTCTGCCACTTCTGATACGTCGCTATCCCTTGGGTATTCATCTGGATAATCCAGCAAATACATTTCCACATTCCGCATGAACTGGTCATGTTTCGTGAATACAGCAATGACGGGAACTTCAAAGTGATGCGTTAACTTCAGTCATGAGTGTTTATAACGACGCACCATTCTGGTCAGGGCAGATTCCCTTGTAAAATTTGAGATCTAGGCTCGGTCGTTGGTTGTCCATTGGGACACAGTACCTTAATACGTGACCACCAGTAAGTAGTCGTAATCGTGAACACTCGAGTGTTCAAACCATATTGCATGCAATCGATCTTGCAATCGCCTTTCTCCACACTTTCGTCGAATAAATTCCTGCAAAATCTCGAGTTCCTCTGTACTACCTGATTCAATTCCACGCGAATCGTGAAAGATATAACCTCTATGGTTAGAGAACACAAGCTCGTCGTCAATTGTGTGCTCGCCTCGCTGAATCCATGTTTAGAAGAAACCAAAGGGAAGGAATATAGACACTAACATCCATGGATGGGTCAAGTTTGATCTGGTTGGTGGTGAGATCAGACTCGCAGGCAAAAGGTTAAACCACGTACCTCCTCTCTTCCCCGGTAAATAATGGGGCTCTCCGTGGTCTCACAGACTTTTTGTAGGATCGATGTCTTTCCCGCATTTGCCCTTCCTATGATGAGCACTCGGAACGTGAGATCTGGAATTCGACGACGGGTTTGTTGGGTGTCCATTGTAGCGATGGAAGCAAGAGGTGTTGATCGATTTGGTCCCAACCTCGATCGATCGATGGTGCGCGTCGGACTTTCCCGGTTCTATCCGCATGTGACCTTGCTCAGTGTTCCAACGTCTCCCCGACCTCGCAACGCCCTTCCCGCCACATCGGAATAACATCCATGTGAAGCACGTGTGGGGTGCCGTCCAGATCAACTGGGCATACCTTGATGGCACTCCCACAGGTACTACCATCGATTTCCACGTTGCGCTCAAACCCTTTGATTGAACGCGCTCTACGACCTGGTCCCTAGGATCACTGACCTCATAGTGTGTGTAGACAGTGGTCCCAGGAATTCTTCTCTCCTCTGCGTGCGCATGTACTCATGTATGCCGTGGCTCCGTTGCAGATATGGCGCACACTGTTCAAGGATTGGATTGCTGAGCCCGCTAAAACTCGTCAACTCATGGCCTGAGCAGTACGGCTTCCCGTCCTCCCCCGTCTCGATGACACACAGTGCAGCCCCGCAGGCCACGATATCCTCGACATTTCTATGCAGGCACTTGAATCCACGATCGTCGTCGACGGTTAAGCCTTTTGTGTGGACGGCACAATTTGCTTGATACCGGTGCGTCTTTCCTTCCTCATTCCATTCGGCATCGTCCAACTGTGGGTCAACGTACAGACCATGGCCAGCACAATCTCGCTGCTGAATAATTACCAGATCGCAACTACGCGACTTCCTCAACCCCCGGCTGTATGGCCATGGCCTCGCAGCCTCAACGAAGTCACATATGGCTCTAACCTGGGCTGCAACACTGATGGGGTTCCATCACTGGATGGGACCCTGTTCGCCATGCGGTGCTTGTATTTCTGTTTATTTCCGGCGTTGGGTGACTTTGGACTTCGTAGGTCATGGGTCTCGCGGCGCCGGAAAGGAACCGCAGGACATACTTGATAGTCGAGTAGCATGTGATGCGTCATAGCAAGGGGATTAAATCAACATTCTCGGAGCTTCTGAGCAACAGTGATGCGGCAATTCCTCTTGGAAAAATACATACTCCTCACAAGTTGGATCGGTGACGCCCAAACCTGATTTTTTCAACAGTTACTACTCAACTCGGGTGAAGCTCACTTACGGGCGCACGGGGAAGGGCCCCCGAAGCCCAGTCGACAATGAGATCACGTGCAGTAGATGCAAGGAGTCATCGCATTGGTAGACGAGAAGAGGTCAAAGACGCCAGTGTTAGATACTGGACCTTTTACTAATTTCAGTTAACACCATAGCATGACCCCACAGCAGTTGTTCACAGTCCTTCAGACCGACACGTAGTGGTGATCACTTTGGGTCACAAGTGCACATGACACAAAGCGATGTCCCTTGCCACCATTACAGACTGACCCCAAGCAAATACGATAAAAGAGACCGTCGAGCAGTGGGTGGTGCAACAAGAAGCCCACTGTGAGAACCACTGGGGAAGGATGGCAAAGGAAGACTACAAGAATACCTCAAGAATAAAGGGCGGATACTGTCACAACCGAATGTGACGACCCGCAGTAGATATATGTTGAAAAAGGTGCGACGGAAGAGAATTGAAGATGTTCGTTCCCAAGGCATACGTGAGGAAACGAATAGGACTTCAAGGAGAATTCATAAGGAAACAAGCGTACTGCTGTCGAGCGACAACAGTGAGGTTATATACACGAGGGGTATCTTGTCAGGCAGCTCCTAGAACCTTCAAGCTAGAGGTCGCTACTGGGACGACCAAGATTGTTAGAGTCCTTAGTGCCAGGAGAAGAGGCACAAGAGGTCACAGTACGTGGAGGAATGAACACAAGGTAATTGAGAGTCCGCTCGCGAAAACCCGAAGCTCATGGGGCAGGCCATCCAACGAGACTCCGAGGAGCTCGTAATTGAATCCCGCCTTTCGCTGTTGTGACGATTTGTAGTTACGGTATACCCCTCGGTTCACTCTCAGTACCCCATTCGTGGTCATAGTCGCAGATCTGTTCATATTGGGACAGACGGGAGTACTAATAATACAACCGCCCTTTCCCTGCACAGGCCCCATGTCCCGCCACGTAGGGAAGATCGTCATACATTGTTCCCCGTTCGTGCTGTACTGGAGCGCAGATAACTTGGAGGGACGTGCGTTTCCTTTGGCCGTATTCGTGTGTCTATTGAGGAGAGTCAGAGGCCAGTTTGAATGATACAGATTATGTCGTAGACCTGAACCTCAGGCAGGTGATTGTTGGTTACAATAATGTTAGTTTGGAGCGCTGGACACTTCGTCGATTCTGACCGTAGCTGACCAAAAAGAAAACTGGACGTGGGAGGATGCGCGCGTGCTTACCATCTTATCTAAAACCCCTGCTGCGTTGTGGCTCACCTGACTAGTACTGGTAGTTTGCTATGTTAGGTAAATATAAATGGACTCAGTCTTGACTCATATCCGAGGCGCCATCTCTCGACAGGATCCGCCATTCATTCGACCAGAGACAGCACTCCAAGTCTATTTCCTCGCACAAGAGTATGAACTTCACCAAGAGGTTCTTCGGGCGGCGCGGGTTACGTTGCGCCTCTCGATGAGCCTCTCGGACTTGGGAGATAAGCTCGATTTCCCTGGCATATCAGGCGCCTATCTCCACGAACTTTGGAAGTATCACAAGCGAGTTCGAACCGATCTCAAATTGGACCTTCTTGAGTTTAGAGACTCTGGTTTACCAGAAGATGCAAAAGCTATTCGTTGTACAAATCCTCACTCTTACTGCCCCTCTCTTCAGCAATGGCTTAGTAGGTATACCGACACCTTAGCGGAAGCCCCTCCTCATCTCCTCAATCTCATCGAATTTGAAAATACATGGGCGCGCCACATTGAGGACGGGGCTTGGCGTTATGGAACATGTACATGTGTGGGCACATCCACCCCGACCACACGCGCATTTTGGGATGCTCTGGAAACTGTTGTTCAGAGGGCGATAGAAAAGGTACGTAGAGCTGGTGTCACTAGGTTCGTCTCGAAAACTAATACAAATATCCACAGGCAGATTCGAGTCTGGCTCTCGTGAAGGAAGAGCCGACCTCCGAGAACTCAGATCCTCCATCCGTGCCATTGTGTCCGGACATGCCTAATGCAGATATTATAATTCGGTCGTCTGACCAAGCCGACTTCCGTGTTCACAAGTCGGTACTCGCCATGTCGTCGCCTTCTTTCGAGGATCTGCTCTCCCTCCCCCAGCCACCCGACGGCGAACTTGTAGACGGCCTTCCCGTTGTCAAATTGTCCGAGGACGCCGCCCTGCTAAACAGCCTCGTCTCGTTGCTTTACCCCATTTCCCCCGTCATACCGGTCTCTTATGAAAAGGTGTTTACCCTACTCGCCGCTTGCCAGAAATACGACATGGAATCAATTCAATCCTATATCCGTGAACGCGATCGGTTTCCTGCGCCAGTTGGGGCTGAAGTCTTCCGTACATATACCGTCGCGAGCAGCTTGGGCCTCATTCCGGAAATGGAGAATGCGGCTCGCCTTACCTTGGGTCATCCAATGACATTTGAATTCCTTGGAGAAGTATTGCGGTCATTCAAAGGACGGGCACTGTGTGACCTGGTTCGCTATCGCAAACATTGCAGAGACAAGCTTGTGCCATATTTAGACACGTTCTTCGATGCTCATTCTAAGTGCCAGATCTAGGAAGACTGTCAGGTAAAGTACTCGTGGGGAAAGCCCCAGGGTACTCTCACCCGCTGGCTGCGCAACTTCTTTACGAGCAAGAGCGATGAGCTAAAAAATGGTTTTACGCACGCAATTTTTTCGCCTTCAACTATTCTCGAGGAGTACCTGGTGGCTCTCAAGGATCACACGTACTCGGAAAACTGTAATTCCTGCATTCGCGCGCATATGGAAGGGCAGACATTCTACAGGGAACTTGAGGGTGTGTTGGTGCGGGCACCGGATGAGGTGAATACCCCATTCCATTTGGGATCTTTTAAGCGTAACTGACCTGGACTGCTCATACGGCTTAGGTATTTTCTGACGGGAGATCGTGCTTGAGTCCCAACTCATCCAATATCAAGATCAAGGCATCAGTTTCGTCTAACAAGGACCCAGTGGTGGAACGGAAGCGTGGATACCGCCGGAAGAAAAATGCCGTGATGAGGTGGTCAGATTTAGCGCGAAACGATACACTTCGCGTAATGCCACTGTTGCATTTCGGCACGCTCGACCCAGCCGACCCGAGCCTTACCCAAGAATGCACCTGGACTTAAACGCATGAGCCGCGCATACTCGCGGCCACTATCGGAGGACTCGGAAATACTTTCGAATGAGTTCCAGATTTAAATTTTCCATTTTATTCTTATTTCCGAGTTCCGCGTTGCTTCAAGCGCGCCATTCCGTGCCGATTCAAACAGGGGCCTTGCGCACCCCTTTCTGCTCCATTCGCTACACCGCTTCGCACCGCCTTGCGTTCCAGGCACCCTCTGTCATTATTTCAACTTGTATCCAGCCTCACTTCATTCATCATTTACTACTTTACTTCTCTTTGCACCAGTTATTGTATAAATGTAGATAAACGGGCTCACTTGCAACCGAATAAACCTCATCCTGTTCTAAAAACATCCCCGTGTGCCTTCAACTATTCCTCTCAAAGAGCAGGGCTCAGCTTGCTTTACTTGTTATTCGCGCTCTACTCTACCATCTATCGACTTCGCGCTATCTTGCAGACCGAAACAAAACGGCTATCTCGGACCCCAGACCGGCTACTTCCCGCCGGCTCCCGACTACCCATATCCTAACTAACATCCACAGCAATGAAGACTTGAAGCACATCACAGTGAAGGGGACATAGGCCGATGCGATGATTATGACTGATTGTGGATCCAATGGAGGGAACTTATTGCGAATGTAGTATGATGGAAGACAAAGAATATGTCAAGTTCTGGGTATATTGCAAGGTGACGAGAAAAGCCTGAGGAGTAGCGAGGGCGTGCAAACAACGTTAGGTAGAAGCATGGGGCGCTTCTCAATCAGGGGTGAGGTATCTCCTGTCCGAGGCGGGGCCGTGTTTGAGTGCGCTGGCTCCATCCTGAAGGGAGGTTGTGGAGGCCGCTTCACTAGTGCGTTGGTCCTGTGGACTGGTTGAGTTCTGCCAGTGACGGATGGAGGGAAGGAAGACACGGGCCTCCACATCCGGTTGCTCAAAGCAAGTTGCAAGTTGTCGCAAAAAAGACTACGTCCTCGTAGCAACGCGGGATTTGCAAGATAAATATTGATCGCTTTGCTTTGCAACTTCGCCCACGCCCCAGTAAATCTGTGAATCGTGAATCCACTGCAAGGTCACGCGCTTGATTACCATATTATCTAAAACTCCTGCTGTGCAATACGACGATACCCAAGAATATACTTGATCTTTTTTTTTTTTCTAATCCATTAGAGTGCTCCTTGCATCAGCAAAATGGACTTGACTTGTGGTTGCTAGAGGAACGTAGCACAGACTAGACCTGGTGCCACTAGTGCCAGCTAGTGCTGGCTAGTGGCCCCTAGCAAGATTCCATTTTCCTGATGCGTCCCGCTACGTAGGGAAGATCGTCGTGCCCGAACATCAGGCAGGTGAATATTAGTTACAGTAATGTTAGTTCTGGAGCGCTAAACACCTCCATCAGGAAAAACCTCCTTTGTTTAACATGTTAATTTATCCTAATTACGAATAGTTTGCAGTTTTTTAACGGCATTTTATTGCGATTAACACGGGAGGTTTTTTCCGATGTCATCGAGCTGCGGTGTGCCTATCCAGTATCTCGTGGTTTTACGGATTCTGACTGCATCCAACCACAAAGAAAAGCTGGACGTGGGAGGACGCGCGCTTGAATACCATCTTATCTAAAACCCCTGCTGCGTAGTGCACACACAAACAATATGAATATGCCTCTGATCCTTGCGCAGTGGCTCACCTGACCACTGGTGTTTTGGTATGTCAGGTGATGCCGTCATGATTCATGGACTTGTGACTGCGGGTGCACATCACTTCGACCATTCAACAACACTCCTTCCCAGGTTCCATTGATTTAAGGTGGATTCTATGAGACCTTGTGAACCAGCTGCGCATTGAGCTGCGCCTGCGCATGAGCGGCTCGATATAGCTAGTGACTTGATCATTACCTCTTCCTATGGCTTGTGCCAGTGATATATTGACTCTTAAAAAGCTACTGGGTGCTGGTGAATTGACACACCACACAATCCTATCCCCATGCCTATAGTTTGTCCTGAAACCACCAAACCGGACAATGTCGTCTCAGATGAGACTTTACATTTCGATTACCCTGGCTCGGATATCATTCTTCGCTCATCCGACTCCCATAACTTCCGGGTGCCTAAGCTTTACATCGTCAATAGTTCCCCGGTACTTCGAGAGCTCATAGGGAGCGATTCAAACACTTTCGGAGTCCCCAATGGTGAGGAACAAGAATCACTCCAGGTAGTCAAACTACCGGAAATCGGGACGATCCTTTACAATCTCTTCACTTTCATTTTCCCCGTCACTCCCATCCTTCCTTCAACCACCGGGAAAATTATGGAGCTCCTATGCGTGACCCAGAAGTACCAAATGGACTCAGTCTTGGTTTATATCCGAGGTGCCATCTCTCGACAGGATCCGCCATTCATTCGACCAGAGACAGCACTCCAAGTCTATTTCCTCGCACAAAAGTATGGACTTCACCAAGAGGTGCTTCTTGCCGCACGAGTTACATTGCGCCTCTCAATGAGCATCGAGGACTTGGAAGACAAGCTCGATTTCCCTGGCATGTCTGACGCCTATCTTCACGAACTTTGGAATTATCACAAGCGAGTTCGAACCGATCTCAAATTGGACCTTCTTGAGTTTAGAAACTCTGGTCTACCAGAAGACGTGAAAGCTCTTCGTTGTACAGATCCTTACTATTACAACACTTCTTTTCCGCAATGGATCAATGATTATGCCGACTCGATAGCAGAAGCCCCTCATCTCTTCGATCCCATCGAATTTGAAGGTGTACGGGCATGCCACATCGGGAATAGGCCTCATCATTATGGAACATGTTTATGTGTGGGCATATCCACCCAGACCATACGCGCTTTCTGGGATGCTCTAGAAACTGTTATTCAGAAGGCGATAGAAAAGGTAGGTAGAACTGGTGCGACTAGGCCTCATTGCGATGACTAATACAAATATCCACAGGCAGATTCGAGTCTGACTCTTGTGAAGGAAGAGCCGACCTCTGAAACCTTAGATCCTCCATCCAGACCATTGTGTCTGGTCATACCCGATGCAGATATTATAGTTCGATCGTCTGACCAAGCCGACTTCCGTGTCCACAAGTCGGTACTCGCCATGTCGTCGCCATTTTTCAATGATCTGCTCTCTCTCCCCCAGCCACCCGACGGCGAACTTGTAGACGGCCTTCCCGTGGTCCAATTATCCGAGGACGTCGGCCTGCTGAATAGTCTCTTCTTGTTGCTTTACCCCATTTCTTCCGTCATACCAGACTCGTATGAAAAGGTGTTTGCCTTACTCGCTGCCTGCCAGAAATACGACATGGAATCGATTCAATCGTATATCCGCGAACGTGAACGGTTCCCTCCGCCAACTGGGGCTGAAGCCTTCCGTGCGTATGCCATTGCGAGCAGCTTGGGTCTCATTCCAGAAATGGAGAACGCGGCTCGTCTTACCTTGGGCCATCCGATGACATTCAAATTCCTTGGAGAAGGGTTGCGGTTGTTCAAAGGGCGGGCACTGTGCGACTTGGTTCGCTCTCGCAAACGTTGCTGAGACAACAGGTGACCCAGGCACCGCTGGTTATCCACGTGATGCCATCCACCAAACGCGCGGAGGAGATGCAGAGCACTCGAGAGTCGAGTCGGGCCACGACCCCACTGTCACCGCCATGTATCCCGTTGGTGACTTGAATTATTTTCTAATCTTAACGATCAGGTATCTGCACGTTTGTAGAGGTGTATGTCATCTAATATGTTCAAATGAGTCGCACTCTTCACAACATGCCGCATATTCACCGACCGAAGTCTTTACGATGAGCTCAAACAGATTTCTCAAAGCTCCCCAGCCGACATCCCAGTAGAGCTCGACACGTTACCGCAGCCAACCGCTACGCAGACGTCTGGACAAAGGGCCTCTAGCAACAAATCTTTCCATTTTGTCTTACCAAGGACTCTCTTCTCTATATGCTTTTCCGAGAGTTGCACCTTATTCCTTACGTTGATGTGTCAAGCATTAGATGTATTCGATGCCCGGGGAGCTAACTCGTCCGCCCTCACCCGCGTTGCCCTTAGTCCTTAGATGCATCCAGCACGCGTCAACTCAATTTCGAAATGTCTCTCGACGTGCTCTTGCTCAATATCATTATGGTTATACCTGTATCGTTATGTGTAGTCTCCACCGCCCCACTGAATTCAGGTGAGTTGCATGTATATATCGTATCAAGCATCCCCCACGAACTTCGCAACCTACAGCTTCTCCCAGCTTCTCCCGTCGCAGTGTACTCGCCGTTCTGGCCCCGCTCTCTGTCTACTTTCTTCTATTATCCTACGTCCCACTTCCGGGTGTCCTTCTCTCCGAAGATAATGACACATTCACACTTGTTACGGCGCGCTATAACGTCCTCGGGACCGTTATTTTGGGAAGCCTTTCCAGCTTTGGGTCTGTCACGACCGCGTGGGGTTATTTCCCGCTCAGCTGCAGCAAGGATAGGCGCTTCGATTTCCCCTGAGTGGCCTTGTTTACTTCAATAACTCCGCGAAGTCTAGGAAGACTCAACACTGGCGGAAGTCGATCGGGCAGAACAGAGTCTTAGTCAGATCCGCGCCGATCTATCGAGTAAGAGCGAAGGGGTGCCTTTGTTGAGAAGGCGAGAAGCCTTCTGAGGTCGCGTAATCAGAGAGTGACTGCGAACGCGTCCCCTAACCTCAATTTCAGGGCGCTCAGAAATCATCCTGGTTGCACCTAATCTCCGCGGCGACAACGGTCCGTTTTTGGTCTCACCACATCTCGCTCTCTCTTGGCTTGACATATTTCAGAACTTTCGAACGCGGAGACTGAGCTCTCTGCTCTGACATCGCTCGAAGAGAACATGTCCTCAGAACTGCGACACCTGCAACAACGGTACACCGAAGCGACTTTCGACAGAACGTGGCGGGGCCGGCTATTCGTTCTCATGCGTCACGCCACGGGGTTTTATTGCATATTCCGCAGTCTCATCGTACGTGCTCGTACAGTCGCCCCGAGAGCGCTCCATGCACCCTTCTCACAGCCGCTCTCTTCCGCCAGTCTCTCTCAAACGTCTTCCTCCCCGCCTAGCACCCGACCACCCCGTCTGACCATCGTCCAGGGCCCGATCTTCTCGCGTCTATCCTCCTCCTGCTCGTACCGCATGCGTCGCCCGCCACAGAAACGAACATCATATACGCGACACGGCAGGCGAACCTCGTGCTCGTGGGGGCGATCGTCGTCGGCTCGATCCGACGCGTCCTGCAAGGTGCCGCACGGGCGCTCCGCGCCACGCCGGCATCGCGTCGGCCGTCCTGCTCGTGCTTGCGCAGCTGATGTTATGTCTATTGTCGCGCGTTTCGTGCTCGAATTTTTTTTTTCTCTGCTGAACTGAAGCATGGCCACAGGGCATATACCTCCTCTCGACGCTCGTGCAGCTGCGCACGTCGTTCCCGCCGGCGGCGGACGACGACGCGGGCGCTGGGCTGTTCGCGGCGCTGCCTGCGTACGAGACGTTCGGGTCTGTGTTCGATTGGAGCTTCCTTGTGAGCGCTGGCTTGGCGGTGGTGGTCGAGTGGATGAGGGGGCGCGCGCGGGAGCTGTGATTGTCCCTGACTGAGAATCATGCACTCTGTAGAAAGTCGTCGCTAGAGTCGAGTTGATTCTTGTTTGTCCCCCCTTTTTTTGGTGAGGTGTCAACCTGGTAAAGGCCCTGGGGTCCTCGTGGTCGTTTTGTGCCGGGCTTACGGCCTTTCTCAATCCTGTCATGGTTGAAGTATGCGGGTCGTCGTCGCGCAATGACTCTGTTGCTACCGTTGGTCCTCTGATCTGCTTTTCGTGCTCCATGCCATCATTGTGTTCCTTTCACACGCAAAAAATTCTCCCCTCTATCGAGGTTCTGCGAAGCCGACACACCATAGAGGGAACGGTCACGGGATCAAGGACAGACCGATAACACCGATCTCATCATATTACCAAGTGAAACCTTCATACGACACACTGAGTACAGTATTCCCACTAGCGCTTTGACGATAACACCACAGCTAGCAGTGCCGTTGGATGTGGAATTAGATTGAAAGATCCTCCAAGCCTTCCATGATAATGTGATCGCCGGATATCCAGATCGAGATAAGACTCGAGGAACCATCACTCGCCATCTGGTGGCCTGGCGTACGCGAGTGGAATGCTCGCTAGTATGTTCAAGGATGCGCAGTCTGTCAACAACATTTAGCGCGCCAACGAAAAGTGTCCCTCTATCGCATCTCTGTCCCGGCAAACGAACGTGACTTCTCTCGAAGTTATTTCGCTGGACCTCATCACGCAGCTGCCAGAAAGCAATGAAATCGATGCGGTCATTACTATTGTTAGCCGTGGCTGCGATGAGCAGCCTTCTTCTTGCCACGAAAAACCACGGCCAGCGGAGAATAGATCGCGCAGTTGTATCTCACGCATATCTATCCATGATTTGGTCTTCCATCGAAAGTAATTTAATATATCCACGGCCTTCCACCTTCAGACGGACGGTCGGACAGAAATAAGGAATCGGTGGGTCAAGCAATATCTCCGACTTCTCAATCGCGCTGTGGCGCAGCACATTCCGACGCCGCAGTACCAAGAGGGCCAAAAGGTTTGGCTGGAAGGAAAAAATTTCACCTTCCGTACCCAAGTAAGAAGCTTTCACCCAAGAGATGATGCAGGCCTTTCTTCACCACGAAGGCAATAGGCACTTGGCATCTCGCCTGCGGCTCCCCATGGCCTGGAACATCCATGATGTATTCCACGACTCGCTTCTTGTGCTGTATCATGAAACCGCAGCTCACGGCCCCAACTATGTACACCTCCCTCCAGAAATTGTCGATAATCAGGAAGAATTCAAAGTCGAGAGCATTCTCTATCACCGGTACTTTGGTAAGAATCGCAGCCTGAAGCACCTCAAATGGAAGGGGTATCCTACTGCAGATAACACTTGGAAGCCAGCCGAGCAGGTGTTTGCGCCGCAGCTCATTCAAAAATATCGCCGCATTCGTCCTCTAATTATACCGCCCAGGTATAAGAAGGGGAACATGAAGAACTTGAATGGCAGCCCCAACCGCACAACGATCCAAGCATTAACTCATGGATACAGTTCCCACCCGACCCATACCACCACGCACGACCACTGGCACCCCGCATCCCGCTCGCGAAAGAACCTCGCGCTCTGCATGCACGAGAGTTCTCGACCATGCCCTCCTTGACGATGCGGGTTGCCTTTCTCCAACAACCACTCCACATAACCTTCAAGGGCGACCCAACGACCTCGACGGTGCCCGATTGCGCCGAGTCACGCGGGTGGCCCTTGTGGCCATGAATTACCAACGACGTTACGAGGGGGCTGTCCAACGAAGCATGCGCGCAGTCATGGAGCGCATCGAATTGGAACGGCAGCTCGGGAGGCCTAATCCACCGCCTGGGTTCACTTTCAATGAAGGGCAACTCCCACATTTCGTCGTCGCGGACGGAAACTACCTCTACCGGGCATTGTACATCGAGCAAGGGGCCCCCAACAACTCGCTCGCCTATGGTACCTTGGGAGGTGCCAATCTCATTTACTCGATCGAACAATACGCTCAAACCCGCGTTGACACCGCCGGCGACACCGCGCCGCCCCTTGAGGGATGGCTTGTCCGTACCTTGCAAAGCTCGTTGGATATGCATCATCACGTCTCGGATGGTGCTCACGCCACGCAATACCGGGGGCTATCGACGGAGGTGGTCCGCTACCACGACACAGACGTTAAACTCACACAACTGCGTGAGCAGCAACTCCAACTCCAACACGAAATCGATGACTACGGGTCACGACTGCGCCAATCACGGTTCCAACTGGCAGCCGCTCACGCGTCCCAACAACGGGTTGCGCATCTGGCCGGCGTGGTTCCAGGAACGCTCAGACTTCAAGATCGCGAATCCCCGGCTCACAAGCTTGCGCAACGCCGGGGGGTATCGACAGAAATGGTCCGCTACCTCGCCACGGATGTTATACTCACACGACTGTGTGAGAAGCAACTACAACTCCGATATGAAATTGTTATCTACGAGTCACGACTGCGCCAATCGCGCTTCCGACTGGCAGCCGCTCACGCGTACCAACGGCCTACACATCTGGCCAGCGTGGTTCCAGGCTCTGTCAGACTTCAAGATCGCGAAGCCCCGGCCCCTCAGCTTGCACAACGCGTGGGACGCCGCCCATGGCGTACCCTCTAACATAAGGGTGGTGTCACAGCCGGCTCGTGCTGCGCCCCAGACGAGTGGCCCAACACGGTAAGAACGCGGAACCGGCCCGCCTCGGGAAAACTCGAGCTCATCGACTTGTTGAGTTTGTTCTATGTTCCTCTTTGTAGCACTGCGACTGCGGCGTAGTCTCCACGCCACAGTGATTTGGTGTATATAAATCCTCTTTCTTGATGTGTCTATTTCCCTAAGTGGAGCCTCCTGTCCTGTACAGTAGCCTCTATCCCTCAAATACAAGTCTCGTGCTACCCGAACTCGATCAAGGCGCGCGCGCTCGCTGGACCAACTGTTCTCTTGACCGGGCCTAGTATACGATGGTGACCATCTCAATCACCCAATGCACATGCTTGGCAGCATGTAGGGCGACGCCAATGTCATTGCAATCCTGAATGGAGGCGGTGGCTGGTACTAATTCATGTACATTAGGAACACCAGACAAGCCAAAAAGCACTCACCAAACAAGACATATCGTAGGGAGGACAACTAATGGCATTGCATGGCTCTGGCACTAGCAATTATCTATACTCATCTTGCTACGGGCCGTACTAGTACCTAGAATTTCTATTTCGACGTTGTAAGGACGATGGAGGGTCCTAAGTGTGTTCGAAGGCGGAGGTGTCCCACTCCAGCGGGAAGGGGAAAGGGAATAGAAACCGAGAACAGAGATGAGCGAGTGACGACGAACGTTTCGGAACGAGTGCCCTCGTTTGGGCCTGACTCGAGTCGAGGTTCGCGCAAATAACAAGGGGTAAGAAAGGCGACACGGCGCTGTTTCGATTCCGAAGATGAGAAGTAGCATAAGTACAAAAGAAAACAACTAGCTAGTGTGCTAAGATGGAAGGGGAAAAGGACCAGTAGCGAGGTGGGATGGGATTGGGGTGCTAACGTGTATTCGAGTTTCGAGCTCAGCGCTCAGCGCTCAGCACTCGAACTGGCCTGACAACATATCCACCTATATTCAGGTCCTCCTCACCACTTGATTCAAGTCTCCCCCACGGCAGGTATCACGTACCGTGTAGCCTTTTAGCGTTATTTCCATAACCACTCCACACCTGGCAAGCGATGTCCAAGTCCCCTCAAACTTTGACTCCCGGCGCGACGGCCTGCTAGTGCGCTGCCCGGGTCCATATTAGACGGTGTCTAGATCTGGGATGAATTGGGTCTCAGCGTGGCCTGCCACCGGAACATAGGTAAGTCGTACGAGCAGTCGAGATCAGTTGCGCTTAGTACTGTGAAAGAATGGGGTATTACCTCGTCCA
Source organism: Lactarius evosmus (assembly GCA_951394315.1). NCBI lineage: Eukaryota > Fungi > Basidiomycota > Agaricomycetes > Russulales > Russulaceae > Lactarius > Lactarius evosmus. The sequence goes on from OX596124.1 coordinate 6,010,313, forward strand.
GTGCCCGCGCCAACTCATCCTCCAGCTCCCTGCAGAATGTCTTCCCCATCGCTGCATGTACATGAATGCAGGGTTTGCAGTGTGTATGATTTTTGAGAAGGGCCACTAGGTACTCCTCGAGAAAAGCGGAAGGTGAGAAAATAGCATGCGTGAAACCATTCTGTAGTTCAACGCTCTTTCTCGAAAAGACGTCGCGTAGCCAGCCTGTGGGAGCACCACCGAATTCCGTGGGGGTGGGTTCAACCCCCGCGGAGGACAAATCCCGACAGCTTGCCCAAATCTGACACCTGGAAGGAACGTTGAAGAATGTGTCTAAACATGACGCGAGGTTGTCTAGGCAACGTTTGCGAAAGCGAACCAGGTCGCACAGTCCCTGTCCTTTAAATGACCGCAATTCTTCTCCGAGGAATTCGAATGTCATTGGGTGGCCCAAGGTGAGACGAGCCGCATTCTCCATTTCTGGAATCAGCCCCATGCTGCTTGCGATGGCATATGCACTGAAGACTTCGGCCCCAACTGGTGCAGGAAATGCTCCACGTTTGATCTCGGTATGGATATTGTTTTTAACCGATATCATGTCGTATTTCTTGCAAGCAGCAAGCAAGGCGAACACTTCTTCATAAGAGCCAGGTATGACAGGGGAAATGGGATAAAGCATCGAGATGAGGCCGTTCAACAGGCCGGCGCCCTCAGACAATTGGATTACGGGAAGGCCATCAATAAGTTCGTCACCGGGTGGCTGGGGGAGAGAGAGCAGATCATTGAAAAATGGTGACGACATGGCGAGCACCGACTTGTGGACACGGAAGTTGGCTTGGTCAGACGACCGAAATATGATACTTGCATCGGGCATGTCCAAACGCAATGGCACGGGTGGAGAATCCGAGTTTTCTGAGGTTGGCTCTCCCTTCACAAGAGCCAGACTCGAATCTGCCTGTAGGTGTCTGTATTAGTTATCGCGATGGGGCCTAGTTACACCAGCTTTACGTACCTTTTCTATTGCCCTGTGAACAACAGTTGTCAGGTAGTCCCAGAATGCGCGTATGACCCGGGCGGATATGTCCACACATGAACATGTCGCAGAACGATGGGTACCCTTAATGTGGCGTGCCCGTACATTATCAAATTCGATGGGGTCGAAAAGGTGAGGGGCTTCCGTTATGGATACGATGTAATCATCAAGCCATCGCGGAAAAGAGTGGTTGGGAGGGCGAGAAGGTGTACAACGCAGAGCTTTCAGGTCGTCTGGTAACTCTAAGTTTCGAAACTCAAGAAGACCTGATTTGAGCTCAGTTCGAACTTGTTTGTGATACTTCCAAAGCTCGTGAAGATAGGCGCCTGACATGCCAGGGAAATCGAGCTCATCTTCCAAATCCTTGATGGTCATCGAGAGGCGCAATGTAACCCGCGCAGCCTGAAGCGCCTCTTGATGAAGTCCATGTTTTTGTGCAAGGAAATAATGGCGGAATGCTGTCTTTGGGCGAATGAATGGCTGGTCCTGTCGAGAGACGGCGCGAATATAAGTCAGAGCTGAGTCCATTTGATACTTCTGGGCCACGGCTAGGAGCTCCATGATTCTCTCTGTGGTTGAAGGAAGGACGGGAGCGACGGGAAAGATGAAAGTGAGGAGGCTGTAAAGGGTCGTCCCGGTTTCCGGTAGTTTGACTACCGGAAGTGGTTCTGGTTCTTCACGGTTGGCGACGTCGGAAGTACTTGGAGTACCTTGTATGAGTTCTCGAAGTACCGGGGAACTGTTGATGATGTAAAGCTGGGGCACGCGAAAGTCAAGGGAATCACACGAGCGAAGAACGGTATCCGAGCCAGGGTAATCAAAGTGCAATGTCTCATCTGGGATGACCTCGTTCGGTTCAGGAGTCTCAGGGGCGACTATAGACATGGGGATAGAATTGTGCGGTATGTTGACCCACCCGTAGCTTTAAAAGAGCCAGTAGTACAGCGCCGCCGCAAGTGAAGCTAGTAAAGGGTGAGGTAATGATCGCGTCATGTTCGTTCGGGCCAAGTACATATCAGGTGCACAAGGTCTCATAGAGAACCCATGCAAATTACCCCGCATCGATGGAACTTAGATTGAGAATGGGCGTCGTTGAATGGTCGATATTACGTACTCCCGCAGCCACAAGTTCATGTCGGCATCACGGCATCACCCAACATAGCAAACTGCCAGCAGTCAGGTGAGCCACTGCGCAAAGATGAAGCATATTCCCGGGTATCGTCGTATTGCGTGGCAGGAGTTATAGATGAGATAGTAGCCAAGCGTGCGTCCTCGCGGTGGATTCACGATTCACAGATTCAGAGGGTCGCGGGCGTGGTTGCAAAGCAAGGTGATTCATTACAAGAACGTAATCGTTTTTGCGACAGATGTGGCGGCTCGTGTCTTCCTTCCCTCCATCCGTCACTGGCAGAACTCAGCCAGTCTACAGGATCAACGCACTTGTCTTTCACCCACCCGCCACACCCGGGATATGCCATGGGATTGGTGATGTGGCCGCCACATCTGCCCTTCAGGATAAGGTCCGCCCACCCAGACGCGGCCACGCCTCGGACAGGAGGTACCTCTCCTCGCTGCTCCTCAGGCTTTTCTCGCTACCTTACCATATACCGAGAACTCAATATATTCTTTGTCTTCCATCGTGCTACATTCATAATACGTTCCCTCAATTGGATCCCCAGTCAGTCAAGGAATCGGCCCCGAAGATCGTCGTATCGGCATGTCCCTCTTCACTGCGATGGGTTTCAAGTCTCCACCACTGTGGTATTACGTGAAGTGTAGCTTTTAGTGCTATTGCCAAAACATTCCGCCACGGCAGACGATATCTGAAACCTTTACTTCTTGCTCTTCTTCTTGCGAGATTTACCCTTCCACGCTGCCGCTGGGTCATTACTAGGCACCGAGTCCGTATTAAACGAAACAGGGTCCTTGAAGTTGGATGAGTCGGAACTTAAGCACGACCCCCTGTCAGAGAATGCCTATGTCGTGCGAGTAGTCCAGATCAATTATGCTTAAAAGATCCGAAATAGGATGGGGTATTCACCTCACCCAGTACCCGCGTCAACTCGTCCTCCAGCTCCTTGTAGAATTTCTGCCCCTCCATATGCACATGAATGCAGGAATAGCAGCCTCCTGATTGCGTGTGATCCTTGAGAGCCTTTAGGTACCCCTCAAGAATAGTTGGAGATAAAAAAATTGCGCTCGTAAAACCCTTTTTCAGCTCATCGCTCTTGTTCGTAAAGAAGTTGCGCAGCCAGCTGGTGGGATTATTCTGGGAGTTGCCCCACGAGTACCATTCCTGACAGCTTGCCCACATCTGGCATCTGGAAGGGACATTGAAGAATGAGTCTAAACATGACACGAGGTCGTCTCGGCAACGTTTGCGATAGCGAACCAGGTCGTACAGTGCCTGCCCTTTAAACGACCGCAGTCCTTCTTCAAGGGATTCGAATGTCATGGGGAAACCCAAGGTGAGACGAGCCGCATTCTCCATTTCTGGAATCAGCCCCATGCCGTTCGCGAGGGCATATGCACGAAAGGCTTCGGCCCCGACTGGCGCAGGAAATGTTCCACGTTTGATCTCGGCGTGGATATTGGATTGGATTGATACCATGCCGTATTTCTTGCAGGCAGCAAGCAAGGCGAACACCTTTTCATAAGAGTCCGGTGTGGCAGGGGAAACGGGGTAAAGCAACGAGACGAGACTATTCAGCAGGTCAGCGTTCTCGGATAATTGGACTACAGGAAGGCCGTCTACAACGGGTGGTCGGGGGGAAGAGAGAAGACCTTTGAAATATGGTGACGACATGGCGAGTAACGACTTGTGGACACGGAAATTAACCCGGTCAGACGATCGTAACATAATATTTGCATCAGGTGTGTCCAAACACAATGGCTCAGGTGGAGGCTCCAAGTATTCAGGGATTGGCTCTTCCTTTACGAGAACCAGAGTCGAATCTGCCTATGGATGTTCATATTAATCACCGCAATGAGGTCTAGTCGCACCGACTCTACGTACCTTTTCTATCGCCCTATGAATAACGGCTGTCAGAGCATCCCAGAAAGCGAGTGTGACCTGAGTGGATATGCCCACACATGCACATGTCCCATATTGGCTGATCCCATTCCCGATGTGGCGTGCCCGTGCATTTTCGAATTCGATGAGATCGAAGAGGTGAAGTGCTCCCGCTATGGAGTCGATGTAATCATTAAGCCATTGCGGAAAAGTGGGGTTGTAAGTGCGAGGAGTTGTACAACGAAGAGCCTTCACGTCTTCCGGTAGACCTGAGTTTCTAAACTCTAGAAGGTCCGTTTTGAGATCGGTTCGAACTCGCTCGCGATACTTCCAGAGTTCGTAGAGATAGGCCCCTGACGTGCCGAGGAATTCGAGCTTATCTCCCAAGTCCTCGATGGTCATCGAGAGGCGCAATGTAACTCGCGCGGCTTGAAGCGCCTCTTGATAAATTCCATGCTTTTGTGCAAGGAAGTAATGGTGGAACGCTGTCTCTGGGCGAATGAATGGGAAATCCTGTTGAGTGGTGGCGCCCCGGATGTGAGTCAAAACAGAGCCCATTTGATACTTCTGAGCCACGGTTAGGAGCTCCATGATTTTCTCAGTGGTTGAAGGAAGGACGGGAGCGACGGGGAAAATGAAAGTGAGGAGGTTGTAAAGGGTCGCACCACTCTCCGGTAGTTTGACTACCGGAAGTGGTCCTTGGTCTTCATGGCCGGTAACTTCGGAAGTACTTGGAACACCTCGTATGAGTTCTCGAAGTACTGGGGAACTGTTGGCGATGTAGAGCTGGGGCACGCGAAAATCAAGGGAATCGCGCGAGCGGAGAACGATATCCGAGCCAGGGTAATCGAAATGTAGTGTCTCATCTGAGGCGATCTCATTCGGTTCAGGAGTCTCAGGGGCGACTATAGACATGGGGGGAGTTGTGCGGTATGTCAATCCACTGGCATTCAGTAGCTTTTTAAGAGCCAGTACAGCGCTGGCGCAAGCCATAGAATGAGGTAATGGCTATATCACGAGCCGTGTTCGAGCCGCTCGTGCGCAGCAGGTGCATCACAAGGTCTCATAGAGAATCCACGCAAATTACTTCGCTCGATATAACTTGAATTGGTAAAGGGAGTTGTTGAATGGACGATAATGATGCGCAATCACGAGTTTGTGATAGAACATACCAAACTGCTAGCGTATTGCGCAGCAGGATTAGAGAATATAGTGATCAAGCGCCTGCTACTGCGGCCGTGGCCAGAAATCCACAAATACTCGAGAAAAAAAGGCGGGCTGTTACTTGAACTGCTAGTATATATTGGATAGGTACATCTCAGATAATCGCTAAGCCCCCATGATCCAGATGCCTTGAGCTTCCTATCAACAGAAAGTGCCTGAGAAAATGCATCCTTAAAAGCAAAGGAATTGCCTTTTGGTTATCAATTACGCCTCATTGCTTGTACTACGCTTTACGATTTTGGATCCGGAAACCAATTTGAGTGCTTCTTCTTCAAGTTCACCTGCGTCTTCGAATCAGGCTGTGTTCGATCCGTCTAGATACTACCACTATGACCACCATGGTCAGGTTGTGATGGCTCAGATCCAGGATCAACTGCATGGCCAACGACTCAATGTACTCCACTGTGGTCGCCAGAATCAGATGTTGGGTATGGGAACGAACCAAGATGGCACAGATATCAAAATTGCGTCGATCGCCTGAGCTTGGTGAGCTACTATACCACGTGCTGAACTTTCTTTACTGTGATCGATCGTCGATTAAGTAGTACACTGGCACCCCGCCTCGACGAAGTACTTAACGCTCCAAAACTCATATTACTGTAACTTACAACCACCTGATGATTGAGTCAACGATAAGATCTGTATGATCTAAACCGATCTCTGGCTCCCCTCAATGGACAGGGCCACGATGATCGCCAAAGGCAACACACATCCGCGTTATCTACACCTAGTAGAGCACGAGTGGGGCGCGACGCATGACGGTCTTCCTTACGTGGCGGAGCGTGGGGCCTGCTCAGGGCGGGTGGCCGTCTTATCAGTAGTCCCGTCTGTCCCGGTATGAACAGATTTTGCCGGGTTCCAATCGTGTTCTGTGGAAAATGGAAACGATCAAACCTAAGTCTATCTGTGCCGGTATGTCTTCTGATCCTGAGGGTTCAGGAAACAGAAAACATGCATCGATAGTTCCCAGTCACACCGCCTCCTAAGCACGTCTCAGTTCCTAGCAGACACGGAACCTCTAAGCCCCGAGACCGGACCTGAAGAGGTCAGTGGAAGCAATCAGAGGTGGGTGTTGCGACTTGAGCGACTGCCCGTTTTGCGTCTATAGACAAGAATGATTTGGGTTTGTGCTGCAGTTTGCGAGCCTACATTAACTGAGGCTTACAGATCTCGAGATATACTGTGCGGCGCGAAACGGCGTTGACTTGTAACCTCATGAATCGATCCGGCGACTGTTTGAATAAACACCGAGGATCTCAGCGCAAAGAACCTTCGAGCCGTATTTCAGTCCAAGATAGTGCCTGATATTATCGAAGTCCGTTACGCTATACAAATGAGCCTGGAGTCACCATAATGCGTCACACGCGGCTTAACATGTGTATTGCAGGTGGCCCTTCTTCCTCGAAGTCCTGCACGTGCCGTGATAATTCACTGGGTTGGACGTAAGTCACCAGTGGAAAGGAATCAATTGCGGCTGTGAACTGTTTCTATTGAGGTTGAACCGGGGGGCGTACCGTCACTGCAGACCCTCACAACAGCGGAAAACAGTATTCAACTACGCCTCGTCCGGCTCATCTCCCAGGTAGTGAAGTGGCGCAGTAATGGGGCCTTCGTGCATTTCCAAAAGGACCTCCATGCCTGTGAGAAATGAGGCTGGCCTTGCCTTGCAACTGTTGCTCCAACGTGAGAATCGGGTTTTCCCGAACGGACCCTCAATTGTCTTTATGAGGTTCATTCTACCGCTTCCTCTGCGCTTCCTCTGCCTGGTGCACAGACTCTAACAATTTTGGTGCTGCCATGCGAGAGCGCAACAGCCCACTGAAGACGGCCTTGCGTCGTTGAAAGTTCTTGGAATGGCGGCACGCACAAATATTCAATGTAAGGAGCTCGACAATGCGACGTCCTCAGATTTACGTTAACAGGGAGTGCCCGATTGGCGCCCATTCGGCGCTGGTGTGCAAAAATCCGATAACACCACGTCCCTCTCATAATATGGGCACTTAGATGTCCCGCACACCCCTTGAGAGGTCCCATCAGCGGCCAATCCGACGGGAACGTTATACGACTAGTAATAGTACGTGCATCGAGACATTCAATGTCATCGCACATAGGTTTAAAACAAGTGACGACACCAGATGAGCCAAATAGCACTTGCCATACGAGACACCGTAAGGAGATCCACATTCGTTGTCGACAGCAGCATATCAATTCAACAACAGCGTTGCGTGGCTCAAGCACTGGCAGTTTTCAATATCCATCTTCCTACTACAGGCCATACTAGTACCTAGAAGGACTCCAACTTCGATGTATCCACCTACGCTCCCCTTCACCACGACCCGATTCAAGTCTCTATCGTGGCAGGTAGCCTTTTAGTATTATTTCCATAACTGTTACCTGGAAAACGGTGCCTGGGCCACCTGTTGTCTCAGCAACGTTTGCGAGAGCGAACCAGGTCGCACAGTGCCCGTCCTTTGAACACTCGCAACCCTTCTCCAAGAAATTCGAATGTCATCGGATGGCCCAAGGTAAGACGAGCCGTATTCTCCATTTCCGGAATGAGACCCAAGCTGCTCGCGATAGCATATGCACGGAAGGCTTCAGCCCCAGCTGGCGGAGGGAACCGTTCACGTTCACGGATATACGATTGAATTGATTCCATGTCGTATTTCTGGCACGCGGCGAGTAAGGCGAACACCTTTTCATAAGAGCCTGGTATGGCAGGGGAAATGGGGTAAAGCAATGAGAAGAGACTATTCAGCAGGCCGGTGTCCTCGGATAATTGGACTACGGGAAGGCCGTCCACAAGTTCGCCGTCGGGTGGCTGGGGGAGGGAGAGTAGATCTTTGAAAAATGGTGACGACAAGGCGAGCACCGACTTGTTGACATAGAAGTCGGCTTGGTCAGATGACCGAACTATAATACTTGCATCGGGTACGTCTAGACACAATGGCACGGATGGAGAATCTGGGTTTTCGGAGGTCGACTCTTCCTTCACAAGAGCCAGACTCGAATCCGCCTGTGGATATTTGTATTAGTACTCGCGACGGACCTAGTGACACCAGTTCTACGTACCTTTTCTATCGCCCTCTGAATAACAGTTTCCAGTGCATCCCAGAAAGCGCGTATGGTCTGGGTAGACATGCCTACACACGTACATGCCCCATAACGATAGTTCCCGTTCCCGATGTGGCGTGCCCGTGCATTTTCGAATTCGATGAGATTGAAGAGATGAGGGGCTTCCGCTATGGAGTCGATGTAATCGTTAATCCATCGCGGAAAAGTGGGGTTGTAAGTGTGAGGAATTGTACAACGAATAGCCTTCACGTCTTCTGGTAAACCAGAATTTCTAAACTCGAGAAGGTCTGGTTTGAGATCGGTCCGAACTTGCTTGTGATACTTCAAAAGTTCGTAGAGATAGGCCCCTGACATGCCAGGGAATTCGAGCTTATCTCCCAAGTCCTCAATGGCCATCGAGAGGCGCAATGCAACTCGCGCCGCCCGAAGCATCTCTTGGCGAAGTCCATACTCTTGTGCGAGGAAATAGACGTGGAGTGCTGTCTCTGGTCGAATGAATGGCGGATCCTGTTGAGAGATGGCGCCTCGGATATGAATCAAAACTGACTCCATTTGATACTTCTGGGCCGCGGCTAGGAGCTCCATAATTCTCTCGGTGGTTGAAGGAAGGACGGGAGCGACGGGGAAAATGAAAGTGAGGAGACTGTAAAGGGTCGCACCACTCTCCGGTAGTTTGACTACCGGAAGTGGTTCTTGTTCTTCATGGCTGGTAATGTCGGAAGTACTTGGAACACCTCGTATGAGTTCCCGAAGTACTGGGGAACTGTTGACGATGTAAAGCTGGGGCACGCGAAAATCAAGGGAATCGCACGAGCGAAGAACGGTATCCGAGCCAAGGTAATCGAAGTGCGATGTCTCATCTGAGATGACCTCGTTCGTTTCAGGAGTTTCAGGGGTGACTATAGACATGGGAATAGAATTGTGCGGTATGTCAATCCACTGGCACCCAGTAGCTTTTTAAGAGCCAGTACAGCGCTGCCGCATGTCATAGAATGAGGTAACGGTCAAGTCACGAACCGTGTTCGAGCCGCTCGTGCGCAGGCGCAGCTCAAGCGCTCAAGCTCAAGGCGCAGCTGGTGCACAAGTTCTCATAGAATCCACCTTCCATCAATGGAACTTGGATTGAGGAAGGGCGTTAATGGTCGATGTGACGTGCATGCGCGGTCACAAATTCATGAACCGTGACGGCACCACCCAATATAGCAAACTGCCAGCAGTCAGGTGAGCCACTGCGCAAAGATTAAGTATATTCTTGGGTATCGTTGTATTGCGCAGCTAAGATAATAATCAAGCGCGCGCCCTCGCGGTGGACTCACGATTCACAGATTCACGCAGGCGCAAGAGTGGTTGCAAAGGAAGGTGATTCATGATATCTTGCAAATCTCGCGTTTCTACAAGGACGTCACGGTAGTCTTTTTTGCGACAACTTGCAACTCGCCTCGAGTGAACGGATGTGGCGGCCTGTGTCTTCATTCCCTCCATCCGTCATTGGCAGAACTCAACCCGTCTACAGGATCAATGCACTGGTGACGCGGCGTCCACACCTTCCCTTCAGGATAGGACCAGCGCACTCAAACACGGCCTCGCCTCCAACAGGAGACACCTCACCACCGATTGAGAAGCGCCCCATGCTTCTGCCTAGAGTTGCTCGCGCGCGTTCTCGCTGCTCCTCAGACTTTTCTCGCTACCTTACAATATACCCAAAACCCAACATATTCTTTGTCTTCCATCGTGCTACATTCGTAATACATTCCCTCAATTGGATCCTCAATTAGTCAAGGAATTAGCCCCAAAAATCGCCGTCCCACTTCCGGCGATATTTACGCTTCCGTCTCGCCACCGGGTCCCTATTAGACGAAACCGATGCCTTGAAGTTGGATGAGTTGGGATCCAAGCACGATCTCCCGTCAGAGAATATCTGAGTCGTACGAGCAGTCCAGATCAGTTACGCTTTAAAGATCCAAAATGGAATGGGCTATTCACCTCATCTGGTGCCCGCGCCAACACGCCCTCAAGTTCCTTGTAGAATGTCTGCCCCTCCATATGCACACGAATGCAGGAATTGCAGCCATCCGAGTACGTATGATTCTTGAGAGCCACTAGGTACCCCTCGAGAATAGTTGAAGGCGAAAATATTGCGTGTGTAAAACCATTTTTCAACTCATCGCTCTTGCTTGTAAAGAAGTCGCGCAGCCAGCGGGTGAGAGCATCCGGGGGGGGGAACCCTTTCTGACAGTCTTCCCAAATCTGGCACCTGGCATGGCTTCTTGTCCTCTTACCACCACCATCTCCTCTGCATCATGGCTCCTCTCCCCCTCACTGGGTGTTATGCTTTGGTAAGTGCGTGCCTTGCTTTAGGTGATGACAGGACATGAGTACTCAGCTTCATAATCGGCTAAGTTGACTGTGGAGCTCTAAGTCCCAACACGACAACGATCTGCAACTGGGAAGGCTTCTTCGTAAGCCTTATGCAGTGCACTTCCTTGTCACGATACGTTCAAGGGAAACAGGAGAGGAGTTGTGAACCGATGATTCAAGAAGACCAAGATGGCGATTCTTGGTCTTCCGTGACTACTACTTATACACTGTTGAACGCAGCACTGACTTAGCGAGTAGAAGGTTAGCGTGAAAGGCTAGAAACAAGCAAGTGACTTCAGAGGTAGAAGTAACTCTATAGCACGTAGCTACATACCTAGAAACAAGCAAGTGCTACTGAAGCGTCAGCTATAAGGTATAAGAGAGTAAAGGATGCACTTACACTTCAGAGGTAGAAGTAACTCTGAAGTGTGAAGGCGTAAACAACCACCCTTATAAACAAGAAGGGATGGTCTGTGCGCACATTGTGTTTAGCACACGTGTGACACGACAATGGGTCCAAGAAGGGATATGATTGGACGAATATAAAATGGTGCCACTTTCAAGTGAGTCACCGAGCGGTATCTAAACAATAGAAGAAAGAATAATAAAGATAAACAAAAGGCGATCCGGTCCGTATGAAGTCCGGAATAAGTCCATATCAAGCTATTGCCCATAAGGGGCCAGATACCGTATATGTCCATGAGATGACTCAAGCATCTCCCACGAAGCATGTGACTCTTAACTCAGATCACGCTTCAACATCCCTCCATGATTGAGGCGTCTTATGTGAGCTTAGATAAGATAAATGTAGATAAGTTGGAATCAAACTCTCGCAATTCTCATGAGAGAAATTGGTTGCAGAGAGATGAAGCTGGAAGCTCTAAAGCCCCAGAACTGAGCCCATGAGAGCCCAGAATTGAGCCCATGAGAGCTCAGTGGCATTTTCCAACTATCTTGTATCTTTTACTCAAACCCTAGACCTTCGACTAGATTGTCGAAAGATGCTTTTGGCAGTGACTTTGTAAGACCATCTGCCAGCATCTCGCCTGTGGGAGTTCGCACAAGGCCTATAGCCCCGGCTTCAACGTACTCCCTTACAGCGTGGTACTTTATGGGTATATGCTTAGACCGCCTCCCAGTGACAGGGTTTAATGCCAAATCCACGGCACCCTTATTATCACAGTGTAGAGGTATGGGGGAGGTAACCTCGTACCCCAACTCCTCTAAGAACGTCCTGTACCACATTGCCTGGTTTGAAGCCTCTGCTAGGCTCATGTATTCGGCTTCTGTGGTAGACTGGGCAACTGTCTTCTGCTTTCGCGAGCACCAAGAGATGGCGGCATTAGCAAGTAGGAAGATGTAGCCCGACGTTGAGTGTGAGTCCTCTTGATCTCCCCTGTTACGTCTCGTCAGGACGCTGGTCCGACTTGGACCCTGGACTGGCGCTAGGAGGGTGAATTGTCTCAGTCAAATACGAAGGAGCTTCCTTAACGTAATGACAAGGCTATCAGCGGAGCTTCTATATCACGCTGGCCTAAAGTAGTGACTTGCTTCCAGATGTGAAGCACAAGTCGTCGACTCAGAATGGCCCACAAAGAAAAGAAGAGGGAACAGAGAAGTTGAGACGAGAGAATAATGACGAGTTAAAGAAGACCAAGATAGCGAGTCTTGGTCTTCAACGACTACTACTTATACATGTACATGAGGGCTTTAAAGCGCCTCTCCAATATCTGTTGACCTATAGCAGTACTACCTCGAACCCTAGTACCGCTATCCTAGGAATCACTCAGCAATCACATGCGACTGCTGAGTGCTGACTGTTATACTAAGTCCGTGACTAATTACTGCTTACTACCGTAGCCACAACCGGTAAGTAAGAGTCCGAGATCCGAATCACTACATTGCATGTTACATCTGATAAGTCCGGGGGGGTCAACCGTAACATCACCCCCTTTTCAGGCAGCAGCGCCACCGGAGCTGGAAGGGGCATTGGTCCAGTTGCGATGACCCTGCCCCATGCCGATCCAACCACCCATCCGCTCCTCGATACGGTCCATCGCGTTAGCACATTCGAGACGACGGACGCACGCGGTACGTGCCACGGTAAGACACCCCCACTCCTGCTCCAACTCCGCCATCTGGAACTCCATCCGCTCGATAACTCCTCCCAGGGCTCGGTAGCGGTGCACCTCCGCCGTCAGCGTGACGTCCTTGAGCTCGTTGAGGGCGCGGTTGACACGCGCGCGCTCGTCGTAGCCTCCGTCGAGGATCATGAGGTCCTCGCGGGCGAACACGGGCTTCTCCTCGCCCGGGTTGAGACTCTGCGCCGTGGCGTACAAGGGCTTGGGGTAGACCTTGTCGGACCCGTCAATGAGTCCCAGAGCGAGGGGGTCAGGTCCGAAGACGACCTGGACGTATTTTGCCTGGCGCGTCACGCCGTCGGAGGTGGTGATGGGGAAGGGAATGAAATCGGGTCCTCGATTGACCCGGAACCCGTATGGACAGCGGGCGCTGGCGACGGTGCTCGCCATTCGGTCGGCGAGCTGGGGACGGATATCACCTCGGTACATGGGGGTACCGTCGGTGGTGAGGGCGTGCGGTGTGGTGTGACGCGGGGCGTCAGCATCTCGTCCGTAGGAAATGGAGTCATGCTCAGCTGGATACCAGATGTCCTCGCCGTCGTCCTCAGTCTCTCCCTCCGTGTCGCCATCTCCTGCCGCCGGGTCTTCGCTTCCTGCAACTGTTGATCCCTCCATTCGGCTACTACCTCCCTCCATGGCTTCGTTGGCCCAAACTCTCGGAGGTATTGGGAGAGGTGCGGGCTCGGCCCGTGGAGCAGGGTCGCCAGCTGCTCGAAGCGCGGCTGCTGGGTCCAGTGGTCCGCCGAGGAGGCGGATTTCGTTGGTGGTGATGATGACCTCCGGGTCGGTGTCAACCTGGAGGATGTCCCACAAGGGAACACCGTCGTCGTCGGAGAGGCGGGCCGCATTTCCTGCGGCGGCTTGAGCAGGGAACTGTCGCATGACGCTAGATAACTCAGCTTCGGTAATGGGGGTCTGACGTCCCCCTCGGTCTTCCGCAACCACGAGTCCTTGGTGGGCACCTTCTCCTCGAGCAAGTGCACGCTCTTCTTCCAACTCGGCCGCAAAAACCCTTTCAGGGGTTCCGCGATAGTACTTTTGTGATTGCGAGAGGGAGGCATCGGGGGTGAAAGGCATATAATGGAGAGGGGTGACTTGAGTGGAGTGGAAGGGAGAAAGCGGATGAGAGGACTGGCCGGAGAGGGTACGTCTTATATACGTTTTTTGGGTACGTTCATACTCCGCCACGGCTTCGTCGGCAAAGATGTCCTCTTTGTTGACCCACTGGTTCTCCGAGTCGGGATACCCCTTCCATGCCACGAGGTACTGCTTCTTTCGCTTTCGCCCGAACAGCCGGTGGTCTAGAATCTTCGAGACTTCGTATTCTTCTTCTCCATCAACAAGATCCGGTGGTGGGCGCTGATAATTGGGTCCGTGCGTGGGTGTCTCACGATAAGGCGTGAGAAGGTCGGTGTGAAAAACGGGGTGTATCTGCCACTGCGTGGGAAGTTCGAGGCGGTAATTGACAGGGGACATCACCTGGGCGACCCGAAAAGGGCCGTGTCTCCGCGCCGCCAGTTTTGCGGTTGGTTGAGACGTACGTAAATGACGTCCTTCCAGCCACACCTGATCTCCTACTTGATACCTGGGCGCTGTCTTGGCCTTGACCCATGACTGTTGGGCCTTGACGATAAGTTCTTGCGCCGTTCACCGTGCTTCTTTCAGCTGATCAGCGCGCAGCGTGACGTGAGGGATAGGGGATGGCTTATCGGTCCAATCAGCTCGAGGGTCGTATCCCATGAGCAACTTGAATGGCGTCATCTTTGTTGCCTCATGTGCCCAGTTGTTATGCGCGAATTCTGCCATAGGAAGATAAGAGCACCAATTGTCCTGCCGCTCATTGGTCCAGAATCGTAGATATTGTTCCAGCCATTGATTGGTCCGTTCCGACTGACCGTCGGTTCGGGGATGGTACGCCGTGGAGATATTCTGTGTGATGCCGAGGCGTTTGCATAGTTCTCGTGTGAATTTGCTCGCAAATCTAGGGTCCCTGTCACTGATGATAGTAGATGGAAGTCCGAAGCGGGGAAATACGTATCGGGCGTAGAGTCCCGCCGTTTCTTCTAACGTGATCTCTTCGTTGCATGGTATAAAGACCGCCATTTTACTGCAGTCGTGGTCAGTTACTGTGAGGATGGAATCATACCCCGAGGATTGAGGAAGTTTCGTGATGAAGTCCATGGCCACCGTCTCGAATGGCATGGCTTCCAGTTTGGGATAGATGGGTTCCAAAGGTGCGCGACTCGGCCGATTATTGACTTTGATTCGTTGACATTCGGCGCAGCCCTTTACGTAGTCTAGCACGTTGTTCCGTAGACCCGGCCACCAGTATCATCGTTCGACCAGTTGGGTAGTTCGTCGAATCCCTGGATGGCCGTGAACAGGGGAATCATGGTGAGACTGGATGATACTTCTCTTTTCGGGGACTTCCCCCGTGATTACTCGTCGCCCTTCCTTATACCATACCCCCTCAATCTTCTTTAGTCGTTGCCCGTCGACCCATGGTCGTATCACTCCTTCGTCTTGTTGGTGCGTGAAAGTCATTGGTTCAGGGTTTACTGTGCTGACGACTGCTTTTGCAAATACGTGGCCTGGAAACACCGTAACTCCTTCGTTATCCTGCTCTCCTTGGTCGTAGTCTGGTCGTCGTGAGAGGGCGTCGGCTCGTCCGTTGGCATTGCCCTTAATGTGGTGAATTTCAAAGTCATACTCCGATAACTCAAGTACTTCCCTGGCTATACGCCGGCTAATCTTTTGTGGTGATCGCCAGTACTGCAGGTTCAGGTGGTCAGAGAATACTTTAGTTCGGTGTGGGGAGCCAGCAAGTAGGGGTCGCCAATTGCGAAACACTTTTACGATTGCCAGCAATTCAAGGTCGTAAATGTCGTAGTTGCGTTCTGCCGCGTTGAGGGTGGATGAATAGTAGCCGATGGGATGTCTCTTCCCATCCTCTTTTCGCTGTAGTAGAACTGCTCCTGTAGCGAAACCAGAAGCGTCCACTTCTAGCTCGAAGGGTTTACTCAGCTCGGGGTGTGTTAGCACTGGTTCGGACGTGACGAGGTATTTCAGCTTTTGAAATGCGGCTTCCTCCTCCTTCCCCCATCTCCATTCTGTGTCCTTCTTCGTCAGGTGGTTGAGGGGTTTGGCGTGAGAGGCGAAATTGCGGATGAATGTTCGGTAAAAGTTGCAGAATCCCAGGAAGGAGCGAACATCTTTGACTTTCGTTGGTGTGGGCCAATCTTTAATGCCCGAAATTTTGACCGGGTCCATGCGTGTCACCCCCTTTTCAAGGATGACCCCCAGGTAATCCATACGGGGCGCATGGAAGAGGCATTTCTCGAGTTTGTAATAGAGGTCGTGCTCGGCGGAGAGGGCGAGAATGTCGTGAACTGCGGCAATATGATCAGCGAGAGAGTGGCCAATGTGAGTGGCGATGCCAATGTCATCCATGTAGACCCGAATAGTGGTTCCCAGAGCTGCGTGTTTGGCGATGACATCGCGGCAGATGTGGTTCATCATAGTTTGGAACGTCGCCGGAGAGTTGGTGAGGCCGAAGAACATGACCGTTGGTTCGAAGAGGCCGTATTTGGTTTTGAACGCCGCTTTACCTTCATCGCTGGTACGGATGCGCACGTTGTTATACCCCCAGCGAACGTCCAGTTTGGTGTAGATATGGGCGTTGCTGAGGTCAGCGATCAAGTCGGTAATAAGAGGGAGAGGGTACTGATTGCGAATCGTGAGGTCGTTGATGCGGCGGTAATCCTGTACCGGCCGGAGTTTGCCGTCTTTCTTTTTGACGAAGAAGAAGGGTGAGGCGTAAGGAGACTTGGAGGGGCGGATATACCCCTTGGTGAGCTGTTCCTCAAGAAAGGCCTGGAGGGCGATGTCTTCATCGTGCGTTAGTGGGTATATTTTACAGTCAAGGGCGTCCGGCGCCCCGGGTTTGAACTCAATGGCGTGATCCCAGGCGCGGGCCGGTGGGAAGCGGTGAGAGGCAACTTCGTCAAAAAGACGGTTAAACGGAGCGTACACAGGTGGGAGAATGGCTTTTTCAGTGTATTGCTTGGCTTGAATGGCCAAGTCGGTGGAGGTGGTTCGCAAAAAGGATGAATCGTCGTCGTGTAGTTGGGTGACGATATGGTCCTTTTCGGACGTGGTGAGGGCGCGGGCGAATGCAGGATGGTGATTTCGTAGAGGTATTATAGGTCGGAGAATGATCGGAAGTGCGTTCTCGCGGATAGTGGCGTGCCGCCACGACATTTGTGGTTCATAAGTGGCGAGCCACGGGTAACCGAGTACGATATCTTCGGTTCCGATGTCTGTGAGGAGGAAACGCATAGATCGATGGACTCCTCGAGTTTGTACATCGAGATCTACGAAATGTGTGATTAGTCCCGCACGGTTCTCGGTGTTATCGATATTCCATATCTTTTTGGGTTGCGGAAGGATTCGCAGGTTCATTCCCATCCTCTTCGCGAAGGCGGGTCTCATGAAATTGTCAGTGGCTCCGGAGTCCACTAGTGCTTTGATGTCGGCCATGGCGTAATTCATACGAATTGAAACTGGAACTTTCATAGATCGGTAGCGCGTAATAATCGCAGAATTACATTTGACCGCCCTTACCCAGGCCGATGGGTTTAGGCGTCCCGAAAACCCTCATCTTTCCACAAGTCCTTTAGTATGAGGTCTTTTACCTTGTCTGGTTCAGCAGCTACTCCTGTCATCCAATTCATAGCGCGTTCGCGTGGGGTCTGAGCCCGAGACTCTTGTAGGGGTTGCTCCTCGGGTTCATACCGAGTGCGTCGGATGGACGATGATGGTTGGTTGTAGGAGTGCTGTGGGCAGATCCTGCTAATATGCCCTTTCTTTCCACAAGTGTAACACGTCACCTCGGAGAAGTTTCGTTTGCCCCCTTGTCGTTGCAGGTACCCCCCCGTGGTGGGTTTTGCTGGTACCGAGTGTTGTCAGTTTCGGCGGCGCGTCCACGAATTCGATCAGCCGAGGTGTCCATGGCGTTGGGGTCCCTAGCAAGGTTCCCCCCTGGCCCCCATCCTCCGCGTCGCTGGGTCGTCGGTCGTGTCGATTGTTGACCGCTGTTAAACCCTCGATGTTGGTCGAGGCATGCCTTCATGTGAATGTATTGTTGCTGTCTCTTCATGACCGCTGTTTTCCAGTCGTCGAAGGTCTGGGGGTCGTCCATGGTGAAGACCTTTTCGTAGAGGTCACGGGGTAGTCCGTTGGTGAAGATGTCGATGGTGAGGGGCGAGTCTAGTCGATAGCCAGCCTGCCGTGCCAGTGTTTCAAAGGTGGTCACGTACGTGTCAATATCTCCTCTGATCATTTGTACTCCCTTCTTCAGTGCGGCTTGTGCTTGTTCCTTTTCCAGTGTGTTGGAGAATCGTTGCGTGAAGGCCTTGATCACCTCGAGCCATAGGCGAGGGTCCGTGTCCGCAATTCTGTGCGTGACCTGCTGGTTCAACCAGCGACTTGTATGGGTGATCCATTCGTTTACGTCCTTCCCCTGTATGTAGGTTAGGAATAGCATCGATCGCCTATAAGCGTTAGCCATGATGGCGTTGTTGTTGTTGATTCCCCAATATAACTCCCACTGCGTGAGGAATTCCTCGGCCTTTTGCCTGTCCCCTTTAAAGACTTCTGGGGCGTTTCCTGCGAACTTATCTGAGTGATGGGCATGTGCGGGGGAACCAGGTGGTGGTACTCCCCTGGCTCCTCCTGGTGGTGGTCCGCCTCCTGGGAACCCCCCACCCGGGGATCCTCCTCCGTGGGGTGGACCTCCTCCGGGTAATTGGTGATAGTCTCGTCCGTCTCTGGACGGGGGGTCAGGTTGGTCGGGTCCTACGGCCCTCATGATGGCCGCGTCGTCTGCGGAGAGTGGTTGCCCGGTTGTTGGGTCGAATGGCATTTGGACGTGAACTGGCGTTTCTTCGGTAATTGTTGTCATGGGTGGGAGAATCTGAATGGACTCAGCTTGTTCGATAAGAGCCTCTTCTTGCTCGGTCAATGGTGTAAGAGGAGCGGGTTGAGCTTCTTCTTCGTGCTCGCTTTCGTTGGTCATCTCGTGGGTGTTTTCCGAGTGACTGGCTTCGGGGTCTTCTTCCGCTCCGTCGATAGGGCCCCAATCGGCTCTGGTTACAATTTCGTCCAAGTAGATGTCGCACTGGCGGTGTGAACGCAAAGGTTCTATCACCTGCCACTGATTAAGAATGTAATTGACTCTGCACCAACAATGACGATCAAAACTGAACTCAACAGGGCGTTCTCCACTTCTCGTGTTGATAACGTATCCTTCAACGCCGTCGATCTCGCTCCAGTAGGCGTTCCTCAGATACCGTATAGGTACGTTTCTGGTTCCCCGTCTTGCGTTTGAATAAGGGCGGAAACCGTCAATCGCCCACGCTTCTCGTGTAGTAGTCCTAGCCGCCACGATGAGATCTTGGTCTTAATGTTACGTCTCGTCAGGACGCTGGTCCGACTTGGACCCTGGACTGGCGCTAGGAGGGTGAATTGTCTCAGTCAAATACGAAGGAGCTTCCTTAACGTAATGACAAGGCTATCAGCGGAGCTTCTATATCACGCTGGCCTAAAGTAGTGACTTGCTTCCAGATGTGAAGCACAAGTCGTCGACTCAGAATGGCCCACAAAGAAAAGAAGAGGGAACAGAGAAGTTGAGATGAGAGAATAATGACGAGTTAAAGAAGACCAAGATAGCGAGTCTTGGTCTTCAACGACTACTACTTATACATGTACATGAGGGCTTTAAAGCGCCTCTCCAATATCTGTTGACCTATAGCAGTACTACCTCGAACCCTAGTACCGCTATCCTAGGAATCACTCAGCAATCACATGCGACTGCTGAGTGCTGACTGTTATACTAAGTCCGTGACTAATTACTGCTTACTACCGTAGCCACAACCAGTAAGTAAGAGTCCGAGATCCAAATCACTACATTGCATGTTACATCTGATAAGTCCGGGGGGGTCAACCGTAACATCCCCAAGAGGAGTCACAGTAGCCATGAAGGCCTGCATCTCCATTCCCTCCAGCGTAGCTTAACGAGTAGTCCTTTGTCGTATTGAGATATTGTAGGACATACTTAGCAAGACGCAAATGTTGAGGGGTCGGATTTGAAGCATATTGGCTAAGGCGCGCGACAGCGTAGGAGATATCAGGTCTGCTTCCAATCTGCGCATACAGCAGAGACCCGATTATCTGTTGATACCCCTTTATTTCAGAGGTAGAGGCCTGGTCTTCACTTTTGACCAAATGGACCTCCGCGCCAGAAGGCAGAGGGGTATATACTGGGTTGGCATCTGACATGCCAAAGCGCTCCACAATTCCCGAGACATAATCTGTCTGATTAATCGTCATTGTCCTGTTTTTACGATTCCTGGTGATTTTCACACCAAGATAGGACTCGATTTCACCGAGATCGGTCATCTCATAGCGACTTGCTAGAGATACCTTCAGATCTTGTACTCTGGATTTGGAAGCCCCAAGTATAGTAATGTCATCTACATATAAGATAACAAAAAGTGGATCCCCCTCTTGGAGATGAACATATACTCCTGCATCAGAGTACGTCCGCGTGAAGCCGAGTTCAAGGAGAACTCCATGGAATTGCAAGTTCCATGCGCGGGAGGCCTGCTTCAGGCCATAGAGAGCCTTCTGCAGTCTGCACACTTTGTGCGATTGACCAGCAACGATGAAACCTTGTGGTTGCTCCATATAAATTTCCTCATCCAGTTCGCCATGGAGGAACGCCAACTTGACGTCCATTTGATGGATTTCCCAATCCTCTAGCGTGGCTAACGCTAGCAACAGGCGGAGTGACTCAAAACGAGCAACTGGAGAGAAGGTTTCATCAAAGTCCACCCCCTCTAGTTGGGTGAACCCTTTTGCCACGAGCCGTGCACGAAAGCGACCATCCGCTTTCTTCTTAAAGACCCATTTGGACTTTACCGCCTTTCGACCTTGGGGTAGGTCTTCCAGGCACCAGACGCCGAGCTTGGCAAGGGCATCCATTTCATACTGGCATGCCTCAATCCATTGCTCTGCGTCGGCAGACTCCATCGCCTCTTTGTATGTGTATGGATCCCTGTAAGGGGCATCCGCAGCATGAAGTAGCTGTACAACACCGAGGCGACTACTACCTGCTTCCGCATTATCCTCATTGAAGTATCGAGGATTTGCTCGACGATCCCGGCCACTGCGCCTTGGCTGATTAGGTGACAAGGTGTTACGGTCGCACCGGCCGTCTAGTTCGACTTGAACTGGGGTTCTCAGAATGCTTGTATTGCACGCGACAACCAAGGCAAAACCACTGCAATAGTGGTTGCAACTGAGAGACGAAGGGAAAACCAAGAGGGAAACGGCTCGCTAAGAAGCGGCACAACAAGACAACGTCTAAGGGGTTTGGTAAAGAAGACCAACTAAGGCCCTTAGGAAGACAGGAGGGAACTGTGATGCGGATTGTTGAAAACTCAAGATAGAGAATACATGCGAAGACAAGCTAGTACTTATACTACTAGTAAGTAAGGTTCGGACTCAGCACGAACCTTAAGTCCTTATCTCTAGCCAATAGCCATAAGGGCTCCGGCTCCACAAGCTGAAACACAAGGGAGAAACATAATTGGACCGGCCTATAAAGGCACCGACATCCATCAGACACGAGGCTACGCCTATACAGTACACGAGGCGTTCATCAGAAAGTCCATCAGAAAGTAGGCACGAAGGCCTAGTCCATGTCGTCATCAACCGGGTAGCCGGCTGCGGCGTACCCGAGGCACACACGCTCAGGTGATGCCTCACGTGATGAGTCACGTGACTCTGGGCTATCACGCCCGTAGAAGTGCGCGTACATGGCGCGTGCACGAGCTTCATCTTGCTCGTAGGGATCATCAGCTTCTTCGTCGCTGCTCTCAACGGGAGAGTGGGACTTAGCTGGTCCGGGACGTAATGTCCACATGCTCAGGTCACCCTTCCTCATCAAGGCCTCTCTTAATGCCTCGGAATCCAGGGTTTGCTCATAGTTGTCCAGCGCGGGCCGGCTCGGGCAGCTCGGCGGCGTACTTTCTCGGGAACTCGGGACCTCGGCCGTAACACAAGGGCTGCTGGTTGCCGCGTCCCGACTGCCTTTGTTGGAATACAGGCGGTGGGATTGGTTGAATGGCACGGGGTTGTCGGCGAAGGCGCGCGGCGCGCGGCGCGGCGCCTTCCTGGCGGAGAGGTAGCTGGTATGTTAGAAGGGGGAGTCTGGTAGATACTTTGGTCTAGAGGGGTCTGTCCCTGTGGAGAGGGAGTGCGCGGCTGAGGGTCCACAGGAGCGCTAGGCTCATCTGCCTGTGGTGTGGCTGCAGCCTCTGTTTGTTGAGGCGCAGGAGGCGATGGCATGGCTTGCGGGGCCGGTGGCATTGGAGGTGCTGGAGGCGGCTGGGACGGCACGCCTTGTATCACTGGTGGCAGCCCACCAGGAGCGACATCAATCAAAAAGGGTTGCCCCTGATTGACTGGAATGGAAAGTGAGGAGGGTGGCATCTGCTTTCCCAAGGCAGGACGGGACGGAAAGGATCCTTCATCGAATGTAACATCTCGTGAAGAGATGAAGGACCGGGTACTGCTGTCCCACAGCTTGTACCCCTTGGACAGGGGTTCATACCCGACAAACACGGCTTCCCTTGATTTAGGGTCTAGTTTACGCCGGTTGCCCTCTGGCACATGGTAATAGGCTTTACAGCCAAATACTTTAAAATAAGAAACGTCGGGTATGTGTCCGTTCCAACGTTCCAGCGGGGTCTTCCACTCATTAGATCGGGAAGGGGTGCGATTATATATGTGCACTGCGGTCGCGACCGCACATTCCCAAAAGCCAAGCGATAGGCTAGCATGATGAAGCATGCTAGTGCCTTTTTCCATTATAGTGCGATTGAATCGCTCGGCTCTCCCGTTCTGTTGAGGGGAATAGGGCATCGTGAGTTTATGCTCTATCCCTGCTTCCTTCAAGATGCACTTGAGGTCATTGTTCACGTATTCGCCACCGCGATCTGAGTGCAAGCACTTGATGGGGCAATTTAACTGTTTTTCTACCCACGCCTTATAGTGCAAAAAGGCATGCTTGAACTGATCTTTGGATTTCATGTAGACAACAACTACTGATTTTGAGAAGTCGTCTAGGAAGGTGGCGAAGTATCGGTTTCCTTGAATGGAATTGCTCTGCAGCGGACCAACTAAATCACTGTGAACAACCTCTAATGGTGCACTTGCACGTTTGGAGGAAGAGGGAAATGGTAGACGAGAGCTTTTTCCAAGCTCACACCCATGACAGGGTCCTTCATTCGAAGGGTCTGAGTTAATTTTTAGACCCTTTACGGAGTCTTGAGCATATCTCTGAAGCGTGTCTTTGGACAAATGTCCAAAACGCTGATGCCAGGTATCCAGGCTGGCCGATGCAGAGGTGGAGGCAGAACTTATATTTTGTTGCCCCTTAAGCCAGTAGAGGCTTCCAGCCTGGAATCCTTCTGCAATTGTTCTTTCTCCTTTGCGAATGGAGAAGCCAGAACCGTCAAATAAGACTAAGGCGCCCTTTTTAGCTAGGGCACTGGTGGACATGATGCGTGAATGTGATTTTGGTTGGTGGATCACATCAGATAGTGTCATATCGTACCCCCAGTTTGTCCTAATGGTAACAGTGCCAATACCAGCACTTTTGATGACAGAGCCATCACCAAGGACAACTTCTACACCTGAGTTTTGTGAATAGGTGGTGAAGTCTTCTAAGTGGGGGGTGAAATGCGCTGAGGCACCACTGTCCATCATCCAAGACGAGTCATGGTTCTTATCTCCCATCGCATACAGAGAAATTTGAGGGGTGTCTGCCACCTCCTGAATTCGTCCCCGTCCGTTAACTACGTGGTACATATTGTTATGTATAGGGGCAGGCCCCTGTTGCTGCTGCTGTTGCGAGGTGTTCAACCTCCTTTGCCCCTCCTTGCCCTTCTGGGCGTTTTCTTGGTCCTTCTTCTTTTTTCGGCACTCATTTGCTTTGTGCCCTTTGTTGTTACAATAGTAACATGTCACTTCTCCTAGACTATGAGAAGATGACTGCGAAGAGGTAGAGGGGGCCACATGGTGTGGCTTGCCCGAAGATTTGACTGGGGCCACCTTATTTAAGGCGGCCGAAGAAGGACCAATGTTTCTTTGCTCCTCATTGATGAACCTCTGAACGAGGTCTTGAGGAGCGAGGCCTGCGGGAGGCCCAGAGGCAAGGATTGTCCCTGCAATGGTGCTGTAGGAGGGGGGGAGGGCGTCTAGTAGTATGAAGGACATTTGCATGTCCGAGACGGCCATCCCGTTCTCCCCAAGGGTGTTCCGCGCATCCAGCATTTTCTGGAGCTGCGGAAGGAAGGGCGAGCCTTCTTGTAGCTTGGTATTCACCAAGCCCACCCAAAGGTTGAATGTGGACATCGAGCCCACGGCACCATACAGGGTCTCCAGCTGTACATATTTAGCATGGAGAGAATCGAACACCGCGTCCGACGAAACCTGGGAGTACACCTCCGAGGTCACATTGAGGAATAAGAGGCCTATTAGGACCTCTTCCTCAACATCCCACTGCGCTTGCACATCAGCGGGAGCGGGCTGGACGCCAGCAGGGAAAGCGTGGGTGGTGTGATGGCGACACCCATTTACCCTCATGAGGGCAGACCACGTGGCAGACCATTGCTGCCAGTTGGTTCCATCCAGCTTGGAGAAGCTGGTGGAAGGGGGGAAAGTGATGGTAAAGTGAGGAGCGGCCATTTGAGATGTTTGGGTTTTCTGGTTCCGAGGAGCAGTCAGAACCAGTCCAGATCTTAGGAATAGAGATGGGGATTTCCTGCCATAGGAGCGCTATAACTCCATAACACTTAAGTGTCATGCCTCAAGTTGTGCGACTTGTACTAATGCTTAGATAGTATATAGTATTAAAACCCTTCATATCCTTTTTATAGCCTCAACGGGCAGCGATGTTGTCACTTGACTAAGGTTGTCTCTTGTGTATTGTTGGTGGGTTTCAAACGGAGCAGTGATGTGCATTTAGGCGGTGAAGCCTCAGCAGGGATCTGTCCTAGTCCACTTCCGCAACAGAGCTGCCTACGCGGCAGTTTTACGAACCATACAGTACTTGTGAACAAGATACCAGGATGTGTAAGGGTACCGCGTTAAAGAGGAGCCAACCGCAAATTCCAGGTTAGATGAGGTAGGTCAACCCTAACAACAATCTAGGTCCTGTCGTCGGTGGAGTCTTTAAACCAGACCATTAAGGGTCTTCACGGTAATGTAGACTAGAGCCAGTGAGACATGCTATGCAGCGAATCCTGCACAAAGGGAGCGAATACTTCTCCTAGCAGAGGTCTAGCCTAGCTACGTGTACTAATAGTTTATTTATCTAGAGCGGCCTAGTTGTATCAGAGGGAAGGACTTCTGGGTTTGACTATTAACCAGGCCTTCACACCCCTTAAAGTGACCCAGGTATTAACCGAGTATCACCCAACCATTAACCGGTCCTATAGCCGCAAGGGTCTTCCCCTCTTGGCCTATGAAAGCACTTCCGGACGAAAACCGGGAAAAGAAATTCTACTAAGTAACTGCGCACTAGAGGAACTCAAGGTCGCGTCTGCTCACTTAAGAGCTCCCTAGCGCCTCTCGCGAGAACTCCCTTAAGGAGCTAGCCAAAATGGCAGTGCTACTGAGACCGAAGTCCGTTCGCACCTTGGAAGGAAGGGGAGTGTCGATAGAAAGTAATGCTCACATAAGTGGGAAGAGTGACGACAAGTTGTCAAAATGTGGCAACGACACAAGGTAGATCTAAGGAGGAACCCAGAGACAGAGCAAGTCAGTTTGAGTTGCGGGCAGGGCCCATAACCTGTTGAACGCAGCACTGACTTAGCGAGTAGAAGGTTAGCGTGAAAGGCTAGAAACAAGCAAGTGACTTCAGAGGTAGAAGTAACTCTATAGCACGTAGCTACATACCTAGAAACAAGCAAGTGCTACTGAAGCGTCAGCTATAAGGTATAAGAGAGTAAAGGATGCACTTACACTTCAGAGGTAGAAGTAACTCTGAAGTGTGAAGGCGTAAACAACCACCCTTATAAACAAGAAGGGATGGTCTGTGCGCACATTGTGTTTAGCACACGTGTGACACGACAATGGGTCCAAGAAGGGATATGATTGGACGAATATAAAATGGTGCCACTTTCAAGTGAGTCACCGAGCGGTATCTAAACAATAGAAGAAAGAATAATAAAGATAAACAAAAGGCGATCCGGTCCATATGAAGTCCGGAATAAGTCCATATCAAGCTATTGCCCATAAGGGGCCAGATACCGTATATGTCCATGAGATGACTCAAGCATCTCCCACGAAGCATGTGACTCTTAACTCAGATCACGCTTCAACATACACAATGATGGAGGGCTTTAAAGCGCTGTTACAATACGACTCAATTTCTTTCTTTCTTTCTCACGTGATTGTTCTCACAAGAGTCATAGTGACTCTTTACTTATTTCTCATACGAGTTGTAGTGACTCTAGCCTGTTGTCAAGGGGCTTATATCTTTTGTTTCAGACTCGTTTCAGACATACTGCGGACTGCGCCGCAGTTACTTATTGTTCGGATGACTCGATCCTAGTACACCATTATGACTCAGTACTAGGATCCCTATTTACTATAAAGTCAGGCTTGCTAGGTAGCTTGTAGCCTTAGACTTGACTTTTTGTACTCTACAGTACTCGAGCAATCGAAGACCTTTGAATACTCCATCTCTCACAAACCCTCTCCTCTCACTGAAGAATCCTAAGTTCCACTATTGGCTTAGGCTGACTCTTCAACTTGTACATCTTCACTGAAGTTCCTCCTTGGAACTTCCCTTGACAACCAGAACCAGACCCTTTAGTGCAGCGTCTCAGTAGATCGACTTAACCCACGTCGGGTGAACGTCCCTACCGTGATGTAACAAGCACCTCCCAAACAATATTGACCTATAGCGATACTAGCTCAAACCCTAATACCGCTATCCTAGTAATCAGTAAGCTACCAGTACCATGTGATACTATGGCTGACTGATAACATGTGAAAGAGATTGTCCCTGACTAATGAAAAGAATCACAAGCCTACTACTGTAGTCAGAACCTAGTAGTAAGCATGTAAGTCTGTTCCGTGACACTGGGGGCAGCCCCTTTACCTCCCTCTCCAAGGGACACCTCAATGTCCTCTGCTCCTCCCACTCCTCCCCCCCCATTAGGGGAGATGCACTGAAGGGACATAGCTAAAGATAAGGGATGAATCTGGCACACCAGAGGGAGCGTAAGTTTCTGCTATTGTCAAATGAGTGTAAGACTACTTGCCTGGCACACCAGAGGGAATGTAAGTTTCTGGTGTGCCAGTGTAGCATCAGCAGTGCTATCAGGTTGCTCAACTTGAGCTGGTCATGTGATGTTGGGTCAGGTGATTCAAACACAAGACTTATGTTGACTTAGCCTCAGAGTCAAAATATGGAAGATGCCAGTGGCATGGGAATGTACATGCCTGAAGAGGAAGTTGTGCTTACTAAGCCCTAAAGCGTTCACAATGCCTTTGTCTTAGCAGATAAGAATGGGTACAAACACTGAGATTTCAAGAGACTCAGACTTAGGGTCTGAGTCTTGTTATAAACCAGTATTTATACAAGTTATCTAGTCAGTATGAGTCACTACTAGATGATGGGCTGAAACAATATGAAATGTGATGGAATGTAAGAGAACATTATGGAAGGTACTACTATGGCTGAGCAATCCTAACTAATACTGACATCATACTGTGCTCAGTTAGCTCCTATATCATCCTGCTATGACATCACCTTATGACATCACTGATGACATCATTGAATTGTCACATGACCCCCTCCTCATGCACGACACCCATGTCGTTCCTTATTATTGATGGCAAGGGAGAGAAGTGCACCTGTGGTAGTGTTCATCACCCTTTCCCACAGTCATCCCTTCTCTATATGTAGAATACACTCACAATGCTTCCTTTTGGGGACTGTAAGCCGCACCTCCAACTGAAGGATCTGATCCTCCAGATTCTTCTGATCTACTAATGACACTTGATAACATCCTAACTCCACCAACAAACCCCTATTGCCTAACTCTCACAGGGCCTGGAAGAGGAGGTTGTAGTGATAGAATGAACTGGACATGATATGAAGCTGCTCAGGGCGGTAAACAGGGATAGGTCCTGTCACAGCATATTCATCAGCCCACAACAGTCCCCTGTAAATCAGACCTTCTCTGGTAAGTCATGTCAATACCATTGGATCTCCTCCTCTGATGAACTGTTATGACACTGCCTTATTTTATTCCTTTTCTTTAAACCCCTTAGGACACGTGACACCTTTGTGTTTCCCTCACATGATCATTCTCACTGGAGTCATGGTGACTCCCTTATTTATCATTCTCATAAGAGTCATAGTGACTCTTTACTTTATTTCACATGTGAGTCATGATGACTCATGCCTGTTGCTAGGGGGCTATGTGTTTCACTCACATCAGTTGTTTCACTTATATCTTTTGTTTCACATCTTACATGTGATTACTGTGAGCTACACTCCACAGTTCTTATAGTGATTGCTTGATGACTCGATCCTAGGATGTCATTATCATTCTATCCTAGGATCCCTATTACTTTACTATAAATACAGGCTCACCAGGTAGTAGTAGCCTTAGACTTGACTTTTTGTACTCTACAGTACTCAAGCAATCGAAGACTGTTGAATACTCCATCTCTCAACTGAACAAACCCTCTCCTCTCACTGAAGAATCCTAAGTTCCACTATTGGCTTAGGCTGACTCTTCAACTTGTACATCTTCACTGAAGTTCCTCCTTAGAACTTCCCTTGACAATCAGAACCAGACCCTTAGTGCAGCGTCTCAGTAGATCAACTTAACCCACATCAGGTGAACATCCCTACCATGACATAACAATTCTTCAGTGAGAGGAGAGGGTTTGTTTGGTTGAGAGATGGAGTATTCAACAGTCTTCGATTGCTTGAGTACTGTAGAGTACAAAAAGTCAAGTCTAAGGCTACTACTACCTGGTGAGCCTGTATTTATAGTAAAGTAGGAGGGATCCTAGGATAGAATGATAATGGCATCCTAGGATCAAGTCATTGAGCAATCATAATAAGAACTGCAGAGTGTAGCTCACAGTAATCACATGTAAGATGTGAAACAAAAGATATAAGTGAAACAACTGATGTGAGTGAAACACATAGCCCCCTAGCAACAGGCATGAGTCATCATGACTCACATGTGAAATAAAGTAAAGAGTCACTATGACTCTTATGAGAATGATAAATAAGGGAGTCACCATGACTCCAGTGAGAATAATCACGTGAGGGAAACACAAAGGTGTCACGTGTCCTAAGGGGTTTAAAGAAAAGGAATAAAATAAGGCAGTGTCATAACACAGCCCCCCTTTCAAGTGCAAAGTCGCCTCAGCTTTGCCAAAATTGTGCTGACCCCCTTGATCCAATCAAGGGTCGAAGACCTCCTTTCTAGGTCTTCTGTCTTCATCAGCTTCTTCTCCTTGTGTTCTTTCCTAGCCTCTATTCTGGTTTCAGTGGGTGGTCCCCCTCCCTCTTCCTGTTTGACCTCTGTGGTGACCCAAATTTCAATTTGTGGTACCGGTCTCCAGGATCTGTTGGCAAAGGGGTGAAGGGAGCAGGTATGTTTGCTTCCTTCCACTAATAGGCCAGCTGATAGGTAGCACCTCTCTTTGCTATGGCTATTAGTGTCTGGGTTCTTGTGTCATAAGGCTGGATGTTCTTCTACTCGGTTACTGTCTTCAACAGTAACACATCTCCCATTCTTCTTGTCATCCCATCCTCCAGCGGATATGGTCTGGAAATTCGTGCCCACACCAATTGCAGTGCTTGTGACCAGCAGCAATGGCAGCTTTCTTAAGTGCATGCCTGGCTCCATTCCTGAGTCGTTCAAAGGTGAGGTTATGAATCTTGCTGGTGCTATAGGGTGGACAGCCTGTGATTGAATATGCATGTCGCACCAAGGTACGATGACAGGTGGGTACCTCATGGTCTTTGAGGACTTCTGAGTAGAGGCGCAAGTCATAGCTGGGGATTGGAAAAGAGTGCATGGCATATGACTGGGAGTAGATGGGGGAGGTGATGTGGTAGGGAATTGGGGTGTTGGTACAATGCTGGTGGGAGCAGATGTAGCAGACTTCGTATAGGAGTTGGAAGTAGGATGGAGTGGATTGGTTGCAGGATGGAGTGGATGAGGTTCCTCTGTTGTCGTTGCCCATCTTATATATGTTTTGTGGGCTTTTGACTTGTTTGGTCCTCCCCTTGCTTTAAACTCCACTATCAACTGGTCTGCATGGACGTCTTCTGCTTTTTCCCATGAACTGTCACTCGTGGGATAGCCTTTCCACTTAATTAGGTAGTGGAGCTTGCACCCTTTCCCATGTTGCTGCGCATCCAGAATCTTCTCGACTTTGTACTCAGGTTCTTCATTGATGATATCAGGTGGTGGCCGGGTATAGTTTAGCCTGTGGAGCTCCATTTCCTTATAGGGTGTTAGAAGGTTTGTGTGAAACACATTATGAATCTTCCATTGTCTTGGCAGCTCCACACGGTATACTGCTTCCGATAACCATTTTATCACTTTGAAGGGTCCATGCCATTTCAGCCCGAGTTTAGCCACTGGGTACAGGGTTTTCAGGTTGGTTCCCTCAATCCACACTTGATCCCCCTTTTTGTACAGTTGGAACTTCTTGTTCCCTTGGTGTGCAATAGCCATCATCTTCTAAGCTTTGATGATATTTTTATGGCCGTCTGTCCACACCTGTTCTATGGCTATAAGCCTTTCTTCAACTGAGGGGACCTTGCTTTTGGTCATAATTTCGATCCTTGGTGTATACCCTATGAGCATCTCATAGGGGGTCTTTTGTGTGGTGGAGTTTGGCCATTGGTTGTGCGCGAATTCCACCATTGGCAGATACTTGTGCCAATCATCTTACCTTTCATCGCACCAGAATCAAAGGTACTGTTTGAGCCATTGGTTTGTCCTTTCTAACTGGCCATCAGTTCTTGGGTGGTATGCCGTGCTAATGTTCTGGTGTATCTTCAACGCTTCGCACAGGCCTTTTGTCGTGATCCGGCTCACCACGGACTTATTTTCTTTTTACTATATCGCCTTGACTCATACCTGTTTCCCCTCGGAGTACTAACCTGTTGACTCATTACCATGTACGCCTTTCTACTCCGATTCTCCTTCTATCTCTTTCCCCTTTCGCGTCTCCTATTGTTCTCCTTCGATTCCCCCTTCTCCCCCTTTCCCCTTTCGCGTTCCCTTTGTTCCCTTTCAGTATCCCCTTTATCGGACAGATCCGGAGTAGAGACCTATATAAGCCTGACCATGTATACGCTTATTCTCCAGTCTTGTCTTCGTTTATTATACTAGCGAATACCAGACTTGTTCACTCCTCTACTGTGTGCTCTTCTCGTCGTCTCACCACCACTGTCGGCCTTCCCTTAGTTGGGAGCCACCTCGAAGCTTTGCGCTTGTGCTATAACAACGCGCACACACAGACCCTAAGTCGCTTGACTTAGTCCCTCGTACTTCAGCCGTCTAACCGAAGCCCCTTGTACCTCGTTACTAAGTCCGTTGACTTACCCCTCGAACCCTTGCTCCTTGGTCGTCCCTCGCGGACCTTCGTCTCTTAGAACACCCTCGGCCTTGGTCACTGTTTACCAAGCACCTCGTCTTTGTACCTTGTCCTGATCCCTTCGTACCCTCGGTGCACGTTGCACAGTAAGGCCCCGCTAGGCCTTAACATAAGACAAGACTCTTCTACCTTGTTGCAGTAACTCCGCTTGCTGCTCCCCCGTACCCACCGACCCACAGCACCCTGGAAACACCGTGGCTAGTCTATTCATCACCTTAGACCCCGTTCACCCCACCAGAGTACCCCGTCGCCTTAGAGCAGACCTCCCTGCCCACATCGTTGGCTCCGCCTACTGGTCTACTTTCCCTAGCGATCCACAAGGAGGATATTACCTTAACCACGACGGAAAAGCAGTTCCGGTTGAATTCATCAACCACCATTGGTACCCACTCACCAGAGAAGGCGCAAACTTCTTCGCCTCTCCAGCACACGCTGTCCCAGCAGACCCAGCAGACCACGACCTAGGACTTGGTTGGTATTTACCCACCGATCCCAATAACCCAGACAACGCACTCCCCACCATCGAACCACCAGCCCTTCCCTCTATTCCACGCGTCCCCACTCCTGTCACAGCACCCACCACCACCACTCCACCAGTACCACCCATAACCACCGCACCAGTCACAGCCCCCACCACCATGACCACCTGCACCATCACATCGGGAGCACTCCGATCAGTCGCTCCAAATACCTTCACTGGTGACCGCACCCTCAGCGGCACCTTCCTCAGCCAGTTCCATCGCTACTGGGCCCTCAATGACAACATCAACATCATGGCGCAACCTTACCTGCGCGTCCTCACCGCCCTGTCTTATATCCAGGGACCCCTCGTCGCTGACTGGGTGGAGGCCCAAGAAAAAGGCCTCATCGCTAAAATCAAACACTCTACCACCCCCATTGCCCGCACTGACGAAGTTCTATGGGACGCCTTCGAGGCTGACTTCAAGAGTGCCTGGGCCGACTCCACCCGCGCCCAATCGGCCTATCAGAAACTTATGAACCTTTGCATGAAGGACCTCGACATTGACACTTACATCGCCACCTTCGAGCGGCTCACCACCGCTGCTGAATGGGAACCCACTGCCAAGGGCACCATCGCCCAGTTCAAAGCCGGACTCGAAGAGTCCATCCACCGTCGTGTCCTCTATAGGGATACCTGGCCTGTCACCATGGACGAGTGGAAGAATGCAGCACGAAGAGAAGTAGAGCGAACGCGCGAGCTGCGCAACTCTAACCTCCTCCTCAGCAAGAAAAGAATCCCGTTCCAGTCTACCTCGCACACCACACAACCCCGTCACACCCAGTCCCACAACCATGGCATCGTCCCCATGGACGTAGATACCACCACCAGCACCCCCCAAAAGCTCAAGAAGCTTACCCCAGAAGAACGCGAGAAGCTAGCAAAAGAAGGACGCTGCTTCCGTTGTCGTCGTCAGGGACATATGTCCCGTGAATGCCCCCAGCGCCAGAGCACCTCCAGTGCTCGCACCACCTCCACTTCGTCCACCACTGCCCCCTCTACCACCGCTTCCACCACTCCCTCTACCAGCGTCCCCAAGAAAACCAAGGCTCAACAGATTGCGGCTATCATAGCCAGCATGACTGAAGAAGAGCGAGGAGAATACCTGGATGACCAGGATTTTCACGATGCCGAACTCTAACAGCCGAGAGCAAGGCAACCATTAGCACCATGTATAGTACGAAGAACGACTCAATGACAATCCCCGTTCAAATTTACATGTGGCACGGAAAGGCTGAAGTAGAAGTCCTCCTTGATAGTGGGGCAACCAACAATTTCATCGACACTCACACCGTCTCAAAGTTACACCTTGGGACACAAGAACTACGCACCCCCCGCCTTGTCCACAACGTGGATGGAACCCTCAACCAAGCGGGCTCCATTACCCACCTCACCTACCTCGTCATCAACCAAGGGGCACAAGCAGTAAGAATGCCCTTATACATCGCCAATCTCGGACACGACCGCCTCATCCTAGGTCACCCATGGTTTAAACGATTCAACCCCAGAATCGACTGGACTACCAACACCCTCGAAGGAGGGGACCTCGCACTACACTCCGTCTCTTATCACAAACGCGTCCACCCCCAGATCAACAGCATCGCTCAGCAATGGGCTGAGAAGGCTATCACTTCTAAAACCCCACCAGTAACCGACATTCCCTCCGAGTACCAGCGCCATGCCACAGTCTTCTCCGAGAAAGCTGCACAACGCTTCCCCCCTGCCAGAGAAGATGACCATGCCATCACCCTCAAGCCAGACGCTCCCGCCACCATCAATTGCAAGGTATACCCCCTCACCCCGATCGAAGAAGAAGTCACCAAGGAGTTCATTAAGGAACACTTGGAGAAAGGCTACATCGTCGAATCTAACTCCCCCTATGCCTCCTCTTTCTTCTTCGTGAAAAAGAAGGATGGCAAGTTACGCCCCACTCAAGACTACAAACCCCTCAACTCATGGACCATCCGCGACACATACCCTCTCCCACTGATTAACACCATCCTCGAACAGCTCCAGGGGAAGAAGATCTTCACCAAGTTTGATATCCGCTGGGGCTATAACAATATCCGCATCAAAGAAGAAGATCAGTGGAAGGCTGCGTTCAAGACACCCTTCGGCCTCTTCCAACCTCGTGTCATGTTCTTTGGCCTCACCAATTCCCCCGCTACCTTTTCCCGCACCATGAACCGCATGTTCCGCCACCTCAAGGACAAATACCCCAAGGAACTCTTCATCTACATGGATGATATCCTCATCGCTACTCATAACGACCTATCACGCCACCGCACCATTGTCCATGAAGTCCTTGACCTCCTAGAAGTCGAATCTTACTTCCTCAAACCCTCCAAGTGCGCCTTTGAACAACCCCGCATCGAATACCTCGGCATCATTGTAGATGGTGACCAGATCAAGATTGACCCTGTCAAAGCAGATGGCCTCCGTGACTGGCCACGCGACCTCAAAACCCTCAAAGAGGTCAGAAGCACATTGGGTGTCTTAGGATACCAACGCCCCTTCATCCCGAACTTTGCCAACATCGCCCGCCCCATTACCGCACTCCTGAAGAAGGAGACCCCATTCCGATGGACTCCCGAATGTCACCACGCCCTCGACACCCTCATCTCCCACGTACTCTCCGATCCTGCCCTTTCCCAGCCAGATATGTCTAAACCCTTCCAACTAGAAGTCGACGCCTCCGCATTCGCCACGGGGGCGATCCTTTCTCAGAAGGACCATAGGGGGAAGTCCCGCGCCATCGGCTTCCACTCAAAGACGTTCACTGAGGCGGAACGGAACTATGATATCCATGACAGAGAACTCCTGGCCGTCGTTCGTGGCCTGGAGAACTGGCGCCACCTCCTAGCAGGATCCCCCCATCCCATCACCGTCCTCACTGATCATAAGAACCTCCAATACTACCGTAACCCCCAACGCATTAATCGTCGCGTCGCCAGGTACCTCCCCAAACTGGCGGATTACCATTTCACACTCGTTCACCAACCTGGAACCTCCAACAAAGCCGACGCTCTTTCCAGGCGCCCCGACTTCTATGATGGCTCAGCAGACAATGACCAGGTCACTGTCCTCCCCCCTTCACTCTTTGTCAACGCTGCCCTCTCCTCCTCCCTCGATGATCGTGCACGAGCCCACCAACTCAAACAGCCGGACCTTCTCTCTAGATGGACGCTCTCTCACAACCTCACTCAGAAGGAGGGCTTTCTCTGGAATGGCTCATGCCTTGTCATCGTGGAAAATGACAATCTAAGGAGGGGGGTAATTTCCCTATATCACGACTCTCTCACAGCCGGACACCCCGGAATTTCCAAGACCCTTTGGGCTATTTCACGCGATTACTGGTGGCCAAACATGAAAATCTCCGTCACCAATTACATCAAGGGCTGCGCCACCTGTCAATCACGCAAAAACAACCCTACCAACCCAAAGCCACCGCTCTACCCCATTGCCACAGACCCCCACTCCCTTCCTTTCGAAACTATTGCCCTGGACTTCATTACAAAGCTCCCCCTATCCTCCAACTATGATACTATACTTACAATTATGGACCACGACTGCTCCAAAGCCTCCATATTCATCCCCTGCAACGAAACCATAGACGCTGAGAAAACAGCATTACTTTACGCTACTTACGTACTTCCCCATTATGGACTTCCCAAACGCATCATTTCGGACAGAGACCCTCGTTTCACTTCCGCATTTACCAAAGAACTTTGCAAATTACTTCACATCGATCAGAACATTAGTACCGCTTACCACCCCCAAACTGACGGCCAATCGGAACGCACTAACCAATGGCTGGAACAGTATCTCCGCATCTTCACCAATTACAAACAGGACGACTGGGCATCCTGGCTCCCCCTTGCACAATTCGCACACAACTCCTGGCCCAGCTCTACTACCAAGAAAACCCCCTTTGACCTCATCATGGGACACACCCCACGCGTTCACCAAACCTTCCGCTTCTCCACTGTCCCCTCTGTTGACCAGCGCATGCAGCAGATAAAGGAAGCACGCCAGCAGGCACAAGACGCTATCAAGCGCTCACAAGACCTCATGACTAGGTCACACACTCGTTTCACCCCTTATTGCGTCGGAGATAGAGTCTGGCTCGAGGCCAGGAACCTTCACACCACCCACCCATCGGCCAAACTATCCCCACGGCGTTATGGCCCCTTCCTAGTCACCGCTGCCATTTCACATACCTCTTACCGCCTTAAGCTCCCTCCGCAATGGAAGATACATAACGTCTTCCATGCTTCCCTTCTCACCCCTTTCAAGGAAACACCCGAGCATGGTCCGAACTTCGCGGAACCCTCCCCTGACCTGATTGATGGGGAACCGGAGTGGGAAGTGGAGCAAATTCTAGGGTCACGACGCAGGCGCAACCAACTGCAGTATTTGGTCAGATGGAAGGGCTTCTCCGAGGCCCATGACTCATGGGAACCCTCGGCTCATATTCATGCCGACCAACTTGTCACCAACTTCCATCGGCAAAATCCTAGCTCCATCCGCTCCCTCTGCAACGAACCATACTTAAACCTTGCCTTCTCCCCCACTCCGCTTATCATCCGTTCCCTCACTCTATCCCCCACCACT
Organism: Lactarius evosmus; assembly: GCA_951394315.1. Lineage (NCBI taxonomy): Eukaryota > Fungi > Basidiomycota > Agaricomycetes > Russulales > Russulaceae > Lactarius > Lactarius evosmus. The sequence continues at coordinate 6,047,050 of OX596124.1, forward strand.
GCCACTACTGCCACTATGTCTGCCTCCCCTGCTACCACCAACGACCGCTCTCTTGCTGACCGCATCGGCTCGCGTGCTACATCCCCTGTCCCTTCTGAGGGAACCTTTGGTGCTCCTGGGTCTCCTCTAGGCAACCCCCTTCCGCTAGCTGAGCGTATCCAGTCCCCTGCTCCATCCCCTGAACCTCTCCCTGTCCCCCCTCACACCAACTCCCCTGCTTACCTCCGTCTCCACACCCCTGAGCCTAGTCGCCCCCTCACACCATTCTCTCACCCCCCATCACCTGCCTCTTCCATCGATCTGGGCAACGACAGGACCGACGATGACCCCCCTGCCAGCTTCATGGTCTACGACTCACGACGAGCCAACCATGCTCGTTATGCCTTCTCGATCACCGGGCTGGACGGTACCCCCAAGCGCCCCCATTACATTCGCTATGAATGGGACCGCGAGGGCCACAACCACTACGTCTTAGAACGCCGCAGGGATACTGGCCGCTACCAGGACTATGGGGCTCCCCTCACCGCTGCCCCCTTCCACGGACCCCCTCCTGCCTACCCTGATAACGCCGACCTCTCCCCCTTCCACACCGACCACCCTGACAAGGAGGCCGTTGAAACCGGCCTCAGGGTCCTCAACGATGTCGGGGTCAATGCTGACATAGACAGGTACCGATTCCTGGAGGAGGAACACCGCGTCCTACGGGAGCGGGAGAGGGACTTGGCGGATGCCTGGAATGATTGGAGGAGGAGATCAGGAGTCATCCGGCAGAGGCTGGTCACATCACAGGCGCGCACGCGCCTTCATCCTTACCTCATGGGGAACGCTTACATTCCTCATCCACGCTATACCGACGACGCAATGGCGTCCTCGGGCGTTCCCATTCGGGAGTACTTGGAAGCCCAACACCCAGGAGGGGAGCGATACACCCGCTTCCCCATGCCTTGGCTTCACGATGAAGAGAAGCCCGGCGTGTCTCGCTGGATCCTGACCCAGGGTCGCGAGTCCCATGCCTCCCAGAAGGCCCCCCTTCCCAACCCTCAGCCCGTCCGCCCCTCCGTCCTCAAGTGCACCAAGTGCCGCGTCCCCAACGTCACCCACTCCGCCAGAAACTGCCCTATGTGGCAGCGCTGCTTCTACTGCGACAACGTGGGCCACCCGGCATACAAGTGCTTCTACCCGCACTCCAGGTGCTTCGATGGAGAGAGGTGCCGCGTTCCCCCCAAGCACAAGCACTTCAAGGGTGGTTGTGAGTGGTACTTCAAGTCGTGGCAGTCCTTCTATGGGAACGACACTCACGACAACGATTACGACGCCTATGACGACGTCAACTGGGAGGCGGAGGACCGAGGTGATTGATGCGTGGAAGCATCTACCAAGAGCGGGGGTGATGTCGTGATCCGGCTCACCACGGACTTATTTTCTTTTTACTATATCGCCTTGACTCATACCTGTTTCCCCTCGGAGTACTAACCTGTTGACTCATTACCATGTATGCCTTTCTACTCCGATTCTCCTTCTATCTCTTTCCCCTTTCGCGTCTCCTATTGTTCTCCTTCGATTCCCCCTTCTCCCCCTTTCCCCTTTCGCGTTCCCTTTGTTCCCTTTCAGTATCCCCTTTATCGGACAGATCCGGAGTAGAGACCTATATAAGCCTGACCATGTATACGCTTATTCTCCAGTCTTGTCTTCGTTTATTATACTAGCGAATACCAGACTTGTTCACTCCTCTACTGTGTGCTCTTCTCGTCGTCTCACCACCACTGTCGGCCTTCCCTTAGTTGGGAGCCACCTCGAAGCTTTGCGCTTGTGCTATAACAACGCGCACACACAGACCCTAAGTCGCTTGACTTAGTCCCTCGTACTTCAGCCGTCTAACCGAAGCCCCTTGTACCTCGTTACTAAGTCCGTTGACTTACCCCTCGAACCCTTGCTCCTTGGTCGTCCCTCGCGGACCTTCGTCTCTTAGAACACCCTCGGCCTTGGTCACTGTTTACCAAGCACCTCGTCTTTGTACCTTGTCCTGATCCCTTCGTACCCTCGGTGCACGTTGCACAGTAAGGCCCCGCTAGGCCTTAACACCTTTGGTGAAGTGTGACATAAAATGAGTATCTCGGTCAGAGATAATCTTCTTCGGGGCACTGAATTGTGTGTACACGTGCTTCAGGTAGAGTTCTGCTACCCCTTCTGCAGTAATAGTTTCTTGGCATGGTATGAATACTGCCGCTTTACTGCAATTGTGATCTGTGATGGTAAGGATCGTGTCGTATTTGCCCAAAAGTGGCAACTTCATGATGAAGTCTATGGCAACTGTCTCAAATGGCAAAGAATTTTCAGGAGTGATTGGGATCATTGCTGGTTTGAGTGGCTGTGTGTTGATTTTGTTTGCTTGGCATGCTGCATATCCCTTTATGTATTGCTCCACATCTTCTTTCATCTTTGGCCACCAGAAGTCTCGTTTTGCCAGGGCATATGTGTTTGTGATTCCTGGGTGTCTGGCTGATGGGGTATCATGGTAAAAATGAATTACCCCCCTCTTCAGATTGTTGTCTCCAGCAACGATGATCTGGTCTGTATCGTTCTTGATCTTCCACCAAATTCCAACTAATTTGGTGAGAGCATAGGTGTTTGACCATTTTCTGAGCACTTCCTGGCTCTTTTTGTTTGTCTGCTGGTCTTCTTCCACCTGGTTCTGGAGGGACTGATACTTGCGCTGGTTTATCATTACGCTATAGTGTTCCCTCTCTTTCTGGTTGCTGAGGTTGTAATATTCTGACCCCATCATTTGTGCAAAGCTGAACAAGATAGGGGGTAGAACCACCAATCCCTTGTTATCTTCTTTGCCATGTTCATAGTCAGGGCGTTGTGACAACGTGTCTGCCTAACCATTCTTCTTCCTGGATATGTGGATTAATTCGAAATCGTATTCCATAAGTTCTGCATGCCATCTTGCTACTCTTCTGTTATGATCACCTGGGTTCTTCCAGTATAACAGATTAGCATGGTCTGTGCACACCTTCACCTTGAAGGCTGGTTGATGTAGGAAATGTCTCCAATGTTGAAACATTTCCACAAGGGCTAGGAGCTCCTTGTTATATACATCGTAATTTCTTTGGGCATCATTCATGGTTTTTGAAAAGAATGCTACTGGGTGGAGCACTCCTCCATCGTTTCATTGCATTAGGATGGCTCCCATTGCATAATTTGAGACATCAACTTCGACCTCAAATGGTTTCTTCTGGTCTGGTTGCATTAGAACCGGTTCTTCACATATTCACTTCTTCAGTGTTTCAAAAGCGCTCTCTTCTATTGGTCCCCAGTTCCATTGAACACCCTTCTTTAGTTGGTCGTTCAATGCCTTTGCAATGAAGGAAAATCCACGGATAAATCGTCTATAGAAGTTGCAGAATCCTAGGAAAGCCCAAATATCTTTCATGGTTTTCGGCATTTTCCATTTGGCAACTCCTGCAACTTTGACTATGGTAATGGTTCCTTTTTCCAGGATTACTCCTAGAAATTCGATGCACTCTACTTCAAAGAGGCACTTGCTAGGTTTTAAGTAGAGATCTAGCTTTTGAAGATGTTCAAGGACTTTATTGACCAACTTGCAGTGTTCTTCTTCATCCTTTCTGGTTGCAATAAGGATGTCGTCCATATAGATGATCACTTGACCTGTTGTGGTGAGGTTATTAAACTGAGTGTTCATCATTCGTTGGAAAACTGCATGGGCATTTTTCAGCCCAAATGGCATTATGGTTGGTTTGAAAAGTCCAAGGTTCATTTTGAAGGCTGCTTTTGGCTCATCGCCTTCTCAAAAGCGAATATTGTTGTATCCTGCTCGTACGTCCATTTTGGTGAATAACCTGGCATCCTTTACTTTATCCACTAGTTCCTGTATTAAAGGCAACGGGTATCAATTGGGGATTGTGAAGGAGTTTAATTTTCGGTAGTCCACTACTGGACAAAGTTTTCCATCTTTCTTTCCAACAAAGAAGAAAGGTGATGAGTATTGTGATTTTGATGGACGTATATAGCCCTTGTCTAAGTTATCCTTGATATATTTGTTGAGTTTTTCTTGCTTGCCTTTGGATAAAGGGTATATTTTGCAATCTAGCATTTTTGGGGTGTTGTTACGGCCGAGATTTCGAGCTCCCGAGAAAGCACGCCGCCGAGCTGCCCGAGCCGGCCCGCGTTTAACAACTATGAGCGAACCCTGGATTCCGAGGCATTAAGAGAGGCCTTGATGAGAAAGGGTGACCTGAGCATGTGGACATTGCGTCCTGAACCAGCTAAGTCCTGCACTCCCGTTGAGAGTAGCGATGAAGAAGCTGATGATCCCTACGAGCAAGATGAAGCTCGCGCGCGCACCATGTACGTGCACTTCTACAGGCGTGATAGCCCAGAGTCACGTGACTCATCACGTGAGGCATCACCTGAGCGTGTGTGCCTCGGGTATGCTGCAGCCGGTTACCCGGTTGGTGACGACATGGACTAGGCCTTTGTGCCTGCCTTCTGATGGACTTTCTGACGGACGCCTCATAAACTGTATGGGCGCTGCCTCGTGTTTGATGGATGTCGGTGCCTTCATAGGCTGGTCCAATTATGTTTCTCCTTCGTGTTTCAGCTTGTGGAGCTGGAGCCTTATGGCTATTGGCTAGAGATAAGGACTTAAGGTTCGTGCTGAGTCCGAACCTTACATACTAGTAGTATAAGTACTAGCTTGTCTTCGCATGTATTCGCTATCTTGAGTTTTTCAACAATCCGCATCACAGTTCCCTCCTGCTTTCCTAAGGGCCTTAGTTGGTCTTCTTCACCAAGCCCTTAGACGTTGTCTTGTTGCGCCGCTTCTTAGCGAGCCGTTTCCCTTCCAGTTTCCCTTCGTCTCTCAGTTGCAACCACTACTGCAGTGGTTTTGCCTTGGTTGTCGCGTGCAATACAAGCGTTCTGAGAACCCCAGTTCAAGTCGAACTAGACGGCCGGTGCGACTGTAACAGGTGTCCTCTGTAAAATCAATAGCAATATCCCAAGGTTGATGTTCTGGATATCGCTTTGCCTCTTCTTCAGAAAAGACCTTCTTCCACTTGTGGTAGTGTTTCAGGACTACCTGGTCCCAGGTTTTCTCTTCTTTTGGCAGCACCTTTACTGCCATTTCTGTTGACATAGAGCTTCTTTTGAGGATTTCTTCATCCATTTGATGAACGAAGAGTTCTTCCCCAGGGGTGCATAACAATGCAGCCTTCTTGATCCATGCTTCTCATATACGGATCACTTCTGCGTCCGTTGTGTATGAAAGGGTCTTGATGACAAGTGGTTGCATGCTTTCATCAAGGGTCACGCTTCTCCAATCAATCAATGGCTGGAAGGCAGTGAGCCACAGGTACCCTAACACCATCTTGTCATCTCCTAGATTGGTGATGAGGAATCACATATTTTGTTTCTTCTCTCCAGTTCGGACTTGCAGGTCAACGTAGTACTTGATGATTCCTGACTTATTCTGGGTCCCGTCAATGTTCCATACAATGCGGGGTCATGGCAGCTTTAGTTTGCCAATCTTCACTCTTTTCAGGAGCTTGAAGTCAATAAAGTTGTCCATGGCTCCTGAATCCACGAGAACTTTTCTTTCAGCCATTGTCTGTGCAGTTTGTATCAGAGTTGGGATTTGGAGACTTTGATATTTACAAACAAACACATCTTTAAACTGTAAAGCATGCACCCAGACCAGAGGGGTTGTGCATTTTAAAAATCCTTCCTGTGCTCAGCATCCCAAGCCTGCTTCAACAATTTGTATTTTTCCTTTGTTGAAAGACTTTTAATAAGGGAAGATTGCACATTAGTAGGGGCAGATTCAGTTTCAGACTGTTCCTCTTCTGATTCTTCCTCTGGTTCACTTTCTTTGGCCTTGGCCTTGCGAGCCTTTTGAGGGGGTTTCTTGTCTTTTTGCTTGTCTAGACAGTTGCAGGAGAGGTGTCCTTGCTTGTTGCAATTGTAGCAATGGCCTTCTTTCTTTTGGACTTCAACGTTCAGTTTTTCCTTTGTAGTGGTCGCTGCTGCTCTTCCTCTGGTTCCTTTGTTTCTATTAAAGTTGGAAAGGGAGTGGTTGGCATGAGTGTCCATTGCATCTGGAGCGGGTGCTGGCATTTTAATGCCCAGCATTTTTGCTAATTGAGTGGGGTTCATTTTTCCTGCTCCCTTCTTCCTTGGAGTTTCTTCATAAATCCCCCTAATATTCTGGACTGCTGTGTTGTCTGAGTGGTATTGGTGCACTCTGTCAGCCCATCCTCTGAAATCCAGAGGGCATACCTGTTAAGGCCTAGCGGGGCCTTACTGTGCGATGGGCACCGAGGGTACGAGGGGGACAAGGACAGAGTATGAGGACGGGGTGCTTGGTAAACAACAACCAAGGCCGAGGGAGTTCTAGGGGACGAAGGTCCACGAGGGACAACCAAGGAGCAAGGGTTCGAAGAGTGAGTCGATGGACTTAGTGACGAGGTACAAGGGGCTTCGGTCAGATGGCCAAAGTACGAGGGACTAAGTTGAGCGACTTAGGGTCTGTGTGTGCGTGTTGTTATAGCACAAGCGCAAAGCTTCGAAGCGGCTCCCAACTAAGGGAAGACCGACAGTGGTGGTGAGACGACGAGAAGGAGGCACACAGTTGAGGAGTGAACAAGTCTGGTATTCGCTAGTATGATAAACGAAGACAAGACTGGAGAGTGAGCGTACAAAGTGGCTAGGTTTATAAAGGTTGCTACCCCGTGTCCGTCCCATGAGGGGATACTAAAGGAGAACAAGAGGAAACGTGAATGGGGAAGGAGAAGAAAGGGGACAAGGGGAAGCGCAGAAGGGGAAAGGTTAGGAAGGGGATTTGGAGTAAGGAAGCATACATGGTAGTGAGTCAACAGGTTAGTACTCCGAGGGGAAGCAAATATGAGTCAAAGAGATATGGTAAAAGAAAAATAAGTCCGTGGTGAGCCGGATCACGACATCACCCCTGCTCTTGGTAGATGCTTCCACGCATCAATCACCTCAGTCCTCTGCCTCCCAATTGACGTCGTCGTAGGCGTCGTAGTCGTTGTCGTGAGTGTCATGCCCATAGAAGGACTGCCAGGCCTTGAAATACCACTCACAACCACCGTTGAAGCGTTTGTGCTTTGGGGGGACGCGGCACCTCTCTCCATTGAAGCATCTAGAGTGCGGGTAGAAGCACTTGTATGCAGGGTGACCGACGTTGTCGCAGTAGAAACAGCGCTGCCACATGGGGCAGTTCTTGGAGGAGTGGGTGACGTTGGGGATGCGGCACTTGGTGCACTTGAGGGCAGAGGGGCGGACAGGCTGAGGATTGGGAAGGGGGGCCTTCTGGGAGGCATGGGACTCGCGACCCTGGGACAGGATCCAGCGGGACACGCCTGGTTTCTCTTCGTCATGAAGCCAAGGCATGGGGAAGCAGGTGTAGTGCTCTCCTCCTGGGTGTTGATCCTCCAGGTACTCCTGGATAGGGATGCCAGAGGACGCCATGGCATCGTCAGTGTAGCGTGGATGAGGGATGTAAGCATTCCCCATGAGATAAGGATGAAGGCGCGTGCGCGCCTGTGATGTGACCAGCCTCTGCCGGATGACTCCTGACCTCCTCCTCCAGTCGTTCCAGGCATCCCCCAGGTCCCTCTCCCACTCCAGTAGTATGCGGTGTTCCTCTTCCAGGAAGCGGTACCTGTCTATGTCAGCATTGACCCCAACATCGTTAAGGACCCTGAGGCCGGTTTCAACGGCCTCCTTGTCAGGGTGGTCAGTGTGGAAGGGGGAGAGGTCGGTGTTGTCGGGGTAGGCAGGAGGGGGTCCATGGAAGGGGGCGGCGGTGAGAGGAGCTCCATAGTCCTGGTAGTGGCCAGTGTCCCTGTGACGCTCTAAGGTGTAGTGGTTGTGGCCCTCACGGTCCCACTCATAGTGAATGTAGTGGGGACGCTTGAGGGTGCCATCCAGCCCAGTGATTGGGAAGGAGTAATGAGTGTGGTTGGCTTGTCGTGAGTCGTAGATCATAAAGCCTGCAGGGGGGTCATCATCGGACCTGTCATTGCCCAGGTCAATAGAGGAGGCAGGCGATGGGGAGTGGGAGAACAGTGTGAGGGGGCAACAAGGCTCAGGGGTACGGAGGCAGAGATAAGCAGGGGAATTGGTGCGAGGGGGAACAGGGAGAGGTTCAGGGGATGGAGCCGGGGATTGGATACGGTCAGCCAGCGGAAGGGGGTTGCCTAGAGGAGACCCAGGAGCACCGAAGGTTCCCTCAGAGGGGACAGGGGATGCAGCACGCGAGCCGATGCGGTCAGCAAGAGAGCGGTCGTTGGTGGTAGCAGGGGAGGTAGACATAGTGGCAGGACAAGTAGTGGTGGGTGACAGAGTGATAGAATGGATGATGAGCGGAGTGGGGGAGAAGGCAGGGTTTAAGTATGGAGTTACTCCGGGTTCATCCCAAAGGGAGCGGATGGAGCTAGGATTTTGCCAATGGAAGTTGGTGACAAGTTGGTTGGCATGAATGTGAGCCGAGGGTTCCCATGAGTCATGGGCCTTGGAGAAGCCCTTCCATCTGACCAAATATTGCAGTTGATTGCACCTGCGTCGTGACCCTAGAATTTGCTCCACTTCCCACTCCGGTTCCCCATCAATCAGGTCAGGGGAAGGTTCCGTAAAGTTCAGACCATGCTCGGGTGTTTCCTTAAAAGGGGTGAGAAGGGAAGCATGGAAGACGTTATGTATCTTCCATTGCGGAGGGAGCTTGAGACGGTAAGAGGTATGTGAAATGGCAGTGGTGATTAGGAAGGGGCCGTAACGCCGTAGGGATAGCTTGGCAGATGGATGGGTGGTGTGAAGGTTCTTGGCTTCGAGCCAGACTCTATCTCTGACACAGTAAGGGGTGAAACGAGTGTGTGACCTAGTCATGAGGTCCTGTGAGCGCCTGATAGCGTCTTGTGCCTGCTGGCGTGCTTCCTTTATCTGTTGCATGCGCTGGTCAACAGAGGGAACAGTGGAGAAGCGGAAGGTTTGGTGAACGCGTGGGGTGTGTCCCATGAGGAGGTCAAAAGGGGTCTTCTTGGTGGTGGAGCTGGGCCAGGAGTTGTGTGCGAATTGTGCAAGGGGGAGCCAGGACGCCCAGTCGTCCTGTTTGTAATTGGTGAAGATGCGGAGGTACTGTTCCAGCCATTGGTTAGTGCGTTCCGATTGGCTGTCAGTTTGGGGGTGGTAAGCGGTACTAATATTCTGATTGATGTGAAGTAATCTGCAGAGTTCTTTGGTAAATGTGGAAGTGAAACAAGGGTCTCTGTCCGAAATGATGCGTTTTGGAAGTCCATAATGGGGAAGTACATAGGTAGCGTAAAGTAATGCCGTTTTCTCAGCGTCTATGGTTTCATTGCAGGGGATGAAGATGGAGGCTTTAGAGCAGTCATGGTCTGTGATTGTAAGTATAGTATCGTAGTTGGATGATAGGGGGAGCTTTGTGATGAAGTCCAAGGCAATGGTTTCAAAAGGAAGGGAATGGGGGTCTGTGGCAATGGGGTAGAGCGGTGGCTTTGGGTTGGTAGGGTTATTTTTGCGTGATTGACAGGTGGCGCAGCCCTTGATGTAGTTGGTGACGGAGATTTTCATGTTTGGCCACCAGTAATTGCGTGAGATAGCCCAAAGGGTCTTGGAAATTCCAGGGTGTCCGGCTGTGAGAGAGTCGTGATATAGGGAAATTACCCCCCTCCTTAGATTGTCATTTTCCACGATGACAAGGTGTGAGCCGTTCCAGAGAAAGCCCTCCTTCTGAGTGAGGTTGTGAGAGAGCGTCCATCTAGAGAGAAGGTCCAGCTGTTTGAGTTGGTGGGCTCGTGCACGATCATCAAGGGAGGAGGAGAGGGCAGCATTGACAAAGAGCGAAGGGGGGAGGACAGTGACCTGGTCATTGTCCACTAAGCCATCATAGAAGTCGGGGCGCCTGGAAAGAGCGTCAGCCTTATTGGAGGCTCCGGGCTGGTGAACAAGGGTGAAATGGTAGTCTGCCAGTTTGGGGAGGTATCTGGCAACGCGACGATTAATGCATTGGGGGTTACGGTAGTATTGGAGGTTCTTGTGATCAGTAAGGACAGTGATGGGATGGGGGGATCCTGCTAGGAGGTGGCGCCAGTTCTCCAGGCCACAAACGACAGCCAGGAGTTCTCTGTCATGAATATTATAGTTTCGTTCTGCCTCGGTGAACGTCTTGGAGTGGAAGCCGATGGCACGGGATTTACCCCGAGGGTCCTTCTGCGAGAGGATCGCTCCTGTGGCAAAGGCAGAGGCGTCAACTTCCAGTTGGAAGGGCTTGGACATGTCGGGCTGAGATAGGGCAGGATCGGAGAGTACATGGGAGATGAGGGTGTCGAGGGCATGGTGGCATTCAGGAGTCCACCGGAATGGGGTCTCCTTCTTCAGGAGTGCAGTGATGGGGCGAGCGATGTTGGCAAAGTTTGGGATGAAGGGTCGTTGGTATCCTAGGACACCCAATGTGCTTCGTACCTCCTTGAGGGTTTTGAGATCACGTGGCCAGTCACGGAGGCCATCTGCTTTGACAGGGTCAATTTTGATCTGGTCCCCATCCACGATGATGCCAAGGTATTCGATGTGGGGTTGTTCAAAGGCGCACTTGGAGGGTTTGAGGAAATAGGATTTGACCTCTAGAAGGTCGAGGACTTTGTGGACAATGGTGCGGTGGCGTGATAGGTCGTCATGAGTAGCGATGAGAATATCATCCATGTAGATGAAGAGTTCCTTGGGGTATTTGTCCTTAAGGTGGCGGAACATGCGGTTCATGGTGCAGGAAAAGGTAGCGGGGGAATTGGTGAGGCCAAAGAACATGACACGAGGTTGGAAGAGGCCGAAGGGTGTTTTAAACACGGCCTTCCACTGATCTTCTTCTTTGATGCGTATATTGTTATAGCCCCAGTGGATATCGAACTTGGTGAAGATCTTCTTTCCCTGGAGTTGTTCGAGGATGGTGTTAATCAGTGGGAGGGGGTATGTGTCGTGGATGGTCCATGAGTTGAGGGGTTTGTAGTCTTGAGTGGGACGTAGTTTACCATCCTTCTTCTTTACAAAGAAGAAGGAGGAGGCATAGGGGGAGTTGGATTCAACGATGTAACCTTTCTCCAAGTGTTCCTTAATGAACTCCTTGGTGACCTCTTCTTCGACTGGGGTGAGAGGATATACTTTACAGTTGATAGTGGCGGGAGCATCTGGTTTTAGGGAAATGGCGTGGTCATCTTCTCTAGCAGGGGGAAAGTGTTGTGCGGCTTTCTCAGAGAAGACAGTGGCATGGCGTTGGTATTCGGAGGGGATGTCGGTTACTGGTGGGGTTTTGGAGGCGATAGCTTTCTCAGCCCATTTCTGGGCAATACTGTTGATCTGGGGGTGGACGCGTTTGTGGTAGGAGATGGAGTGGAGTGCGAGGTCCCCTCCTTCAAGGGTGTTGGTGGTCCAGTCAATTCTGGGGTTGAATCGTTTAAACCATGGGTGACCTAGGATGAGGCGGTCATGTCCAAGGTTGGCGATGTATAAGGGCATTCTTACTGCTTGTGCCCCTTGGTTGATGACGAGGTAGGTGAGGTGGGTAATGGAGCCCGCCTGGTTGAGGGTTCCATCCACATTGTGGACGAGGCGAGGGGTGCGTAATTCTTGTGTCCCAAGGTGTAACTTTGAGACAGTGCGAGTGTCGATGAAATTGTTGGTTGCCCCACTATCAAGGAGGACTTCTACTTCAGCCTTTCCGTGCCACATGTAAATCTGAACGGGGATTGTCATTGAGTCGTTCTTCGTACTGTACATGGTGCTAATGGTTGCCTTGCTCTCGGCTGTTAGAGTTTGGCATCGTGAAAATCCTGGTCATCCAGGTATTCTCCTCGCTCTTCTTCAGTCATGCTGGCTATGATAGCTGCAATCTGTTGAGCCTTGGTTTTCTTGGGGGTGTTGGTGGAGGGAGTGGTGGAAGTGGTGGTGCGGGGTGCAGTGGTGGACAAGGTGGAGGTGGTGCGAGCACTGGAGGTGCTCTGGCGCTGGGGGCATTCGCGGGACATGTGTCCCTGGCGGCGACAGTGGAAACAGCGTCCTTCTTTTGCTAGCTTCTCGCGTTCTTCTGGGGTGAGCTTCTTGAGCTTTTGGGGGGTACTGGTGGTGGCATCTACGTCCATGGGGATGACGCCATGGTTGTGGGACTGGGTGTGACGGGGTTGTGTAGTGTGCGAAGTGGACTGGAACTGGGTCTTCTTTTTGTTGAGGAGGAGGTTAGAGTTGCGCAACTCGCGCGTTTGCTCTACTTCTCTTCGTGCTGCATTCTTCCACTCATCCATGGTGACGGGCCAGGTATCCCTATAGAGGACACGACGGTGGATGGACTCTTCAAGTCCAGCTTTGAACTGGGCAATGGTGCCCTTGGCGGTGGGTTCCCATTCAGCAGCGGTGGCGAGCTGTTCGAAGGTGGCAATGTAGGTGTCAATGTCGAGGTCCTTCATGCGAAGGTTCATGAGTTTTTGGTAGGCCGATTGGACGCGGGTGGAGTCAGCCCAGGCACTTTTGAAGTCGGCATCAAAGGTGTCCCATAGGACTTCGTCTGTGCAGGCGATGGGGGTGGTGGAGTGTTTGACTTTAGCGATGAGGGCCTTTTCTTGGGCCTCCACCCAGTCAGCGACAAGAGGTCCCTGGATATAAGACAGGGCAGTGAGGACGTGCAGGTAAGGTTGCGCCATGATATTGATGTTGTCATTGAGGGCCCAATAACGATGGAACTGGCTGAGGAAGGTGCCACTGAGGGTGCGGTTACCCGTGAAGGTGTTTGGAGCGACTGATTGGAGCGCCCCTGATGTGATGGTGCGGGTGGTCATGGTGGTAGGGGCTGTGACTGGTGCAGTGGTTATAGGTGGTGCAGTGGTAGGGGGTGCTGTGACAGGAGTGGGAACACATGGAACGGATGGGAGAGTAGGTGGTTCGATGGTGGGGAGTGCGTTGTCTGGATTACCAGGGTCAGTGGGTAGGTACCAGCCAAGTCCTAGTCCATGTTCTGCTGGGTCTGCTGGGGCGGCGTGTGCTGGAGAGGTGAAGAAATTTGCGCCTTCTCTGGTAAGTTGGTGCCACTGATGGTTGATGAATTCAACCGGAACTGCTTTTCCTTCGTTGTTAAGGTAATACCCTCCTTGTGGGTCGTTAGGGAATGTAGACCAGTAGGCGGAACCAACGATATGGGCAGGGAGATCTGCTCTTAAGCGACGGGGTACTAGGGTGGGGCAGACGGGGTCTAAGGAGATGGATAAACTAGCCACGGTGTTTCAGGGTGCTGTGAGTCGATGGGTACAAGGGAGCAGCAAACAGAGTTACTGCGACGAGGTAGAAGAGTCTTGTCTTATGTTAAGGCCTAGCGGGGCCTTACTGTGCGACGGGCACCGAGGGTACGAGGGGGACAAGGACAGAGTATGAGGACGGGGTGCTTGGTAAACAACAACCAAGGCCGAGGGAGTTCTAGGGGACGAAGGTCCACGAGGGACAACCAAGGAGCAAGGGTTCGAAGAGTGAGTCGATGGACTTAGTGACGAGGTACAAGGGGCTTCGGTCAGATGGCCAAAGTACGAGGGACTAAGTTGAGCGACTTAGGGTCTGTGTGTGCGCGTTGTTATAGCACAAGCGCAAAGCTTCGAAGCGGCTCCCAACTAAGGGAAGACCGACAGTGGTGGTGAGACGACGAGAAGGAGGCACACAGTTGAGGAGTGAACAAGTCTGGTATTCGCTAGTATGATAAACGAAGACAAGACTGGAGAGTGAGCGTACAAAGTGGCTAGGTTTATAAAGGTTGCTACCCCGTGTCCGTCCCATGAGGGGATACTAAAGGAGAACAAGAGGAAACGTGAATGGGGAAGGAGAAGAAAGGGGACAAGGGGAAGCGCAGAAGGGGAAAGGTTAGGAAGGGGATTTGGAGTAAGGAAGCATACATGGTAGTGAGTCAACAGGTTAGTACTCCGAGGGGAAGCAAATATGAGTCAAAGAGATATGGTAAAAGAAAAATAAGTCCATGGTGAGCTGGATCACGACAATACCACTTTATAGACGTGATCCATCATGCGGTAGGGAAGTTTTGATGCAAATAAGGAGAGTGTCAACTGGGCATCCAGGGTGTTACGGTTGACCCTCCGGACTTATCGAATATAACAAGCAATGTAGTGATTCGGATCTCGGACTCTTACTTACCGGTTGTGGCTACGGTAGTAAGCAGTAATTAGTCACGGACTTAGTATAACAGTCAGCACTCAGCAGTCGCATGTGATTGCTGAGTGATTCCTAGGATAGCGGTACTAGGGTTCGAGGTAGTACTGCTATAGGTCAACAGATATTGGAGAGGCGCTTTAAAGCCCTCGTGTACATGTATAAGTAGTAGTCGTTGAAGACCAAGACTCGCTATCTTGGTCTTCTTTAACTCGTCATTCTTCTCTCGTCTCAACTCCTCTATTCCCTCCTCTTCTCCTTGTGGGCCATTCTGAGTCGACGACTTGTGCTTCACATCTGGAAGCAAGCCACTACTTTAGGCCAGCATGATATAGAAGCTCCGCTGATAGCCTTGTCATTACGTTAAGGAAGCTCCTTCGTATTTGACTGAGACAATTCACCCTCCTAGCGCCAGTCCAGGGTCCAAGTCGGACCAGCGTCCTGACGAGACGTAACATTAAGACCAAGATCCCATTGTGGCGGCTAGGACTACTACACGAGAAGCGTGGGCGATTGACGGTTTCCGCCCTTATTCAAACGCAAGACGAGGAACCAGGAACGTACCTATACGGTATCTGAGGAACGCCTACTGGAGCGAGATCGACGGCGTTGAAGGATACGTAATCAACACGAGAAGTGGAGAACGCCCTGTTGAGTTCAGTTTTGATCGCCATTGTTGGTGCAGAGTCGATTACATTCTTAATCAGTGGCAGGTGATAGAACCCTTGCGTTCACACCGCCAGTGCGACATCTACTTGGACGAAATTGTAACTAGAGCCGATTGGGGCCCTATCGATGGAGCGGAAGAAGACCCCGAAGCCAGTCACTCGGAGAACACCCACGAGACGACCAACGAAAGCGAGCACGAAGAAGAAGCTCAACCCGATCCTCTTACACCATTGACCGAGCAAGAAGAGGCTCTTATCGAACAAGCTGAGTCCATTCAGATTCTCCCACCCATGACAACAATTACCAAAGAAACACCAGTTCACGTTCAAATGCCGTTCGACCCAACAACCGGGCAACCACTCTCCGCAGACGACGCGGCCATCATGAGGGCCGTAGGACCCGACCAACCCGTCCCCCCGTCCAGAGACGGACGAGACTATCACCAATTACCCGGAGGAGGTCCACCCCACGGAGGAGGATTCCCGGGAGGGGGGTTCCCAGGAGGCGGACCACCACCAGGAGGAGCCGGGGGAGTACCACCACCTGGTTCCCCCGCACATGCCCATCACTCAGACAAGTTCGCAGGAAACGCCCCAGAAGTCTTTAAAGGGGACAGGCAAAAGGCCGAGGAATTCCTCACGCAGTGGGAGTTATATTGGGGAATCAACAACAACAACGCCATCATGGCTAACGCTTATAGGTGATCGATGCTATTCCTAACCTACATACAGGGGAAGGACGTAAACGAATGGATCACCCATACAAGTCGCTGGTTGAACCAGCAGGTCACGCACGGAATTGCGGACACGGACCCTCGCCTATGGCTCGAGGTTATCAAGGCCTTCATGCGACGATTCTCCAACACACTGGAGAAAGAACAAGCACAAGCCGCACTAAAGAAGGGAGTACAAATGATCAGAGGAGATATTGACACGTACGTGACCACCTTTGAAACACTGGCACGGCAGGCTGGCTATCGACTAGACTCTCCCCTTACCATCGACATCTTCACCAACGGACTACCCCGTGACCTCTACGAAAAAGTCTTCACCATGGACGACCCCCAGACCTTCGACGACTGGAAAACAGCGGTCATGAAGAGACAGCAACAATACATTCACATGAAGGCACGCCTCGACCAACATCGAGGGTTTAACAGCGGTCAACAATCGACACGACCGACGACCCAGCGACGCGGAGGATGGGGGCCAGGGGGGAACCTTGCTAGGGACCCCAACGCCATGGACACCTCGGCTGATCGAATTCGTGGACGCGCCGCCGAAACTGACAACACTCGGTACCAGCAAAACCCACCACGAGGGGGGTACATGCAACGACAAGGGGTCAAACGAAACTTCTCCGAGGTGACGTGTTATACTTGTGGAAAGAAAGGGCATATTAGCAGGATCTGCCCACAGCACTCCTACAACCAACCATCATCGTCCATCCGACGCACTCGGTACGAACCCGAGGAGCAACCCCTACAAGAGTCTCGGGCTCAGACCCCACGCGAACGCGCCACGAATTGGATGACGGGAGTAGCTGCTGAACCGGACGAGGTAAAAGACCTCATACTAAAAGACTTGTGGAAAGATGAGGGTTTTCGGGACGCCTAAACCCATCGGCCTGGGTAAGGGCGGTCAAATGTAATTCTGCAATTATTACGCGCTACCGATCTATGAAAGTTCCAGTTTCAATTCGTATGAATTATGCCATGGCCGACATCAAAGCACTAGTGGACTCCGGAGCCACCGACAATTTCATGAGACCCGCCTTCGCGAAGAGGATGGGAATGAACCTGCGAATCCTTCCGCAACCCAAAAAGATATGGAATATCGATAACACCGAGAACCGTGCGGGACTAATCACACATTTCGTAGATCTCGATGTACAAACCCGAGGAGTCCATCGATCTATGCGTTTCCTCCTTACAGACATCGGAACCGAAGATCTCGTACTCGGTTACCCGTGGCTCGCCACTTATGAACCACAAATGTCGTGGCGGCACGCCACCATCCGCGAGAACGCACTTCCGATCATTCTCCAACCTGTAATACCTCTACGAAATCACCATCCTGCATTCGCCCGCGCCCTCACCACGTCCGAAAAGGACCATATCGTCACCCAACTACACGACGACGATTCATCCTTCTTGCGAACCACCTCCACCGACTTGGCCATTCAAGCCAAGCAATACACTGAAAAAGCTATTCTCCCACCTGTGTATGCTCCGTTTAACCGTCTTTTTGACGAAGTCGCCTCTCACCGCTTCCCACCGGCCCGTGCCTGGGATCACGCCATTGAGTTCAAACCCGGGGCGCCGGACGCCCTTGACTGTAAAATATACCCACTAACGCATGATGAAGACATCGCCCTCCAGGCCTTTCTTGATGAACAGCTCACCAAGGGGTATATCCGCCCCTCCAAGTCTCCTTACGCCTCACCCTTCTTCTTCGTCAAAAAGAAAGACGGCAAACTCCGGCCGGTACAGGATTACCGCCGCATCAACGACCTCACGATTCGCAATCAGTACCCTCTCCCTCTTATTACCGACTTGATCGCTGACCTCAGCAACGCCCATATCTACACCAAACTGGACGTTCGCTGGGGGTATAACAACGTGCGCATCCGTACCGGCGATGAAGGTAAAGCGGCGTTCAAAACCAAATACGGCCTCTTCGAACCAACGGTCATGTTCTTCGGCCTCACCAACTCTCCGGCGACGTTCCAAACCATGATGAACCACATCTGCCGCGATGTCATCGCCAAACACGCAGCTCTGGGAACCACTATTCGGGTCTACATGGATGACATTGGCATCGCCACTCACATTGGCCACTCTCTCGCTGATCATATTGCCGCAGTTCACGACATTCTCGCCCTCTCCGCCGAGCACGACCTCTATTACAAACTCAAGAAATGCCTCTTCCATGCGCCCCGTATGGATTACCTGGGGGTCATCCTTGAAAAGGGGGTGACACGCATGGACCCGGTCAAAATTTCGGGCATCAAAGACTGGCCCACACCAATGAAAGTCAAAGACGTTCGCTCCTTCCTGGGATTCTGCAACTTTTACCGAACATTCATCCGCAATTTCGCCTCTCACGCCAAACCCCTCAACCACCTGACGAAGAAGGACACAGAATGGAGATGGGGGAAGGAGGAGGAAGCCGCATTTCAAAAGCTGAAACACCTCGTCACGTCCGAACCAGTGCTAACACACCCCGAGCTGAGTAAACCCTTCGAGCTAGAAGTGGATGCTTCTGGTTTCGCTACAGGAGCAGTTCTACTACAACGAAAGGAGGACGGGAAGAGACATCCCATCGGCTACTATTCGTCCACCCTCAACGCAGCAGAACGCAACTACGACATTTACGACCTTGAATTGCTGGCAATCGTAAAAGCGTTTCGCAATTGGCGGCCCCTACTTGCTGGCTCCCCACACCGAACTAAAGTATTCTCCGACCACCTGAACCTGCAGTACTGGCGATCACCACAAAAGATTAGCCGGCGTATAGCCAGGGAAGTACTTGAGTTATCGGAGTATGACTTTGAAATTCACCACATTAAGGGCAATGCCAACGGACGAGCCGACGCCCTCTCACGACGACCAGACTACGACCAAGGAGAGCAGGATAACGAAGGAGTTACGGTATTGCCAGGACACGTATTTGCAAAAGCAGTCGTCAGCACAGTAAACCCCGAACCAATGACTTTTACGCACCAACAAGACGAAGGAGTGATACGACCATGGGTCGACGGGCAGCGACTAAAGAAGATTGAGGGGGTATGGTATAAGGAAGGGCGACGAGTAATCACGGGGGAAGTCCCCGAAAAGAGAAGTATCATCCAGTCTCACCATGATTCCCCTGTTCACGGCCATCCAGGGATTCGACGAACTACCCAACTGGTCGAACGACGATACTGGTGGCCGGGTCTACGGAACGACGTGCTAGACTACGTGAAGGGCTGCGCCGAATGTCAACGAATCAAAGTCAATAATCGGCCGAGTCGCGCACCTTTGGAACCCATCTATCCCAAACCGGAAGCCATGCCATTCGAGACGGTGGCCATGGACTTCATCACGAAACTTCCTCAATCCTCGGGATATGATTCCATCCTCACAGTAACTGACCACGACTGCAGTAAAATGGCGGTCTTTATACCATGCAACGAAGAGATCACGTCAGAAGAAACGGCGGGACTCTATGCCCGATACGTATTTCCCCGCTTCGGACTTCCATCTACTATCATCAGTGACAGGGACCCTAGATTTGCGAGCAAATTCACACGAGAACTATGCAAACGCCTCGGCATCACACAGAATATCTCCACGGTGTACCATCCCCGAACCGACGGTCAGTCGGAACGGACCAATCAATGGCTGGAACAATATCTACGATTCTGGACCAATGAGCGGCAGGACAATTGGTGCTCTTATCTTCCTATGGCAGAATTCGCGCATAACAACTGGGCACATGAGGCAACAAAGATGACGCCATTCAAGTTGCTCATGGGATACGACCCTCGAGCTGATTGGACCGATAAGCCATCCCCTATCCCTCACGTCACGTTGCGCGCTGATCAGCTGAAAGAAGCACGGCGAACGCCGCAAGAACTTATCGTCAAGGCCCAACAGTCATGGGTCAAGGCCAAGACAGCGCCCAAGTATCAAGTGGGAGATCAGGTGTGGCTGGAAGGACGTCATTTACATACGTCTCAACCAACCGCAAAACTTGTGGCGCGGAGACACGGCCCTTTTCGGGTCGCCCAGGTGATGTCCCCTGTCAATTACCGCCTCGAACTTCCCACGCAGTGGCAGATACACCCCGTTTTTCACACCGATCTTCTCACGCCTTATCGTGAGACACCCACGCACGGACCCAATTATCAGCGCCCACCACCGGATCTTGTTGATGGAGAAGAAGAATACGAAGTCTCGAAGATTCTAGACCACCGGCTGTTCGGGCGAAAGCGAAAAAAGCAGTACCTCGTGGCATGGAAGGGGTATTCCGACTCGGAGAACCAGTGGGTCAACAAAGAGGACATCTTTGCCGACGAAGCCGTGGCGGAGTATGAACGTACCCAAAAAACGCATATAAGACGTACCCTCTCCGGCCAGTCCTCTCATCCGCTTTCTCCCTTCCACTCCACTCAAGTCACCCCTCTCCAATATATGCCTTTCACCCCCGATGCCTCCCTCTCGCAATCACAAAAGTACTATCGCGGAACCCCTGAAAGGGTTTTTGCGGCCGAGCTGGAAGAAGAGCGCGCACTTGCTCGAGGAGAAGGTGCCCACCAAGGACTCGTGGTTGTGGAAGACCGAGGGGGACGTCGGACCCCCATCACCGAAGCTGAGTTGTCCAGCGTCATGCGACAGTTCCCCGCTCAAGCTGCCGCAGGAAATGCAGCCCGCCTCTCCGACGACGACGGTGTTCCCTTGTGGGACATCCTCCAGGTTGACACCGACCCGGAGGTCATCATCACCACCAACGAAATCCGCCTCCTCGGCGGACCACTGGACCCAGCAGCTGCGCTTCGAGCAGCTGGCGACCCTGCTCCATGGGCCGAGCCCGCACCTCTCCCAATACCTCCGAGAATTTGGGCCGACGAAGCCATGGAGGGAGGTAGTAGCCGAATGGAGGGATCAACAGCTGCAGGAAGCGAAGACCCGGCGGCAGGAGATGGCGACACGGAGGGAGAGACTGAGGACGACGGCGAGGACATCTGGTATCCAGCTGAGCATGACTCCATTTCCTACGGACGAGATGCTGACGCCCCGCGTCACACCACTCCGCACGCCCTCACCACCGATGGTACCCCCATGTACCGAGGTGATATCCGTCCCCAGCTCGCCGACCGAATGGCGAGCACCGTCGCCAGCGCCCGTTGTCCATACGGGTTCCGGGTCAATCGAGGACCCGATTTCGTTCCCTTCCCCATCACCACCTCCGACGGCGTGACGCGCCAGGCAAAATACGTCCAGGTCATCTTCGGACCTGACCCCCTCGCTCTGGGACTCATTGACGGGTCCGACAAGGTCTACCCCAAGCCCTTGTACGCCACGGCGCAGAGTCTCAACCCGGGCGAGGAGAAGCCCGTGTTCGCCCGCGAGGATCTCATGATCCTCGACGGAGGCTACGACGAGCGTGCGCGTGTCAACCGCGCCCTCAACGAGCTCAAGGACGTCACGCTGACGGCGGAGGTGCACCGCTACCGAGCCCTGGGAGGAGTTATCGAGCGGATGGAATTCCGGATGGCGGAGTTGGAGCAGGAGTGGGGGTGTCTTACCGTGGCACGTACCGCGTGCGTCCGTCGTCTTGAATGTGCTAACGCGATGGACCGTATCGAGGAGCGGATGGGTGGTTGGATCGGCGTGGGGCAGGGTCATCGCAACTGGACCAATGCCCCTTCCAGCTCCGGTGGCGCTGCTGCCTGAAAAGGGGGTGATGTTACGGTTGACCCTCCAGACTTATCGAATATAACAAGCAATGTAGTGATTCGGATCTCGGACTCTTACTTACCGGTTGTGGCTACGGTAGTAAGCAGTAATTAGTCACGGACTTAGTATAACAGTCAGCACTCAGCAGTCGCATGTGATTGCTGAGTGATTCCTAGGATAGCGGTACTAGGGTTCGAGGTAGTACTGCTATAGGTCAACACATATTGGAGAGGCGCTTTAAAGCCCTTGTGTACATGTATAAGTAGTAGTCATTGAAGACCAAGACTCGCTATCTTGGTCTTCTTTAACTCGTCATTCTTCTCTCGTCTCAACTCCTCTATTCCCTCCTCTTCTCCTTGTGGGCCATTCTGAGTCGACGACTTGTGCTTCACATCTGGAAGCAAGCCACTACTTTAGGCCAGCATGATATAGAAGCTCCGCTGATAGCCTTGTCATTACGTTAAGGAAGCTCCTTCGTATTTGACTGAGACAATTCACCCTCCTAGCGCCAGTCCAGGGTCCAAGTCGGACCAGCGTCCTGACGAGACATAACACAGGGGATATGTTGCTTCAGCAGCAAGAGATTCAAACTGGGCGATAAATGTGTCCACCTCATTTGGTATGAATGAGAGGTGTTGTAGCTTATCTTCTGCCCTTTCTCTTGCTCCTGTATCTTGGAATGCTTGTTCAAAGCCTTGAGACACAGCCATCCAGTAAAATTCGTCATTCAGGAGTCTTCCGTTATTCATCTCTGCAAGGATCCAGTTGGTCCATCTCTTAACCCAGTCCTTTATGTTTGGTCCCTTGATAAATCCGAGTAGCAGAGCCGCTCGTTTCATTAGTATAGCCATCTGTTCAGCATCCAAATTTGTGATTCAGTACAGGTTGAATTCCTGCATGAATTGGTCTGCTAGGGCTCAGGTACCATCAAAGTTGGTTGGGGGGTTTCCTCCAAGTTTGCTGTTTGCCCCTCCAGGGCCCTGGGCTGGCACCTGCCCTGCCTCCAACAGGGGCGCCACCTGGTGGGGGTCCTCCACCTCTGGGTGCACCTCTGCCTGCTGGGGCACCTCTGCCTCCAGGTGCACCCCCACCTCCTGGGGGGCCACCTCCTGGTGGTCCTGGGGGCCCACCTCCAGAGGGACCACTTCCTGCTGCCGTAGTGCTAGCAGGGGGGTTTCCGCTTCCTGTTCCTGTCCCCTTCGTGAAGAATGTTTGTATTGTGGATGGGGGAACAGCCGTTGTTGTTGTGGTTGCAGCTGTGGTTGTCGTCTGTGTTGCCATTGGAGAACTTTTTGTATCACATCTCTTAGTGGTTGGCATGGTATGCTGGTGTTACATTATGGTAGGGACGTCCACCTGATGTGGGTTAAGTTGATCTACTGAGACGCTGCACTAAGGGTATGGTTCTGGTTGTCAAGGGAAGTTCCAAGGAGGAACTTCAGTGAAGATGTACAAGTTGAAGAGTCAGCCTAAGCCAATAGTGGAACTTAGGATTCTTCAGTGAGAGGAGAGGGTTTGTTCAGTTGAGAGATGGAGTATTCAACAGTCTTCGATTGCTTGAGTACTGTAGAGTACAAAAAGTCAAGTCTAAGGCTACTACTACCTGGTGAGCCTGTATTTATAGTAAAGTAATAGGGATCCTAGGATAGAATGATAATGGCATCCTAGGATTGAGTCATTGAGCAATCACAATAAGAACTGCAGAGCGCAGCTCGCAGTAATCACATGTAAGATGTGAAACAAAAGATATATGTTACACTTCGGTAAGCATGGGCCTTGCTTTAGGCGATAGTAAGATGCGAGTACTCAGCTGTACGATGTCAAAGTCGAGTGTGGGATCTCTAAGTCCTAACACGCTGATAACTTGCAACTGGGAAGGCCTCTTGGTGAGCCTTATGCAGTGCGCCCCTCTTGCAGTCCTAGTACTTAGCGAGGAGAAGAGGATGTGAGAAACCGATGATTCAAGAAGACCAAGATGGCGATTCTTGGTCTTCCCGTACTACTATTTATACACGATGATGGAGGGCTTTGAAGCGCCTCCCGAATAGCTATTGACCTATAGCAATACTAGCTCAAACCCTAGTACCGCTATCCTAGTAATCAGTAAGCGTAAAGTACCATGTGATACTACTGCTGCCTGATAACATGTGAAAGAGACTGTCCCTGACTAATGTAAGAATTACAAGCCTACTACTGTAGTCAGAACCTAGTAGTAAGCGTCCAAGTCCGATCCGTGACAATATAAGTGAAACAACTGATGTGAGTGAAACACATAGCCCCCTAGCAACGGGCATGAGTTGTCATGACTCACATGTGAAATAAAGTAAAGAGTCACTATGACTCTTATGAGAATGATAAATAAGGGAGTCACCATGACTCCAGTGAGAATGATCATGTGAGGGAAACACAAAGGTGTTGTAACGGTCACACCAGCCGTCTAGCTTAACTTGAGCTGGGTTTCTCAGAATGCTTGTATTGCACACAACAACCAAGGCAAAACCACTGCAATAGTGGTTGCAACTGAGAGACGAAGGGGAAGACCAAAGGGAATGGCTCGCTAAGAAGTGGCACAACAAGACAACATCTAAGGGTTTGGTGAAGAAGACCAACTAAGGCCCTTAGGAAGACAGGAGGGATCTATGATGCGGATTCTGAAGAACTCAAGATAGGGAATACATGTGAAGACAAGCTAGTACTTATACTACTAGTAGATAAGGTTCGGACTCAGTACGAACCTTAAGTCCTTATCTCTAGCCAATAGCCATAAGGGCTCCGGCTCCACAAGCTGAAACACAAGGAAGGAACATAATTGGACCGGCCTATAAAGGCACCA
This sequence comes from Lactarius evosmus, assembly GCA_951394315.1. Classification (NCBI taxonomy): domain Eukaryota; kingdom Fungi; phylum Basidiomycota; class Agaricomycetes; order Russulales; family Russulaceae; genus Lactarius; species Lactarius evosmus. The sequence continues at coordinate 6,071,244 of OX596124.1, forward strand.
ACATCCATCAGACACAAGGCAGCGCCCGTATAGTACATGAGGCGTCCATCAGAAAGTCCATCAGTAAGTAAGGTAGAAGACATCAGGAACCAGCACCCCCTTTACATAAGCTGTAAACCCTAGGAAACCCTAGGGTTTGGATTATGTAAGCATTATATAAGCTGACAAATCTTGACTTTACTACAAAAAAAAAAAAGAAGAAAAATCTTGTTAAAGCATAAGAGTTAAGAAGGAAGAGGAGTTCATAGACATAAAGTACACTATAGGGGTGCTACAGAGGCCTTAATTTCCCTAATTATATCTGGTGGAAGGGTGCGATGTCCATGATACTTTCTGTTAGCCCACACTGCCTGTGCACCTGTTAAGCCTTCTCCATATGCATGGATAAACCTTGCTAAGTGATTAGCATATCTATAGATCCAGTAAGAAAGTAAGAACTAGAGAAAGGAAAATATATGCTCACCGCCTAATCTGATTAAGGGGGACACTATCAAGACACTTCTGCACCTTTTTCCCCATCTCACTAATTGTTGCACTCCTCTTAGCAGCATGGAATTGAAGTTTTGCAGCACCCTAGTACTGCTCAATAAAATTGAGTTCACAGTGGTATTTGGGGTAGAAGTCACAGATGTGGCCATGTGACTCAACAAGTTCTTGAAGTTGTGACTTCTGAGAAATAAAGTCAAGCTGATTGAAGAGAAGACGTTGGCAGCAGCAACTAGTCTTGTTATCAAGGCATTTAAAGCCAGGGCACTCAGCAGGCAAACCAGCCTCTGGCCAAAGACCACGCTCCTTTATAATCTCCTCCATCCCTTTAAACCATCCAGGCATGGTGGGGTGGTCATCAGGGAAGTAAAATAACTGTGGCTCCCCAGTTTGTGGGTTTATACCAGAGCGCATCCTTGCTGCATCCTTTAAAGGTGTCCAGCCAGCTTTAGGATCTGCAAGGCAAATGATCAACCATGTAGAAGTGAGAAATATTAAAATAATTGAAGAATACATTTAGGCATTCTTCTTGCTGATAGGGCATTAGCAGCCCGCTTCTGATGTGAGGGGGCATTGTCAAAGAGAAAAAGTCCTTGTGCCATTCCCTTTGTCTTGCCCTCAAAGATATCAATTGCATAGTCAACTTGCTGAAGCAAGTTGTCTGCATCAAAATAACCATCGCGGTTAACACCAGCTTTAAAAAGGACTCTTGCTTCTCTGCTCAAAAGAATGGTTAAGTCACAGTGGGCCATAGAAAAGAAATAACACACTCTTCTCCATCACATAAGCGGCCCCACTCAGAAGTTAGAAAATCAGACACCATAATTGATTGTCCATCTCCTTTTTGATGTGGGGTGGCCTTAGTGCTCTTATGAGCCCAATGAGTCTTTCTAAGATCATTCTGATAAAAGGTTGACTCATCATGAGTCACCAGGATCAAGTGAAACCTGCCACCAGGCACAGGGAACCCTTTTGGCAGTGGGAGTAGGTTTCCATTGTTGTCCCACAAGTGGAAGCGCCTCTCATATTGTTTCCACCTTTCAATAAAGGCTTCTCTATATGCAACAACATCTGGGCACTCATGGCCATCCATGTCGTGATCCGGCTCACCACGGACTTATTTTCTTTTTACTATATCGCCTTGACTCATACCTGTTTCCCCTCGGAGTACTAACCTGTTGACCCATTACCATGTACGCCTTTCTACTCCGATTCTCCTTCTATCTCTTTCCCCTTTCGCATCTCCTATTGTTCTCCTTTGATTCCCCCTTCTCCCCCTTTCCCCTTTCGCGTTCCCTTTGTTCCCTTTCAGTATCCCCTTTATCGGACAGATCCGGAGTAGAGACCTATATAAGCCTGACCATGTATACGCTTATTCTCCAGTCTTGTCTTCGTTTATTCTACTAGCGAATACCAGACTTGTTTACCCCTCTACTGTGTGCTCCCTTCTCGTCGTCTCATCACCACTGTCGGTCTTCCCTTAGTTGGGAGCCACCTCGAAGCTTTGCGCTTGTGCTATAACAACGCGCACACACAGATCCTAAGTCGCTCGACTTAGTTCCTCGTACTTCGGCCGTCTGACCGAAGTCCCTTGTACCTCGTCACTAAGTCCATCGACTTACCCTTGAACCCTTGCTCCTTGGTCGTCCCTCGCGGACCTTTGTCACTTAGAACTCTCTCGACCTTGGTTATCGTTTACCAAGTACCTCGTCCTTGTACCCTGTCCTTGTTCCCCTCGTACCCTCGGTGCACGTCGCACAGTAAGGCCCCGCTAGGCCTTAACAATCCAGATACATGCCATGTTGTGTGGGGCCATAGCGCCAGTTCAGCTTTTGCAGCCATCTATGTGCTGTGCGCTCGGAGATTTTTGGCTTAGTAATCCCAAAGTGTGAGAACCTTTCTTGAACCTCCGCACTGGCAACAACCTCAGCAACACTAGATGCTGTTATATATTGGCCCTTTGTATGGGCCATTATCTGAAGCTGAAGGAACTGTGAGGTATCCTCATCATCAAGAACTGTCCAGTGTGACTGGCTATAGTGGAGCTGTGGGAGCTCATTACTGTGGATGAACTCAAGAATCCACTGCCTGAGCATCCAGGCATGATTCACACCCTTCCCTTCAATTTTCAAGACCATCACTGAAGCAGTCCTCCAGGTAAAGTGAAGGGCTGGGTCTAGGTAGAGGTTTAACACCCCAACCATCCCAGTGAGACGAGCCCGAAGAATTATGTTAAGCAGTTTATTTGAGCTTATGACTGAGAGAGCAGCACAAGCCTGCTGAAGTCTCTCGCAGTCATTCCACACCTCGAGGGCCTGGTCAGTGGACGTCAGTGGGCCCAGATCCATGGGAACTCAGCTGTGACAAAGCTCATCGAGTGCAGTATCCAAGTCCAAGAATCCAGTGAGTCCACTGTGAGCTGAATCTAATGCCTCATCAGCTCGCATGCGTTCATCAAGGTCACCACCTCCACTGGCTTGTTCAGTGAGTCTTTGGTATCTTTGTCCAACCAGGCCATGTCCATAAACACCAGCAGTGCCGCACACTTTGTCCACACACCCACATTGTGCATGGTCAGCAAGATTGACCCTCTCTCCCTCCTTTGAGCCCTCGGAGGAGGAGGAGCTCTCTTCAACTTCTTTGGCAAGATGGTGTCGTATACAAGCAACCAGGTCGGATTGACGAACAGCTGCGTTCATCACTTTGTCAGCACACCCCCCCTGTGTGTGGTCGGCAAGGTCTTCCCACTCCCCCTCCTTTGAGCCCTCGGAGGAGGAGGTGCTCTCTTCGACTTCTTTGGCAAGATGGTGTCGCGTGCGTGCAACCAGGTCAGATTGATGAACGGTTGCATTCGTCACTTTGTCGGCACACCCACCCTGTGCGTGGTCGGCAAGGTCCTCCCCCTCCCCCTCCTTTGAGCCCTCCTTGGAGGAGGTGCTCTCTTCAATGTCTTCGGCAAGATGGTGTTGCGTGCGTGCAACCAGGTCTGATTGACGGCTGACAGCCTTTGTTGCTTTGTTGGCCCACCCGCCTTGTGTGTGGTCAGTGTTGCCATGGAATCGCACCTGATCAGACGGTTCAGGTAAGTGTCCCCCATATTCTTTTACTTCTCCACTGACAAAGGAGTCTTCAGACGACGTCTGATTGACATCTGTGGGATGTGACGACCCTGGCCCCCTGTCGTGATCCGGCTCACCACGGACTTATTTTCTCTTTTACTATATCGCTTTGACTCATTCCTGCTTCCCCTCGGAGTACTAACCTGTTGACTCATTACTATGTACGCCCTCTTACTCCGATTCCCCTTCTCCCCTTCTCCCCTTTTTGCACTTCCCATTGTTCCCTATTCTACCCTCTTCCCCATTCGCGTTGTCTTTGTTCCCTATTATAGTATCCCCTTCACAGGATGGACACGGAGTAGCTACATATATAAGCTCGACCACTTGTGTGCTTATTCCCTAGTCTTGTCTTCGTTTATCATACTAGCGAATACCAGACCTGCTTACTCCTCCAACTGTGTGCTCCCTTCTTGTCGTCTCATCACCACTGTCGGTCTTCCCTTAGTTGGGAGCCACCTCGAAGCTTTGCGCTTGTGCTATAACAACGCGCACACACAGACCCTAAGTCGCTTGACTTAGTCCCTCGTACTTCGGCCGTCTGACCAAAGCCCCTTGTACCTCGTCACTAAGTCCATCGACTTAGTCCCTCGTACTTCAGCCGTCTGACCGAAGCCCCTTGTACCTCGTCATTAAACCCATCGACTTACCCCTCGAACCCTTGCTTCTTGGTCGTCCCTCGTGAACCTTCGTCTCCTAGAACTCCCTCGGCCTTGGTTACTGTTGCCAAGCACCTCGTCCTTGTACCCTGTCCTTATCTCCTCGTACCCTCGGTGCACGTCGCACTGTAAGGCCCCGCTAGGCCTTAACACCCCCCCCAATGACTCTCGCCCTCGCCCTCAGGCTCCTCACCTCCACTTTCTTTGGTCACCTTCTGCTTCAAAGTGAGGAACATCAAAACGTCAAGAAAGCCTTTTGAGGCCAGAGCCTCGCATGCCTTTTCACAGCGGGAGGCTGTCTTCTTCGAGTCACCATGGTAAGTCTTTGGTGTCTTGTGTTTCTGACCCACATTTTGCCTCTCTAGCTCGACCACAAGTCGCTGCACTTCCCGCAGCGTGGACGCGAACTGCTGCAGAGCAATATTGTTGTCGAGATCGGGCCCATTGGACAGATCACTGGGATCTGCCCCATCGCCTTCGTCCTCTGAAGCGAGGGAGTCCCTCATTTCTGGTGAGGCTTCATTGGGCACTTCTGTATTCACACCACTGACACCACTGCTTGGATAGGAGCCCATGGGCTCAGTTTCGGTTTCAGCATGGCTGGCTTCAGGGTTGGCGTTGGGTCCTGCAAGTATGGCGACCTACGCTTGTGGATGAGCACACCCACAGCCATTGTAGGATGCACCATCAAGCCAATGCTCCTCAAGATGTTTCTTCCATGCATTCACAAGTGTTTGTGTGTGGGCCTTTTGGCTGCGTGTTTTACGAGGCATACTGAATCAATTATCGGGTTTGCAGGGACACAGGGCTTCGCACTTGTCAGTATGTTGTAGGTCACATGATGTACTATATAAGCGGGACAAATGTTGCTTTAATTTGACAAAAATGTGTGGAATAGTAAGAAAATGCGTTTTGCAAAAAATAAAAACGGCTAATATCTTGTGCAAATCTCAATATTTTTTAAAAAACATTTGTACAAGTTGTAGCTACATATGTCTACTTTAATTTGTACAAAGTAGATTATTTTATTTTAATGATGCGAGAGAGGAGTAAGGACGACGAAGGAATGCACCTTTACCCAAACCCTAGGGTTTACAGCTTATGTAAAGGGGGTGCTGGTTCCTGATGTCTTCTACCTTAGGCATGGAGGCCTAGTCCATGTCGTCACCAACCGGATAACCAGCTGCAGCATACCCAAGGCACACACGCTCAGGTGATGCCTCACATGATGCATCACATGATCCTTCCTCATCCCGCTCATTGTAATAATGAGCGTAAGCCCTATTCATCCATGCTTTGTCATCAGTTTCCTCATCTTCAGAAGGTGGGGATGACTTAGCTGGTTGGGGCTCTGGACGCAATGTCCACATGCTTAGGTCACCCTTTCTCATTGTTATGTCACAGTAGGGACGTTCACCCGACGTGGGTTAAGTTGATCTACTGAGACGCTGCACTAAGGGGTCTGGTTCTGGTTGTCAAGGGAAGTTCCAAAGAGGAACTTCAGTGAAGATGTACGAGTTGAAGAGTCAGCCTAAGCCAATAGTGGCACTTAGGATTCTTCAGTGAGAGGAGAGGGTTCGTTCGGTGAGAGATGGAGTATTCACAGTCTTCGATTGCTCGAGTACTGTAGAGTACAAAAAGTCAAGTCTAAGGCTACAAGCTATCTAGTATGCCTGACTTTATAGTATCTACAAGGGATCCTAGGATGGAGTCACAATAGTATCCTAGGATCTAGTCATCATGTCTCCAAGACAATGAAACAATAAGTAGCTGCGGCGCAGTCCACAGTAATCACAAGCTAAGGTATGAAATGAAAGATATACTCCTTAGCAATGGGTTAGAGTCACTATGACTCTTATGGAACCAAACAAGGTAATGAGTCTCCATGACTCATATGAGAAAGACCATGTGATAAGAAGTAAAAGGTGTCACGTGTCCTAAGGCAAAATAAGGGGAGTAAAATAGGCAGTGTCATAACACTCATCAAGGCCTCTCTTAATGCCTCGGAATCCAGGGTCCTCTCATAGTTATCTAGCATGGGCCAGCTTGGACAGCTTGGCGGCGTGCTCTCATGGGAGCTCAAAATCTCAGCTGTGACAGGTGTCACATGTCCTAAGGTGTTTAAAGAAAAGGAATAAAATAAGGCAGTGTCATAACAAGCTTCCAGATAACCTGGAGCTCAGGTTTGCTATTGGCCTTTTTCATATACATGGGCATCAGGATACCTGCCTTGCAAGGTATTCGCCCAGCTTCATTAAAGGTGGCCGACAAATTGATGGCAAGACCATCAAAACACTTTGGGCTCCACTCAATGAGATCACAAGAAGCACAAGGGGGATGTCAACATCACATGGTAGGGAAGTCATAGATGACCACATGAATGACTCAAATTGGAAGAAGGTTGTTGACTTAGGCAAGTCCCCTCCTACAGGTATCACATTGGTGTTCATATGGGTCAGATAGTCAAATCTGTATCTACATACTACTGAAAGGCACTTTTGGGAGCCACACTGAGTGTGGCAGCATTCAAGTCCATAAGTGCATCAGCAAGTCCAGAGTCTGTTGAGGCTTGGACTGCTGAAGAGGAGTATGCACAAAAGGAGCGAGGTCATGATGTTAAAGTTATGAACATCTATAACATCAAGATGAAACAGTGTGAGCTTGATTGCTCTATGACAGTTTGTGCTTAACATTAGGTTTCAGTCCCATCCCATACAGACATACTTCTTGAATTAACAGAGAAGGAGATAAACACCTCTGGCCATAAGGGACATGCCACATGGATTGGCAGCAGACTGAAGATTTAGGAGATGCAGTACAATTTTTAGCACCTTCCCTACTGAGACTTCTGATTTCAATTTTTCAAAAAACACAGGTTATCCCTTCAAGTACTGGTGAGGAGGATAGGATCCCATCCAATGCCAGATCAAAAAAGGGATATTGCCTTGAAGCACATGTGGCTCCAAGAAAGAGTTGACGCATTCCAGAAGCAAGCAGCTAACATTCTACAGGCTGCCTCAGATGATGATGCCGACTCCTGGAACAACACCCTGATAAGTGAGACCTATGTCAGTGTAGAATTTAATGACATTGGTGAAAGACAAGACAATGATGGGTCCACAGCACCTGCTGAAGAACATGATCAAATGCAATTGACAGGAAATTGCTCTACTGGTGGTGGCATAGATGTAGAGTACATCTCAATGCACCTTCCCTCACATCTTGGATGCAATTGGTGCAATAGAAACACTACTGAAGACCTAGCAAAGGCAGAACTGCATCTAAGGGAAGGCCAACTCAATGATTCTCTGCATCACATTCGCATTGCCCTGGGACACAAATCCTATCTATTCAGACATGATGTTCATCCAGCATGTACCCAGAGGCTCAAAACACATGCTTGGGCAGAAATACATGCAGTTGAGTCAACAGTTCAGCATCACGCTCGGGTGTATATCCATGCATGACAGGCACTAGTAGACCTTGGAGCTGGCACCTCTCTTCTTGGTCGGTACAAAGTCTTGAGGTGGCAGGACTTAAGTGTCAATACAAGCATAATGTAACAGTCACACTGGCCGTCTAGCTTGACTTGAGCTGGGTTTCTCAGAACACTTGTATTGCACATGACAACCAAGGCAAAACCACTGCAATAGTGGTTGCAACTGAGAGACGAAGGGGAAGACCAAAGGGAATGGCTCACTAAGAAGTGGCACAACAAGACAACATCTAAGGGTTTGGTGAAGAGGATTAACTAAGGCCCTTAGGAAGACAGGAGGGATCTATGATGCGGATTCTGAAGAACTCAAGATAGGGAATACATGCGAAGACAAGCTAGTACTTATACTACTAGTAGATAAGGTTTGGACTTAGTACGAACCTTAAGTCCTTATCTCTAGCCAATAGCCATAAGGGCTCCGGCTCCACAAGCTGAAACACAAGGAAGGAACATAATTGGACCGGCCTATAAAGGCACTGACATCCATCAGACACAAGGCAGCACCTGTACAGTACACGAGGCATCCATCAGAAAGTCCATCAGTAAGTAGGCACAGAGGCCTAGTCCATATCGTCACCAACCGGATAACCAGCTGCAGCATACCCAAGGCACATGCGCTCAGGTGATGCGTCACGTGACTCTTCCTCCTGCTCATTGTAATAATGAGCATAACCCCTATTCATCCATGCTTCGTCATCGGTTTCTTCATTATCAGAAGGTGGGGTAGACTTAGCTGGTTGGGGTTCTAAACGCAATGTCCACATGCTTAGGTCCCCCTTTCTCATCAAGGCCTCTCTTAATGCCTTGGAATCTAGGGTCCTCTCATAGTTGTCTAGTGTGGGCCGGCTCAGACAGCTCAGTGGTGTGCTCTCGCAGGAGCTCAAAATCTCAGCCGTGACACATAATTGCGCCTCATGTGCATGGACAACAAAATAAGGCATTGCCTTGGTTTTGGACAATGGATGTCCAGTGAGATACTGATGTTGGGGAATGGATGGAAGACTGTATATGCTTCTCTCTTCACACACACCTGAGAAATATAACCTTCAATGCAGTCTATTGAGTGCATTGGCTTTGGGCAAAAGCTTAAGAGATGCGATGGACCGAAGAACTTCAGTGTCTCCAGGTTGAGATGGAGTCTGCTGTCAGGTTTTTCAGGCATCAAGAGCAAGTCTGGCAAGAAAAGCAGGAGTCCATTGAGCCTCAATCGCATCCAGGCCATGCCGCATGGGCAGCTAGACAAAGTGCAATGTGGTATTCAATGGCTATGTAGGCAGAGTTCAAGTTTACCACTTTGCTCACAAGTGACCCACCTCCTGAATTTGCTAAAGTCTTATGGCCATAATAAAGTATACAAAACTATCGGTTAACTGTGCATAATACTTCTAACTAGCTATCAGTGGCTAGCTAGGGATTAGACCTACAATTCCCCAAAACCACGTCTGTTTAATGGCAATTGCATAGATTTCCCTCATTCACAACACAACCCTAGCAATAATTATATATTGGTATGTTACATCACAGTAGGGACGTTCACCTGACGTGGGTTAAGTTGATCTACTGAGACGCTGCACTAAGGGGTCTGGTTCTGGTTGTCAAGGGAAGTTCCAAAGAGGAACTTCAGTGAAGATGTATGAGTTGAAGAGTTCACCTAAGCTAATAGTGGAACTTAGGACTCTTCAGTGAGAGGAGAGGGCTCGTGAGAGATGGAGTATCAAAGGTCTTCAGATTGCTCTGAGTACCATAAGATACAAGAAGTCAAGTCTAAGGCTACATACTACCTAGCAAGCCTGACTTTATAGTAAATGGGGATCCTAGGATTGAGTTACAATAGCATCCTAGGATCAAGTCAGAGACAATAAGTAACTGTGGAGCACAGTCTGCAGTAATCACAAGCCAAGTCTTGAAACAAAAGATATAAGCCCCTTAGCAATGGGCTAGAGTCACTATGACTCGTATGAGAATGTAAGTAAAAGAAGGCGAAAATGAGTCGTATCGTAACACAGCCCCCCTTTTAGGTGCAAAGTCGCCTTGACTTTGCCTACATGTCAAGATTACCCTCATCTGCATTAGACCAGTAAAGGTCATAGTCCGCCTCGTTTATGTCCCAGTTCTCCTTTTCTTCTTCTTCTTCACCCATCTTGGTGCAGTGGTGACGGCGTACGAAACCCCAACTGCCCGTATGGCAGCAAAATGGGCACTGCTCGTAAAGGGGGCACTCCAATTCTGAGTGCTTGGCATTCACCTTTCCACATTTGTTACACACCTCGGGGGTCCACTCCTCCCTGTCCAACAGTGAAATATGCTCAAGGAGTGTCATTTTGACTTTGCTGCTAGGCCCCACTTCAACTCTAGGGGCAATTTCTTCTTTGGTGTCTGCTGGTGGGCTGGGGGTGGCTGACCTCTTGCCTCCCTTCTTCTTCTTCTTTGGACACTCCTATACCTTGTGGCCATATTTGCAGCAGTGATAACACTTCACTGGCCTCTTGGTCTCCACATCCTGGAGTATTGGCATTTCTACCTGGCAGGATAGGTAAGGGTTGATAGGAAGGGGGTCGGGGGAAGGAACGGGGAGTGTGGTGAATCCATATGACCTGTTAAAGGCCTGGTGAATCTCTCTGTATGTGTCCGCCATCACCAACCTGGTGCGGCACGCCTCATACTCCTGGTCAGTAACCACAAGTTCCTTCATGATTTTGTCAACCTTCCTCTGTGCATCACATAGAAGGCTCTCCAGGGTGCCCTTCAGTTCCCTCTTTCTGCGGAACCTGTTGACCTCGGCGTGGAGGCAGGGGTCACCTATCTTGTTAAGGGCCCTGTTCACTACAAACTTGCTTTGATGGTGGCATGACAACTGCTTCCACATTTCTTCAGTGATGTGGGCATACGTACGTGCCCTTCTCCCCACATGCACCTCGATGGTGCACCACTCCTGTCCTATACCCAATGTGCCCATGACCATGGTGTAATCAGGAGCATACGTGATAAATTTAGCCAAGATTATTCTTGGCTCTGTCTAGTCCAGTCCGAACCTAGGGTTGGCAACATAGATAGGGTAGAAGAGCTGGGAGTGAGGGTCGTTATGGACATAGCCAGCAGGTGAAAGATAGTTCTCTTCCTCGGCCTCAGATCCAGGATGCTTGGTGGTTGCATCATCACTGTGCTCCACAATTGGAACACTCCTGATAGCCAGCTGAGGAGTAAGTGTGCTGATGGGCTCACTATGAGTTTCGGCGATCGATACAGGAGTTGGTGAGGAAGGGAGTTGGAGCATTGGGACAAGGCTGGTGGGAGCAGATGTAGTGGACATAGTAGTAGAGGGGAGAGTATGTTGGAAGGAATAGGTTGCATCTGTCGTTTGGCCCATCTTATATATGTTTTGCAGCCTTTTGACTTATTTGGTTCCTTCCTTGCTTTAAACTCCGCTATCAGTTTGTCCACATGTACATCTTCTGCTTTCTCCCATGAACTGTCACTCGTGGGATATCCTTTCCACTTGATTAGGTAGTAAAGCTTGTGCCCTTTCCCACGTTGCTGCACATCTAGAATCTTCTCGACCTTGTACTCAGGTTCTTTATCAATGATATCCGGTGGTGGTTGGGTATAGTTTGGTCCATGGAGCTCCGTTTCTTTATATGGAGTTATTAGATTCACATAAAACACATTGTGAATCTTCCATTGTCTTGGCAGCTCCACATGATATACTGCCTCCGATAGTCGTTTCAGAACCTTAAAAGGTCTGTGCCATTTCGGCCCAAGTTTAGCCACTGGGTACAGGGTCTTGAGGTGTGTTCCTTTGATCCACACTTGATCCCCTTCTTTGTATGGTTGGAACTTCTTGTTCCCTTTGTGCACTATAGCCATCATCTTTTGAGCTTTGATGATATTTTCATGGCCATCTGTTCGTGCCTTTTCTATGGCTGTAAGCCTTTCTTCCACCGAAGGGACCTTGCTTTTGGTCATAATTTCAATCTTCGGTGTGTACCCTATGAGCATTTTGTAGGGGGTCTTCTGGGTTGTGGCATTCAGCCACTGATTGTGCACGAATTCTGCCATTGGCAAGTACTTGTGCCAATCATTTTGTCGTTCATTACACCAGAATCGAAGGTACTGTTTGAGCCATTGGTTTGTCCTTTCTGACTGGCCATCAGTTCTTGGGTGGTATGCCGTACTGATGTTCTGGTGTATCTTCAGCACTTCGCACAGTCCTTTGGCAAAGTGTGATGTAAATCGGGTGTCCCAGTCCGAGATAATTTTCTTCAGGACACCAAACCTGGTGTATACATGTTTCAGGTAGAGTTCTGCTACCCCTTCCGCAGTAATTGTTTCTTGGCACAGTATGAATACTGCCGCTTTACTGCAATCGTGATCCGTAATTGTAAGGATTGTGTCGTATTTGCCCAATAATGGTAACTTCGTGATGAAGTCCATAACAACTGTTTCAAATGGCAAGGAGTTGATTGGGGTAATTGGGATCATAGCTGGCTTGAGTGGTTGCGTGTTGATTTTATTGGCTTGGCATGCTCCACATCCCTTCACATATTGCTCCACATCTTCCTTCATCTTTGGCCACCAGAAGTCTCGCTTTGCTAGGGCATAGGTGTTTGTAATTCCCAGGTGTCTGGTGGATGGGGTATCATGGTAAAAGTGAATTACCCCCCTCTTCAGATCATTGTCTCCAGCAATGACAATTTGGTCTGTGTTGTTTTCGATTTTCCACCAAATTCTAACCAATTTGGTGAGCGTATAGGTGTTTGACCATTTTCTGAGCTGTTTCTGGCTCTTTTCATTCATTTGTTGGTCTTCTTCCCCCTGATTCTGGAGGGATTGATACTTGCGGTGGTTTATAGTTCCACTATAGTGTTCCCTTTATTTCTGGTTTGAGGGATTATAATATTCTGATCCCATCATTCATGCAAAACTGAACAAGATAGGTGGTAGAACCACCAGTGCCTTGTTATCGTTTTCACCTTGTTCGTAGTCAGGGCATCGTGACAACATGTCCGCCCGACCATTCTTCTTCCCGGCTATATGGATCAATTCAAAGTTGTATTCCATGAGTTCCACATGCCATCTTGCTACTCTTCTGTTATGGTTGCCTGGGTTCTTCCAGTATAACAGATTAGCGTGATCTGTATGCACCTTCACTTTGAAAGTGGGTTGGTGCAGGAAATGTCTCCAATGTTTGAACATTTCCACAAGGGCTAGAAGCTCCTTGTTATACACATCGTAGTTTCTTTGAGCATTGTTCATGGTTTTCAAGAAGAATGCTACCAGGTGGAGCACTCCTTCTTTCTTTCATTGCATTAGGACGGCTCCTATTGCATAGTTTGAGGTGTCAACTTTGACCTCAAACAGTTTTTCTTGGTCCAGTTGTATCAAGACCAGTTCTTCACATATTCGCTTTTTCAGTGTTTCAAAAGTGCTTTGTTCTCTTGGCCCCCAGTTCCATTGAACACCCTTCTTTAGTTGGTCGTTCAATGCCTTTGCAATGAAGGAAAATCCACGGATAAATTGTCTATAGAAGTTGCAGAATCCTAGGAAAGCCCAAATATCTTTAGTGGTTTTTGGTGTTTTCCATTCTGCAACTCCGGCGACTTTAACCGGATCCATGGTGATGGTCCCTTTTTCCAGGATTACTCCTAGAAATTTGATGCGTTCTACCTCAAAGAGGCATTTGCTGGGCTTTAGGTAGAGATCTAGCTTTTAAAGACGTTCAAGGACTTTGTTAACCAGTTCGTGGTGTCCTTCTTCATCCTTCTTGGTTGCTATAAGGATGTCGTCCATGTAGATGATTACTTGACCTGTTGCTGTAAGGTCATTGAATTGCGTATTCATCATCTGCTGGAAAACTGCAGGGGCATTTTTCAGCCCAAATGGCATTACTGTTGGTTCAAAAGGTCCTAAGTTCATTTTGAAGGCAGCTTTCAGTTCATCACCTTCTTGGAAGTGAATATTGTTGTATCCTGCTTGTACATCCATCTTGGTAAACAACCTGGCGCTCTTCACCTTGTCGACCAGTTCCTGTATTAGAGGCAGTGGGTATCAGTCGGGGATTGTGAAGGAATTTAATTTTCGGTAGTCCACTACTGGATGAAGTTTTCCATCTTTCTTTTCAACAAAGAAGAAGGGTGACGAGTATTGTGATTTTGACGGATGAATATAACCCTTATCCAAGTTATCTTTGATGTATTCATCGAGCTTTTCTTGCTCGCCTTTAGATAACGGGTATATTTTGCAGTCTAGAGTTTTTGGGGCGTCCTCTGTAAAATCAATAGCAATATCCCATGGTTGGTGTACTGGATATTGCTTTGCCTCTTCTTCAGAAAAGACCTTCTTCCATTTGTGGTAGTGTTTTAGGACTATCTGATCCCAGGTTTTCTCTTCTTTTGGCAGCGCCTTTACTGCCATTTCAGTTGATATCGAGTTTCTTTTGAGGCTTTCTTCATCCATTTGGTGAATAAAGAGCTCTTCCCCAGGGGTGCATAATGATGCAGCCTTTTTGGTCCATGCATCTCGTATGCGTACCACTTCTGCATCCGTTGTATATGAAAGGGTCTTGATGACAAGTGGTTGCATGCTTTCATCAAGGGTCACGCTTCTTCAATTGATCAATGGCTGGAAGGCCGTGAGCCAAGGGTACCCTAACACCATCTCGTTATCTCCTAGATTGGTGACAAGGAACCGCATATTCTGTTTCTTTTCCCCAGTTCAGACTTGCAGGTCAATGTAGTACTTGATGATTCCTGACTTGTTCTGGGTCCCGTCAATGTTCCATACAATGTGGGGTTGTGGCAGCTTTAGTTTGCCAATCTTCATTCTTTTCAGGAGCTTGAAGTCTATAAAATTGTCCGTGGCTCCTGAATCCACGAGAACTTTTCTTTCAGCCATTGTGTGTGCAGTTTGTATCAGAGTTGGGATTTGGAGACTTCAATATTTACAAACAAACACATCTTTAAACTGTAACGCATGCGCCCAGACTGGAGGGGTTGTGCATTTTAAAAATCCTTCCCATGCTCAGCATCCCAAGCCTGCCTCAACATTTCATATTTTTCCTTTGTTGAAAGGCTTTTAATAAGGGAAGATTGTATATCGGTAGGGGTGGATTCAGTTTCAGACTGTTCCTCTTCTGATTCTTCCTCATGTTCGCTTTCTTCAGCTTTAGCCTTGCAAGCCTTCTGAGGAGGTTTCTTGTCCTTTACTTTGTCCAGACAATTGCGTGAGAGGTGTCCTTGCTTGTTACAGTTGAAACAATGGCCTTCTTTCTTCTGGACTTCAACATCTGGCTTGTCTACAGTGGTTGCAGCCGCTCTCCCTTTTGTTCCTTTACGATTGAAGTTGGAATGAGAGTGGTCTGCCCGAGTATCCATTGCGTCTGAAGCCGGGGCTGGCATTTTGATGCCTAGCAATCTTTGCCAATTGTGTGGGGTTCATCTTGCCCATGCCCTTCTTTCTTGGAGTTTCTTCATAAATTCCCTAAATGTTATGGACTGCGGTGTTGTCTGAGTGGTATTGTTGTACTCCATCAGCCCATCCTCTGAAATCAAGGGGGTGTACCACCTTGTAGATGTGACCCATCATGTGATAGGGAAGTTTTGACGCGAATAAGGAGAGTGTTGACTGAGCGTTTAGAGGATATGTTGCTTTGGCTGCAAGAAATTCAAATTGAGCGATAAATGCGTCTACTTCATTTGGTATAAAGGCCAAGTGACGCAATTTATCTTCAGCTCTCTCTCTTGCTCCAGTATCCTGGAATGCTTGTTCAAAGCCGTGAGACACTTCTGTCCAGTAATATTCATTGTGTGGGGGTCTTCCATTGTTCATTTTGCCTAAGATCCAGTTGGTCCATCACTTGACCCAGTCCTTTGCATTTGGTCCTTTAATGAATCCGAGGAGCAGGGCCGCTCATTTCATTGGTATCGCCATTTGTTCAGCGTCCAAATTTGTGATACGATACAGGTTGAATTCCTGCATGAATTGGTCTGCCAGCGTTCGAGTACCATCAAAGTCGGTTGGGGGATTTCCTCCAAGTTTGCCATTTGCCCCTCTGGGGCCTGCACCCCCACCTGCGCCCCCACCTGCAGGAATGCCACCCCCTGGAGGACCTCCTCTGGGTGCGCCCCAGCCTGTGGCGGGACCTCCACCTCCAGGTGCACCCCCACCTGCTAGGGGCCACCTCCTGGCGGTCTGCTTCCTCCTGGTGGTCCTGGGGGCCCACCTCCGGAGGGACCACTTTTTGCTGTTGTAGCAGGGGGGTTTCTGCTTCCTCCTGTTCCCGTTCCCATCTTTGTGAAGAATGTTTGTATTGTGGATGGTGGAATGGCCATCGTGGTTGCTGTTGCCGCGGTTGTAGTGGTTGTCTGTGTTGCCATTGGAGAACTTTTTGTATCATGTCTCTTAGCGGTTGGCACAGTATGTTGGCCTGCCTTCAATGGAGTGTCGTCTGGTGGAATTGCTGTCACTGTCATTGGTCTGATCGATCTTCTTCCCAGGTTATACAAGGAGGGGACTGGTTGGATTGTGATCCACTTTCTAGTCCTGCTGTCTCATTGTATAAAGTACCACTGCTCGGTACTTTCTTCATATTCGATGGTGAGGTATACTACGCTGAGTATGTCGTATACCCAATAACCTTCTTTGCCGTCCATTTCCTGCCAAAGGGCTGCTCCTTTTACGTGGCCAGGAACATCATCGTCTGTTCTCCTCTCAATGGGAAACGGTTTAAATCCAAGGACTGATCTAGATTCAGAGATTCTTCGTCCCTTAGCCAGAGTGGCAATAGGTTTGATAGACTTGACTTAATGTTATGTCATGGTAGGGACGTTCACCTGACGTGGGTTAAGTTGATCTACTGAGATGCTGCACTAAGGGGTCTGGTTCTGGTTGTCAAGGGAAGTTCCAGAGAGGAACTTCAGTGAAGATGTATGAGTTGAAGAGTTCGCCTAAGCCAATAGTGGAACTTAGGATTCTTCAGTGAGAGGAGAGGGCTCGTGAGAGATGGAGTATCAAAGGTCTTCGGATTGCTCTGAGTACCATAAGATACAAGAAGTCAAGTCTAAGGCTACATACTACCTAGCAAGCCTGACTTTATAGTAAATGGGGATCCTAGGATTGAGTTACAATAGCATCCTAGGATCAAGTCAGAGACAATAAGTAACTGTGGAGCACAGTCCGCAGTAATCACAAGCCAAGTCTTGAAACAAAAGATATAAGCCCCTTAGCAACAGGCTAGAGTCACTATGACTCGTATAAGAACATAAGTAAAAGAAGGCGAAAATGAGTCGTATCGTAACATGGTAGCTTCCAATGGAAAGTCACAGTTATATTTACCAAGGGAAGCCAAGTAGGCACTTCATTTTTAATGTGGCCTCTAGCTATAATAAGTTATTGGCTGGTATCTGTAGGTCCAAAGAGAAGTTCCTCAGGACCATTCCAAAAGCTGATGTGGGAGCTGCTGACCGATACCCTTGTGTAGGGCCACAATGGTTATCATAGTATCTGCCTATGTGCTCATGTGGTCCCATAGTACCCATTGGGGTAACTGCCAATGACATTGCAATGGCTCAAAGCTGGCAGGAGAGCTGCCGAGCGATACCCTTGTATGGGGCCACAATGGTTATCATAGTATCTGCCTATGGGCTCACATGGGCCCATAGAACCCATTGGGGTAACTGTTAATGATGTTGCAATGGCCCAAAGCTGGCAGGAGAGCTGCCGAGTGATACCCTTATATGGGGCCGCAATGGTTATCATAGTATCTGCCTATGGGCTCACATGGGGCCATAAGACCCATCTGGGTTACTGCCAATGACATCATGCTAGCCTAAAGCTGGTGGCGAAATTGCCAAGAAGAACCTTTGCATGGGCATACAATAGACATGTATGGTCCCTGTCTTTTACAATGCAGCCCTATCCACAATGAATTATTGGTGGCTTTGAATGGAATGTCTTGGTAATGTCCATTAAGTGAAGCCATAATCCCATCTTCTCATTTTTAGCACACCCCATGCCCATAATTGGTTATTGGTAGGCATCAGTAGCTTTAAATGGAGAATTGTGCGCATGACATGACATCAGCATGGACTTGATTAGGAGTCATCGACAGCTTCCAAAGGCAGCCGCCTCTTAAGCATAACATTTCCATTCAGCCATCATCCAAATATCATGTCAGTTAAAATAGGTGCTTCCATACTCGATGCTGCTCTCGCCTGCATTGGGGAGAGAATATCCATTGTTCTGCTCCAACCTGGCACTAAAAATGAAAACCACATTGCCAGCCTACACAACGAAGTGGTAAGCATTACTCAGTGATCCAAATCTATTTTCCTTAAACTTGGACTCAGCTAGCTGCCATGTGGATTGTTGATGTTCTGTCATCCAGCGGCAGCCCCCCTTATGTACCAGAGTCAGTCAGGGTTAGGTTTTGCAGTTTTATGGACATTAGGAACCCAGGCACCTATACAGCACCTGATGGAAGCCAGCTGAAGAAAGGCAAGGTCTAGGCATCAGATGTTCTGCACTTCAATTTTACAGAGTGGTGGAAATTTGGTAAAGGGCAGACAAGGACAGAACCATTTGATGTCCGCAATGAGGTAGTAGCAGGGTTGTTGCATGCTCTAGAGAAGGTATGCACCTTTTTCATTTATAGGTCCTCAAATTAACCAGAATTACAGTGGGAAGCTAGCACACAGCTTCATTCCAAGATAATAGGGGGATTCAAAGAAGCTTAGCAGCTGTGCACTGAAATGGAGGATCATATTAATTCAGTTCATAATATGTTCTTGGATGCTGCCAAGCATTTTGGTGGAGTGGCCACTTATTTGGAAAATGCATAGTTGGGATGATGATAACAGTATTTCTATATGCTCACAACGAAATTTCATTGTGGTTTGTCCTTCCCAATCAAGAAATTTACCAAAACCATCTTGTGTTCCAAGCTTGCCAGAAGATCATTCAATTTTCATTTCTTTTTCAACTCCTGCTCTTTCAACCACTTGGCATTGTATCTGGCATTTGTGAGCCATTTTTTATCAACTCCCTTTGGAAGATGCTGTGTTGCATTAGCTAAGGCAGATCAGATGATAATTTGGGCTACCTGGTCCATGAGCTTGCTTATCACAGGTTGTAAGAGTGTCACATCTTTTGGGACCTCATGAAACCCTTTGGCATCTGTGGATGGTCCAGAGGGTCCTACCGTTGGACCCAGACAGTGACCCACATCAGGATCCGATTGATCAAGGAGTGTAACTCCCTTCCAGAATGCTGAGCGCATCTATAGGTAGCAGATTAGTGCCTCAGGAATGCATTAGATTTGATACATGCACTGCCTCTTCAAAACTGTTCTCCTCTGACCTAGAGGCACCCTGTTTTACTTCTGAGACCTCCCCCTGCATGGTTGATGGTGGCATACCTATTGATTAGATATTGGCAGTGTCCTTCATGATATGACATCATAAGCACTTATATACACATGTGAATCAATTAGTGAATCCAAAACAAGTTGTATGGGCCCACATTAGTGGTCTATATTCACTACCGATCAGCTACAATGGGCCAAGAGGTGGCAAGAGCTGCCAAACTAAAGGCTTGTACTAGCCCACTATATATTTGTAAATTTGCTACCAACTGAATCTCATGAGTACATTGTGGGCTGTGTGGACTTTTTTCAATATTGTCTTATATCCTGCAATCTGCCTGAAACATATTCAGCAACATGTCTTTGTGGGTTAACAGAACCCATATGAATGAGCTGCTGAGTGAAATATTTTCCTGGGCCTGTAATATACAGGCATACTTGCTGCCAATAGAATTATGCTCTTATAAGATGAGACTTGACAATATATCTACATGGGCCATGATTATCTGCACACCAAGGCACTCCATACCACTTCCTCCTATATCCTACCACCAGCTACCTTTCACCTCTGATAACTGAGGCCCATTTACACTATCCCTGCTCTATAACCATGTCAGTTTCCAAGGACAGCCTAACCCAGGAAGAACAAATCCTTCACCACCAAGCGGCTATTCTCAAGAAGGAATTAGAGGCCTATCATGCCTGTGTACCTAGAGATGAAATAATATGGAGGGACATGTTTAGAAAGCACTTGGTATTTTGTATTCTTGCAATCTACTTTTATAATTTAAGATCAGGTTCATTTAGAAAATATCAATGAACTATTTTTTCAATGTCAAGTCAAGCAGTCTCCCAACCCCTCGTGTTCATCCATTGTTGTTGAGCCTTACTGAAGTGTACCAAGAGTCTGAAATCCTCCCGAACATAACATCAATCTCTGAGGAGGATCCAAGAACTTTTAGTAACATCTATTATATTTCACCTAGCGAACTCCTACTGCTAGATATACATTTCTCTGGCCAAAATGGTGCAGTTCCCCTCTCTGACACTAATGGACCCTTGCTCACATTGGCAGCTTCCTGCCAAGAATGTATGGTGTCTAAACCTCAAGATAATTTAGCATTAGTAGGAAATGTAACAACAAGCATGTCATCAGCAGCTTCCAGTCCAAATGTGATGTTCTGACGATGTCATCGGTGATGTCATAAGGTGATGTCATGGCAGGATGACGTAGGAGCTGACTGAGCACAGTTATAACGTCAGTATTACCTAGGATTGCTCAGCCATGGTAGTATCTTCTGTAACATTCCATTGTCTTCTACCATGTCCCATATTGTTCTAGTTTATTGTCCGGTTATGACTCCTAGTAACTAGACAACTTGTATAAATACCAGCTCGTGAAAGGACTCAGACCCTAAGTCTGAGTCTCTTGAGATCTCAGCATATTCTGTCTATTCCTCTCTGCTAAGACAAAGGCATTGTGAACGCTTTTGGGCTTAGTAAGCACAACTTCCTCTTCAGGCATGCACATTCCCACACCACCAGAATCTACCAATACTCGACTCTGAGATGAAGTCGACATACACCTTGTGTTCAAAAGTCATCTGACCTAACGTCATATGATCTGGCTCATGCCGAGCAACTTGCTAGTGTCGCTGACGCTACATTAGACTCAGACTTCATGTTCTAATGCGAAGTCAAGACCCCCAGTACCCTGGCCCATCAATATAACATTGCTTCTCCCCAAGTGTTTGAACCCTTCTTTGTCGACAACCGAGGTTCACAAAATGTCCCACTCTGCTATCTTAAAAAGGCATATTGGGCGGAATGAGGCGAATGAACCGGCTACTTTGCACAGCACCCTGAGATGAAACAAGAAATCGAAGTCGAATTAGAATGAGATGGTGACATTGTTCGCTAGGTTGAACTATCATATTCCTCACAAAAAAGATGGTATTACATGCGTAACATCGTCAAACCAATCTACGGCCTGCACATTTGGCAGGAAGAAATTGTCAATCGTACTGATGAAGGATCAATTGATGGACATGTTGAGTCCAATTCAGATCAAGCCCCTGACACAGATCCTCCCAACGACCATTCATTCACCCAGCCCAACCCACCAGAATTCCAGGAAGTACTCCCGTTTGCAGACGATCAACAAGAAGACCTTGACCTTGCAGACCAGATCGCACAAATCCATATCCACTCCAATTCCAATCCAATTCTTTCTACCATGATGACGACCACAGCAACAACAACTATGATCTCAACCGCACCCTTATTTCCAACCCTCATGCAAGCGGGAGGAACTGGAGGAGGGGGTCCCCCACCCAGTGGCCTGGTAGGCGGGGCACCTGGAGGAGGAGGACCAGCCGGTGGAGCACCAGGAGCAGGAGGACCCCCTGGAGGAGGACCCCCCAGAGGAGGGCCAGCACCAGGAGGAGGAGGCGCTGTTGCACCAGGAGCCAGAGGACTCACCACCTCAAAATTGTTTGGACATGAACCCTCTCCATTTGATGGAGACCAAATGAAAGCCAATAAATATCGATTGGCATTTCAGTTATATTGGGCAATGAATATGAATCATGAAATATTCACGGTACCTTTTGTGCGGGCAGTCTTATTTCTCCAATTTATCAAAGGAACGGATGTTCAAAATTGGGTCGAAGCCCAAGTTGATTGGTTATCAGACCAAATCATGAATCATGGACATAATCAAAACGAGGAATGGCTTTGATATACGATTGAAGACCGGTTCAAAAGTGCCTTCACAGATACAATGGCAGAAACATGAGCCCAGCATGACATTTCTAAATTGAAAATGGAGCGGAATGCCCTAGATGACTACATTGCAAAGTTTCAATCTCTCGCAAAGACAGCTGGTTATGATCTTGATAACCCAGCTATACTTGAAAAGTTCATGGATGGACTTCCCCAAGGTCTCGTTAGCAATATCATTAACATGGCTGCACCAGTCTCATAGAACGACTGGACACGTGAAGCCCGCCATTATCATCAAAACTTCGTCTTCCTACAAAACCGGTTTAAGAAAACCGAAATACAAAATATGAACCGGTCCCAGCAGTGGCATCCCTTCCAAAAACCCCATGACCCAAATGCAATGGACACGGCCCCTGACCGAATTCGCACCAGAGTGCTCACAACTAAAGAACAAGAACAATTCATGAAGGAAGGCCATTGTTTCTATTGCAAAGAACTGGGACATATAAGTTGCACATGCCCAAAGAAAGCATCACACATGGCAGCCACCTCCATGGCCCCAGCTACATCCAACCCAAAAAAGGAAGGAGAAGTTCAAACTCCGAATCAAATTTCGACTCCAAACGGCCCAAACTTGGCCAAAACAACAGATGAGATTATAGCATTTATCTCTGGACAAGATGAAAAATGGAGAGATGATTTCATTAGGAAAGCTTTTATGGAAA
The DNA here is from genome assembly GCA_951394315.1 of Lactarius evosmus. Taxonomy (NCBI): domain Eukaryota; kingdom Fungi; phylum Basidiomycota; class Agaricomycetes; order Russulales; family Russulaceae; genus Lactarius; species Lactarius evosmus. Next base: position 6,093,806 of record OX596124.1, read on the forward strand.
ACCGGGATTTTTCCCAAGCCTGAACCCATCAGCCTGGGGTAGGGCAATCGGTGCTTCTTCAAATGTGTACTATAGTCAATTCAAATCTATGAAAATACCGGTCTCTTTTTGTACACAAAGCACCATGGCTGACCAACAAATTCTTGTGGACTCTGGTGCAACAGACAATTTCATTACACCATCATTCATTCGACAACTTGGCATTACAACATTACCGCTCCCTAATGCTCGAAAAATCTGGAATATTGACGGGACAACTAACCAAAATGGCTTATTAACGCACTTCACTGATCTAGAAGTGCAAACTGCCAGGCGTACCCAGATCATGTGATTCCTTATTACTAATCTAGGCCCCAAGGATATGGTGCTAGGATACCCCTGGCTAGCGGCTTTTGAACCACAATTTCACTGGGAGACCGCTACCATTGATCATAAAGCCCTGCCAGTAGTCATCAGATCTATCAACTGGTGACAGATGAAATTATGAAGTGTTACTACCAATGAAACAAGCAATGATCTTAATGATGGGGATGAACTATGGATGAGGATCTGCTCTATTGCAACTGATCTAGCAATCCAGCATAAACAAGAAGACGTGGAGATCCCGCCAGAGTATCAGAAATATGCCAAAGTATTTTCTGAGGAAGAATCCCAGTGTTTCCCACCAAGTAGACCATGGGACCATGCAATAGAATTCAAACCAGATGCTTCTGACATCATCAATTGCAAAGTATACCCTTTAATGCCCACTGAAGATCAAGCACTGGTTAAATTCTTAGACAATCATCTCCATAAACAATATATTACCCCTTCGAAATCCCCATTCGCATCTCCATTCTTCTTTGTGAAAAAGAAGGATGGCAAATTACAACCTGTGCAAGATTATCGCAAGATAAATCAGTATACCATCTGCAATCAATACCCTCTACCGCTTATTCCCAATCTAATCTCACAAGTAAAAGATTGCCATATCTTTACCAAATTTGACATCTGTTGGGGATACAATAACATTCATATCAAATCAGGAGATGAACCCAAGGTAGCATTCAAAACTAAATATGGACTCTTTAAACCCTGTGTTATGTTCTTTGGCCTGACAAATTCTCCAAGCACATTCCAGACTATGATGAACACGATTTTCCGCCCTCTTCAAACGACGTTTGCCCCTTTGGGAACTGAAATCATCATCTATATGGATGATATCTTAATCGCTACTCGCACCTCTCTTCTTGATCACCGGTGTGCGGTCCACATGGTCCTTCATCTTCTTGATACACATGATCTCTACCTCAAGGCATCTAAATGTACTTTTGAGTCGCCCCGTGTCGATTACCTGGGGGTAATCCTTGAAGGGGGGGTGATTCACATGGATCCCATCAAAATTGACGGTATACGCCTCTGGCCAACACCCAAAAATCTCAAAGACGTTCAATCTTTCCTAGGCTTTTGTAATTTCTATCACACCTTTATCAAAGGTTTCACCCACATAGCTCGACCACTAAACATATTGACAAAGAAGGACCACCCATGGCATTGGACCAATGAACAACAAAAAGCATTTGAAACGCTGAAACACATAGTCACAGAAGATCCGGTATTGGTACAACCCATTTTAACAAACCAATTCGAACTAGAGGTAGATGCCTCTGGATTTGCTACCAGTGCAGTTCTCCTCCAACGAATGGACGATAAAAAGAAACACCCTATTGCATACTTTTCGTCAACCTTTATGGAAGCTGAGCGTAATTACGACATTTACGACCAAGAATTACTCGCAATCGTAAAAGCACTCCGACATTGGCGACACTTCTTGGCAGGATCCCCACACAAAGTAATTATTTATACCGATCACTCTAACCTCCAATACTGGAAACAACCTCACAAGATTAGCTGACGGGTAGCACAAGAAATGATCAAACTTGCCAAATTCAACTTTGAACTACACCATATACCAGGAACGGCAAACAAAAGAGCTGACACCTTATCAAGGCGTCCTGATTATGATCAAGGAGAAGGTGATAATCAAGATCAAATTGTGTTACCAGAAGATGTCTTTGCATGAGCAATTGTACAATGGTGTTGAAGCGTGATCTGAGTTAAGAGTCACATGCTTCATGGGAGATGCTCGAGTCATCTTATAGACATATACAGTATCTGGCCCCTTATGGGCAATAGCTTGATATGGACTTATTCCAGACTTCTTACGGACCGGATCACCTTTGTTTATCTTTATTACCTTTTACTTCTATTGTTTAGATACCGGTGGTGACTCACTTAATAGTGGCACCACTTTATATTTGTCCAATCATATCCCTACATGGACTCATTGTCGTGCCACACGTGTGCCAAACACAATGTGCGCACAGACCATCCCTTCTTGTTTATAAGGGTGGTTGTTTACGCCTTCACACTTCAGAGTTCCCTTCACCTCTGAAGTGTAAGTGCCGTCCTTTATTCTCTATACCTTATAGCAAACAACTTCTGTAGTAACTTGCTTGTCTTAGGTGTGTAGCTATGTGCTATAGAGTTCCCTTCACCTCTGAAGTTAACTTGCTTGTCTTAGCCTTTCACGCTAACCTTTCTCGCTAAGTCAGTGCTGCGTTCAACAAGTTATAGGCCCTGCCTGCAACTCAAACTGACTTGCTCTTTCTCTGGGTTCCTCCTCAGATCTACCTTGTGTCTTTGCCACATTTGTGACCACTCGTCGTCGTCAATCCTACCCTCTTATGTGAGCATTACTTTCTATCGACACACCCCTTCCTTCAAAGGTGCGAATGGACTTCAGTCTCAGTAGCACTGCCATTTTGGCTAGCTCCTTAAGGGAGTTCTCGCGAGAGGAGCTAGGGAGCTCTTAAGTGAGCAGACGCGACCTTGAGTTCCTCCAGTGCGCAGTTACTTTAGTAGTTTTCTTTTCCTGGTTTTCGTCCAGAAGTGCTTTCATAGGCCAAGAGGGGAAGACCCTTGCGGCTATAGGACTGGTTAATGGTTGGGTGATACTTGGTTAATACCTGGGTCACTTTAAGGGGTGTGAAGGCCTGGTTAATAGTCAAACCCAGAAGTCCTTCCCTCTGATACAACTAGGCCGCTCTAAATAAATATTTTAGTACATGTAGCTAGGCTAGACCTCTGCTAGGAGAAGCATTCGCTCCCTTTGTGCAGGTTTTGCTGCATAGCATGTCTCACTGGCTCTAGTCTACATTACCGTGAAGACCCTTAATGGTCTGGTTTAAAGACTCCACCGACAACAGGACCTAGATTGTTGCTAGGGTTGACCTACCTCATCTAACCTGGAATTCACGGTTGGCTCCTCTTTAACACGGTACCCTTACATATCCTGGTATTTTGTTCACAAGTACTGTATGGTTCGTAAAACTGCCGTGTAGGCAGCTCTGTTGAGGAAGTGGACTAGGACAGATCCCTGCTGTGGCTTCACCACCTAGATGCACATCACTGTTCTGCCTGAAATCCACTAACAATACATGAGAGACAACCTTAGTTAAGTGACAACATTGCTGCCCGCTGAGGCTATAAAAAGGATATGGAGGGTCTAAATACTATATACTATCTAAGCATTAGTACAAGTCGCACAACTTGAGGCATGACACTTAGTGTTATGGAGTTATAGCGCTCCTATGGCAGGAATCCCATATACTCCTAAGATCTGGACTGGTTCTGACTGCTCCTCGGAACCAGAAACCCAAACATCTCAAATGGCCACTCCCTGCTTCACCATCACCTTCCCTGTCGTGATCCGGCTCACCACGGACTTACTTTTCTTTTTACTATATCACTTTGACTCATACCGACCTCCCCTCGGAGCACTAACCTGTTGACTCACCACCATGTACGCTTCCTTACTCCGAGTCCTCTTCCTTCGCCCTTCCCCTTCTGTACTTCCTCTTATTCCCTTTCTTCTCCTTCCCCATTCGCGTCGCCTTTTGTTTCCCTTTTAGTATCCCCTCCATGGGAAGAACCCGGAGTAGAGGCCTATATAAGCCTGACCATGTACCCGCTTATTCCTCAGTCTTGTCTTCGTTCATCATACTAGCGAATACCAGACCTATCTACTCCTCCACTGTGTGCTTCCTTCTCGTCGTCTCATCACCATTGTCGGTCATCCCTTAGTTGGGAACCACCTCGAAGCTTTGCGCTTGTGCTATAACAACGCGCACACACAGATCCTAAGTCGCTCGACTTAGTCCCTCGTGCTTCGGCCATCTGACCGAAGCCCCTTGTACCTCGTCACTAAGTCCATCGACTTACCCTTGAACCCTTGCTCCTTGGTCGTCCCTCGCGGACCTTCGTCACCTAGAACTCCCTCGACCTTGGTTATCGTTTACCAAGTACCTCGTCCTTGTACCCTGTCCTTGTTCCCCTTGTACCCTCGGTGCACGTCGCACAGTAAGGCCCCGCTAGGCCTTAACATTCCCTCCTTCCACCAGCTTCTCCAAGCTGGACAGAACCAACTGGCAGCAATGGTCTGCCACGTGGTCGGCCCTCATGAGGATCAATGGGTGTCACCGTCACACCACCCATGCCTTCCCTGCTGGCGCCCAACCCACTGCTGCTGATGTTCAAGCGCAGTGGGACGTAGAAGAAGAGGTCCTTATAGGCCTCCTATTCCTCAACGTGACCTCGGAAGTATACTCCCAGGTCTTCTCGGACGCAGTGTTCGACTCTCTCCATGCTAAATACATACAGCTGGAGACCCTGTATGGTGCTGTGGGCTCTATGTCCACATTCAATCTTTGGGTGGGCTTGGTGAATACCAAGCTACAAGAAGGTTCACCCTTCCTTCTGCAGCTCCAGAAAATGCTGGATGCACAGAACACCCTAGGGGAAAATGGGATGGCTGTCTTGGACATGCAAATGTCCTTCATACTTCTCGACACCCTCCCCCCCTCTTATAGCACCATTGCAGGAACAATCCTTGCCTCTGGGCCTCCCACAGACCTCGCTCCTCAAGACCTCGTTCAGAGGTTCATCAATGAGGAGCAAAGAAATATTGGTCCTTCCTTGGCCACCTTGAATAAGGTGGCCCCAGTCAAATCTTTGGGCAAGCCACACCATGTGGCCCCCTCTACCTCTTCACAGTCATCTTCTCATAGTCCAGGAGAAGTGACATGTTACTACTGTAACAACAAAGGGCACAAAGCAAATGGGTGCCGAAAAAAGAAGAAGGACCAAGAAAACACCCGCAAGGGCAAAGAGGGGCAAAGGAGGTTGAACACCTCACAGCAGCAGCAGCAACAGGGGCCCGCCCCTATTAATAACAATATGTACCATGTAGTTAATGGCCAGGGACAAATTCAGGAGGTGGTGGACGCCCCTTAAATTTCCCTTTACGCGATGAGTGATGAAAACCACAACTCGTCATGGATGATGGACAGTGGCGCATCTGCGCACTTTACCCCCCATATTGAAGACCTCACCACCTATACACAAAACTCAGGTGTAGAAGTTGTCCTTGGTGATGGATCTATCATCAAAAGTGCTGGAATAGGCACTGTTACCATTAGGACCAACAAGGGGTATGATATGGCACTTTCAGATGATATACATCTACCAAAGTCGCACTCACGCATTATGTCCACCAGCACCCTTGCTAAAAAGGGTGCTTTAGTTCTATTTGACAGTTCTGGCTTCACCATTCACGCAAATGGGATAGCAATTGTGGAAGGATTTCAGGCTAGAAGCCTATACTGGCTTCAGGGGCATCAAAATTCTAACTCTGCCTCCGCCTCTGCATCGGCCAGCCTGGATACCTGGCATCAGTGTTTTGGACATCTGTCCAAAGATATGATCAAGAGATATGCTCAAGACTCTGTAAAGGGTCTTAATATCAACACAGACCCTTCTGAAGAAGGACCCTGTTATGGGTGTGAGCTTGGGAAAAGCTCTCGTCTACCCTTTCCTCCTTCCTCTAAATGTGCAAGTGCACCATTAGAGGTCGTTCACAGTGATTTAGTTGGTCCGCTGCAGAGCAATTCCATTCAAGGAAACCAATACTTTGCCACCTTCCTAGACGATTTCTCAAAATCAGTAGTTATCGTCTACATGAAATCTAAAGATCAGTTCAAGCATGCCTTTTTGCACTATAAGGCGTGGGCAGAAAAACAATTAGATTGCCCTATCAAGTGCTTGCATTCAGATCGTGGTGGTGAATACGTGAACAATGACCTCAAGCGCATCTTGGAGGAAGCAGGGATAGAGCATAAACTCACGATGCCCTATTCCCCTCAACAGAACGGGAGAGCTGAGCGATTTAATCACACTATAATGGAAAAAGGCACTAGCATGCTTCATCATGCTGGCCTATCACTTGGCTTTTGGGAATGTGCAGTCACAACCGTAGTGCACATCTATAATTGCACCCCTTCCTGATCTAATGAGTGGATGACCCCGCTGGAACGTTGGAATGGGCACATACCCGACATTTCTTACTTTAAAGTTTTCGGCTGCAAAGCCTACTACCATGTGCCAGAGGGCAACCGGCGTAAATTAGACCCTAAGTCAAGGGAAGCCATGTTTGTCGGGTATGAACCCCTTTCCAAGGGGTACAAGCTGTGGGACAGCAGTACCCAGACCTTCATCTCTTCACAAGATGTTACATTTGATGAAGGTTCCTTTCCATCCCATCCTGCCTTGGGAAAGCAGATGCCACCCCCCTCACTTTCCATTCCAGTCAATCAGGGGCAACCCTTTTTGATTGATGTCGCTCATGGTGGGCTGCCACCAGTGATACAAGGTGTGCCTTCCCAGCCACCTCCAGCGCCTCCTATGCCACTGGTTCCACAAGCCACGCTCCCACCTCCTGTGCCTCAACAAACAGAGGCTGCAACCCCACCTCAGGCAGATGAGCCTAGTGCTTCTGTGGACCCCGAGCCACGCACTCCCTCTCCACAGGGACAGACCCCTCAGGACCAAACTATTTACCAGACTCCCCCCTCCAATATACCTGCTACCTCTCCACCAGGACGGCATCGCGCTGCGCGCCTCTGCCGACAGCCCCATGCCATCCAGCCCATCCCACCGCCTGTATTCCAACAAAGGCAGCCTGGACGTGGCAATCAGCAGCCCTTGTCGCCTAATCAGCCAAGGCGCAGTGGCCGGGACCGTCGTGCAAATCCTCAATACTTCAATGAGGATAATATGGAAGCAGGTAGTAGCTGCCTTGGTGTTGTACAGCTACTTCATGCTGCGGATGCCCCTTACAGGGATCCATACACATACAAAGAGGCGATGGAGTCTGCCGATGCTGAGCAATGGATTGAGGCATGCCAATATGAAATGGATGCCCTTGCCAAGCTTAGTGTCTGGCGCCTGGAAGACCTGCCCCAAGGTTGAAAGGTGGTGAAGTCCAAATGGGTCTTTAAGAAGAAAGCAGATGGTCGCTTTCGTGTCCGGCTTGTGGCAAAAGGGTTCACCCAACTAGAGGGGGTGGACTTTGATGAAACCTTCTCTCCAGTTGCTCGTTTTGAGTCACTCCACCTGTTACTAGCGTTAGCCACACTAGAGGATTGGGAAATCCATCAGATGGACGTCAAGTCAGCATTCCTTCATGGCGAACTGGATGAGGAAATATACATGGAGCAACCACAAGGTTTCGTCATTGCTGGACAATCACACAAGGTGTGCAGACTGCAGAAGGCTCTCTATGGCCTGAAGCAGGCCTCCCACGCATGGAACTTGCAATTTTATGGAGTTCTCCTTGAACTCAGCTTCACATGGACATACTCTGATGCAGGAGTATATGTTCATCTCCAAGAGGGGGATCCACTTTTTGTTATCTTATATGTAGATGACATTACTATACTTGGTGTCGTGATCCGGCTCACCACGGACTTATTTTCTTTTTACTATATCGCCTTGACTCATACCTGTTTCCCCTCGGAGTACTAACCTGTTGACCCATTACCATGTACGCCTTTCTACTCCGATTCTCCTTCTATCTCTTTCCCCTTTCGCGTCTCCTATTGTTCTCCTTTGATTCCCCCTTCTCCCCCTTTCCCCTTTCGCGTTCCCTTTGTTCCCTTTCAGTATCCCCTTTATCGGACAGATCCGGAGTAGAGACCTATATAAGCCTGACCATGTATACGCTTATTCTCCAGTCTTGTCTTCGTTTATTCTACTAGCGAATACCAGACTTGTTTACCCCTCTACTGTGTGCTCCCTTCTCGTCGTCTCATCACCACTGTCGGTCTTCCCTTAGTTGGGAGCCACCTCGAAGCTTTGCGCTTGTGCTATAACAACGCGCACACACAGATCCTAAGTCGCTCGACTTAGTTCCTCGTACTTCGGCCGTCTGACCGAAGTCCCTTGTACCTCGTCACTAAGTCCATCGACTTACCCTTGAACCCTTGCTCCTTGGTCGTCCCTCGCGGACCTTTGTCACTTAGAACTCTCTCGACCTTGGTTATCGTTTACCAAGTACCTCGTCCTTGTACCCTGTCCTTGTTCCCCTCGTACCCTCGGTGCACGTCGCACAGTAAGGCCCCGCTAGGCCCTAACACTTGGGGCTTCCAAGTCCAGAGTAAAAAATCTGAAGGTATCTCTAGCAAGTCACTATGAGATGACTGATCTTGGTGAAATTGAGTCCTATCTTGGTGTGAAAATCACCAGGAATTGTAAAAACAGGACAATGATGATTAACTAGACAGATTATGTCTTGGGAATAGTAGAGCGCTTTGGCATGTCAGATGCCAACCCAGTATACACCCCTCTACCTTCTGATGCAGAGGTCCATTTGGTCAAGAATGAAGACCAGGCCTCTACCTCTGAAATAAAGGGGTATCAACAGATAATTGGGTCTCTGCTATATGCGCAGATTGGAAGCAGACCTGATATCTCCTACGCTGTCATGCGCCTGAGCCAATATGCTTCAAATCCGACCCCTCAACATTTGCGTCTCGCTAAGTATGTCCTACAATATCTTAATAGGACAAAGGACTACTCATTAAGCTACGCTGGAGGGAATGGAGACGGAGGCCTTCATGGCTACTGCGACTCCTCTTGGGGAGATCAAGAGGACTCGCACTCAACGTCAGGCTATGTCTTTTTACTTGCTAACGCCCCCATCTCTTGGTGCTCGCATAAGCAGAAGACAGTTGCCCAGTCTACCACAGAAGCCGAGTACATGAGCCTAGCAGAGGCTTCAAATCAGGCAATGTGGTACAGGACGTTTCTAGAGGAACTGGGGTACGAGGTTACCTCCCCCATTCCTCTTCACTGTGACAATAAGGGTGCCGTGGATTTGGCATTAAACCCTGTCACTGGAAGGCAGTCTAAGCACATCCCTATTAAGTACCACGCCATTAGGGAGTACGTTGAAGCCGGGGCTATAGGCCTTGTGCAAACTCCCACAGGCGAGATGCTGGCAGACGGCCTTACAAAGTCATTGCCAAAAGCATCATTCGACATTCTTGTCGAAGGTCTAGGGTTTGAGTAAAAGATATAAGATAGTTGGAAAATGCCATTGAGTGTCCATGATCCCAATACAAGGGCTCTTATGGGCTCAATTCTAGGGCTGTAAAGCTTCCAGCAGCATCTCTCTGCAACCAATTTCTCTCATGAGAATTGCGAGAGTTTGATCCAAACTATCTACACTATCTTATCTTCATGCTCACATAAGACGCCTCAATCATGGAGGGATGTTGAAGCGTGATCTGAGTTAAGAGTCGCATGCTTCGTGGGAGATGCTTGAGTCATCTCATGGACATATATGGTATCTGGCCCCTTATGGGCAATAGCTTGATATGGACTTATTCCAGACTTCTTACGGACCGGATCACCTTTGTTTATCTTTATTACCTTTTACTTCTATTGTTTAGATACCGGTGGTGACTCACTTAATAGTGGCACCACTTTATATTTGTCCAATCATATCCCTACATGGACTCATTGTCGTGCCACACGTGTGCCAAACACAATGTGCGCACAGACCATCCCTTCTTGTTTATAAGGGTGGTTGTTTACGCCTTCACACTTCAGAGTTCCCTTCACCTCTGAAGTGTGAGTGCCATCCTTTATTCTCTATACCTTATAGCTAACAACTTCTGTAGTAACTTGCTTGTCTTAGGTGTGTAGCTACGTGCTATAGAGTTCCCTTCACCTCTGAAGTTAACTTGCTTGTCTTAGCCTTTCACGCTAACCTTTCTCGCTAAGTCAGTGCTGCGTTCAACAAATGGAAGGCCAAAGAGTTTAATCAAGATTACGACACCCTCAAAGCTTGGATAGACCCATACCAACTAAAGAAGATTGGTGACTATTGGTGGAAAGATGGAAAGCAGGTGTTGACGCAAGGTGTCATGGCAGAGATTTTGAGCTCCCAAGAAAGCACGCTGCCGAGCTGTCTGAGCTGGCCTGTGTTAGATAACTATGAGAAAACCCTGGATTCCGAGGCATTAAGAGAGGCCTTGATGAGAAAGGGCGACATGAGCATGTGGACATTGCGTCCTGAACCAGCTAAGTCCCGCACTCCTGCTAAGAGTAGTGATGAAGAAGCTGACAATCCCTACGAGCAAGATGAAGCTCGCATGCGCAAGATGTATGTGCACTTCTATGGGCATGACAGCCCAGAGTCACGTGATGAGTCACATGAAGCATCACCTGAGCGTGTCTGCCTCGGGTATGCCACAGCCAGTTACCTGGTTGATGACAACATGGACTAGGCCTTCGTGCCTATTTACTGATGGACTTTCTGATGGACGCCTCATGTACTGTACGGGCGCAACCTCGTGTCTGATGGATGTCGGTGCCTTTATAGGCCGGTCCAATTATGTTTCTCCTTCACGTTTCAGCTTGTGGAGCCGGAGCCCTTATGGCTATTGGCTAGAGATAAGGACTTAAGGTTCGTGCTGAGTCCGAACTTATCTACTAGTAGTATAAGTACTAGCTTGTCTTCACATGTATTCCCCATCTTGAGTTCTTCAGAATCCACATCACAGTTCCCTCTCGCTTTCCTAAGGGCCTTAACGAGCCGTTCCCTTTGGTCTTCCTCTTTGCCTCTCAGTTGCAACCGCTATTGCAGTGATTTTGCCTTGGTTGTCATGTGCAATACAAGCGTTCTGAGAAACCCAGCTCAAGTCAAGCTAGATGGCCAGTGCGACCATCACACAAGGAATGGATGACCAACGCAAACTAATTAGGGAATATCATGATGCACCATCACAAGGTCACCCCAGTATCACCTAAACTATTGATCTTGTGGAACGACAGTTCTGGTGGCCCCTACTATGACAAGAAGTTAAAAGTTATGTCATAGGATGTGCCCTATGTTAACAGAACAAAGTAAACACCCATAAAATAAAACCACCACCTTTCCCCATTGCGGTAAAACCCGAGACAATGCCATATGAAGTGATATCTATCGATTTCATTACAAAACTACCCCTGTCACATGGCTTTGACACAATCATCACTATTACAGACCAAGGGTGTTCAAAAGCCGCAACCTTCATACCATGTTGCAAGACTAAATCAGGAGAAGAAGTAGCCCAGTTATATCTTCGCCACGTTTTCAGGCTCTTCGGACTTCCACAGAAAATCATCTCCAATCGCGACCCCCAATTTACTTTGGTCTTCATGAAGGAGCTCATGAAAGGGCTTCAAGTTGAACAAAATATTTCAACAGCTTACCACCCTCAAACCGATGGGCAGTTGGAACGAACAAACCAGTGGCTAGAACAATATTTATGATTCTGGTGCAATTATCAACAAGATAACTGGGCTTCTCTCCTCCCAATCACCAAGTTTGCACACAACACTTGGAAGCATGAGAAGGCAAAAGAAGCACCCCACATGATCTTAATGGGGTACTATCCACAGGCTACTTGGGCAGAGTATACAACCGAAGTTCCCCAAACAATGCTATGGCTCGATCAGTTCAAAAGAGCTTGTAAAGAAGCATCAGAAAATTTACAGAAGGCCTATCAGGTGACTGATACCCCTACCATGTACAAACCCCACTGTCCAGGTGATCTAGTATGGCTCGAAGGGTGTAACTTGTCAATGTCTCACCCAACAGCTAAATTAGCACCTTGGCATTATGGCCCTTTCCCAGTTAAACATGCCCTGTCTCATGTGACGTTCAAATTGGAATTACCACCACATTGGAAGATACATCCCATGTTCCATGGAAGTTTACTAACACCCTTTAAGGAAACAGAGACCCATGGACCAAATTACATGAGGCCGCCACCTGACCTTATCGATGGACAAGAGGAGTACAAGGTAGAACGAATTCTTGACAGCCGACGAACTGGGGTAAGGAAACACTTGCAATATTTGGTACAGTGGAAGGGATATACCCCCACTGACAACCAATGGATCGCTGCTACAGATGTGCATGCCCCAGACTTAGTGAAGGAATTTTATAATCAATATCCTTATAAGATCAGAGGGATAAAAGGAGAGGACAATGATACCAAAATGACAGCCTTCCCCTCTATCTTCACTCCAATATCCTCTCCCAATGCCAGCTCTGTGCAAAACCAAGAAGCCGTCCCACTATTGGACACCCTCTCGCCCACCACTGTTGGTACACCTGATGAAGGACACCTATCACCTTCTCAACCTGTACTCCTCCTCCACCCCAACCAAGATGACCTGCAGCAAGATGCGACAGCTAGAAGTGCAGAAGTACCCACAGTGCCCCACAATAGTGCCCCTCCTGGTTTTGTTAGAAATGAAGGTGACAATTACATCTTCTTCCCCATCCTTGATGAACACAACACCTTCGTCAACCCTCCCTTCGTTCAGTTCACAGGAGGAGGAGATCCGATGGTATTGGCAAGACTTACCAGAGAAGGTCCGATTTATGGGGGACCGTTGTGGGCTGATGAATATGCCATGGCAGAAGCTATCCCCGTTTACCACACTGAGCAGTTTCACATGTTGTCTGGTTCATTCTGGCACTGCAACCTCCTCTTCCAAGCCCTCCGGGAGTTAGGTGATAGGGGATTATTAGTGGAGTTAGAGCAGTATCAGGTATTGGTGGTGGATCAAAAGAATTTGGAGGATCAGATTTTGCAGTTAGAGATGTGACTCACCATCCTCAAAAGGAAGCAACGCAAGTGCATCTTACATATGGAGAAGGCATGACTTTGGGAGCATATGATCAACACTCCAACTGGTGCGCTTCTTTCCCTTGCCATCAATAACGAGGAACAACATGGGCGTCGTGCGTGAGGAGGGGGTCATGTGACGTTCTGACGACATCATTGGTGATGTCATAAGGTGATGTCATGGCAGGATGACGTAGGAGCTGACTGAGCACAGTTATAACGTCAGTATTACCTAGGATTGCTCAGCCATGGTAGTATCTTCTGTAACATTCCATTGTCTTCTACCATGTCCCGTATCGTTCTAGTTCATTGTCTGGTTATGACTCCTAGTAACTAGACAACTTGTATAAATACTGGCTTGTGAAAGGACTCAGACCCTAAGTCTGAGTCTCTTGAAATCTCAGCATATTCTGTCTATTCCTCTCTGCTAAGACAAAGGCATTGTGAACGCTTTTGGGCTTAGTAAGCACAACTTCCTCTTTGGGCATGCACATTCCCATGCCACCAGAATCTACCAATACTCGACTCTGAGATGAAGTCGACATACGTCTTGTGTTCGAAAGTCATCTGACCTGATGTCATGTGATCTGGCTCATGCCGAGAAACTTGCTAGTGTCGCTGACGCTACACCAGAACATATGGCATCTGAACCCTAAAGCGGTCCAGCATCAGCAGGTGATGTAGCATCCACCATACCATCAGCAGCTCCCAGCCCTAAACAAATGGCATCTGAGCTCCAAGACAGTTCAGCAGAGGTAGGCAATGCAAGAATTGCCATTTCCACAAAGGGGAAGAAACATTGGCATGCTTCTAGCAGTGGTATTTGCAGTGAGCATCTTCTTTTAGTAACACAGTTGCATTGAGCAATAAAATTGCTGCCAAAGCAATTGTTACAAGATCGGCAGTAAAGGGGAGCACTGTCAATGACTATGCTGAAGTAACTGCCAGAATTATTTCCAAGAGACATGCAGGAGCCAACAGAAATGTAGGTTATTGCTCTAAAATATAAAGGCCATTCAAGGATCGATTATTTTGGCAGGTAGCAAATGACCCTCCAAATACTCATGGCCCAAAGGTAGCTAGGCTACAATACAAAGCCAAGGGGAATTTAGCTAGGAAGACAGGACCACAGAAGGGAGCTAGGCAACAAGTCAAAGCCAAGGGGAAACAGGCTCAAAATGTAGACTCCACAGAGGGTGAGAATCTACTTCCAATAGAGAATCCTGATGAAACGTGGGATGATGTGCCTCCATCCTCCAAAGAAATTCCTAGAGAAACCATGGAAGATATCAATGAGGCATTTCCATATATGTTTACTACAGCTTGCATCTGGTTTTATAGTCATCACATATACTGCCAGCTCAAGGAAAAAACAATGATGACATTGTTAAAGACCTCGAAAAAGAGATCCAGGTCCTGAAAAGAAGATGCGACATGCATGAGAGGACAATTGAGGATCTACAATCCATATGCAATACACATGAGAATACTCTTGAGATGCTTCAGCAGCAGATCATAAATATTCATGACAATCAGCAGACTCTAGATACTAGGTACCATGGGGAGACATATGATCTCACCCCATAGTTACAACCCACATGTTGAACCAGTAGAGTATACCATGGACCCATCTAGGAGAGGGGAGGGTCAATGCAGGTCAATTGGGGTCAACTATACTTGCAAATTGTGGGTCAATACGAGTACCTTTTTCGGCAGCTGTCTCATCTATTATAGGACAATCCAATTCCACTAATAGCACCCCCACATGTGTCAGGCAGGCATATATGGTTATACCATCGAGAGACTACTGTGCACACCATAAGACAACATGGGGATTTTGTTTGGCAGCTGTCTTGCATGCTATGGGCTATAACCGTCTTCTCAGTAGTGGCCCAGGCTTATCCTATAGGCCAGTACATGCATATCATCAAAGACATTTTAAGTTGACTTTGGGCCAATACAAGCTAATCAGCAGAGGTTGTCCTTTTCCACCCTGGGCCCATACATGAGCTTTGTGCAGTGACCTTCCATGCTCATGATGGGCCCACATGGTTATATTGTCAAGAGGCTATGGGACACATTGTGGGCCCATATGAAGCTTTTGTTTGACAGTTATCCTATATGCTTTGGGCTATTACCATCTCATCAGCAGTAGCCAAAGCCTGGTCCTATAGGTCCCCAAATGCATATTGCTGCATACACTGCTAAGCTGACTTTTGGTCAATATGAGAATATTGGCAGAATCCATGCAAGTATTTTGGGCCCATACCAGAGCTTGATGTGGCAGCTCCTTTGCCTAGCGTGCTATTGCAGATTTATTGGCACTCACCCTGCTCGAGTTTAATGGGCCCATACCGGCATATTGCCAAGAGACTATGTATGTACATTGTGGGCCAATGCTAGGCTTTCATTTAGCTGCTGTCTTGCCTGCTCTGGGCCATTGCTGTCATGATCCAGCTCACCACGGACTTATTTTTCTTTTTACCGTATCACTTTCTTCACCCTCGGACTACCTTGGAGTACTAACCTGTTGACTCATTACCATGTACGCTTCCTTACTCTGATTCCCCTTCATTCCCTTTCCCCTTCTACACTTCCTATTGTTCCCTATTCTACCCCCTTCCCCATTTGCACCTCCTATTGTTCTCTATTAGTATCCCCTTCATGGGATGGACACAGAGTAGCTACCTATATAAGCTTGTCCACTTATACACTTATTCCCTAGTCTTGTCTTTGTCTTTCCCACTAGCGAATACCAGACTTGTCCTCCTCTACCTGTGTGCCCCCCTTCTTGTCGTCTCACCACCATTGTCAGTCATCCCTTAGTTGGGAGCCACCTCAAAGCTTTGCGCTTGTGCTATAACAACATGCACACATAGAACCTAAGTCATTTGACTTAGTCCCTTGTACTTCGGTCTTCTGATGAACACCTTGTACCTCGTTACTAAGTCTTTCAACTTAGTCCCTTGTGTTGAAGCGTGATCTGAGTTAAGAGTCACATGCTTCGTGGGAGATGCTTGAGTCATCTCATGGACATATATGGTATCTGGCCCCTTATGGGCAATAGCTTGATATGGACTTATTCTGGACTTCATACGGACCGGATCCCCTTTGTTTATCTTTATTATCCTTTTCTTCTTATTGTTAAGATACCAGTGGTGACTCACTTAATAGTGGCACCACTTTATATTTGTCCAATCATATCCCTACATGGACCCATTGTCGTGTCACACGTGTGCCAAACACAATGTACGCACAGACCATCCCTTCTTGTTTATAAGGGTGGTTGTTTACGCCTTCACACTTCAGAGTTCCTTCACCTCTGAAGTGTAAGTGCGCCCTCTTCTCTTTCCACACCTATAGACTAACACTTCCGTAGTACTTGTCTTTATCTAGGTGTGTAGCTACGCACTATAGAGTTCCTTCACCTCTGAAGTTACTTGTCTTTATCTAGTGTTATGACACTGCTTATTTTAATCCCCTCCCTCATTTCGCCTATAGGACACGTGACCCTTTTTACTTTCTCATCACGTGGTCGTTCTCACGCGAGTCATGGTGACTTGCTACTTGTTTGGTTCCATAAGAGTCATGGTGACTCTTTACTGATATTCCCTTGTGAGTCATGACGACTCTTGCCCGTTGCGAAGGGGCTACTGTTTCGGATATATCAGTTTCACTTATATCTAGTGTTTCACATCTTACATGTGATTACTGCGAGCTGCGCTCCGCAGTTCCTATTGTTTCCCTAGTGATTGCTCGATGACTCGATCCTAGGATGCCATTATCATTCTATCCTAGGATACCCCTTTACTTTACTATAAATACAGGCTCACCAGGTAGTAGTAGCCTTAGACTTGACTTTTTGTACTCTACGGTACTCGAGCAATCGAAGACCCTGAATACTCCATATCTCACCGAACTCTCCTCTCACTGAAGAATCCTAAGTTCCACTATTGGCTTAGGCTGACTCTTCAACTCGTACATCTTCACTGAAGTTCCTCTTCGGAACTTCCCTTGACAACCAGAACCAGACCCCTTAGTGCAGCGTCCCTGTAGATCGACTTAACCCACGTCGGGTGAACGTCCCTACCATGACGTAACATCTAGCCTTCCACGCTAACCTCTCTACCGCTAAGTCAGTGCTGCGTTCAACACCTTGAAACCTCATTCTCAGTCATCCCTCGTGGACCCTCGTCACCTTGTTCTTACTTGGTCCCCTTGGCACTCCCCTCAAACCCCTTGCCCTTGTACCTAGTCCCTTGTACCCTTGGTGCACGTTGCATAGAAAAGGCCCCACTAGGCCTTAACAATTGCAATCTCTTCAGCAGAAATATAAGCTTGGCCCTGTGGGCCCATACCAGAGCTTGGTGTGGCAGCTCCTTTGCCTAGTGTGGGCCATTACAAGTTTATCGACAGTCGTCCCACTCAAATTCGATGGGCCCATACCAGCATATTGCCAAGAGACTATGTATGTACATTGTGGGCCAATGTGAGGCTTTCATTCAGCAGCTGTCCTACCTGCTCTAGGCCATTGCAATCTCTTCGACAGCAATATAAGCTTAGCCCTGTGGGCCCATACATGTGTGGTGTCACATACATTGTGAGCTGACTTTGGGCCAATGTGAGAATATCGGCAGAATCCATGCAGGTGTATCCTGGGCCCATGCAATGGTCTCATTAGGCAGCTCTCTCACTCTTTTTGGGCCATTACAAGCTCATCAGCAGTAACCCTGTGTGGCTCCTATGGGCCCATACATGCTAATGCCCAATATGTATTAAGTTGATCCCAGGCCCATGTGAGCACTTGCACTGGAGACTTTCCAGCCTAATATGGGGTGGCACAAGCTCATCAGTAGGGAGAGTACATGTATGTTGTGGGCCCATGCAAATTCTTTGGTTGGTAGCTATCCCACCAGCCACACCAGTGAGGTGGGTCTACACAAACCCTTTGTTGGATAATTATATGGGCCCATGCATAATTATTCACAATATATATATGTTGGCCCATATGAACAGATACACTTCTAACACATAGTGGGCCCACGTGGGCTTTGCCAATGTGCACGACACATTGTCACATGGGTTCTACTGACTACTGTGCCCAAGATCTGTGTTATGGGCTCCCATACCACCATGCATGACCATGGGCACCCCACATCCCCCTTGCGAAAGAACCTCACACTCCACATGCACAAGAGTTCTCGACCATGCCCTCCTTGACGATGTGGGTTACCGCTCTCCAACATCCGCTCTCCGTATCCATCAAGGGCAACCCAATGACTTTGACAATGCCTGATTGCACCAAATCACACGGGTTGCCCTTGTGGCCATGAATTTCCAACAATGTTACAACAGGGCTGTCCAACGAAGCATGCGCACAGTCATGGAGCACATCGAATTGGAATGGCAGCTCAGGAGGCCCAATCCACCACCTGGGTTCACTTTTAATGAAGGGCAACTCCCATATTTCGTCGTCGCAGATGGAAACTACTGTAGGAGTTATGGGGTTTGAGATGTAATTAAAAGTGGTAACAAGTGTGTTAGATTAATTGCATGCATGGGCTGTGTCTGTACAAACAGACAAGCCTTCTCAGTCTCTGCACATGCTAAGGCAGATACTGATATATTCACCTGTACAAATGGACAAGCCTTCTGGGCCAAGTAAGTACAGGATATGGTAAGTAATGGGTAATAAACTCACCTCAGTCTCTGCACACGCTAAGGCAGATACTGAGGTGTTACAGTACGAAAACAGGAGGCTTTATATACTAAATGTATCCTGAACAATATATCTCTGCATCTCCGTGGGGCGACACGGTAGCGACGGTCGAGATGGTGGGTAAGGAATGTCAGGGCAACGTGCGGGTTTGCACGATGTCCGCTCAGTACGAAAATATGCGTAGGTACGAAATAATGTCCAAAATGAGATCTCACTTTAACAACTACCTCTACCAGGCATTGTACATCGAACAAGGGGCCCCCAACAACTCGCTCGCCTACGATACCTTGGGGGGTGCCAATCTCATTTACACGATCGAACAATACACTCAAACCCGCGTTGACGCCGCCGGCGACACCGCGCCGCACCTTGAGGGATGGCTTGTCCGTACCTTGCAAAGCTCGTTGGATATGCACCGTCACGTCTCGGATGGTGCTCACGCCACGCAATACCGGGGGCTATCGACGGAAGTGGTCCGCTACCACGCCACAGATGTTAAACTCACACAACTGCGTGAGCAGCAACGACAACTCCAACACGAAATCGATGACTACGGGTCACGACTGCGCCAATCACGGTTCCGATTGGCAGCCGCTCACGCGTCCCAACAACGGGTTGGGCATCTGGCCGGCGTGGTTCCAGGAACGCTCAGACTTCAAGATCGCGAATCCCCGGCTCACCAGCTTGCACAACGCTGGGGGGTATCCACGGAAGTGGTCTGCTACCTCGCCACAGATGTTATACTCACACGACTGCGTGAGCAGCAACGACAACTCCAAAATCGACATCTACGAGTCACGACTGCGCCAATCGCAGTTCCGACTGGCAGCCGCCCACGTGTCCCAACGGCCTGCACATCTGGCCAGCGTGGTTCCAGGCTCTGTCAGACTTCAAGATCGCGAAGCCCCAGCTCCACAGCTTACACAACGCGTGGGACGCCGCCCACGGCGTACCCTCTAACACAAGGGTGGTGTCACAGCCGGCTCGTGCTGCGCCCCAGACGAGTGGCCCAACACGGTAAGAACGCGGAACCGGCCCGCCTCGGGAAAACTCGAGCTCATCGACTTGTTGAGTTTGTTCTATGTTCCTCTTTGTAGCACTGCGACTGCGGCGTGGTCTCCACGCCACAGTGATTTGGTGTATATAAATCCTCTTTCTTGATGTGTCTATTTCCCTAAGTGGAGCCTCCTGTTCTGTACAGTAGCCTCTATCCCTCAAATACAAGTCTCGTGCTACCGGAACTCGATCAACGCGCGCGCCCTCGCTGGACCAACTGTTCTCTTGACCGGGCCTAGTATACGATGATGACCATCTCAATCATCCAATGCACATGCTTGGCAGCATGTAGGGCGACGCCAATGTCATTGCAATCCTGAATGGAGGCGGTGGTTGGTACTAATTCATGTACATTAGGAACACCAGACAAGCCAAAAAGCACTCACCAAACAAGACATATCGTAGGGAGGACAGCTAATGGCATTGCATGGCTCTGGCACTAGCAATTATATATACTCATCTTGCTACGGGCCGTACTATTACCTAGAATTTCTATTTCGACGTTGTAAGGACGATGGAGGGTCCTAAGTGTGTTCGAAGGCGGAGGTGTTCCACTCCAGCGGGAAGGGGAAGGGGAATAGAAACCGAGAACAGAGATGAGCGAGCGACGATGAACGTTTCGGAACGAGTGCCCTCATTTGGGCCTGACTCGAGTCGAGGTTCGCACAAATAACAAGGGGTAAGAAAGGCGACACGGCGCTGTTTCGATTCCGAAGACGAGAAGTAGCATAAGTACAAAAGAAAAAAACTAGCTAGTGTGCTAAGATGGAAGGGGAAAAGGACCAGTAGCGAGGTGGGATGGGAATGGGGTGCTAACGTGTATTCGAGTTTCGAGCTTAGCGCTCAGCGCTCAGCACTCGAGCTGGCCTTGCAACATATCCACCTATATTCAGGTCCTCCTCACCACTTGATCCAAGTCTCCACCACGGCAGGTATCACGTACCGTGTAACCTTTTAGCGTTATTTCAATAACCACTCCACACCTGACAAGCGATGTTCAAGTCCCCTCAAACTTTGACTCCCTGCGCGACGGCCTGCTAGTGCGCTGCACGGGTCCATATTAGACTGTGTCTAGAGCTGGGATGAATTGGGGTTCAGCGTGGCCTGCCATCAGAACATAGGTAAGTCATACGAGCAGTCGAGATCAGTTGCGCTTAGTACTATAAAGAATGGGGTATTACCTCGTCCAGTGCCCGCGCCAACTCATCCTCCAGCTCCCTGCAGAATGTCTTCCCCATCGCGGCATGTACACGAATGCAGGGTTTGCAGTGTGTATGATTTTTGAGAAGGGCCACTAGGTACTCCTCGAGAATAGCGGAAGGTGAGAAAATAGCATGCGTGAAACCATTCTGTAGTTCAACGCTCTTTCTCGAAAAGACGTCGCGTAGCCAGCCGGTGGGAGCACCACCGAATTCCGTGGGGGTGGGTTCAGCCCCCCCGGAGGACAAATCCCGACAGCTTGCCCAAATCTGACACCTGGAAGGAACGTTGAAGAATGTGTCTAAACATGACGCGAGGTTGTCTAGGCAACGTTTGCGATAGCGAACCAGGTCGCACAATGCCTGTCCTTTGAATGACCGCAATCCTTCTCCGAGGAATTCGAATGTCATTGGGTGGCCCAAGGTGAGACGAGCCGCATTCTCCATTTCTGGAATCAGCCCCATGCTGCTTGCGATGGCATATGCACTGAAGGCTTCGGCCCCAACCGGTGCAGGAAATGCTCCACGTTTGATCTCGGTACGGATATTGTTTTTAACCGAAATCATGTCGTATTTCTTGCAAGCAGCAAGCAAGGCGAACACTTCTTCATAAGAGCCAGGTATGACAGGGGAAATGGGATAAAGCATCGAGATGAGGCTGTTCAACAGGCCGGCCCCCTCAGACAATAGGATTACGGGAAGGCCATCAATAAGTTCGTCACCAGGTGGCTGGGGAAGAGAGAGCAGATCATTGAAAAATGGTGACGACATGGCGAGCACCGACTTGTGGACACGGAAGTTGGCTTGGTCAGACGACCGAAATATGATACTTGCATCGGGCATGTCAAAACGCAATGGCACGGGTGGTGAATCCGAGTTTTCTGAGGTTGGCTCTCCCTTCACGAGAGCCAGACTCGGATCTGCCTGTAGGTGTCTGTATGAGTTATCGCGATGAGGCCTAGTTCCACCAGCTCTACGTACCTTTTCTATTGCCCTGTGAACAACAGTTGTCAGGGAGTCCCAGAATGCGCGTATGACCTGGGCGGATATGTCCACACATGAACATGTCGCAGAACGATGGGTACCCTTAATGTGGCGTGCCCGTACATTATCGAATTCGATGGGGTCGAAAAGGTGAGGAGCTTCCGTTATGGATACGATGTAATCATCAAGCCATCGCGGAAAAGAGTGGTTGGGAGGGCGAGGAGGTGTACAACGCAGAGCTTTCAGGTCGTCTGGTAACTCTGAGTTTCGAAACTCAAGAAGACCTGATTTGAGCTCAGTTCGAACTTGTTTGTGATACTTCCAAAGTTCGTGAAGATAGGCGCCTGACATGCCAGGGAAATCGAGCTCATCTTCCAAATCCTTGATGGTCATCGAGAGGCGCAATGTAACCCGCGCAGCCTGAAGAGCCTCTTGATGAAGTCCATGTTTTTGTGCAAGGAAATAATGGCGGAATGCTGTCTCTGGGCGAATGAATGGCTGATCCTGTCGAGAGACGGCGCGAATATAAGTCAGAGCTGAGTCCATTTGATACTTCTGGGCCACGGCTAGGAGCTCCATGATTCTCTCCGTGGTTGAAGGAAGGACGGGAGCGACGGGAAAGATGAAGGTGAGGAGGCTGTAAAGGGTCGTCCCGATTTCCGGTAGTTTGACTACCGGAAGTGGTTCTGGTTCTTCACGGTTGGCGATGTCGAAAGTACTTGGAACGCCTCGTATGAGTTCTCGAAGTACTGGGGAACTATTGACGATGTAAAGCTGGGGCACGCGAAAATCAAGGGAATCGCATGAGCGAAGAACGGTATCCGAGCCAGGGTAATCGAAGTGCAATATCTCATCGATCTCATCTGGGATGACTTCGTTCGGTTCAGGAGTCTCAGGGGCGACTATAGACATGGAGATATGGTTGTGCGGTATGTCAATCCACCCGTAGCTTTAAATGAGCCAGTAGTACAGCGCTCCTGCAAGTAATAGGGTGAGGTGATGGTCGGGCCACAAGCTGTCGTGTTCTTTCGGGCTGAGCACACAGCAGGGTGCACAAGGTCTCATAGAGAATCCATGAAAATTGCCCCGCATCGATGGAACTTAGATTGAGAATGGGCGTCGTTGAATGGTCGATATGACGTACTCCCGCAGTCACAAGTTCATGACAGCATCACGGCATCACCCAACATAGCAAACTGCCAGCTGTCAGGCCTAGTCAGGTGAGCCACTGCGCAAAGATTAAGTATACTCCTGTGTATCGTCGTATTGCGTAGCAGGAGTTTTGGTTGAGATAATAATAGCGCGCGTCCTCGCGGTGGATCCACAATTTACAGATTCACGGAGTCACGGGCGTAGTTGCAAAGCAAGGTGATTCGTGTTTATCTTGCCAATCTCGCGTTACAGCGCGATCCAAAACGATAGGCCCTTTTTCCAAAATTTACACGCACAGGCTGATCATGAGATTGAACATGACTTATCAGCTCATGCCGAGCTTTTTTCTCACACTAAAAAAATATTGTAGTAATTAAAGCTTAGAGGGAAGGGGTTAGTTATTTGATAACCCTAAATTTCGCAAGGTAACTGATATCTTGAGGATTTTGCTCTCTACTTAACTGTGAACCCCGCACCTGAATGTTGGAAGTCCGCCACTCTCTGTAAATATTCCTAAGGGGCCTATCGTTTTGAATCGCGCTGTACAAGAACGTACTCATTTTTGCAACAGATGTAGCTGTTCGTGTCTTCCTTCCCTCCATCTGTCACTGGCAGAACTCAACCGGTCTACAGGATCAACGCACTTGTCTTTCACCCACCCGCCACACCCAGAATATGCCGTGGGATTGCCGGCCCACCCAGACGCGGACACGCCTCGGACAGGAGACACCTCTCCTTGCTACTCCTTAGCCTTTCTCGCTACCTTCAATATACCGAGAATTCAACATATTCTTTGTCACTCATCGTGCTACATCCGTAATACATTCCCTCCACTGGATCTCCAATCAACCAAGGAATTGGCCCCAAAGATCGTCGTATCCGCATATCCGCCCTTTACTGCGATGTGCTTCAAGTCTCCACCACTGCGGTATTACGTGAAGTGTAGCTTTTAATGCTATTGCAAAAACACTACGCCACGGCAGACAATATATGAAACCTTTACTTCTTGCTCTTCTTCCTGCGAGATTTAGATTTAGGCATCCACGCCGCCGCTGGGTCACTACTAGACACCGGGTCCGTATTAGACGAAACCGATGCTTCGAAGCTGAATGGGTCTGGACTTGAGCACGACCTCCTGTCAAAGAATGTCTAAGTTGTACGAGTAGTCCAGATCAGTTACGATTAAACGATCCAAACTGGGATGGGGTATTCACCTCACCCAGTACCCGCGTCAACTCGTCCTCCAGCTCCCTGTAGAATTTCTGCCCCTCCATATTCCCATGAATGCAGGAATAGCAGACTCCTGAGTGCGTGTGATCCTTGAGTGCCTTTAGATACCCCTCGAGAATGGTTGGAGGTGAAAAAGTTGCACGTGTAAAATCCTTTTTCAGCTCATCGCTCTTGTTCGTAAAGAAGTTGCGCAGCCAGCTGTTGTAAATATCCTGGGAGTACGGACAACTTGGCCAAATCTGGCGCCTGGAGGGGGCATTGAAGAATGAGTCTAAATATGACACGAGGTCGTCTCGACAACGTTTGCGATAGCGAACCAGGTCGCACAGTGCCCGTCCTTTGAACAATCGCAATTCTTCTCCAAGGGATTCGAATGTCATGGGGAGACCCAGGGTGAGACTCGCCGCATTCTCCATTTCTGGAATGAGCCTCATGCTGCTCGCCATGGTATGTGCACGGAAGGCTTCAGCCCCAACTGGAACGGGAAATGCTCCACGTTTGATCTCGGCACGGATATTGGATTGAATTGATACCATGCCGTATTTCTGGCAGGCAGCAAGCAAGGCGAACACCTTTTCGAAAGAGCCCGGTATGACAGGGGAAACGGGGTAGAGCAACGAGACGAGACTATTCAGTAGGTCAGCGTTCTCGGATAATTGGACTACAGGCAGGCCATCTACAACGGGTGGCCGGCGGGAGGAGAGCATAACTCTGAAATATGGTGACGACAAGGCGAACACCGACTTGTGGACACGGAAATTGGCCCCGTCAGAGGATCGAAATATAATATTTGCATCAGGTATGTCCAAGCACAATGGCACAGATGAGGGAACCAATTTTTCGGGCGTTGGCTCTTCCTTTACGAGAACCAGAGTCGATTCTGCCTGTGGATGTTCATAGTAATCATTGCGATGAGGTCTAGTCGCACCGGTTCTACGTACCTTTTCTAGCGTCCTATGAATAACAGCTGTCAGAGCATCCCAGAAAGTGAGTGCGACCTGGCTGGATATGCCAACGCATGAACATTCTCCATAGTTACAGATACCATCCCTGATGTGGCATGCCCGTACATTTTCGAATTCGATCTGATCGAAGAGGTGAAAGGCTCCGGCTATGGAGTCGATGTAATCGTTAAGCCATTGCGGAAAAGAGGGGTTGTAAGAGTGAGGAGTTGTACAGCGAAGAGCTTTCACGCTATCTGGTAGACCAGAGTTTCTAAACTCAAGAAGGTCCGATTTGAGATCGGTGCGAACTCGCTCGCGATACTTCCAGAGTTCATGGAGATAGGCGCCTGACGTGCCAAGGAATTCGAGCTTATCTTCCAAGTCCTCAATGGTCATCGAGAGGCGCAACGTAACTCGCGCGGCTTGAAGCGCCTCTTGATGAAGTCCATGCTTTTGTGCAAGGAAGTAATGGTGGAATGCTGTCTCAGGGCGAATGAATGGGAGATCCTGTTGGGAGATGGCACCCTGGATATGATCCAAAACAGAGTCCATTTGATACTTCTGGGCCACGGCTAGGAGCTCCATGATTTTCTCGGTGGTTGAAGGAAGGACGGGAGCGACGGGGAAAATGAAAGTGAGGAGGCTGTAAAGGGTAGTCCCGATTTCTGGTAGTTTTACCACTGGAAGCGGTCCTTCTTCACGGTTGGCGACATCGGAAGTACTTGGAACGCCTCGTATGATTTCTCGAAGTACTGGGGAACTATTGACGATGTAAAGCCGGGGCATTCGAAAATCAAGGGAATCGCACGAGCGAAGAACGACATCCGCGCCAGGGTAATCGAAATGTAATGTCTCGTCTGGGACGACCTCATTCGGCGCAGGAGATTCAGGGGGGACTGTAGACATGGGGATAGAATTGTGCGGTATGTCAATCCACTGGCACCCAGTAGCTTTTAAAGGACCAGTACAGCACTGGCGCAAGCCATAGAATGAGGTAATGGCTATGTCACGAGTCTGTGTTCGAGCCGCTCGTGCGCGGCAAGTGCACCACAAGGTCTGCTTCAATCGATATAATTTGGTTTGGTAAAGGGCGCTTTTGAATGGAAGATGGTGACGTGCACCTGCGGTCACAATTTCACGACAGAACATAGCAAACTGCTCGCAGTCAAGTGAGCCACTGCTCAAGCACTCAAGCGCTCAAGCTCAAGCGTCTATGAATATATGAATCTCTTCGCATTGCGGAGCAGGATTAGATAAGATAGATATCAAGCGCCCGTCCAGCTTTTATTCGTCGTGGACAGCTGAGGCCAGAAATCCACAAAAGCTTGCGAAATAAAGGCGGAATACTATTTGTACTGCTAGTATACATTGGGTAGGAACATCGCGGATGATCACTAAGTTCCCATGATGCAAATGCCTCGAACCTTCTATGAACAGAAAGTGCTTGAGAAAATCTATCCTTAAAAGCAAAGGAATTGCATCACAGTTGTCTATTATGCCCCATTTCCTGTGCCACACTTTGTGATTCTAGATCAGGAAACAAATTTGAGCACTACTTCTTGTGTTTGATCCATCTAGGTACTACTGTCACTGTGGGCATTTTACAATGTAATCCAATTCAGTTGCAAAAATCTGGCCAATCAGATTTCACAAAATAGCCAACTGGATTGGATTACATTATAAAATGCCCACAGTGTATAATGATCATCATGGTCAGGTTGTGATCCAAGATTGATCGCATGGTTAAAGACTCGACGTACACAACTGTGGTCGCTAGAATCAGATGTTGGGTATGAGAATGAGCCAAGATGGCACAGGCATCAGTGTCGCGCCGATTGGCTGGGCTTAGTGAACTACTGTGCTACGCGCTAAACTTTCTTTACTGTGATCGATTGTTTCGATTGAGCGGCCCACTGGCACCCCGTCTCGGCGAAGTCAGCACGCATATTACTGTAACTTACAACCACCTAATGTTCGAGTAGTCAACGACAAAATCTATATCGTTCAAACCAATCTCTGGCTCCCCTCAATGGACAGGGACACACGATGACCGCCAGAGGCAACGCACATCCACGCTATCTACGCCCTAGTGCAGTACGACTGGGGCCCAACACATGATGGTCATCCCTATGCGGCGGAACCCTAAGGGACCTGCGCAGGGCAAGGGTGGTCGCCTTACCAGCACTCCCTTCTGTCCCGATATGAACAGATTTTTCCCGAGTTCCAACTATGTTCTGTGGGAACGGAAACGATCAACCCTCAAGTCTATCTGCGCCGGTATGTATTTTGACCCTGAGGCCTGAGGCCTGAGGGTCCAGGAAACACGAAAACAGACACTAACAATTCCCAGCCACTCGCGCTTCCTAAGCGCTTCCCAATTCCTAGCAGACACGGAATATCTAAGCCCCAAGTTCGGATCTGGGAAGGGTCAGTGAAAGTAATCAGAGGTGAGTGTTGCGGCTTGAGCCACTGTACATTTTGCATCTATAGACAAGAACGATTTGGATTTGGGTCTGAGCTGCAATCTGCGAGCCTTTATTAACTGAGGCTTGAAGGTCTCGAGTGTATGCTGTGCGTATACCGTGCGATGCAAAACGGCGTTGACTTGTGACCTCGTGAATCGATCTTGCAACTATTTGAACAGACACCGAAGACCATGGCGCAAAGAATCTTTAAGTCATATACCAGTCCACGATAGTGCCTGATATTGTAGAAGTCCGTTACCCTATACAAATGAGCCTGGAGTCACCCATAATGCATCACACGCAGCTTAACATGTGTACTACAGGCGGCCCTTCTTCTTCGAAGTCCTGCACGTGCCGTAATCATTCACTGAGTTGGGCGTAAGTCACGGTGGAGAGGAATCAATTGCGACTGTGACCTGTTTCCATTTCCAAAAGGATTATGAGAAAGAAGCGAGGCTGGCCAGTAGGCGTTGCATTCGGCACACCAACGTGAGAATAGGGATGTTCAGAACAGACTCTCAATTGCCTTCATAAGGTTCATTCATCCTACCGCGACCTCTGCGCCCGCTCTCCCGATGTATAGACTCTATTAATTTTGGCACTATCATTCAAGAGTGCAACAGCCCCTTGAAGATGACCTTGCGGCGTTGGAAGTGTCGGGAATGGCGGCACATGCAAATGTTCCGTGTAGGAAGCTCGACAATGCCACGTCCCAGATTCGTGTTAACGGGGAGCGCCTTAGGGCCTGTCCAGTGCATGTGTTGCCTCACGCCACCTGCCCTGATTAGCGCCCATTGCCATTGGGCGCCGGTATGCGAAAATCCGATAACGCCACGTCCCTCTCATAATATAGGCACTTAGATATTCCGCATACCCCTTGGGAGGTTCCATCAGCGGCCGATCCTACGGGAAAGTCATGCTACTTTTTTTTAAATCCATTATAATGCTTCTTTGTGTAAATGACCCTATGTGGTACTTACATGACTTTGCTAATCTATCCTGCTTCCTTATCGTTGAAGTGGTGTGTGCACATGCGCACAACACCGCGGTATCAGGAATCGACCGCATCTCATGCAGATCTCATGTGCGGGTGTGCACATGTGGTCAGACAGGTTATGCACACACTGGGAGTGTGCACAGGTAGTTGAGACGCGACAGGAATCGCGTCACACACACACGGACATAGATATATTAGTTGTCAGTAACTACAATCACGATACGGCTATGATCACACATCCACACTCGTCAGTTACCCCGTTTACAATATCTGCATGTGTAGTAACGATCTCTAACGATGTATTTAAGTACGTGCTATTCGCACCTGGCACCCCGGTTGTTTACACTACTCTGGTGTGCCAGGACACACATTCACCCGCTGCGTTTCAACACCTATTCCATGTATTCGTATAGCGGAGTATAAGAACACCTCGATCCCCAGGGGAGCGACTCTGCGATTCGTCAAGCGCTTCAAGTGTCAAGTATTTGGGCACGTGTTGTGCCGGGGCGAAGGGGTGAGGCCGATATTTATTTTTTCTTTGAACCATTTATATTCCGGGACAGTACCCAGTACAAGACCGGTCTTAACTACTTATCATCGTGTAATGCAAGTGGTTACAGTGTAAGCCAGGGTAGGGTGCATGGGCTCAGGTGCCAGCGTAATAAGGGGGTCGTGGTGTGGTAAATATGTGACCCTCCCAGAGGGGCACGGGGTATGCTAATGGACAACCGGGGGGTGAGGCCGTCGACATGACAGGGTACGTACATGGCCCATAAGAAAAGAAGACCACGACGGGTCGAGTCGGGCGGAACAAAGAGAAAAAAACTCACGCGCTTAGGGGTCGCCCTTCTGGACGGGGGACCAGGATCGAGAGCAGGGATCAGCCGGAGTCGAAGACGCGGTGCCGGGGGTCGGGGAGTTCCGGCACCAGTCGGGAGAAGGCACCAGAACGTTGTAGGAACGCCATGAAGGATCTGGCTGCCTTCCGAGGGTTGGAGAAGGGGGGGTTACTGCCGGTTTGGTTTTCGTATACCGCAGGTGGTGCGCAGCCCATGAGGCCGGCAGGGTCAATGTAGGTGGCGTCATGGATGCCGTACTACATACGAAAGTTTTCGTTTCGAGGGCATTCATAGAGGACGTGGTGGGTGGTGTAGAAGAGGCCGCATGGGCAGATGGAGGTGAGGCCGATGTTGGGATTACGGGTCTTGCACGGGGACGCGCGTGCTTGAGTCTGCAGGGTACATCCTTGACGTAGTGTTCCTTCGACTCTACGTGTGCTTCGTCGGCCATTAACTCTTCATACATTGAGTCGGCTGTTTGAGGGCCTGGCGGATCGTGAGGTGTGATGTGAAGTCACGCTACTAGGGAGAACCGCATTTGACAAATCGTCAGTAGCTTATCGATCCAATAACAGCATTGCGCAGCTCAAGCACTGACAGTTGCCAATATTAATCTTATTACAAACCTACTAGTACCTAGAAGAACTCCAACTTCGATGTATCCACCTACGCTCCCCTTCGCCATGACCTGGTCCAAGTCTCTACTATGGTAGGTATTACGTGTAGTGAAGCCTTTTAGTATTATTGCCATAACTGCTTCACATCTGGAAAACCATGTTTGGGTCACCTGTAGCCTCTGAGACGTTTGCGATCGCGAATCAGGTCGCACAGTGCTCGTCCTTTGAACGATCGCAACCCTCCTCCAAGGAATTCAAATGTCATCGATTGATACAAGGTGAGACGAGCCGCATTCTCCATTTCCGGAATGAGACCCAAGCTACTCGCGATGGCATATGCACGGAAGGCTTCAGCCGCAGTTGGCGGAGGGAACCATTCACGTTCACGGATATAGGATTGAATTGATTCCATGTCGTATTTCTGGCAGGCGGCGAGTAAGGCGAACACCTTTTCATAAGAGCGCGGTATGGAGGGAGAAATCGGGTAAAGCAACGAGAAGAGACTATTCAGCAGGCTGGAATCCTCGGACAATTGGACCACGGGAAGGTCGTCCACAAGTTCGCCGTCGGGTGGCTGGGGGAGAGAGAACAGATCTTTGAAAAATGGCGACGACATGGTGAGCACCGACTTGTGGACACGGAAGTCGACTTGGTCAGACGACCGAACCACGATATTTGCATCGGGTACGTCCGGATACAACGGCACGGATGGAGGATCTGAGTTTGCGGAGGCCGGCCTTTCCTTCACAAGAGCCAGACTCGAATCTGCCTGTAGATATTTGTATTAGTTATCGAGATGGACCTAGTCACACCAGTTCTACGTACCTTTTCTATCGCCCTCTTAATAACAGTTTCCAGAGCTTCCCGGAAAGCGCGTGTTGTCTTGGTGGATGTGCCCACACATGTACATGTCCCATTACGATATGTCCCACTCCCAATGTGGCGTGCCCGTGCATTTTCGAATTCAGTGAGACTGGAGAGATGAGGGGCTTCCGCTATGGAGTCGATGTAATCATTAATCCACCGCGGAAAGGAAGGGTTGTAAGAGTGAGTATCTGTACAGCGAAGAGCTTTCACGTCTTCTGGTAACCCTGAGTTTCTAAACTCAAGAAGGTCCGATTTAAGATCGGTTCGAACTCGCTTGTGATACTTCCAAAGGTCATGGAGATAGGCGCCTGACGTGCCAGGGAAATCGAGCTTATCTCCTAAGTCCTCGATGGCCATCGAGAGGCGCAATGTAACTCGCGCGGCACGAAGCACCTCTTGGTGAAGTTCATACTCTCGTGCGAGGAAATAAACGTGGAGTGCTGTCTCTGGGCGAATGAATGGCGGATCCTGTCGAGAGATGGCGCCTCGGGCGTGAGTCAAAACTGAATCCATTTGATACTTCTGAGCCACGCCCAGGAGCTCCATGATCTTCTGAGTGGTCGAAGGGAGGGTGGGAGTGACGGGGAAAATGAAAGTGAAGAGATTGTAAAGGGTCGTCCCGCTTTCCGGTAGTCTGACTACCGGGAGCGATTCATGCTCTTCACCGTTTGGGACTTCAGAAGTGTTTGAAACGCTTCCTACGAGTTTTAGAAGTACTGGGGAGCTATTGACGATGTAAAGCTTGGGTACCCGGAAATCACGGGAGTCGGACGAGCGAAGAACGATATCCGAGCCAGGGTAATCGAAATGTGAAGTCTCATCCGAGACTTTCTCGTTCGGTTCAGGGGTTACAGGATGCACTATAGACATGGGGATGGGATTGTGCGGTGTGCCGATCCCCTGGCACCCAGTAGTTTATAAAGAGCCAGTGCAGCGCTGGCGCATGCCTTAGAATGAGGTAATGGTCAAGTCACGAGCCATGTTCGAGCTGCTGGTGCGCAGTAGCTACCTTACATCAATGGAACTTGTATTGGGAAAGGGCGTTAATGGTATGTGACGTGCACACGCAGTCACAAGTCCATGAATCATGACGGCACCACCCAACATATCAAACTGAGTAATCAGATGAGCCACTGCGCAAAGATTAAGTGTATTCTTCTTGGGTATCGTCGTATTGCGCAGCGGGAGTTTTAGATAAGATGATAATCAAGCGCGCATTCTCGCGGTGGATTCACGATTCACAGATTCACGGGGGCGCGGGCGTAGTTGCAAAGCAAGGTGACTCATGTTTACGTTGCAAATTTCACGCGGACGTAGTCTTTTTTGCGACAACTTGCAAATTGCTTTGACAGGAGACACCTCACCCCCGATTGAGAAGCGCCCCATGCTTCTGCGTAAAGTTGTTCGCGCACGTCCTCGCTGCTCCTCAGGCTTTTCTTGCTACATTACAATATACAGAGAGCTCAACATATTCTTTGTCTTCTGTTGTGCTACATTCGTAATACGTTCCCTCCATTGGATCCTCAATCACTCAAGGAATTAGCCCCAAAGATCACCATGCCAGCCCATGTCCTCTTCACTGTGATGTGCTTCAATTCTCTATCACTGTGGTATTATGTGAAGTGTATTTTACCATGCTAAATCTGCCCACATCAATACAGCATTTTCCGCTGGCGATATGTACACTTCCATGCCTTGAAGTTGGATGAGATAGGATTCAAGCATGATCTCCCATCAGAGAATATCTAAGTTTTTTTTTTTTTTTGAACAATTTATATTCTGGAGCAGTATGATTGGTACAAAGCTGGGCCTAATTACTCTGTATATAAACTATGCCAGGCTTGCATCCAGCCTAGACAAGAGCAAAAAGAGTAAATTAGTAAAGAGCCATAGAGGCCCCCATCAAGGCAGCATGTAGAAAAAGAAAGTGTGTAAAGAAAGAACCCCCTTAAGAGGAGGCTGTGGTTGGGGTTTGTTACATCATGGTAGGGACATTCACCCAACGTGGGCTAAGTCAATCTACTAAGACACTGCACTAAGGGTCTGGTTCTGGTTGTCAAGGGAAGTTCCGAGGAAGAACTTCAGTGAAAATGTACGAGTTGAAGCAACATCTAAGCCAATAGTGGAACTTAGAGTTCTTCAGTGAGAGGAGAGGGTTTGTTCGGTGAGAGATGGAGTATTCAAGGGTCTTCGATTGCTCGATTACTGTAGAGTACAAAAAATCAAGTCTAAGGCTACAGACTACCTAGCAAGCCTGACTTTATAGTAAGTAGGTGTTAAGGCCTAGTGGGGCCTTACTGTGCAACATGCACCAAGGGTACAAGGGACAAGGATACTGGGGACAAGGTACAAGGACAAGGTGCTCAGTGAGAGTGATAACAGACTGAGGGGAGTTGAGATGATAAGGGTCCGTGAAGGACGACAAGGGAGCAAGGTTCTGAGGAGCTAAGTCAAGGGACTTAGCGACAAGGTACAAGGTGTTCGGCCAGAAGGCTGAAGTACGAAGGACTAAGTCGAATGACTGAGGGTCTGTGTGTGCACGTTGTTGTAGCACAAGCGCAAAGCTTCAAGGTGGCTCCCAACCAAGGGAAAACTGACAGTGGTGATAAGACGATGAGAAGGGCACACAGGTAGAGAGGACAAGTCGTGTATTCACTAGTAGTAAAGACGAAGACAAGACTGGAGACTAAGCATATAAGTGGGCAAGCTTATATAGGTAGCTACTCCGTGTCTGTCCCATGAAGGGGTACTAAAAGGGAACAATAGGAATCACAAAAGGGGAAGGGATAGATGGGGAATCGGAGTGGGGAAGTGTACATAGTAGTGAGTCAACAGGTTGGTACTCCAAGGAAGTCCAAGAATGAGTCAAGGTGATGTAGTAAAAAGAAAAAGAAAGTCCAAGGTGAGCTAGATCATGACAGTAGGGATCCTAGGATTGAGTCACAATAGCATCCTAGGATTGAGTCAGAAACAATAAGTAACTGCGGAGTGCAGTCCGCAGTAATCACAAGCCAAGTCTTTGAAACAAAGATCTAAGCCCCTTAGTAATGGGCTAGAGTCACTATGACTCGTATGAGAATGTCAAAAAGCAGAAAATGAGTCGTATTGTAACAGGGTTGTAGGGCAAGCCTGAGGAGATTCAAGCTGCATGAAAGGTAAAAGGCAGGGGGCCCATAATAAAAGAGGGGGGCCCCTGCAAAAAGGAGTGAAGAAGGGCAGTTAAGCCCAAAAGGTGGGGGAGCAGATGTCATAGTACAGACTTGAATGCTTACTACATGGTTCTTGTTGGAAATAGATAAGGATAAGGGCATAAGAACCTTATCTATAGCTAGTTACAATAGTACAGATATGATATGGAGTAGATAGGAATACTGTACACATCAGATATCTCTTTTAGGGTATCTAAGGCCCCACACAGTGTTCTGTGGTACAGTGTGTTACGCTTTGGTAAGCATGGGCCTTGCTTTAGGCGACAATATGGTGTGAGTACTTAGCTGAGATTTATCACGAAGTCGATTGTGAAGCGTGGAGCTATAACACAACGACGGCCGGCAACTGGGAAGGTCACTTGGTAGGCCTTATGCAGTGCACTTTCCTCTCTGTCGATCTCCACAAGAGATAAGAGGATAAGTTAGAACCGATGATTCAAGAAGACCAAGATAGCGACTCTTGGTCTTCCCGCACTACTATTTATACACGATGATGGAGGGCTTTAAAGCGCCTCCCGAACAATGTTGGCCTATAGTGTATCTAGCTCAAACCCTAGTATTGCTATCCTAGTAATCAGTAAGCTGTAAGTAACATGTGATACTACTGCTGACTGATAACACATGAAATGTACTGTCCCTGACTAATGTAAAGAGTCACAAGCTTACTACCATAGTCAGAACCTGATAGTAAGCAACTAAGTCCAATCCGTGACATCACCCCCTTTTCAGGAGCGATGCCCACAGAGCCCGGGTGGTCCCATCCACCCTGCTCTCACCTCCTCTATCCATTGCATCGCTCATGCCCATTCCAACCTGCTGATGCACCTGGCCTTGTCCATTGCCAGTTGCCCCCTTGTGTCCTGCAACTCCGCTATGCGCGCCTCCAAGTGCCCCATCTCCGCCCCTAGAGCCCGGTACCATCAGATCTCAGCAACGAGGCTTATGTCCTTACATTCAAGGACGGCTTGGTTGATGGCCACGGCGTCATCGTACCCCCTGTCAAAGAGGATCAGATCCTCTTGGGTGTACTTGAGGTGGGAGGCGGGGTGCACCACGTACTGGGGTGCTGCGTACAGGGGTTTCGGAAACACCCTGTTGGACTCGTCAATCAGGCCGAGCATGATGGGGTTATTGCTCATGATGGCCTGGACATATTTGGCCAGGCACGTCACGCCGTCGGGGGTGGTGATGGGGAAATGAATGTAATCGGGTCCCCTATTGACCCAGAACCCGTGAGGCGCACGGGCATTGGCGACCAAGCTGACAGCTCGGTCAGTGAGCTGGGGACAGATATGACCCCGGAAGAGGGGGGTCCCATTGGTGGTGAGGGTGTGTCGGGTTGTATGAGGTGATACATCAGCTTCTCGGCCATAGTGAATGTGTGGGTGCTCAGCTGGGTAGCACTTGTCCTCACTGTCCATAACCTCTCCCGCTTCTCTCTCATCTCCATCATGTGGCGCTGGGCTATTCGTAGCTGTTTGTCCCTCCAATCTTTGGTGATCTCCTTCCACAACCTCACTGGCTTCATCACCACTTCGTACTGCTCCCTGGCGTGCTCGGACTGCTTCACCGCAGTTGAGAGCTTGGCGAAAGTTGTCAACTTCCACGGTGGTGAAAGGTCGGTTGGCGATGGGGAGCCTGGTGTCGGCGTGGAGGATGTGCCACAAGGCGGGCTGCCCGTTGACATCGGGGGACAATCGGGTGCTGTTATTGTCTCTTCCTTGAGCGGGGAACTGGCTGAGGGTGCTGTGCAACTCAGCTGGGGTAACAGGTCCCTCGGACCCGGCTCTGTCTCTCTCAGCCATGACGACCTCTGTGTCATTGGCAGGGGCTGCTGATGCCCGCTCTTCCTCCAGCTTGGCGGCAAAAATCCTCTCGGGGGTTCTGAGGTAATACAAAGACATCGAGAGGGCGGCATTGGGGGTGAAGGGCATGTAGGAGGTTGGAGTGGTAGTGGTGGTTGTAGTGGGAGAGAATGGGATGTTGTCGTTGGTCCTCCCACTCCTTATAAGCGTCTGCGGAGCGGTCCTTGAACTTTGATACTCCGCAAGGGCTTCATCGGCGAATAGATCCTCCTGGTTGACCCACTGATTTTCCAAGTTAGGGTAGCCCTTCCATTTGACCAGGTACTGCTTCTTCCGCCCTCTGCCGAAATGCCGTTTGTCTAGAACTTTCTCAATTTCATATTCTTCTTCCCTGTCTACCAAATCGGGTGGTGGCCGTTGGTAGTTTTTCCCATGGAGTGGGGTCTTGTGATATTTGGTGAGAAGGTCCACATGAAACACTGTGTGAATTTTCCATTGCGGGGGAAGGTTGAGCTGGTAATTGACAGGGGACATCACCTGTTCTATTATGAAGGGTCCATGTCATCAGGGAGTGAGTTTTGCTGTTGGTTGATGGGTGCGTAGATGGCATCCTTCTAGCCACATGAGATCTCTGAGTTGGAATTTAGGGCCGTCCTTGGCTTTAACCCATGATTGTTGCGCTTTTACAATCAGCTCTTGGGCGCATTTCTGTGCTTCTTGGAATTGTTCTGCCCTGAGCACCACCTGTGGGATGGGTGATGGCTTATCCGTCCAATCAGCTCGCGGGTTATACCCCATGATGTCACGGATCGGACTTAGTTGCTTACT
Source organism: Lactarius evosmus (assembly GCA_951394315.1). NCBI lineage: Eukaryota > Fungi > Basidiomycota > Agaricomycetes > Russulales > Russulaceae > Lactarius > Lactarius evosmus. The sequence continues at coordinate 6,130,781 of OX596124.1, forward strand.
ATCAGGTTCTGACTACGGTAGTAAGCTTGTGACTCTTTACATTAGTCAGGGACAGTACATTTCATGTGTTATCAGTCAGCAGTAGTATCACATGTTACTTACAGCTTACTGATTACTAGGATAGCAATACTAGGGTTTGAGCTAGATACACTATAGGCCAACATTGTTCGGGAGGCGCTTTAAAGCCCTCCATCATCGTGTATAAATAGTAGTGCAGGAAGACCAAGAGTCGCTATCTTGGTCTTCTTGAATCATCGGTTCTAACTTATCCTCTTATCTCTTGTGGAGATCGACAGAGAGGAAAGTGCACTGCATAAGGCCTACCAAGTGACCTTCCCAGTTGCCGGCCGTCGTTGTGTTATAGCTCCACGCTTCACAATCGACTTCGTGATAAATCTCAGCTAAGTACTCACACCATATTGTCGCCTAAAGCAAGGCCCATGCTTACCGAAGCGTAACATTAAGACCAAGATCCCTCACTGTGGCACGAGTATCAACAAGAGAACTTTGGCTCCAAGAAGGATTCCGTTCCTACAAAATTCCAAGAAGAGGAGCCAGGAACGTACCCACCCGATATCTCAAAGAAGCACAGTGGAGTACGATCAATGGAGTAGAAGGATATATTATCAAAGGAGCCCACAGGCCATGACCAGTTGAGTTCAACTTTGAACGTACTTGTTGGTGTAGGGTTGACCGAGAAGACGACGAGTGGAGAGTCATCAATACTCTCCCCTATAGATATGGGTGCAACATATACGAAGAAGAAGTAGTCGCAAGAAACGACTGGGGACCTATTGATGGAGAGGATACACAAAGTGCCTCCACATCCTCAGAACGTGCCCGCTCCCCCGAAACCGAATCAGACAAAGAACCCATACCAACACTAGAACCATTGGAGTGGGAATTCATCAAAAGAGCCAAACAAATTACCATCCATCCTATGGCTACTGTTACGGTTGACTCCTCAGACTTATCGATGTAATAGTGATGTCGTGATTCGGAGTTTCGGACTCTTACTTACCAGTTGTGGCTACGGTAGTAAGTAGTAATTAGTCATGGACTTGTAGTCTCAGTCAGCACTCAGCAATCGCATGTGATTGCTGAGTGATTCCTAGGATCGGTGTAGTAGGGTTCGAGCTACTTACGCCATAGGACAGTCTTGTTCAAGAGGCGCTTTAAAGCCCTCGCGTATCTGTATAAGTAGTAGTTGTAGAAGACCAAGAAACGCCATCTTGGTCTTCTTTGAATTGCCATAGACTTCCCACGCAGAATCCTCCTCTCTCTTCTTGTCTCTCTTATTGTCTTGTGTTCTCGGCACCTAGTCCTTCAGATACGAAGACAGGTCGAAGTCTATTTGGGACAATGTGACTAGAAGAGCTCCGTTGCTACCCCGTCGTCGTATTGAGGAAGTCACCTCTACGTTTGACCCGAACCGAACTCACCACTCTCTCGCTAGTAAATTGTCCAAGTCGGACGGATGCCACAGCAAGGCATAACAGCTACACTAACCGAAACACAGGAAGTCACTCTTCCTATTCATCCCAAAACAGGACATGTCATGACGGCAGATGATACCGCACTATTCCGAGCAATCGGACCTGATCAACCTGACCCACCAGCAGGAGGAGGACCACCCAGAGGGGGCCTACCAGGAGGAGGACCACCTGGAGGAACACCACCGGGAGGAGGAGTACCAGGAGGAGGACCACCCGGAGGAGGAGTACCAGGAGGTGGACCAATAGGCAGAGTACCAGGAGGAGGACACCAATCCGATAAATTTGTGGGAAACACCCCAGAAGTATTCAAGGGAGAGCGATACAAGACAGAAGAATTCCTCACGCAATGGGAATTGTACTGGGGGATCAATAATAACAACCCCATCATGGCCAATGCCTACTGACGAGCTATGTTATTCCTTACCTACATCCAAGGAAAGGACATTAACAATTGGATCACAGAGACCAGCAGGTGGCTTAATCAACAAGTCTCAGCCGGGATCGCGGATAACGATCCATGTCTGTGGATTGAGGTCATCACCGCCTTCAATAGGCGGTTTGCAAATACCCTAGAGAAGGAACAAGCCCAGGCATTGTTGAAGAAAGGGATCAGAATGACAGGAGTGTTACGCCTTGTCATAGCGCTCATTCGACTTGAATGAATTCCTAGGTGAGAGGACAGTGAACGTGACACAAGTCAAATGTAGAGGCGACTTCCTCAATACAATGACGGGGCTAGCAACGGATCTCCTAAGTCACGTCAGCCCAAATAGACTTCGACCTGCCGGTGTATGTGCCGGACAAGGTGACGACTACACACCACGCAAAGGGAGATGAGAAGGGAGTAGAGTATGCGATGAGGATGATCAATGACAATTGAAGAAGACCAAGATGGCGTGTCTTGGTCTTCACCGACTACTACTTATACAGATACGCGAGGGCTTTAAAGCGCCTCTTGAAGGGAACTGTCCTATGGCGTAAGTAGCTCGAACCCTACTACACCGATCCTAGGAATCACTCAGCAATCACATGCGATCGCTGAGTGCTGACTGAGACTACAAGTCCGTGACTAATTACTACTTACTACCATAGCCACAACTGGTAAGTAAGAGTCCGAAACTCCGAATCACGACATCACTATTACATTCAACAAGTCCGAGGGCCGACCATAACACCACCCATGCCCCATTGCGCCCTGCCTCCATTTACACACAGGCAGGGGAGGGGGGACAGTGCAAGAAAGGCCATGCCTGCCCCTGTTTGCGCCACAATAGGGCATGCACAGGACAAGCCCCCCCTCCCCTTTGTGTCCTGCCCCCTTTGCTCATGCCTCACACAAACACGGGTCTACATGGGATGAGCCCCCCTCTCCCCCTTTTGCACCCCCCCCTCCTGTTTATGTGCAAGTGGAGCACACATGCATGGAAAGGTATGCCCTCTTTTTTTTTAAAAAAAATCAATTTATATTCCGGGATACAAGCCTGAGGCAAAGACCGGTCGTAGTGAGAACCAGACTACAGTTATGAAACACACGTATGGTCCGAGACCCCCCCCTAAATAATTGTCCGAAACGCAAGGGTGGACGAGATATGGACCTGAAGGTCAATGAGTCGATGTCAAGTCAGGTATAGTAATTTAAATGTATGGGCGCCGCTTGGGGCCAACCCGAGAGTTTGATAAGAGTCCGGAGACAGTAAAGGGACTTACCCAGCGTAAGAAGGCTCAGTCAGGGTCGGGTGGCACTTCGGGTGGCGGTGGTCCAGGATTGGGACGGAAAGCAGCTCGAGACTCCGCAAGGAAGCGGAGGAGGCGGTCAGCCCCCTTCAGGGTTTGGAAGGTGTCTGTGAAGGGGACGAAGTGGAAGGTGGATAGGAGGGAGACGTTGATGCGGTTTTGGGTGTACCGCGGGCAATCCATGATGATGTGGAAGGGATCACGTGTGTTCGACCCGCAAGGGCATGTGGTGGTGTGGTAAGGGTCTGCCTTGCGGAATCGACGGGCGTATGAACCCGTGAAGGCATGGTCGACGGCGAGCTGGATGGCTGTGGATGTAGCTCGCCACTTGTGGATGAATGGGCCAGTGGGTTTGCCCGAGGTGTCCTTTTCTCGTGCTACGGCTGCACGCCAAAGGGGGTGGTTATCACCGGAGGGGGGGTTGTGGATGGCGTAGAGATGGGCGTGGGTGTCCTTGTGAGTCCCCGTCCAAGCGTGTTGGAAGTCCGAGAGGAGGCGCTGACCGCGCCATTCGTCCTCCCAGGACTGGAATGCTCGGGCTCGAGCTCGGCCCTTTTGATAAGCCGCCGACTGGACATAGTTGCCGCCGTCAGGCGGGTCCAGTCGGTAGGCCTCCATTGCACGTGCCAGTGCCATCTTGTACCCAACCGAGTCTTCGTCTGCCGGGGCCCAGACCAGATGAAGCCAGAATTCAGGGAAACGTACGGTAAGGGAGGTCAGCGCCATGTGGAAGATGGACGCCGCCTTCTGCGCCGTCTTGGAGCGCGGGTTACGTACGGCCTGTAGGGCCGATGAGTCGGAACAGAGGATAAAGAAATTGTTGGGGGGGGCCCGATCGTCAACGTAACACCTGGCCAGGGCACGTGCTACCTCCGCCATGGCCATGACCGCCACGTCGAAATGAACCACACCTCTCCCCACTGGCCACCCCTGCCACATCCACGCACTCCCCCCAACACTGTAGGCCGCCCCTGCCCCTCCGCACATCATTCCCGCGGTAGGGTCAACTCGAGCGACCCCTACCATGTGGGCAATTCCGATACTCCACCCATGTGACGTGTCCGTGAGGTCGCGCACCCAGGCCTTTCTCGTTAGGGCAGCTGTGGGGCCCATGTAAGTGACC